>JAWWTY010000158.1:35143771-35154396 GCA_035222235.1 Margarornis squamiger
CCAGCTCTCCTGGAGCCCCTTTGGGCACTGCAAGGGGCTCTCAGGTCTCCCTGGAGCCTTCTCTTCTCCAGGTGAACCCCCCCAGCTCTCCCAGCCTTTTCCAGAGCAGAGGGGCTCCAATTCCAAAATAGGGCTTGAAAACTCTTGATTTTAACTAAGTATAAGCACTTCTAAAAATTCAGATGTCATTCTAAAACACTTCGGTTTAATTTTTGACATTATCTCAATTTTTTATCTTAATATTTTGACTAAAATGGGGGAGAGAGAAATCCATCACAAAGACCCTTCAGGCAGCCAAGTTCCTTCTGCAACTGTGTGTGTCAGATATTGCCTTGTGCCTGTGGCCTCTGAGAGCTCACTGTAAATCTGTGCTACTGATCTGCAGCAGTTACTGCCCTTTTTTAAAAAAAAAAAGGAAAACTAAGAGAAGAACAGCAGGCACAGCCTCCATGGCAACGGCAGCGGCTGCCAGTGCTGCGCTGGGCTGCGGAGCTGCTGTGTGGGGAAGGCGCTCCTGAGGAGAGATTTGTTTTCAAATCTGTTTGGCTACAAGCTCGTTTGCCAGCAAAGAAAGTCATCTTTTCCTTAATCCAGTTAGGAGAGGGTGGTACCCAGGCGAGTTCTGCTTGGATCCTGTCGGGCTGCCGCTCCCGGAGAGCCCACCAAGGAGGAGCCTCACCCTGTGTGCCAAGGGGAGCAGGGTGAGACAAGGCCAACTCTGGTGACAGAAAATGTCTGTTTAGCTCAAAACAGGATCTTTTATTCCCTTTTCCTGGGGTTTGATTCCTGCTCCAGTGGAAGGTGTCCCTGCCCTTGGCATGGGTTGGAAGTGCCCAAGGCCAGGTTGGACGGGGCTTGGAGCAAGCTGGGCTGGTGGAAGGTGTCCCTGCCCAGGGCAGGGGTGGCTCTGGGTGGGGTTTAGGGTTCCTCCCAACCCAAACCAGCCTGGGATTTTAAGGGTGTTATGACTAAAACAAGAGCCAGACTGCTTAAAAAATCAATGAGGAAGAGATGTTACAGCCTTTCCTCTGGTCTGTCTCCCCCTCCCAGAGACATGTCCGTGTGTGGTGTGTAGTGAGGGGGAGTCTGGTGGGATTCTCTCCTTGGAGGGGGGTCCAGGCTGGTGCCTTCCCTCCCTTTGAAGACAGGTTGTGTATTGAGCTGCTGTGGGCAGGAGCTCTGGCAGCGGGAGGACACCCAGCTGTGGTCTCTGTGGGGGTTGGGAAGCTGGTTTAAATTGGGATTCTATAGTGCTTCAGGCTAATATTGATTTTTTTTTTTTATTTTTATTATTTTTTATTCAAGTATTCGCCTCATGTCTCCTGCATGCCATGAAAATTTCATTCTGCTTTCTTACTCATTCACTCTGATTCTGTTCTAAAGCTCTCAACTGCACCTTGCATTTCTCATTTTAGAGTGGTGGTTGTTCACTCATACCCACCTGAAACTGCACCTGATGGTCTGTAGTATTTTAGTGTTTTAAACAGATTTATGGCTGCAGAGAGACGTCAAAATTCTATATGGATCTTTTCTGCCCCAACTTATGGCTGGAGCACCCTATATCTCAAAAACTGATGGTCAGGAGCTTTGTAACCTTGAGGACTTTGTTAAATCCATGGAAATTTGCAGGATGTGATTGGGATTTGGTCATGCCAGCACTGGAAGGAAAGCAAGACCATCCCTGTATGTAAATGGCATCCACATTCTTGCTTCTAATTAAAAAATTGAAGGGCAAGGCTTTCTTTAATTAAAGGATGTGTTTGCTAATTTGTCACAGGCTGAACTCTGGAGCACTTCTGTTGGATGCTTCTGGAAGTAACTTCCAGCTTTCCTTCTCCTGAGGAATGGGCTGATCATTCACCTGAGTGGGTTTAACTCCCACGGGCCAGGGCAGGGACAGGGCTCCCCTGGGAGAGGGGTAAGCAGAGCTGGGGCTGCAGCACCGCTGGCTCCTGGGACCCCTCCAAGTCTCCCTGTGCTGAGCATCATTCCCAAAACCTGGCAGTGCCCCCTGCCCACTGTGCCCACGGGCTGGGCCTGGAGCCTCTGCATTCCCTCTGGCTTTTGTGAAGGATTGGCAAATGGAGCTTGTGGTGGCAGTGACAGCCTTCTTACCTTTGTTTTAAAGTGGGATAGTAACAAATTCATTGGAAAATAACTCTGGGGCAAAACTATTCCTCCATTATTTGGGATGGTTTGGGTTGAAAGGGACCTTAAATATCATCTTATTCCACCCCCTGCCATGGGCAGGGGCACCTTCCACTATTCCAGGTTGCTCCAAGCCTTGTCCAACCTGGCCTTGGACACTTCCAGGGATGAGGCAGCCACAGCTTCTCTGGGCAACCTGTGCCAGTGAAATGGGGAATGGGATATCTTGGATAAGGAAAATAACTCTGTAGAGATGATACAGTGGTTCTGGGAGCACTCCAGATTGTTCCCAGGAGCTGCCAAGGGTCCGTGGGCTCAGCCCTGTGTATCCCTCTTGGCAGGGACAGAGAGGAGGGCAAACAGGAGCTGGGTGGTTGCAAGATGTGTTCTGATGAACGGTGGCACTGGGGCTGTGGGTTCACCTGAACACAGGTGGCCATAGGGTGGTGTAAAAGGTTGGGTTTACATGGGAACAGGCTTGGGATTTTATAGTGTGCATCAGCTTTTTGTTCCTGAGCTGCTGGAGTTGGGTTTCCCAACAGCACAAGCCATAGGTTGCCCAGCCGGGTTTGTGCCCCTGTACCTGCAGTGCTGCCCCCTCAGGTAGGCTCAGCCTGACAGAGAGGGATCTCAGCCCTCCACAATTCACCTGAAAACCCACAGAGGTCCCATGAGCTGTTTCTCCATGACTTGGGCAGTGCAGAGTGGCAGGAGGCAGTAGGGTCAGGCCCATGACCCTGGGGGCCGTGGCTGGGGTGGGGAGCTCTTTCCCTGTGGGTGCTGTTGCCCTGCCGTGTGCCAGGGGGTACGGGGGCATCCTTCAACCTCTGGAAGGGCCAGGGGGATCCTTCCAGAGACAACAGGGCAGCTGCCTCACTCCTGGGGCACTTCCCACCCCTGCCAGCCTGGGGGCTCCCGGGGCAGGAGGCTCTCCTTCCCGAGCCCCGGCTCATCACAGGCTCGCAGATCCCAGGATGTCTGACCAGGAGCAGCAAAACTCCCAGCCTAATGATGAGACGTCACCTTTCCTTTTAAATCCAGCGTAGGTAGAGCTTGGCAGTCTTTTCTCCCTCGTCCAGCCTGATTCCCATGCAGGTTTGCATTTGGGTTTTTTTCCCCTCAAAGAAATTGTTTCCTGTTGTCGTAAGGTAACCAGATGGGGAGGGTTCAGTGGAAATACCTCGGGAGAGGCTGGCAGAGCAGCGGCTCCAGGAAGCAGATCCTCCCCGTTATATTGGCACGGTTTGGTAAGTTCCATCTGAAAAATAAAAAGCTGCTCCCTTTGCTGAGTCACAGCCCCCGGAGCTGGAGCCGTGACAAGCCGGGAGACGCCGCCGTCGGAGTTGAAGCAGAGGTGAGGAAAGGCTGGCCAGGATCCTTCTCCGTCGCGTTTCGTGCCTGACGTGATTTTTTTTCCATCTCCTTCAAGTGCACTGTAAGTTGGATTCAGGCTGTGGGAGGGTGGGTGCATCCCCGGCGTGCAGGGAGGAGGCGAATCGCGGGCGCATCCCGCCGGGGCAGGGAGCGGTCCGGCGGGGGATGCAGCGCCGCATCTCCCCGGGTCCCCCTGTCCCAGGTACCCTGCCCTGCCCTGCCCTGCCCGCTCTGGCACAGCACCTGACGGGTCTGCTGGGGACGGGGGGCCGCGCTGCCTGCGGAGCCGCTGCCCGCTGGGAAGGCAAGGGCACTTCTGTTCGCGGTGCCGGGCCGTGTTTCCAGGTGTGTTGCTCCCTCCCTCCCCGCTGCCAGACCTGCATTCCGCGGCTGGTGCTCTGCCGGAGCCTCTCTCCCTGTTCCCGGGCTGTTCTGCTGTCCTTGCCCCCGTAAATCCCTCTGCAGCCACGGCCTGGGGCTGCTCCGGGCTCTGCAGCTGTAGCAGCTTTATTGGCACCTCTGCACCGTGTTTCAGGGGTTCAGGGGCACGGTCTCAGGCTGTTTGCTTTCCAAAGCCTTTTCATCTCCTCAAATCCACAGAACTGGGTGTCAAATCCGGAGGAGTTTGCACGGGGAGGAGGGATTTGGGATTGCTGAAAGAAAGCCAGGTGTGTTCCCTTACAGCAGGGAGGCTGCAGGTAGAGCAGGGACACGGGAGTGTTCACTGAGCACCATTAAACACAGCATTTAGCAGTTGCATGTAATTCTGGTTCTGTTGAAATGCTGCCAAGTTATGTATATTATCTAGACAGAAAAAATGTCTTGGGCTGCTATTTCAAATGTATTCATAGTCATTTAAATTGCAGATTTGTTTTTTAAAGCAAATCCAAAGTTGCTGTGACTGTATAGATGTTTTCCATGTACTTTTCAATAGGATTTGACAGCATTAAAATAGGCTAGCAGTATCTTTAGGGGCTGTGATGTTGCTGACAGGGTGGGATCATCCCAGCTCCACCTGCCTGACTGCAGCACAGGGCACTGTGGCCTGAGCTGCCATCCCGGAGGGATAGACCAGAGTCATGGAATCACAATCACAGAATCGTTAAGGCTGGAAAAGGCCTTTCAGATCATCAAGGGCCAATCATCAACCCACACCACTCAACCATGTCCCCAGGTGCCACATCCACATTTTCTGAACACTTCCAGGCATGGTGGCTCCACCCCACTGCCCTGGGCAGCTGTGCCAGGGCTGCACAATGCTTTCCATGAAGAAATTTTCCCTAATCTCCAACCTAAACTTCCCTTGATGCAACTTTGGACTGTTTCCTCTCATCCTGAGGAATTCAGCTGTGGCCTCTGCTCATGACCCCTTGCCCTCACTCCTGAACCCCAGGCCCCTCTCCCCTCCTCCTTGCCCAGCAGCCCCAATCCCAGGCTGTCCCACCACATTGTCTGTCCTGTTCCACTGGCTTTGCACAAAGCAAGGTGAGAGAAGGAACTGTTATTTCAGTACAGAAATAATATTTGCCCTTCTCCTTTACTTCTTTTCTCCTTAAATGGAAGAGCCAAGGCACCTCAGTGTTTCAGTCCTAGCACCTGGCCTGTAATGGAATGGGTTGGGCTGGGAGGGAGTGCTGTGATGGTGCTGGTGGGGCTGGGTTGGCCCTGCCACCGTCACAGCACCTGGGGACTCACAGCACCAGCTCTTCCTCCCCTGTTGTATTTGGCTGCTGGTGGTTTGACCTCAGGAGCAGCAGAAGGATGGGGAGCTGCCCTCAGGGTTTGTAGTGCGTGATCCAAAGTGGAAGATTCATCTTTCCATTGAAAAAAGAATTTCCTGCCAGTGCCCACAGGGTGGTTTCTTGTTCTTGCATTAGTGTGAAAAAGTAGCTGAAACATCCTTTTTGCCTACACAATATCAATCATTTTATAACTGCCTGTGCAGTGTCTCTTCCAAAAAATCACAGATCCTGAATCTTTTATTACCTGGTCACACCTGTTATGTTTCTTTTAGATGAATTTGAGTGGATTAATGAGTACCTACCACTTTTCTTTCTGCAGTATCATAATGTTTTCACTCTATTTCCTCTCTCGTGCCATTATAAAACCTTATCTACCTTGCTGTGGGCACAACAGATGTCCTCAGTGATGACTTGATCTTTCCTCCTAAATCTCTGTGTGCAGGATATGTCAAATTGTATTTTTAAATATAGATTATCTTGTACTTTCCCAGATTGAATTTCATGTTGCTTAGTTACCTATTTTTTTTCTAGTTTGAGGTTATTGTTTTATTTTTCATTCCTTTTGCTGCTTTGTAGTCCTCTCTCCTCTTAATTGACCTACATAATCCTCTGTCATCAGCAGGTTTTTGTGTCATGCCCTTTACTCTTTACCAGGTCACCAGAATATCAAACAGTGCCAGCCCTGTGCCTTGGAGCTCACAGCTGGGACTCTCCTCCCTGTAGCAGTAACTCCTCCTTTGTTCTGGTCCCCCATGTGTCACTAGAGTTTTTACACATCGCATGACTCAGTCTTCACACAGGCACGTGGTGGGATTGTTGGGGTGTCCTGAGCAGGGCCAGGAGTTGGACTCACTGATCCTGGTGGGTCCTTCCAGCTCAGCATATTCTGTGATTCTGTGATTCTTGAGCAGCTCATTAGGGATGTGTCCAGCCCTGAGTGTACCTGTGAAGCTGTGATCCAGGTTTCTGCTCTCACCTCCTTCACACATTTTAGGTGCCAGGATCCATCGAGGTCACTCAGCTGCCCCACTCACAGCTCATGTTTCTGAGTTCCTGTTCCTGGTGGGTCACTGTCTGGGCAGAGAGGCACAGGAGCACAAGCTGGGCTTTCTGAGCCTGAGATTCTCTGGTGGCTTTAATGAGCCGCATGAATTTGCATGTTTTTGGTTAAAATTCACAAACTCCAGTTACTCTGGAGCAGAGCAGCTACAGCTATTGCTGTTCTTAGTGCTGCCCCTCTCCAGCCTCCAAGAGCTTTGCAAACCCACAGTTCCACCCTCACTGCCCTGGAGAACATGCTTGGCTGTGATGGCAGGAGCTGGTGGGACACAGGTCCCTGCAGGAAGCATTTTTGGCACCCTCAGGCATCCTGCCTGTGGGCAGAACCCGGTGCCTCCCTGCTCCGAGAGCATCGATCAGCTGGAAAGTCAGGAGCCAGATGGACACATCCTCTTAGCAGGGGATCAGCACCCTGCCACCCGTGTGAGAAGCTACTTTCCCTGAAGGAGTGAGTGCAGGAGGCTAAAAGATTGGAAAATCTGGAACTCAAATCCCAGATTACCCAGCTGCCACACTAACCCAGTAGCTTGGAAGGAGCATCTCTGGAGCTTCTCCTGTCTGTAAGTGGGGATGTTGGTGGGAATGTCTCCCCAGTTCATTAGGTAGCACGTTTGACATTGAAAAGCAAAGCCAGTGCTTCTGATTGTCTGCACAGGTCCTTGAGAGGGAGATACCTGCACAGGAGGTGTTCTCCAGAGGGGAGACATCAGCCAGGAGATGCCACTTGGGAATGACTCCCTTGGCCTCAGAGGTGAAGTCCAGCCAGTCAGTTTTGGTGACCCAATAGAGAGATGAGCAGACGCAGCTGCTGAGATTCCCTTTCTTTTTATGTTTTTCCCTTTTCCCCTCGCCCCCAATAGATAAATGAAAAACTTTTCCTTACACTTACATATCTTGAGGTTGCTCCAGTTTTTTTCTCAGCAGAATGAACAAACTGACCTGAAATGCAGTTTTGTGAGCACCAGCTGATCGTGGTGCCAGTGGGCTGCCTAGGGGGCTGTGTCCTTTAGGATCTCCCAGCTGGAAGATCAGGAGAGTTGCAAAGTTGCTGTTCATCTCAAGTCAGCCACATAAACTCTTGTGATGGCAGTTGTGCAGTTGTTGTTGTGGTAGAGGTTACAAATGGTTTGGGTTTGGTCCATGGGTGTCTTTTGGAGGCAGATGGAGGCCACGTGGAGCTCTTGGAGATTTAATCCCCTGTGTAGGTTTGTCATTGTCAGTGCTGGTAGCAGGTGGTTCTAGAGTGTGGTGCAACTTCTATTAACTTACTCGTTGCATACACACACACTCAGTTGGCACAATCCATCTTAGAGTTGTTCATTGCAATTATTTTTTTAGTTAAATTATGTCTGTTCATGTTCAGTGTGATGCTTATTGCATTTGGTATAGCATTGGGAGGGTCAGTTCACGTCATGTTTGTTAGTGACTGGAATACTCAAGATGTATTTTGACTGTGATCATGTGCACAAACTGAATGTGGTTCAGAGTTAGAGAGCTCTTGCATTGAAAATAAGATTTTGTCAGAGGAATGGATCATAGAATCACAGAATCCTGGAATGGTTTGGGTTGGAAAGGACCTTAAAGCTCAACTCATCCCACCCCCTGCCATGGGCAGGGACACCTTCCACCAGCCCAGGGTGCTCCAAGCCCTGTCCAACTTGGCCTTGGACACTTCCAGGGATCCAGGGGGAGTCACAGCTTCTCCAGGCAACTTGTGGAACCTGAGATCCTTTGATTTCAAATGTTAAGGTGAGGCTGAAACAGCCCTTTCCTTTTTATTCCCCCTAAAGGCCTGAAATATTCCTTTGGCTGTGAGTTTGCCATGGTACAAGGGAGCCTTGAACCCTCTTACTGGTCTGTGAAACTGCAGGGAAATGGCATCCACATGCCGGGCAAATTGACTCTAGAGGTTGATGCAGCATCTCAGATGAAATCAGCTTTCAGCAATCAGATTACAGCTGAGAACGCCTTGGCCATGCACATCTGGTCAGTGCTCCCCTGGCAGAGCTCACCAAGGGCAGCAGCACTGACCACCCCTGTGTGTGCCCAGCGGCCGTGCCTCGGTTCCCCCCGGGCACAGAGCCTGGCTCATGTCACACCAGCCCTTCTCGCTCCCCAGGGAGAGCTCCCCGTGTGCCTTCAGCCTTTTCCTTCCTGCCTGTTGCTCTCTCTGCCCTTTGGGAAACACAAGCTTTGTTCTTGCAAGGTTGGTCGGGGTTTCAGGCTCATTGTCTGGGAGGGCAGTGTGCTTTTGGGGTTTTATTCAATCTTCTACCGGGGCTGATTTTGTTTTAAAAGCATTTTCATAATGACTCTTCTTTATAGCTGGAAATATGTACTCAACCAGTACCTAAATGTACCTTAACCAGTACCTGCTTGCAAGGAGGCTGAGTGGGGGCTTTTCACAAAAGCCCTGAGTGATGGGACAAGGGGGAATGGGTTCCCACTGCCAGAGGGCAGGGTTAGGTGGGATATTGAAGGAGTTCTTGGCTGGGAGAGTGGGGAGGCCGTGGCACAGGGCTGCCCCATCCCCTTTTGGGTCTCTCTGTTCTGAACTCCTTTGCCATCTCTACACTGGGTCCCTCCCTTTACCTTTAACAATGTTCTTGCCAGAAGCTGGACCAGGTGAAAGCAGCACGTTGTCTCTCAGTTGTCCTAATGCAAAAGATCTCCCTGTCACCAGGATGTACCTAACGCTCTCTTGGTCTTCCCCAGGGGCCATCTTCCCAGCTGAGACCATGCTGGAGGGCTCACGCCTGATTCCCTGAGACTTTGGGCCTCCAGCCCCTCAGGACTGCCCTGCTCCAGCGGATGTTTGTGGGAGAGGAATAGTATTAATCCCTGACACTGCTGCCTGTGGTGGATACCGAGCCCACTGACCTCCAACCAGTCTGGTACTCTGAGCATATTTGTGATTTCTTTCTAGATCAGTATTTATGTTTATTTATATTTATTATTATGTTTATTTATGCTTATGAGACAAGGGGCATGTTATTGCTGGTCAAACTCTGGGCAGAGACGTGCTGACATGAGGGAGGGAAGTCACAGCAATTGTCAGGAAAGGGTTATTTAGATTAGGGTATTTAGTAATGAAATATCAGGTTTGAAATAATCAGATCCTCAGCGTTTTGGACTGAAGGAGCAGCTTTTCACCAGAGCCTGATGGGCATCTGGCAACTTGCAGCTGTTTGTATTTGGGAAGTTAATTGACTTTCCATTCACGTTCTTGTCTGTTGCTCTTAATTTTAAATTTTTATCTTGGTTTAGAGCTGGGCACATGCCTACTGAGACATAAAACACACTGTCAAATAGAAATGTAATTTTTGAATAGCATGGCCAGCCTAAAGAAAGGTTTCTCCTCCATCAGAGCCCTTCGCTGCTGCCCAGTTCCTCACAGCTGAATCTGATGATGATGAGTCAGTCTGGAAATTAATCTTAATTCTGAAATCTAAACCACGGTGTTTTTGCTACCACTGCCGAGTCTGTTATTTTCAAGACCATTCATAAATTGAATAAATCCGAGAACTGAAAATCTTTTGTAAGAGTGTAGCAGTTAAATACTGCCTTTTCCACCCTCAAATCCAGCTGTGTTGCATGTTGGTGCCGAAGAGGGTTGGAGAGGTAGCATTAAACAGTTATTTAGGGATGTTAATAACATGCTTAAAATGTTTCCATCAAGTGCTTTTGGATGGTGCGATGCCATCTGTGTTACAGTTGATTTAGTTAATTATACAGGCATGAATTCCTTGGGAAGAGGGATGGCATTGCTCTAACAGTTTGTTTGTGAGCAAGATAACAGAGTGACACAATATTAAACTGATGGAATTAAATCTGAAATATATTCATCGCTAATAATCCTCCCCAAAGCACTGGAATTATGCTGAGTTGCTCCATTTAACAGAGAATTGGGATAGGTGTTGCTGTTGCAGCATTATTGCAATAACTCCAGTGGATTTTTGTTCTTGAAGTGTTGGGGATTATCTGTGAAAAAAGAAAAATTAGCTTCCTACATCCTTGCCTCTGTTTTTAATTAATTATTGCTCTTTCTGCAAATTAGCCACAGGAGTTGTAAAATTAAACAAGTGTCGTGCTTTAAAAATGTACCTGCTGGGATTTAGCAGCAATTGTCTGCCAGTACTGAATCACTGAATATCCTGAGCTGGGAGGGACTCCCAAAGACCATCCAGCCCAACCCCTGGCACTGCCCAGACACCCCAACAATCCTACCCTGTCCCTGTCCCATTGTCCAAACCCTCCTGGAGCTCTGGCAGCCTTGGGGCTGTGCCCACTGCCCTGGGGAGC
>JAWWTY010000158.1:35165066-35181892 GCA_035222235.1 Margarornis squamiger
CAGGACTGGCCGTGGCACTCAGTGCTCTGGGCTGGGGGACAAGGTGGGCATCGGGCACAGGGTGGGCTCTGTGGGCTTGCAGGGCTTTGCCAGCCTCAGGGATCCTGGGATTCCAAATATTTACCAAATAGAAGTTCCAGCTCTTTATTGTAGTTATTTTCAGGTTCAGGGTGATTATTACTTGTGGATCCCCTGTATTTGGACCGGTCCCATGGAGCAGGGCTGAGCATCTTTCAGCACTGTGGTCAGCACAGGAAAGGGGAAAATGTGTTTTTCAGAAGTGTGTGTTCAGGCTGTTCTGGCTCGTGTGCTGTGTTGGCACATATGGCTCGTGCTGTTTGTGTCTGTGCAGTCGGAGCGTGAGGCTCCCCAGAGACGTTCAGCTAACCCAGTTCAGCTGTCCCTGGCTCAGAGCTTCAGCACCGGTGCTGCAAGAGATGAAATTCCCTTGCAGATGGTAACGAGGACGTGTGGCAACGGCCTCCTTTCGAGAGAATTTCTAATTTTGGTAAACCAATTTTAAATTTTGATTTGTGCCTTTTAAACCAGCTTAAAATACACAGATGTATTTAATTACATTGATATAGTCAGGAGCGCTCCCTGAGCTGGTGTGTGCACATCCAGGGGAGGCAGCTCTCAGTCAGGAGTGCTCCCTGAGATCAACTGGCCTCGAACTTTGCTTAATGAGGACCAGAATTCAACGTGGTGAAGAGCATTTAAATTTTAATTGGCTGTAGATGGGTCAGGAAGGAGAAGTGCTGCACAGCTATGGACACTGCAGCCTCCTTTGTCCTGGTTCCTTTATCGGGGGACTGAGAAATCGGAAAAACTGAGTGAATTAGATTTATTGGAGGCTGGGGAGTGGTTATTTTCAATTTAGATAAACTTCAGTTGATGATGACTACAAAAAGCTTTAATGAATGACCTGCTCCAATAGCTCTGCAAGACCATTGGACATTGACACCCCCACAGGTTCCTCATGGCAATGCCACCCCATAGCCAAAGAGAAGGTGGAGGTTTTCTGCACTGTTCTGAAACTCTGTGTTCTCAGACAGAGACCCTGAGCTCCCTGTCAGACAGTGGTAAATTAGTGAAGATGTCTGATCTAAAGGGTGGGATCAGATGAAAAGGTAGGAAGCTGACTTTTTAAATATTAATTTTATCAGTGATTGATTTAGTCTTTATCTTCTCCTTTTGATTCCCTGAAGTGGTGAGAAATCCCCATATTTGGTATTATAAAGGTGGCTCAACACTCACCCTACACTGAAAGGTACACACAGCATTCAAGAGGAATTGTTCCTTCTGCCAGCTGGCCATTTTTTAGTCATTTGTCGTTTGACCCTCATTTACAACAGTATTTTTTCCAACTAAACCTGGACTGAAGGATTTTGTTGTCTATTAAAAGCCAGACAACATTACTCCTCCACTTAACAGGGTCAATAAACCTCCTAGTTCTGAGTCATTCCTTCAGTGCCTCACAGGCCAGGTTTTAAAGGCATTTTGCTCTGTGGTCCTAAAGAAGAAGTCCCTCTCTTCTGGGCTGGAACTGTGTTGTGCTACAACACACCTGCCACAGGGTGGAGGAGCTGGGAACTGCTGGCACTGGGGTTTGTGCCTCCAGCAGAGGCTCTGGGACACCCCACACCTCACTCAGGGCACTGGGTGGCTGCACTGGGGCTTGGCTGAGATGAGCTTGGAGGTTCCTCCCAAGCCAAGCCCAGGTTCTCAGCTCACCTGGCTGCTGCTGTGGGGTGACAGGTCCCACCAGGACAACGAGGCAGTGGGATTTATCTCGAGAAGGGGAAGGTGGACGAGCAGGGAGTGTGTCCCCCTGTGTCTGAACCCCCTCCCTCAGGGTGTCACCCCCAAAGGCCACCCCGTCCCCTCTCCCCTGGGCACCTCACCAGCCCATGAGAGGGGCCTGGCAGTCCCATCCAGGCACCAGGCTGGGGACAGGTCTCCTCACATGACCCAAGTGCCGGCTGTGACACCGTGTCCGTCGGGAAATGCGTCTGCCATGGAGCAGCTCCAGCCGGACAGGGATTCTCCTCCGTGAGTGCCCCTGCCCGGGGGGACTGGCTTTGATCCCAGGCACGGGGAGCTTCAAAGGCCATTTCTGACAGCATCTGCCAATTTGCAGAGGCCTCAGGAACCTTGCAGGGAGAAATTCCCCAACCAGGAACCCGCATGTTGGGCTGGAATCAGGATGGAAATGACACACGTAGAAGAGTCACAGCCTAAAGCCCCGCAAGGGTCGGGCTGCGCTCGGGGGGCACAGGGGAACAGCAGATTGCACCTTGCAGGGGCTGTGCTGGTGTAATTGGCATCAGCTGTGCTCACGGGCGGGGGATGAATTAGCATAGAGCATAAATATTCATCCCAGCCCCTGGAATAAAGTGGGAATATCTGCGGCACGGCGTGTCTCGCAGGTGGTTGGATGTTCCTGTGCGCTGACGCCCCTTCCCAAGCCCTTCCCAAGCCCTTCCCAGGCACCCAAGCCATCAGGCAGCAGGGGTGGGAGCAGGAGAGGAGCCCCGGAGTGCCCTCGGTCCAGCACCAGCGCAGGATGAGGCCGGGCTGGGCGCCTGCCGTGGGCAGCCAGCACCAATTCCAGTGAGTTCCGAGGGGTCTCGTGTCTGTGCGTGTCCTTAATCTCACTAATGACTGAATGGCGTTTTCCAGGGAGACGCTTCCTTCCATTTGTGCTGTTCCTACAACATTTGTGCTTAGTAACAGGCTGCAAACACCAAACTGTTGTGCATGTTTCACTTTTGGGAATGTAATGATACACAGGAAAATGTAAATGTTGATGTTTCCTTGTGGGTTTATGAAGATTTTGTTTAGCGTTTGTTTTGGTTGTTTTCTGGAAAACAAACCATTAGTGAAATGCTGTGAAATGTTTTGTTTTCTCTCCAGTTTCTTTGTTCCTCCCAATTTCATGTGTTGCCTTTGTTATGATGTGTCTTTGTTTTCATATAAATAGGGATCAACTCCCCAATATTCTGCTTATTTTAGAGAAATAATCATTTGATGATGTGTTACCTTGTCATTGTCCATCTGTTTGGATTTCTCCCTGATTGAGACATTTAGCAGAAGGACCTCAGGTGCTCAGGAGGCATCTCTTTGTTTCATTCAAAGTTGGCAGGCGCTGCCTTCATGGACATTGTTGGAAGCACCTTTAGTCCATGGCACCCAAAATACATTTCATGTGCTCCATTTGACTCTCCTGATACCTGTGGGACCTGCCAGCACCTGCTTTTCCCTGGGCTGGGCCATGTTGGCATCTGCTGGAAACAAAGTCCTTGCAGTGACTTTTGCACCCCAATGTCATTTCTTTCCAGGTTTGCAGACAAAGCAGAGATAAAAGCATTAACACGGTTCTCACAGGGCAAAATGTTCTTCTTTCAAGCAGGCCAGGTTTAAAAACTGACCGTTGAAATTAAATGTCTGAAGACTCAAAAAGTGATGCCAAAAGTCTTGTGTTTACGGTGTCTGAAATCAGCTCACAGACACCTGAGGGCGCGGATGGGATTCCTTTCTGTCCACAGAAGCTGTGTGTGTAAGACATGTAGTGTGTGAGCGTAATTAATGCTTCACCTCCATGTATAATGTATGGTCTGTGCTGCAGCAGCACAGGCACCCAAGGCCCTTTGGGCTGGGATTAGGGGGTTCCCATAATTAGGCAGGGCCCGACCACCCCTCACAAGGACTGGACCCTGGCTGATCCCAGGCGATGTGCACAGCCCCTCAGCACAGGCAGGGAGGGAAGAGGAGAATTAGAGGTCGCTGGACATTTGTCATTTAAGCACTTAATGATTTTGCATAATGCTTATTATGTACAAGCAAAACCTCTCATGGGAAGGGAATAATTAAATTGCTCACATGAGAGACTTTTGGCAAAACAAAAATTTAAAATTTACATTCCTTCTATATTTTGCAAATTAAAAGGATATTTGGATTTGAATATTTTTCTTTAAAAATTAAGAATTCAAAATTTCCAAAGGTTATGCCCAGGAGAAATGCCACAAAATCATTAAGATGTTTCAGTGAACTAATCAAATTGTGATGTGAATGTTAAGTTTTAATTTTATGTTTTTTTAAGGAATTCTGAAATGGTGCTAAGAGCGTGGGGCGTTTCCCAATAATTCTAATGACAAAATTCCTGCTGAAAAAAAGATTTCCTTCTGGGTGGCCCCAGGAGAAGGGCGATGTTCCCGCAGTGATCCAGCCCGATGTTGGTGGTCCAGCACCCCCTGTTGTGGCCCCGGGAGCAGTGCTGTGTCCCCACGGGCAGGGGTTGTCCGGGGTGCTGTCGTCGAGCTGCTGCTCCTGTGTGATTGTGTTCTGTTCTCCTTGTAGATGGAGGAGATTAAGTTTAAGGACAGAGCAGTCTTCGTGCTGGAGAGAGAGTTAGGGGTGCGAGCCGGGCATGCTCAGAGACTGCAGCTCCAAAAGGAGGCTTTAGATGAACAACTGTCCCAGCTCAAAGAGTCTGACCGGCATCTGAGCAGCCCCAAGCGGGAACTTCCTTATGCAAGTGGTGCAGGAGACGCTTCAGATCATTCGGGAAGCCCCGTAAGCACTTTCACGTGGTTTCACCTCAGCGGGCGCCCAAAGGGCACCAAGTGACAGAATCTTGATGAGTGCTCCCTGGAGCAAGAGCTTTCCCATGGCCGTGCTCCGGCTTTGCCCAAGCGTTGAGCTTTCAAATCAAACCCTGTCATGGGAGAGCTGTTGCTTTCTGTCGCTTTGTTTCCCGGTCGGTTTGGTTTGGTTTTGTCAGCAGGGGGAAATTTCTCTGTTCTTTCTCTCCTTCTCCTCACCGTACCATGCTCAGCCACCCGCCTTAATTTGACAGTTTGACACGATTCTGCCAACAAACGATGCAAATGCATTTCTCACCAAGTGATGTATGTGTGCAGCTCTGGAGCCGCGAGCACGGGGCTCGGGGAGCAGATGGACGAGGCCAGTTCCCGAGGGAAGGGGGGAAGGCAGTCCTGGGGAGAGCATGGAAGCCCCCCGAGGCACCACTGCCAGGTGCTCTCGCTGCCAGTGGGCCACAGAGTGAATCAAAGACCTCCTCACCTACTCTTTGTTATTTATTTTCTGCAATATCCAGAACATTCAATTTTAGCCACCCTTCCACAATGTGACTCTGGCCCCTTTCTGCTTTGGCCTCCCTTGGTTCAGATAAACCCCTCAGGGAACTGACCTCGTACCTCTGCTGCGTGCAGGTCGTCCTCATTGCTGATCCTCATCAAGATTTCTTTTGCAAAAGCCTTGATTTTCTCAGTGCAAGTGTAAAATTTATACATGAGCAAACCAATCTGTTTTATTCTTTGGCCCAAGCCTCTCCTGCACCTGTTGAATGAGGAATCCTAGACCCCCCCCAAAAGTGCCACCAGCACTGTGGACACTAATTTGCCTCTTTGAGTTGTACTCAACTTCTGCCAAAGACCAGAATAAGTCCTAGAGAAGGGGGAAAGTCTGTCACGTTTGTCAACAGCTGTAACTTCTCTGAACACGAAAACATCTATCTATATTCCTTTCTAATTTGATTTAAGCATTTCACTCAAATAAAGGGCTACCCCTGTGGCTTTGCAAGTGACCTTTTAGAACCCCATAAGGGTCACAACTTTGTGGAAGAAGAGCTTTTACAATGGCACAATTTCATGGATTTTCCCCATTTGTACTTGAGTAATTTAAATATCATTTTCTTACGGCCAAGTCCTCAGAGTGGGCGATGTGTCTGAAGCTCTCAGTTCAACAGTGGCATCATTGGAACATGGCCTCCAGTTTGGATATTTTCTGTTTCCAAGTTTGCATTCATGACTTTGTATTTGCATATGCATATACATACTTCTGCATTTGCATTCTTTGTTACATTTCCACTCCTGACTTCCCGTTGGTCTCATCCTGCAGCTTTCCATAGTCACTTGGGCTCCATGGGTTACACTCTGCCCGATAACATTGTGAAATGTTTGGATTTGGGATCAGACAAAGTGTGAGCTTTGAAACCGTGCTCTGGCGTGTACACTTATGAACAGTTATTTGCAGTTGATCTTTGTTTTAGGAACAGCAGTTGGATGAAAAGGATGCCCGGCGCTTCCAACTGAAAATCGCGGAGCTGAGCGGCATCATCAGGAAGCTGGAGGACCGGAACGCGCTGCTGTCGGAGGAGAGGAATGAGCTGGTGAGGGCAGCAGGGGTGGGGACTGGGGATGTGCTGCTGGGCCATGCCTTGCCCCAGAAATCCCAGGATATTTGCTCCTGTGCTGTTTGGAAACGCTGGTGGGTCCCCTCCTTAGCTCTGTGCATGGTGCTGTGCCACATCACACTCCTCTTGGCTTGTGTGACAATGAGTTTTTAGGATGGCATCAGCTGAAATTGTTTTTATCTCTTTTTAAAAATACGTGCCCCATGTGGAGCACTTGTTGCACAGATCGAATATCTCATGACGGAGCAATGATCTCTTTCCAATGGAAAATACCAAGAGTTTTTGATCAGCACTGCTTTGCATCAGGAGAAAACACTGCTAGTGGGATTGTCAAGAAAATTATTACTATAGTCACTGAAAAAGCTCCAGAGGTGTTAATTTTCTCTTTATCTTTCAGTTAAAACGTCTCAGAGAAGCGGAAAGTCAGTATAAGCCCATTCTGGACAAAAACAAACGCCTTAGTAGGAAGAATGAGGAGTTGTCACATGCCTTACGTCGAATGGAAAATAAATTAAAGTTCGTGACACAGGAAAATATCGCGATGGTGAGTGTCTGTGTGCTCCTGGGAGGGCAGGGGTTTGGAACCGGGGGGGCTGAGGGGCCAGGCATTGTCCCAAACCTGCAGGCTCCCTAGGAAACTGTCCCCATTCCAGCTCCTGCTGACATGCTGTGCTGTGCTGTGGAGTGTCCTGTGCCTTGGACGTGCATGGTTTTACATAAACACATAAAATGTGAAAAAATACAATCCAAGTGTATTTTAGCCTTGAAAACAAAGAGCTCTGAAGGAAAGGAATGGTGTGAGCTTTGCACATGTTGATCAGGCAACTGATCCCTCAGAGCCTGCTTGGCCTCCAGAGGGGCACAGATCTCCCCTCTTCATGCCCCTGGATCCCTGGGAGTGCCCAAGGCCAGGTTGGACGGGGCTCAGAGCAACCTGGGCTGGTGGGAGGTGTCCCTGCCCATGGCAGTAGGTGGCACTGGGTGGGCTTCAAGGTCCCTTCCAACCCAAGCCAGCCTGGTTCTATGAATCACCTTCGATTTTTCTGCCAGAATCACTTTATAGTCCCTCGGAAATCTGCACTTGTGACTCTGCCCTTTATTCCAACAAGAGCAGCAGGACTATCCAGCCTGTCTGCAGCCTGGATGTGAGGCTCAGCAAAAAGGAGCAGGAGAGTTGCCAGGACAGCCATTAGAGAGATGCATCACTCACTGAACGGTTAGACAAGTCCTTTGGCAAAGTTCCTGATCATTTTCTATTCTGCTCTGTGGTTTTTGGTTTTCAGAGGCAAAGAACTGGAGCAATAAGGAGACCAAGCTCCTTAAATGACCTTGACCACAGCCAGGAAGAAAGAGAAGTGGATTTCCTGAGGCTACAAGTCATTGAGCAGCAAAACCTCATTGATGAACTCTCCAAGGTATGATGTAACTGCTGCTCTCACATGAGAGGGACCGAGGGCAGGGCAGAGGGAGCCTAAGCAAGGGGTGCTCGGGGTCCTGGGAGCTGACAGCAGGCAGCAGTGGAACCTGGCAGGCATTTCTTACTAGTAACCAAAGTAATTTGTGGTGTGGTGTCTGGAAAAACCTTTTACATCTGCATTGCACTGGCAGGACAGAAGCATGGCTGGTAGATCCAGCATCTGTGAGGGAAAGTGTCTGAGCTCCTTCTGGTGGAGACACCACTTGGGCTAAAAATTCCTGTGTGCAGAGGGTGGTCTGCAGTCCTGGGCTTGGGGCTTTGCTTCTTTGTTAACACATTCTCAGTCTCTGGAAACAGAGAACACTAAAATCATAATACTCCTCCAGAAAATAGCTTTTATTTCTTTCCTTTCTCTTAAGCCTATCCAGGTACTGACATTATTTCATTCTTTTTCATCAGACCCTGGAGACTGCTGGCTATGTGAAAAGTGTCATGGTAAGAATGGCATTAACTTCATCCCCATGTTTGTAAACTTTAAATTTCTGTCCATGGAAAGCAGCCGGGGTATAATAATATTTATTCTCCCTTCCATCTCTGTTCAGCAGTGAGCTGACATGTTGTTTTCTCAATGGAGGTGTATCAGCAGTTGTTCACCAGAGAAGACACAGTGGTAGTGGAGAGGAAAGCTTTAAGCCCACCACCTGCCCCAGTGGTGTAGAGCGAGTGTCCCCATCTCCGGGACAGCTCAGCCACATGGCAATTGCATTGTTTAACTCTGGGTACCACTGGCTTTGTGTCACCCCCACTGGCCTGTGCTCAGCCCCTGCCCTTGCCTGACCCCTCCCTGCTGTGATCAGCACAGAGCTTGTGGAGTTAAGCACTAATAGGTATTGATGGCATGTCCTGTTCCCCGTGGCCAAGCAATGAGTGTTCGATTCGCCACTGCTGCTGACAGTGGGATTTGCCATCAGGCTCGTGGCAGTGGCACATTGTCAGTGTCCCACAATGTCATCACATCCTCCTACTAAGTGGGTAAAATGAAAGATCTAAGGGTTTTTCCTTTAGAACTTTCCTCTCTGCAGTCCTGGGCTTTGCCTGGGTTTCCAGTCCAGAACAGAGACCTTTTTCTCAGTTCTGTAAAAAAAATTGACTTGACTTCATGAAGAGGAAGAAATTGCTGGCTGGGAGGGTGGGCAGGCCCTGGCACAGGGTGCCCAGAGAAGCTGTGGCTGCCCCTGGATCCCTGGAAGCGTCCAAGGCCAGGTTGGACGGGGCTTGGAGCACCCTGGGCTGGTGGGAGGTGTCCCTGCCCGTGGCAGGTGTTGGAACAAGGTGATCTTTAAGGTCCCTTCCAACCCAAACCAGTCTGGAATTTGATGATTCTATGATTTCTTCTGATTGGAAAAAATCTTGGCATCAATAAATGCTCAAACCTTTTCCCAGAGGCACTGGGAACCTGCAAATCCTTAGAGGAGGAGCTGAGTCTCAAACTGCTGGGTTCAAACAGCCCCTGAATTTTGTGCAGTGGGGCTGGTAGGTGTGTGCACCTTCCAGAGATACCAACACCCACCAGAGCCAAGGGCAGGACCAGCCTCTGCTTCTCTCCCTGGGCAGCCAGGGCTGCAGTGCCACAGTCACCCTCGGAGCAGCTCCAATGGGACACCCAAGCTCTCAGTGTTGCTTATAATCAGCTTTATTTTAGTTTGATTTTCAAAAATATAAAGAGCAATTGCTACCTGTATATGCAAACCTGAAAGATGTTGGACCAAACAAACCCATGCTCTCTGCCAACAGCTAACACATGTCTCTGGTTCTTGCAGGAACGTGACAAGTTGTTAAGGTTCAGGAAGCAAAGGAAAAAGATGACAAGAATTCCTAAGGTAAAAAAACTCACTTGGATGGTGACATGCTGATGGGCAGGGCTGGTTCTGGGGTGCTCCAGGTGTCTCAGACCACATGGGAGAATGTTCTCTTGAAGAGTCTCCAAGTGGGTCCTAAGCTTAAATTTGGGTGATGTGGGCCAAGGACATTCACAGGCTGTTTTGGGATATTCAGGGAAAACCTGGGAGGGGCAGGGGACTCCTTTGCATCGCATGTTCTGAGACTTTCTGTGCCCTGCACTTACCCTGTGGGACTTTGGTGGAATGTGGTTGTCTTAAGAGGAGACAGATTTTATGAATTAACACATTTCAAAATGATCTTCTAATGGTGCTCCCTGAAAACATGTGTATCTTGTAAATAATTCATGGTGGTGTTTAGTAACATGCAGAAATTGCCCATTACGAGAAGCAATGGTTGGAGCTCAGGGAAAAGGGAATGTTTGTTAATGAGAGCTTGGCAGGGTGTTAATGTAAATATTAACACTGTAGTGGCACAGATAGGTTTAATGTCAGGGACTTCCAGCACTCTGTGATTTACAGATGAGGAATTAGGGTGGGGCTGGAGCTAATGAATCTAGAAACAACTAACTGAGGTCAATGGGAGGTAACTCCTGTGATCCTGGACACGGCAGCCAGACCTTCCAGAAGGGGCCACGTTCTGTCTCTCTCTGAAAGCTGGATGGGGGTCTGGCCAAGAGCCTGGAGGGACAGGACACAGGGAATGGCTTCCCAGTGCCAGAGGGCAGGGCTGGCTGGGATATTGGGAAGGAACTGTTGGCTGGGAGGGTGGGCAGGCCCTGGCACAGGTTGGGCAGAGAAGCTGTGGCTGCCCCTGGATCCCTGGAAGTGTCCAAAGCCAGGTTGGACGGGGCTTGGAGCACTCTGGGCTGGTGGGAGGTGTCCCTGCCCATGGCAGGGGGTGGGAATGGATGAGCTTTAAGGTACCTTCCAACTCAAACCAGTCTGGGATTCTGGGATTCTCCTTCAAAATTTACTCACTGCAAATTAAAACAAAAAGCCAAAATCTAGCTGTTTTTGTAAATCATCAACTAAAAATATCTTTTGATTTGTGAAATGTTTTCTTTGGTTTTCAAGCATTTACAGTAAATCTTTCTCTACCACCACTCCCCTCATTCTTTTAAACAAAAGGCAGTTTTGAGTGGAAAACTGGATTTCTTCAAACCACAAACACATTGCTGTGGTGATTAAATTCATGTTTTCAAGTAGTATATTTGCTGACAACCTAACTTTTTGTGTGATAGTTGTGATGATGACAGAGGGGACATTATGATGATGATGATGGATTAAAAGGCATTTCAGTGCACAGGTCCAACCTCATGCTGAGGTGAACACTTGGTGAGAAGAGTGCTTGGCCTGAGAGAACTGGGAGGAAAATACATTGGAAAAGGCAAGGGCTGTGAGGTCACACACTGTAATACCTAAGGACAAATATGGCAGTTCAGTGACTTAAATCATTTTAGCTGTTGTCACTCTCATGGGGTGAAAACACTTCTGTGTGTTCACATGTGAGGAGCTGGGCCAGTTCCCAAAGAGCAGCAGAGTGAGAACTCCCAACAGCCTGGAACTGAGGTTCCTCCCAGGGGTCCAAGTTCAGGTGCCACAAAGGCACAGTTCATCCAGGTGCCCAGGGCCAGCGCTGTCCCCAGGCCAGGGGCTGGCAGAGCCCAGGGCTCGGCCCTGTTCCCTGACCTTTGTCTCTGCCAGAAGCCGGTTGTGGAGACCTTTTATGGCTACGACGAAGAAGCTTCCCTGGAGTCGGATGGTTCCTCCATCTCCTACCAAACTGACCGGACAGACCAAACCCCCTGCACCCCTGAGGATGACTTGGAAGAGGTACTCATCAAAACCCATGTTATTTTGGTTTATAACATTGCTACGAATTCCTAATGGAACTCCTGGTCAGTTCTATCATTCCTCTCTCACCTCAGATTAGAAAACTAACCATTTATGTTAAGCTTGATACTGTGCATGTTGGTTGGTATCTCTGGATCTCAGGTCTTCAGTAATTTCACAGCTTTTAGCCAAGCTGGAAATATTACATACTAAGAATATTAAATTTACAGCAGGTTTATAGGTCAGAGGTCTGAAAAGGCTGAGAAGTTGGACAACCCTTGGGAGATGTTGTTCACTCTCAGCTTGGCTGCAGGTGTGGGCACGTGAGGTTTGGGTCAGATCCTTCTGTCTGCCATTCCAACCTCAGGGAGGAGTTTTGGGAGTGAGGTTTGTGTTTGGGGAAGGAGCAGGAAACATCCCCCTGCAGCTCCAGGCTCCAGAAAAGGCTGGTCCCTCACTGGGTTATGGGGGTTGTGCTGTTCTGGAGGCTCTGAGTGCAGAGCACACAAAGGTAATACAAATTAAAGGGATTATTATTCCTGGTATTTTGCAGGGCTTACCTACAGATGCATTCCCAGTGTGTGTCAGATCACTGGACCATTACACGGTTCTGGGTTTAACAAGGATCTTGTAACAAACAGAAAATTGGCCCTGATGAAGTGCAGCCCTTTCACAGGGCACTGGCTGCAGGTTCCCTGCTGTCTGTTCCCCCGTGCCCTGGGCTGGAATTAGATCTGTTAGAGGCAACCCGGGGAATCCCTGTCCCATCCTAAGAGGTCCCTGACGGTCACCAGGGGTGTGCTGCACTGCAGCAAAGCTGAGTGCATTTGTGTATGTAGGAGCCTGTTTATTTTTCCTTCCTGTGTGTTTTCCCCTGTTCAGTGGGTGGGGAGTTGGTGCCTGCACCCAGCAGTGTGATTCCATTTCATGTTGAATGAAATATTCCGGTCAGCCTGACATGAAAGCATTCCATGCTGGATATTGTAAGGAGCGTGAAGAAGATGAAGGACTCCTTTCATGTTGCTGTCACCACTTCTACAAGTGTTAGGTCTCGATTCATGTTTTAATAATTGAGCGAGACTGTCAGGCTTGGCTTCCTCCCCAGATTGGAAACCTTTTGTTGTTTAAAATAAGTTGTGTTTTCACCTTTAACGTGATGATTTTCCCTGTTACAGTAAGAAAGGCTGATGCATCATTAGTGTGTTATGTGGATGGCAAGTTTTTATCTTTCCAAGGCAGGGGATTATCTTTTTATTTTTGTATTGCATTTTCTGGAAAGAAGTGTTTAGGGACAGAAGAGAAGAAGTCTGAGAGCACGTAAACAAGATCCTTGTGCTGTGCTTCCCAAATTGCATTTCAAAAGTGATAGTTCTGGCACTTATTAGGGAAAACAAGCCTAATCTGCTCTCACTTTTGGCTGCAGGGCATGGCCAAGGAGGAGACGGAGCTGCGGTTCCGGCAGCTGACGATGGAGTACCAGGCCCTGCAGAGAGCCTATGCCCTGCTGCAGGAGCAGGTCGGGGGAACCCTGGATGCAGAACGAGAAGTTAAGGTCTACATGGCTTATATTACATGGACATAAAGGGTTGGAATAGTGGGGGGGGGGGGGTGTTCAGTTGTACCTGCCCAGGTTGTTCTCAAGCTCACCTGGGCAGCCAGGCTGGGGCTCTCCAGGGTCTCTGACTCCAACCAGGCTCACCAGGAAGGGTTGGCTGAGCATCCACCATTGCTGCAGCTGAGTCTTTTCACCTTTGATCAGTTCAAGGGAAATCCGGAGGGAATTTCTAACGGGAAATCCTTGAAATTAAGCTCTTTTTCTATAAAAAACTAGGACAGATAGCCTTAAATGTATAATATGTGGTGTTTAATTCCTTCTGGGATCTGAGAGATTACATGATTCCTCATAAAATGTTTAGAAGGCTTATAGCTGAGATTTTTTTCTCTTAATTAAATTGCAAAGTGCCCTGTGCTGCTCTGCCTGCCCGTGTATTCATCCAGCCCCTGAGGCTCCAGACAGCTGGGCTAAAATATTGCATTTATTCTGAGTTTGCTTTATGGTACAAAGGAAGAAATTCCTGGCTGGGAGGGTGGGCAGACCCTGGCACAGGTTGGGCAGAGAAGCTGTGCCTGCCCCTGGATCCCTGGAAGTGTCCAAGGCCAGGTTGGATGGGGCTTGGAGCACCCTGGGCTGGTGGGAGGTGTCCCTGCCCATGGCAGGGGGTGGGAATGGATGGGTTTTGAGGTGCCTTCCAACTCAAACCATTCCTTGAATCTACGAAGGAGTAGGCAGGACTTGCCATGCCCAGAAAGTGAGGGTGAAACAGTCAGCAAAGGGCCAAATCCTGCTCTGAGCGAACAGTTGAAGTTTAAATGAGAAATGTACCTGCAGAGCCCTAACTTGGTCCTGCATCTGTTGCGTGAAGGTGTTATCCAGGAACACTTAGCAGTAGATCAAGGTGAAATGCATGAAGACTGTCATTCCCAGAAGCATTCCCAGAACTGATGTCTGCTCTAAGGTGTTAGGGATTGCACTTGGAAAGAAAATCACAGTGAACCAAGGCATCCCAGCTGGAAAAGTGACTGGATTTTAATTCTTCCATAGTGAGCGAAAAGAGAGACCAGTGCAGGTTGCGCAAACAAGATCATTTTCAGTGTAAATAATGGGATAAATAGCATAGAAATAGTTTGAGGAAAGAAAATGTTTTATAAAACTGTTTAATGGATCATACCCCACAGACACGTGAGCAGCTCCAAGCAGAGATCCACCGGTCCCAGGCTCAGATAGAAGACCTGGAGAAGGCCCTGGCTGAGCAGGGACAGGTAACACTGCAACCAACTCCAGCCCCTTCCCCCCCTTCCCTGCTGGGGAACCCGAAATGTTAATGTGAGATTTAATGAAATAGTTGCTGCTGTGTTGGTGCTAAACATTGCCAGCTTCACCTACAGTGTTGGTCCCTTCCTTCCCAAGGACATGAAGTGGATTGAGGAGAAGCAAGCGCTGTACAGAAGAAACCAGGAACTGGTGGAAAAGGTGTTCTATTATTGCTTCTATTTGTATTATTCAGATAATATTTGCAGCTGAAGGGATGCAGAAGGGGCAGTATTTTAATCTGTATTACACAGCCCTGTGGAAATAATTAATGTATAATACAAGATCCTTATAAACCTGGCAGAAAAAGTGAGTTTCCATCATTCCCTGTTGCCCCACACGTGTCCTGGTGCGAGGCCGTGTGAGGATGGTGGATTTGGGGGAGAGCCCTGTGGCCTCCATGGCTGGGCTCATGTGTCCCTGCTCATGGTGACCCCAGGGTGGGCTCAGCTCCCAGTGCTCCTACTGCCCCCAGAGTGGGCTGGGCCCCCCAGTGCTCCCAGTGCCCACAGCCCTGTCCCAGCACAGTCAGCACGTGGCAGATCAGAAGTGACTCTGCCAGCAGTGCTGAGGACGAGTTGCTTTGTTCATTTTGCAGATCAAACAGATGGAAGCTGAGGAAGCTCGTCTGAAACACGATGTCCAGGATGTGAAGGACCAAAACGAGCTGCTGGAGTTCAGGATCTTGGAGCTGGAAGTGAGCAAATGTGCCAGCCAGGGTCCTGCCCTGGGCTGTGCCAGCCAGGGCCGGGGGCACTGTGGGTTTGGGAACACTGGGGTCTGCAGAGGGACACACTGCACTGGGTGAGGCCAAAGGGCTTGCTGCCAAGTGCTGATAAAAGGGGAAAAGCCCAAACAGCAGGGATCAACACTGATATTCTCCATAGGTTGTTCTGGCAGTGTTAGTTAAAGGTTGGCTCATGCTGTAGATGGACATTTTACTGTTCTCCTTCTGTCCTGAAAAGGCAAAGAGGTAAAACCAGAACGGATCATCCCTAGAAAAGAAAAATAAAAAGGAGCTTTTTTTCAATGCCAAAAATGATCACAGTGTTTCACCTCTTGCTAAACCTGCAGGGGAGGAATTGTGGTCACTGCAGTTACTCCCCTGAGCCTTCTGTTTTCTGTATCCCTGCCTGTACAGGCAGAACCTGGGAGCTCTTGGAAACTGCTTCTGAAATTCTCCAAGGAGGCATTAACAAAGGAGGCACTTACAAACTAAATTTCAATGTTCTGTATTGTGAATATATGTTTTGGGTATGGTTTTGTTGAAATCTATTGCTGCCCAGAGAAGCTGTGGCTGCCCCTGGATCCCTGGAAGTGCCCAAGGCCAGGTTGGACGGGGCTTGGAGCACCCTGGGCTGGTGGAAGGTGTCCCTGCCCATGGCAGGGGTGGCACTGGGTGGGCTTTGAGGTCCCTTCCAACCCAAACCAGTGTGTGACTCTGTGATGTGACTGACACACCAGAGTGGGTAACCAAGGAATTGTTGTCCTTTCAGGAGAGGGAGAGACGGTCCCCTGCCATCAACTTCCTGCACGGCCCCTTCACGGAGGGCAAGAGCCCCCTCCAGGTGTACTGCGAGGCAGAAGGTGTAACAGTAAGGGATTCTCCTTTCCTATCCTCCTCTCCCTTAACAAAATCAGGGGCTCTGTGCTGACTTCTGGTTCTCCATTTCTCTCTTGTCAGGACATAGTAGTAGCAGAGCTGATGAAAAAATTGGACATTTTAGGGGATAACGCCGTAAGTGTATGTTCCTTTAATAAATTGTGCATGCTTTGGGGAATACTTGTCCTCGTGTCCAGTGAGCAAGGCTGCCTTGGCTTGGTGCTGCACAGCCTGTCCTGCCTCTGGTTTGGGCTACGAGCGGAGCATTTTCTGGCTTTTTAAGGATTTGTTACTTCTGAAGTGCCACACGGGCTCAATGTCACCATATTGCTTTTATTCCTTCTGTTATTTGGAAAATACTGTCGATGTTTAGTGTTTTCTGGCCACTGGCCACATGGTTTCTTGATTTGCTTGCTCTGCATTTGCTTTCCTTTTGCATTTCAGCAGCTGTGGCTTTAATTTTTAATAATAACCTGTAAACCCTCTATAGTAACCAGGTTATTAAACAAAAAGTTACAACAGCAGCATGAAAAGGAGAAGCAAACACAAAGAAATGTGCGAGTGTTTCTGCTTCAGCAAGTGGCAGTGACTAATCACACAAACAGGCATGTGCATGGGAGACGTGTGCTCTGTCTGTTTTCTGCTCTCTCAGCAGAGCCCAGGGCTGTGAGGGGCTGAGGAAAGCAGATCCCTCTCCAGCCCAGGGTCTCAAAGAGCCCTCATCCACTCGGGGGTCCCCCTGGGAGACTCCCCCACCTGCACTGGGGCTGCAGAAGGGTCCCCACTGTTCTCACAGCTCTGCACCTGGGCTGCCTCAGCTCTCCCTGTGCCTTTGGACAGGTTGGATACCAGGAAAACAGTATTCCCAGGGCTACAGGGCAGCCCGGAGGTACCAGAACTATAAGTGCTTGAGGGTGGGCAGGCCCTGGCACAGGTTGGGCAGAGAAGCTGTGGCTGCCCCTGGATCCCTGGAAGTGTCCAAGGCC
>JAWWTY010000158.1:35182153-35228012 GCA_035222235.1 Margarornis squamiger
TGTGGCTGCCCCTGGATCCCTGGAAGTGTCCAAGGCCAGGTTGGACGGGGCTTGGAGCAACCTGGGCTGGTGGAAGGCGTCCCTGCCCATGGCAGGGGGTGGAACAGGATGGACTTTAAGGTGCCTTCCAACCCAAACCAGTCTGAGATTGCCTGATTCTGTCCCTGCTGACCAGCACTGTCACTGTCCCCAGGCTGTGCCTTAAATGGCAGCTCCCCACAGTCACCTGAGCACCACCTTCCCCCTGCCCTGTGGGCTGATGCTGTGCTGGGTCCAGATACAAGAGAGGCCCAGCCAAGGGGATTCCTTCTCCTGCTCTACCTGTGATCAGAGTGAAGTTTGGGATGAAATGCAAACCCCAGTTCCAGTGCTTTGATTTTATAAAAAAGGCAACCAAGATGGATGGAATAGCCAGCATCTTACCAAACGCTGCCCAGAACCGTGGCTTGGCTGGCAAAGTGGGGATCGTGCATGGGGTGAACACTGTGTCTTCTCTCAGCAACACTTCATGCTGAGCTTGATCTTGTCCTGTGTAGCCATGTGTTTATTCCCTCTGGGGTAAAAATAGATCCAATGTCACCTTTTTTATTTGGTAAATATGAGAGCTTTTGAAGAATTAACTCTTATGTATGATAAGGATTTGTTATGATTATTGTCAAGAGCTTTTACAACAATGTTGCATATTACAATACTAATTTTCTCTGACATATTTTACTATTCTTCAAATGTATTTAATTTCAGATTTGTTTAATACAGCAGTGGCCCAAGTAGTGGGTTAATAACAAGACACTGGGATTTGTTGTAATTGTATTTTGTTTTGATGCAGAATCTGACCAATGAAGAGCAAGTGGTCATCATACAAGCAAGGACTGTCCTCACGTTGGCTGAGAAGGTAATGACCAGGGCAGCACTGCTCAGTACACGTGTGTCTCTCAGAGGAGACACTGGTGATGTAGACGGTGGCTCCATCATAAAATGCCACAGTGTTTTATGTGGAGTTACGCTAGTTTTTGTCAAAGTAAAGGTAACAGACAATGCAGACAGACATTGCTTAATTTAAAATGGTGCTGAACTAACAAAGCAATGTCAGAAGGTAATGGCCAGGCTTTGAAATACAGCTTTTTTTCCATCACCGATATATAGAAAAGAGAAATACAATGATATAGTTAATTTTGCTCTTTTATTTAAGTCAGTACTGGGTGTGTGCTGACACAGCCTGAGTCCCAGGGACGCTGGGCCTGCAGGGTGTGCCCTGCTCAGGCTTGGCTCTGCTCTCTCTCTGTGCAGTGGCTCCAGCAGATCGAGGTGACCGAGTCGGCGCTGCAGCAGAAGATGCTGGACCTGGAGAACGAGAAGGTACCGGGGGAAAGAGCAGCAGGGGAGGGGCTGGGGGAGCCGTGGTGGGGCGTGGTGGTCACTGACAGCCCCTTCCTTGGTCCCCAGGAGCTGTTCAGCAAACAAAAGGGCTACCTGGACGATGAGCTGGACTTCAGGAAGCAGTCCCTGGACCAGGCTCACAAGGTGAGGGTTGTCAGTCTTGACCGAGTTGTGACACCTCGATTAACTCACCTTGTGTGATGTGTGTGCTCTGTTCTCTGTGGAAGCTCTCTGCTCGTGGAGTGTGACAGGCTGGGTATTAACCAAATCCTCTGCACCCTGAGCTGACAGTGAGTTCCCCATGAGCAGAATTCCCTGGGTTTGGGTGGCCCTTGCAGGTTTAGGACCTGAACATTAACTTAATTAAGTTTTAATTCACCAGAGGTTTCAGTAAAAGACTGATAAGGAAATGATGTTTTCAGTAACTTGCCTTTTCTTTCCAAAATAGATATTTTATCCTAAACACTTCCTTAGATCTTGGATTACAGCCTCTGTAACCAAAACAGCTGGAGGGATTCTGGGATTCTGTAAATTTGAAATGAAACTGCTCTTAGGTCAGGTTCATCATTAGCTGATTCTAAGGCATTTCACCCATCCCTTCAGTCATGTTTCCTTCAGTGAGGGAAAAGTTTAAGATATATATTCACAAAAGACATGATTGTGTAAGTCTTCATCTCAATTTCATTTTTTCGGTTCTGTGTAACCTTGAGCACAGTTACACTTTCTGAGGAGTGATGAGTAGTTAGGTCTGTTTCTGGATCCTGTTGTCTATTTGTATCTCAAACCATTTGGGGGAGCTTTTACTCCATACAGTTTCTGTCCTGTGAGGGTGGTTTTTACAACTGATTTTTGCCAAATGCTGAGCTGTATCTGGAACCAATGCACAGTGGGAAGCCCAGGAACCACATGAACCCCCTCTACTTTCAGTCTCAGGTTTAACACCTTATAGTGGAAATTCCCTGCCCATGGCAGGGAGTAGAACAAAATGGTTTTTAAGGTCCCTTCCAAGCCAGACCAGACTGGGATTCTATGATTCCATGATCTCCTGCAGCCCCGAGCTGTCCTGAGAAGCAGTTTGGTGCAGCTGAAGGCTGAGCCTGTAGGATTCATCCTCACAGTTAAGCCCTGATAGCAGGAATCTGCTGGGCCTTGGGTGAGCTCTGAACAGAGCCAGAAATGTGAGCGTGGAGACTCACAACAGCAGCAGAGTGGGCAAAGTGAATGGCATCACTTGGGAATGTCACGGAGCCTGCAGGAGTGCTCAGACAAGGAGCCGTGGCTGTGGATTCGGGGGTCCCTCAGCATCCCTGCGGCTCACGGCCATGAGGTGGATCTCCCAGTCCAGGGGCCCAAACTTACCAAAGGGCCCAAAACAATTCAGCTCCTTGGCTCTGCTGCTCCTGGGGAGCAGTGAAGGCAGTGGCTCTGTGCAGCCCATGCAGGGGGGGCTGAGGGTTCTTTGGTTTTCCTCTGTTTTTTGAAGGCATCTCACACATGTCCCAGGCACAGTGCTGGGCTTGGCTCTGGGGTGCAAATGCAGCCTGAAAGCAGCAGAAAGCTTTGTTCTGCCCCACTATTGGAGTGGCAAAAGCTCCTTGCTTTATAAAATTTGCTTCACTTCCATGTTTCCTTTGTGCCCCTGGAGATGGGGAGCCGCTAATGACCATCCCTCCTGAACTGGAGCCAACAAGATTACCAGCTGGAACCACTAATCTGTCTGCACAGCTCTCACTCCCTTTGGCTGCTGCAGGGGGGTTCTGCTCCAAGGAGCACTTGGCTCCCACTGCAGCTGCTCTGGAGACTGGGAATGTCCCCACACTCTTCTTCCTTCACAAGTCAATACAATCGGAGAAGGATGATGGTTGAGTACGTGAGTCCATGTGTCAAATAACAGTGTTTTGTTGGGACAAGGTTAGTGAGGGCATTGGTGTTGTTTTAAAAAGGGGAAGCAGAATCTTCTCCTGAGGTCTGATGTGATCTTACCCATGGAGATGGGTTATCCTCAGTACTGCAGCTCCTGCCATGGTGTCATTGTCCCTGTGAGTGTGTCCTGCTGTCCTGGCTCTGCCATAGTGAGAAAACATCATCAGCAGCCTCAGGTGGAGAAATGTGATTTTGAATTGAGCTGAATTATCACAACAGACCCTGGCAGGATTTAAAAGCTCTGTGGATGTGGCACTCGGGGACATGGGTTAGTGGTGGCCTTGGCAGTGCTGGAGAGTGCTTGGACTGGATGGACCTTGAGGACTTTTCCATCCTGGATGTTTCTGTGATTCCATTGCAGTGGGGTTTTCCTGCAGCCAGGGAGAACCCTGCAGGATGCCCCCAGCTCTGGAGGGGGTGTGCAGAGGTGCCACCTATTTCTGCATTTTTTCTTGCTCTGTATCGAACTTGCTGAAAAACATTTCAGGTTGCTTTTGGCTTGAGGGAATAGCATTTATCTCGGATTCCGAAGCAGGAGACATTGTCTGGCAAGGGCACCTGCCCTAGGAAGGTGCCAGGCTCGGTGACCCCAGGGAAATGTTGCCAGCCTATGTCCTGCACACTTCTCCATCTCAGTGAATCCAGAGGGTTCATCTGTCTGCATGTGAGGGGCCTTTTCTGACACAGTGAAGGGAATGCAGGAACAGCCCAGCTCCCAGACAGGCTCATTTCCTTGAGCATGGAGCCTCTTGGAGCTGCCAGCTCTGCCAGAGGAAGGGCTGGGAATGCCCTCCCACCAAAGCATTTTAGCTGGCTGGTACAAAATCTGCACACACAGAGCAGGGGGTTGTTCCTCCCTGGCAGGAGCATGGACTGGTCCTGCTGTGTGAGCTGGAGTGCTGGGAAAGGGGAACTGAGGGGCTGAAAACTACACGTGAAAAATATCTGTAACTCACAAAACTAGTCTTGTCTGAACGTCCCTTTTCCCTTCTCCCTTTCCCCCTTCCTTTCCTTTTGTTCTTTTCCCTTCTCTCTCCACGGCCATCTCCCATCCCCAGGAAGGGACTGACTCCCATGTGTTTGAGGAGCAGACTGGGCTGGGTCCAGGGGCTCTCCCAGTTCCAGTGCTGCTCAGAGCCCCATGGGACAAAGGCAGCCTGAAGTCTTTACCCTTTGGGTCGAGTTTTCTGTGCTGTCCCGTGCAGCAGGCTCAGCACACAAACCCCTCCACTGCTCCTGCTGCCTTACCGGGGTCAGATGTTCCGTTCCTCACAAACTCCTCACTCCACCAGCGACAAGGTCGAGCTGACAGCCTTATATTGTTTTTGATTAGCAAATTCTGGAATTAGAAGCCATGCTCTATGATGCCCTGCAGCAAGAAGCTGGAGCCAAAATTTCCGAACTTCTTTCAGAAGAGGAGAAGGAGAAGCTGAAGAGCGCCGTGGAGCAATGGAAGCGGCAGGTGATGAGTGAGCTCCGGGAGAGGGACGCCCAAATCCTGCGGGAAAGGATGGAGCTCATTCAGCACGCACAGCAGGTGGGCACAGGGGCAGGGAATGGGGGCATCCAGGGTGGGATGGTCCCTGTGAGCACCAGCCTCTCCTGCTAGAGCCGTCCCACCACTGGCTGGTCCTGGGGCAGGTTGGCCTTGGATAACCCTGCACACGGGGCATCTTGGTTTTCCTGACTTTGTCACACACAGTGACATTCACGGAGGACTCACCTGTGGCTTAGTACCTGATTTATTTTTGATAGAAGCACAGCACATCCAGTTTATATCCCCCAAACTAATGCATCTTCTGGGTACATCTGTATTTGATTGGTTAATAAATATTTTTTTATTTGAAATCTGACAGAGAATTAAAGAGCTAGAAGAAAGAATTGAAGGCCAAAAAAGACAAATAAAAGAGTTAGAGGAAAAGGTAAGGTCATGCAGCTGGGACAGCTGCTGTGTGTGCACATGACCATTATCCATTTCACCTGGGCTAAAGAACTGTCCTCATAGAGCTCGTGTGTGCAGTGCAGAGAGGAAGTGGGAGACCTCCAGTATACCAGTTTGCACTTGCACCAGTCCCTCTGGGAAGGAAAGTTTGACTGGTTAAATTGAGTCTTTCCCTCTCTTATCCCTCGGTGGAGTCCAAAACCTGGGACTCGGCAGGGATGATGGGGTTCCATCTGCCCTGGGAAGGGAGACAGTGAGACCTGAGGTCGGCAGGTGCTCTGGGGAAGGAGCCAGGATCTTTGCTCCCTCCCTGCCATCTCCAGCATCTCCCTGTGCAGCTGCATGGACCAGCCTTTCCCAGCAGCAGGAATGAGGGGCCTCACTCTGCTGCCCTCACCTGCAGCCACCACAGCCCATGTCACTGGGCTTTCTCCAGGCACAACTGATGTATTTGACCCCAAAATTGCCCTCAGCTGAACACACCCATTTCCAGTTACATGGCCATGGGAGAGCTTGGTCAGGTACAGCAGGGGCTGAGCTGGACTTGCACCTGAGACTGAACCCAAACCTCAGCACGGTTGGGTTTGGGGTGTTTTGAGGTGTCAGAAGAACTCAGCTGATGTTTTCCCTCCCTGTTTTCCCTGAGCCTGTGGCTGTGACTGGGCAGGGGTTGGCTGTCATCAGTCCAAGGGACGCAGGGGCTCTGGTGAGATGAGTCGAGCCCCAAGCCTTTGGACCCAGCTTCACACTCCATGTTTCCTCTCACCTGAGAGTTTTGTTGCACTCTGTCTGTAACCACAGCTTATTTCTCAGCTAAACACACTGTAAACTCTTAATCTCTTTCTTCTCTTCCATTTTTTCCTCTCTTCCCTCCCCTTTTCAGTTTTTATTTTTGTTTTTATTTTTCTCTTTAGCTTTCATTCTTTGGTCATAGTCCTTCAGGCCACATGCACAAGGTAAGTCCTCGGGTCACCTCGAGTCTCTCCTCCTCTTCTCATGGAACATCAGAGCCTTCCCCTTGCTGTATGAGTAGGACTGAGGGGTCTCCTGGGCACCCAGAGAACCCAAATATGGAAATCTCTAAAGCCTGTAAAAACCATGAAGTCTGGGCACCAGCAGGAAAACACTTGTCCAACAGAGTTTCCTTCTTTGGAGGGAAGGACAAGGAAAAGTTAAAAATAAGCCAGCTTAAAAGCAAGGAATCTTCTAGTAAACCAGGGAAAACACCCTGTCTGGGCTTACTCCTCTGACTGCATCGGGGTTGTTCCAGCTGATCCTTGCTGGAAATCAGTGGAAGCCTCAGCCCCTCTCCGTGCATGGCCAGGGTCTGACCCACTTGCAGCCCATGAGCTTGTCCTGCCTCCAGGACAGCAACCCGAAGGGTTTGGGAGAACATGGCATTTATGAGGGAGTGTTCCTCCAAGCATTGTGCCAGAGGGGCCCGGGTACTCCCTGAATCACCCTTTTTCCCATGTAAATAGGGGATAAATTGCCCTATTTCTGCTTGTGCTGCCAGAAATGATCATGGCATAGATGGCATTGAGGAAAATGCTTCCCATGTAAATGGAATATAGCACAAATCCTTTTTTATCAGTTGTACTCTTCAAGACAGAATTATAAATAGAACCTTACAGAAGTTTCATGCATGTTGTTTTTGCCTGGATGGGCTTTTCTTTAATCAATGTTTTTATATCTTGTTCCAGGCTACTGAGAGAGCTACAGCTGCTCCTGCTGTTATTCCCAGGAAGACAGCCCTGCTTCCCGAGACCGAAACAGAGACATTGCTCTTTCCACCCCCCCAAATCCTTCTCATACTTTGCTACTGGTGATGGAAGGTGCAATCCTTGTGACCCTTTCAGACTGGGGCTGGACCAGGGCGTGTGGACATCCCTGCACAGGCCACGTCCACACCACTGAAATCCCTGACGGAGCATTTGGAAAAGACTGAACTAAGCTGACAAGGAAAGCCAAAAACTCTCCTCCTCCCTCTCCTACAGCCACAGGCTCCTTCCTGGAGTCCTGGCTCTGCTGCTTGAACTAACCTCCAGTGGAATCCTGGCTCTGCTGCTGGACACAGCTCTCGGCTCTGTCAGGAGCAATAGACCTCATTCAGATACACTGAATTGTTTTGGTTCCCTGCTAAGCAGGCAGCAAATTGCTTCTGTGTAGAAGTGCCTGTGTCCTGTTTGTATGTCACACATTTATGTTTGTTATCCATAGTTCTTTAAAAATCTCTCTTGAAAGAAGATTTTAGGAAGAGTTCCAGAGGAATAACTCATGAGAAGATGAATATGAGTGAAAATGAAGTGGTTTGTTCCAAGGTATTTCTTCGTAACACACGGTGTGCCCCGTGGTTTGTTGAATATCCCACGAGCCCAGTTTTAGGGAAAAATGTGAAGCTACATTCAGGAAATCAAACTGTAATTTATTTTTATTTTTGAGTTTTCAGTAAACCATGATGAGAAAAATGATACAGTAGTTTAAAATTTGCTGTCCCTGAGTGATGACAAAAGGCTAAACATCATCCCAGCAAAAAGTTCAACATGGGAAAGAGTAAACTAGAACATTATCCCTAATCTACACATGCTGGGCTGGGGGAGGCAGCAAGAGGGAGCAGAAGATGTTGTCACCTGGAAAGTGTCCTCCCCTTGGGGAAAGGGAGCACAAGTCCTACAGATCCCGAGCCCAGGAAAACAGGTGAAGAGGGGAAATCCAGCAGAAATTCCAGAGTGTGATTGGCCACGTGGGATCTGCAGCTGAGCACAGAGACCTGGGGCTGTGGGACAAGGCCAGGAACAAGCTCCTGTGCACAGCCACAGCTAAAGTCCCATCCCTGGGAGCACGGGGCAGGAAGGAGATGGAGCTCTGGGCAGGTAAGATGGGCTGATAACTGGAAACCCCCTTATTCTGGGATTCTCTGACCTCTGGAACTCCCTCACCTGCTGGTCTCTCTCACTTGGGTTAAAGTGCTTCATGTGGTAACAGAGAAAATATTGAATTTGGTATTGAAATTACCATAGTCCTTATTTAAACAATGTTCATTTATCTCTGGTTTACTGCAGTGATTTAGGTGTTGGATTTCAGTGGGATATAATGACAAATGCTGACTTTATGCTTTTAGATCAGTGGTCACTCTTAACACAAGATTGCTGGGAGGTAATTAAATACACTGTCAGGTTTGTGTGGACAGCAAGCAGTTGTGCTGCTTTTAAAAATATGTGTTTTAAATGCGGGAGACGGAAATATATTTTGGTTTGCATTGAAAATACAAATAGTAATCAGAAAAGTGTTTTAATTCAAGTTTCACTCACATTTTTTCTGATTTGTGCTGGTAATGAGTTACTTGACTGGTGAACATGATGGGGACGGTGGCAGTGGCTGTCCAAAGCTCCTGTTTTTAGGAACATTGGAGGATCCAGGGGTGTTTGGGGGGGAACTGAACCAGGCAGCTGGCAGGTTCCAGAGAGTGTTCCCAATCCTCTGTGCCCATCAGTGTCACACCAGTCCCCAGGCTGGACTTCCCAGGGCAGGGAGATCTGTGAATTCAGCAACCCAAAAAAGACCTTAATCCCTCAAAGAAGGGAAACAAAAATGCTATGACTTGTAATTAATTGGGCCTTTCTGACATGTCTCTTGGAAAACCTCTCAACAGAAAGTTAGATTTCATGTAAATGTTGCTTTCTTTATTAAGAATGTGCGTTTTAACAAGAACCACTGAGATCTTCCTGAAGTGGAAAAACAGAGACTCGTTTGGCCTTCTGGGCATGACACTGTGACCTGTTTCCTCAGGTGCCCAACCTATTCCCTGAGCACATCCTGCCCCCGTCCTTGGGCCTTGGAGCAGCCGGGTCTGTGGAAGGTGTCCCTGCCCAGGGCAGAGCACGGAACAGGCTGGTCTTTCAGGTCTCTTCCAACCCAAACTATTCTGGGATTCTCTGAAGTGTGGCATAGGGATCATGGCTGGCTGTGCACAGGCTGCTGGGGCAGGTGTGACAGTGGTGTCTGAGGTGACACCACCACGGGAGCTCAGGAAGGGCTCAAAGTGCCTCTGGCTGGCTTGGTTTGCAACTGCTCAACTTCTCAGCATGCTTTTATTAATATTTTCATATAAATATTTGTGTGTCTAGGTACATAAATATGTGGGTTATAAACATACATCAATAGCAATATGAACGTTTGTGCAAACAAACACAGGTGTGTGCAGGCACTGGGAAAGCTGCAGCTTCGAGTGTTTTATAGAAGTGTTATTTACACACCAAATCTATGCATTCATTAGGCACCAAGTTTTAATTCCACTACAGATTAAATCTCTCCTCTGGGTGGAAGGGATCAGCAGCCAGGTAGGGGTGGTGGGCACCAGGGGAATCCCACTGCAGAGAAGCCGTCGATGGGAATCCCACAGGGGGGTGCTGCAGCCTAAGGGAACTGGGAACTGTGTGTCCTGCAGGATCATGAACTGCTGCTTTACAGGCTGTTTTATTCTTCTAAGCCCTTCTAGGATATTATTTTGGTTATTTTTAGTGTGTGTTTAAGTAATTTTGGAGGCTCACAGGGGTGGGTAGCACTCACCTATATCCAAGTAATGAAGTTGTCAGTTATCTAAGAGAAATTCATATAGATATTAACTCTTCCATTTACAGAAGAGGCTTGAGCATCCACATTTTTTCCCTGATTATCTCAGTTTAATTAAAAACACAACATTAATTATAACTCCATTTGATATTTGTTTCTTCAAAGGAAATAACATCTGGGCTGTGCTGGTTTGCATCAGGAAAACCTGTGCATGATGCACCAGCTAGTGCTGGAATGCCTTATACGGGAATACTTTAGGAATTCAGCAGCACATGTCCAAGCACACAGGCCATCAAATCCTAAATAACTCTGGCCAAAAGGCTTCCTGCCTCGGGGTGCAAACTCCTGAGCCCCTGCAGGTCACCAGGCTGTCCCTCAGACTGGAATTACCCAGGACATGATGCTGTTGGCTTTCAGGTGATCATTTCCCCTGTTCCCTGTTTTTTGCTGGGGACCAGCCCCTGTCCTGCCGCAGCCCCTGGAGTGCCCCAGCCCAGCCACCACTCCAGGGGACGTGGACACTGCCCAGGCCATGCCCTTTATAGCTAAATATGGTTTCCAAATATGATACTGTGTGTGTGTGCCCGCAGTGGGAGCGTGGAGAGCTCGGAGCCTGGACTCACTGTCTGTAAACGCTGTGTCTGAGGGGAAGGAGTGGGTGCCCATCACTGCCACACAATATCTTCTCTAAATAAATCCCTTCTGATAAATGCACACGAGGTGCCCTCTCTTGCTAAGCTGGACTGACTGACACAGATAGAATTGGAAAGACCAAACCAGACCCTGTGCCCACCCTTAAACACTCCCCCCAGTGAGAAGGGTCACACCTGGGTGGGATCCACTTTGACTCGTGGATGTAAAGGTTTCCTACCGTAACAGAAGATGTTGCTGTAATTACAGTTTAATTACTTCAGTTTGAATTAAAACATTGAAGATATTAATATTAAAATATTATTTTCAATGTTTTCAGTGATAGGAGGAGGGAGAGAAGACCATGGCAGGGGTCTGGAACTAAATGATCTTTAAGGACCCTTCCAGCCCAAGCCAGTCTGTATTCCATGATTTTAACCACAGAGAGCAGGTGCAGTGGGATGGGGGGCATTTCCCAACAGGAACCCACAGAGCTCCAAGGGGTCACCTCCTTCAGCACCTGTGCAGCATCTGTCCCTGTGAGCTTCGGTTTTGTAGATAATTCCTTGTCTTTAAATCACTTTATATATTGATCTGTTGAACAATAATCCAATTGTTCTGTGTGCCTGGTGTACTCCAGCTGTCTGCAGAGGTTGGGGTTTTTTCGAGGTCACCAGCACATCCTTCCAGAGAGGATCCACAAGGGAAATGAGGAGCTACTGGAGCTGAAATTCCCTGTAAGGTTCTATCAGCAGCCCTGCATGTGTGAGCTTGTGCATTCGGGAAGGGGCTGGAAATTACTTCCCTCACAAGGGCACTAATGAGCTGCGTCATTAGAATGCTAATTGGGAAATCTCTGCTGTGGAGGGTGACCCCAAACATCTTTGCTTAAAGTGAAGTGTAGGGGAAATTCAGGCTGTCAAGGAGATTCCCATTGAGCAAAGGCATTCCTGGGAAGGCACAGAGGAATTGACTCAAATTACTTAAATTACTCCCTTTTACTGTGCTGTAAATCTTGTGGATTTCTTGTTCTCGATAAAGAGCAGGATTGGGCTCAACAATAATGAAGAGATTTCCAGTGGGTTAATGACTGTCAATTTATATAAAAGCTTAGGGTGTCTCCTTGCCTGGTGCCTCTGCTTCGTTGTCTCAGGGGCTGTTCCAGACTGAAATGCACAGAAATGACAATGTCAGTCTGAATTTACGGATGAGACGGGATGAGATGGAGGCCCTGGGGCAGGAGGAACGTCGCTGGTGCTGAAGGACGGCTAAGCCAGGTCTGAGGCACGGCTGGAGCTCATCCTGGAGCTCTGGGCCACGCAGAGCCTGCTCCTTGCTGGTTTGCCAAATCCTGGGAAAACACTTTGACACAAATGTGCTGAGATTTTGCTTCTAAGCCAAACATCTGGTTTATTAGAGCAGGAGCTTTTGGTTGTGCTTCCTGGGCAGATTCAGAGAGGGCAGGATCTGGAATTAGCCTTTCTTTTATCATCCCTATGACCAGGCACCCCATTCCTGTGTTCTTGTAGGGATATCACACACAGCACAGGATCCCAGAATGGTTTGGGTTGGAAGGGACCTTAAAGACCATCCAGTCCCACCCCCTGCCATGGGCAGGGACACCATCCACTAGCCCAGGTTGCTCCAAGCCCTGTCCAACCTGGCCTTGAATCATTCACAGGGTGTTCTTGCATCTGTGGGAAGTAGAGAAGAGCTTTTTCAGAGCGCAAGTATCCTGTAAATTTGTGCCCAGCAGCAGCAATTGGGTGTCTTGTCCGTCTCCCCCTCAGAGCACCAGTGCCTTCCATCCTCAGCTTGCTCTCAGAAAGCAAGCTCAGCCTAACTCTGTGCAGAGCTGAGACTGGCAGGGTAAAAGCCTGGTCCACAAAGCTGGTTTAAAGATAATCATTCATCTTCTCCTTCATTCCCCAAGCAGAGCAGGTTCAGTTCTCATCACATCTGAGGAGTTCTCGCCCTTAATCTGGATCTTGCTGAGTTCTCATAAATAATAAGGACATGTATTTTTGTAATGTACCAAACTCAGTGTTAGCCTGAAGAATTAATTAGCTGGAAAATCTATTATAAAGGGAGCTTTTTTAAAAAATGCATTATGTTTGTAAATTAATGTGTTTGTGTACACCACCCCTCCTCCCGTGTATTTATACAGCTACATTTTCATGTACACAGTGTTAATTTCCCAGACTTGCAGAGGTCAAAGCATTTGGGGATGTTGCTATACTGATATGTAATGTCAAAAGAATTAGAAACATATCTTTCTGAGCATTCTGTAGCAAAAGGTACCAGGAACCTTTCCTTGGCTCCTGTCAGGGACCTCATCCTTTCACTTCGGATAGAGCCAAAATGCACTGCAAAACACTGAAATATTATCTGGAGGATCAAATTTTGAGCAGAAATGCAAATTAACCAGATGAAACAATTTTTTTGATGACTCCACAGTTCTGATGGCCCAACTTTTCATAAACTCATGGTCTTTATTCCTAAAGATTTCATACAATAGGCCTAAAAAAGTGGTGCAGCTCTTTGATAGTGTCTTATGGGTCAGCATCCACTCAATGACCCTTATGGTCCCTTCCAACTTGAGACATTCCATGGTTCTCTGATCTTATGGATAATATCTATCCTCTCCAATGCTGTAAGATCATATATGAAAGCATAAAAACATACTGTGCCTATTTTGGATTGAGATATATTGGGATGAGTCCCAAATATGAAGATTTTTTTTTTGTTAGATAATTAGGAGAGAATAAGGAATATTTGACTTACTCTTGACCATTATTGGCTATTAGGATTTTGCATTGTCAAGTCTTAAATTTCTGGTTTTCTGGGTTTAGCCTGGTTTGATAAAGACACACAAACACAGGGTAGCTGCTGCCCAACCCCAACCAGGTAACTGTGTCAAATCATTCCAGTAAGTTACTAATTCCTATGGGAAGAAAAGGGACAGGTGGCAGAGGGACCATGTTCACCTGTGGTTCTCCTGGAGTCACTGTCCAAGTGCAATAAAGTGTAAGACTGATGTACTAGGTCAGACTGAATCCTGGGGGGAAATCCTTGCAGCAGCTAATCCTGCTGGGTGCAGATCTGGCCTTTTTGGGGTGCCAGCTGGGGACCAGGGAGGGGACAGCCTGGCTGGGGGGTGGACTGGGAGCAGGATGGGTCTCTCCTGACCACACTGGAGAGGTGCCTGCACAGGTGGCCATGTCTGCCATAAACTGGGCTGTGAGGAGGGTTTGGGTGTCACTCTGCTCCACTAAAATCAGTTTTTCTCCATGGAGCTGCTGTTTAGTGCAGACAGGGAGGAGGGAGCCAGGGCGCCCAGCGATGTGCCTGGACTTCCAGGTCAGCAGAAATCCCAGAGAAACCTCCCCCAGGAAAGGAGAACGTGTCCAAGTAACTAAGACTGTACTGGCCTCATGCAGATCTGTAGAGGCAGACAGGAAATTCTGTTCTGTCAATGGCTCTTTCTGAAGACACATTGCCCCGGGGGGCACTTTCCTCCTTGTTATAAACAAGAATGTTATAAACACCCCGGGGATACAGCAAATGGATGAGAGGAGTGTCAGGACAGCTGTCACGGAGAGCCCAGCCTGTGTTGGCAGCGCTGGGATGTCATGGAAGTACAGGGATTGTAAAATACTCACCTGTCATCAAATCAAAGCCACTTTTCACCCTGTGCTAATTGTACCGAGAGCAATGGTAGGATTGTGGAGGCTGAACATTCAAAATGTACCAGATCTCTGGGAGTGTTAATTGCAGTTTCCTCAACCTGCCATGGCAAACTCATCTGGGCAAGAGAAGGATGTTCCAGTGGGAGTGAGCAGTGCCATCACCCGGAGGCCCAGGGTTCCTGTCGGGGTGGGGTTGGGGCTGACATCCCCCCTGATCCCACCCTTGGAAGCCTTTCCCCCAAGGAGCAGTGACAGGGAGGCCAGGGTGTCATCCTGCATCTCCTGCCCTAGTGCCACGTGTTCAGCCTGACCTGCTGAGCTGCCCCGTGCCAGCACTGCAGCCTCTCCCTCCCCGTGCCCGGGGTCTGTAACAGGGAACAGTGCCCACTTCCCATTCTCCACACACTGTGATGGTTTGTTATTTCTCAGAGCTGTTTCTTTGTTGGTTTCTGTTGCCCTTCAGAGCTGATGTGCAGAACAGGTGAACCAGGGGGTGGTTTAGTCCCTGCTGTGTTGTGTTATTATGGCTTCACACTGTAGGGAACGCCAGGCTGTGGATTTAATGTTGAAGTACCTGTTCTGGAAGGAACCAGAAATCACGGGAAGGGCAGTGGGCATGGCCCCAAGGCTGCCAGAGCTCAAGGAGTGATTGAACAATGGGACAGGGGGGATTGTTGGGGTGTCTGTGCAGGGCCAGGGCTCGGACTTGGATGGTCCTTGTGTGTCCCTTCCAGTTCAGGATATTCCATGATTCTGTGATTGTGTGATACCTGCACGTGAGCAGGTCTGGACAGGGAGGGCTGCTGGAGCTGAGCCCCAGCAGGTGACACCCCACCATCCCACCACCCCTGCCCCAGGAGCGCCTGAGCTCAGGCAGCGCCGGTTGTTCCACCAACCCTCTCCTGTTCCTGCAGGGCCATTGGGAAAGGACACAAAATCCATCCCTGCCTGCCCAGGCTGGGTGGAGCTGAATGGCTGCTTTGTCTGCAGCTCTCCCAGGACTGCTCAAACACCGCATTCCTGATCCCAGCTGCCCCTGGAGACACTCCCAGCCCGAGGATTTATGTCCTCACTGGCGTTCCAGCCCTTCCAGCTGTGGCAGCAGATGGATGCAGGTGCCATAAGGGATTCCAGCCACGAACTCACTGCCTGGGCCTTACAGACAAAGTGTTCTCTCAGGGTTAACTGACAATGACATTTATAAAATTCCCATTACTGCAAATATAGAAGGCAAATATTTTAAATTAGAATTAGAATTTTAAGTTAGAAGGGACCTTAAAACTTATCTCATTCCACCCCCTGCCATGGGCAGGGACACCTTCCACTAGCCCAGGTTGCTCCCAGCCCTGTCCAGCCTGGCCTTGGACACTTCCAGGGGTGGGGCAGCCACAGCTTCTCCTTCTTCTCCTATTTTCTTTTGTTGGAAAACAAATTGATGCTATTTATATGTGTAAAAAATAGTGATATTTCCTAATCTTTTATGTATTACACAGCATGTAAGTATATTTTATAGCTATTGTACTGTATTTTCCAGCACCATAAGGACTGTCTTCTGACAGACTTGTTTTTTTAAAAGGATTCTAATATTATTTACAAATTACATGAAAAGTATATATAAATTTATCACATTCTCTCATATACAGCATGTACCCAAATGAAACACTCCCAATAATTAGGGGATGATACCAGCAATTAACCTAAACCAGGTTTCTAAAGGACAAAACTAGCAGTTTTCAGTGCAGAATCAGCCATTTTGGTGATAACAATGCAGGGTTAAAACAGATATATTTAACCTGTTCTGGTGGGAGCACAAGAACCAAGGCTGTGCTGCCACGTGCTGCATTTTGGGTGGGGTAGGAGTCATTAAATAGTTTTAATTATAAATATTCTGCTCATTCTTTGTTACACACTGCTTCAAAATCCAACTTGAAAAGAAAGTGCTGTAGGCTTCTGTGCAGATATATATTTGTGTGTGTAAAATGAGCAGTATCAAGATTTTATCACAAATAAATGATTTGTAATGGAAGGAAACAGCTTTTTAAAACCCTGCTATTAAGCCTCAAGGGACCAGCACTGGTTTATCCTGTAGCAGAAGCAGTTTGTAGCGTGTCTGTGTCAGAATTCCTCCCATCTCCCTTGGGAAAGGACAGGTAATGCCTAATTGTGGTGGCAGAGCCTCTGGCATTCTGATTCCAGCAGAGAAGGTAATGGCAGAAACCCAGCCCTGCACGAAACTGTGTCGAAAAGTGACCAGAAATGGTTAAAAGTCAGCTGGTTGGTCCTGTTAGTGCCGACCTGGCAGAGCAGTGATGGAGGTGACGGGCACAGGCTCTGGCAGTGCCCACATCCCCAGCCCAGCTCCAGCCTCCCCCCAGGCCCTGGAGATGCTGGAAAGGTTCAGGGGGGCAGGCAGGGCGTTTCAGATTCCAGGCCATAAATATTAATGAGGTGAAGTGCTTTAATGCTCGTGGGCAGTTCCTCTGCACAGCCTATGCTCACAGGGTTTGTCAGCATAAATGAATCAGGTTGGTAATTTTTCTTCTCTTGGTATATTTGACAGATCTGATGGCAGGAAACCTCCAAAGTTTCCAAATCAGTACAGTTAGGAACAAAAGATACCATGGATGTGTTCACTGGGATGCCCTGCAAAACAGTGCTCTTAATTCTGAAGTAAAAATTAAGAATTTGGTAGCAAAGTAAGTGACAGTGAAGGGCTGTTGATTGCTGAGATTCTCAGAGCCAGTAACTCATCCTCCTGCCACAAGAGCCGTGGGAGTGTGGCCTCAAATACAGTCAAGAATTTGAAGTTTTCACTCAGTAGAGAATTACCTGAGTGGTCTTCATGCCCTCATCCTGCTCACACAGGCAGCTGGTGGCAAAAATGGCATCTTCAAAAATCAGGTGTCCTTTGTCCACGCTGGGGTTACAGCTGTGATTTGTGTAAGTATGGAAAGATCCGTAACTATTCTTACCCTGGTCTTTAGCTGCTGTAAACCCCCATAACTTCATTGCAGCCAAGAGAGTTTCCTCTTTCTCACCAAGGAAAGAAGGGAAAAGAAAAAAGAAGTGGTGTCCCCTCTTCCTCACCAGTGACCTCCCCCATCATCTTCCCTGACAGGAAATGTTCCCCACTGTTGGGGTCCCTTCCAACCCAAACCAGTCAGGGATTCTCTGATTCCTTTTCAGATGAAATCTGACCCATCATCTTCGAGGAATTGCATTCCTGCATTGTTCTATTCAGCAAAGCTGCCGTTTTCCCCACACTGTGAACGCTCAGATGCACAAATATTAGCACTTCATCCATTACCCGTTTTGAAAAGCTTTTGTCCCATTTTTACAGCTTTCTGTTAAAAAAAATAAAAATCCCTCTTTGGCAGGAGGTTGCGGGGTGAGAGAGTGGAAACTGTGCCTTTTATGCGAGGCCCCGGGCGTGCTGAGCGACATTGGAAGTGGCAGCGTGTCTGCCTTCCCCCAAACCCTCGCTGCCACCCCGGTGCCACGAGCAGTGACAGAGCCGGGCATAAACCAAAGTGGCAGCTAGAAGAGCCGCTGTTAGTTACTCTTGGTTTCCCTGAAGTTCCCTGTCCTGTCAGGAATTGCTTCTGGAAATTCTTGGGGTGCTGCTGTCCAGCTGTGAGCAGTGAACCCCTGTCCCAAAGTGTCAGCAAGGGACAAAAGGGCCACCTGACCTCCAGGACCCGGTGTGGTGAGAGGTGTCCCTGCCCATGGCAGGGGGGTGAAGGAGATGAGCTTTGAGGTCCCTTCCAGCCCAAACCAGTCTGGGATTCTCTGACCTGCTGGACGAGTGGGCAGGGGAGGGTTAATTCATTCCCTGCACAGTGCAAGGGCTGTGCTGGGGAGGGGAGATTCAGCTGCTGGTGAGGTCTGGGGGGAGAAGAGACAGGGAATGGGGGATGGAGAGGGGATGGGGAATGGGGGGGTTCTCTCCTTTCCAGTCATTGGCTGAACTGTTCTTCTTCCCATGTGTCTGCCCCAGAAATTCCCCTTCCATCTGGCACTGGTCTCATAGCTGAGTGTGAAATAGAGAACACGGATCCAGGTCCAAGGAGGGCACACAGGAAGGTCAGGGCAACTGCAGGACCACCCTCCCACCTATGGGCTCCATGTCCTTTGTGCTGTCCCTCTGCACCTGAGGAGGTGGAATTTGGCTCCATGGTTATTAACTCATCCTCTCAGAGTTTGTAAACTTTAAACTCCTCATTCATCACTATCATCACAATATTTTGAGTGTTACCCAAAACTGTTAGGGGAGTATTGCTTATGGAAAGTGAATGATGTGATGTGTGGTACAGCCTAGAGAAAACAGTACACTTAACATAGAATAAATGTCCTCTTTTTTTGGTTTGTTTCCAGGGAAATCCCCACAGTTGGCTAAGCCTACTCCAACTTAGACTTAACTGAGATCTGCTTAACACAACCCAGTACAGGTGGGAGAGGAGCCCAGCTGTAATTAATTCCTGTGTTTATTTTGTTCTGTAGGTACCTGCACCGCTTCCAAAGCTTGGGTGGAGTTTATAAAGCTACGAAGAAAACCCCTTGACACTGAAATTCTAAGCCCTCTCCCCACACATGTACGTTGACCATCTGTTTTAACCCAGCACAGGGAGCTCCGCTGAGGAAACAGAAGGAAGTGAGTTGGTCAGATATATTTGTACCGAAGGCATGCAACATTTTAAGGCAAAGGTTGTGGAGTTTGATATCAGCAAATGATTGTATTATGGAATTAATTTAAAAAACCTCCAGTTCTACCAGATCCTGATACCAGTGCTGGGATTCCAGAATGAGCTGCATTTTTGCGTCTGCATTTCGCACCTAAACAGGTCCATTTTGAGCTCTACTAAAACACTTCATGTCTTAAAAAATTGTATTTACTGGAAGGTCTGAAAGTGGTGGTTGAGGTGTGTGCTAGGAAGTGGCTTGAGTCATCTCATGGCTCTTCACTCAGGCCATGCTCTTGCCTGTTGTGTGTTTGTGTCTCAAGTATAGCTCTGTTTTCCCATTGACTTGACTTCCTCAATCCTGGGGGTTTTAATTACAAAGCCAACTGTACAGGACAGGTCCGTGTGTAAATAAGGGATTGTGCTTATCTATATGTCCATATAAATATGTAAGAAGTTTTGTACATAGGAAAGAAAAAATGGCTCAAAGAATGTTTTCAGAATTGTTTCCTCTGTATAAATGCACAGATGGGATTACATCCCTGACTCCAGGGGAAGGGGTTCCGCTGGGTTCTCAGTCGCTGCCTGTGACCCCACTGGGCTCTGTGTGATGGTTTGTTGGATCAGTGCTTGGCTGGAGCCAGTGCTGTCCATGAGCTGAGCTGTGTCGGTCTTGGCTGCTCCCTCCTCACCTCTGGCTCTTGTGCATCTTTTAAAACACGGTCTCCAAGCCACAGGACTGCAGTGGGGGGACAGTGCCCTCACCTGGGGTGTTCCTGCACCCCTCAGTGCGGGTGCATAGCAGCAGGAGGAGGGGGTGCCACCCTCACCCCAAACCCACCGCCGTGTGCACGCCAGGCCTGGACTTCTTGTTCAAACTGTTGGAGAACGCGGCTGTTAATTCCAGTATTCTGCTCTATGCTATCTGTAGCCTTCAGTGATTCCTTGAGTGCCTTACATGGCTTGTGAACTGAATTCCTGACCAGGAAGAGACAGTGCCCCTGGACGGACGGCAGCTCCTTGGCACGCCGCACCCCGGCCACGTGTGTGTGCACAGGAACAGGTTTAGCTTCGACTCAGGAAATCGCCCTGTGAATACGTGTATTAAACCCTGTATTATGTGTTGTACAGTTTATAAAAAGGGATTATTGTAAACTTATGCAAAACATTAACGCAGAGAAAATGGAGTTTTTTGGTCCTTGGCTGGCGTGCCGTGACCTGTGTCCTCTAATCCAACCCCAAAATCATATCCAAAATACGGAACGTTGGGTTCAGTGCTGCGACAGCCCAAAACCAGGGGCTGGAGCGATCAAGTGCAGAATTTTACACATATTTTTGTATCGTGATTCCTATGATATATATCGAGAGACTTTCTATTCCTTTGTAAAATACATAAATTATTGTCAACTTTTAATAAAAAGAGCTGTTTTAAACCTTCAAATTGGATGAATTGGTGTGGGGCTGAAGGGATGGGGAAGCTGGACTGTGACACTGGCGGCCCTGGGGCACTGGAGATCTCCGGGGGGGCGTTCGGGGGCCAACCACGCTGTCTCTGCCGTCACTGGCGCTGGGAGATGTCACCTCCCGGTCGCGCGTGGGGATGGGCACGGGTGGATGGGCACCGGGAGGGGCGGGGGTCCCTGGGCGGCTCTTAACGCGGCGCTGGGCTCTTCTCCCCAGGGCGAGCCGGCTGCGGGAGCGCAGCGGCACCGACACCGGCACCGGCACCGGGGGAGCGCGGGGGTCCCGGGCCCATGTCGGGGCGGCAGGAGGAGGCTCTGCCCGCCTGCTTTGCGGGGCTGGGTGCGGGCAGCCCGCGGCCGAGGCAGAAGCGCGGCGGGATGTTCTGCAGCGTGGAGGACGCCTTCGACAACAAGACGCTGAACTTCGCCTCGCTCGCTGCCTCCGGACCGGGGACACCCGTCGGGGGGCACCGCCGCGACACCGACCCGAGACCCAGCCCCGAGCCGGGACCCAGCCCGGACACGGGACCCAGCCCGGAGACCGACCCCGCGCCGCCACCGAGAGCCGCGGCCCCGGCGGAGCTGCGGGACGGCTGCGGGCAGGTGCGGGGGCTGCGCTGGGGCCGGCCTGGCCCAGACCCTGGAGGGAGGGCGAGCGGGAGCCCCGTCCCGTTCCCTCCTGTCCCACCCCATCCCGTCCCGTTCGGTCCTGTCTCGTCTCTTCCCATCCCGTCCCATTCCAGTCCATCCCGTCCCATCCCTTTCTATCCCGTTCCGTCCCGTCTCGTCTCTTCCCATCCCGTTTCTTCCCTTCCCATCCCTTTCTATCCCACCCCACCCCACCCCACGGCCCGCTGGAGCCCCGCGCCGGGACCGGGCGCTGGGACGAGCCGGGCGGAGCGGGTTTGTGCGGGGTCCGGTCCGAGGGCGCGGAGCGGCCGCTCGTCCCTCGGGGCACAGACAGAGCCGTGCCCGGCCCCGCTCGGCCCCGCCATCCCCCGCTCCGGGAGCGCGGTCGGGGCGGGCGGGGGGCGCGCACGCAGGCGGGCACGCGCGGCCGCGGGCACGCGCGCGAGCCCCGCACACGCTCGGCGGCGGAGATGTCGCACCAGGGCAAGAAGAGCGCGCCCCGCACCGCGGTGAGGGGCTCGGGGCGGGGCGGGGGGCGGCGGGACCCCCGCGGGCCGGGCCGGGGCTGCGGGACCCCCGCGGGCCGGCGGAGATGGAGCGGGGCGGGTCCCGCCGCCCCCGGGCTGGGTGCCGCCGGTCCGGCCGTGGCCGGGGTCGCTCCGTGCGGACCCCCCGCCCCGCCGCGCCTTTGTTGCGGCCCGGCCGGAGCCGGCGCTTTGTCCCGGGGCCGCCGCGGGGGGACAAAGGCGGGCGCGCCCCTCGCTGCGGCCGCGGGACGGCCCCGCTCCCCCCGGCGCTCGGGAGCGAAACGCGCTCGGGGATGCTTTCATCGCGGAACGCGCCCGGGGCTCTGAGCGCCTCTGCTCCGTGCTCCTGCTCCCGGCCCGGCACCGCCGCCCCCAGCCCGGGCTCCCTGCCCGCATCCCCCGCATCCCCCGCATCCCCCGGCCCCGGCGCTCCCCGCACGGCCCGTGCGGGAGGGGATTCCCTCCTCCCGGCGCCAGCGCTTCCCAGCAGGAGTCGGGAGAAATCCCTCGATAGCGATGCCTTGTGTTTTGTTTTCCCCCTCCGTTTGCTGGCTCGTGGCAGAGCGCCCTGGGGAGCATCCCGGCGGGTGCGGAGCCGGGGACCAGCCGCGTTGCCGGGCTGGGGCAGCACAGCCTGGGTGTGGGGGGCTGGAGCGGGGGTGACGATGGCGGAGTGTGGGGTTGAGGATGGGGTGAGCATGAGAGATGGCGTGGGAAAAGGAATGGGGGTGGGGATGGGGTGAAGATGGGCCCCACAAGGGGAGGGACCGTCGGGCTCTCCCGTGGGGCAGCAACACTGAGACTTCTTTTGATTGATGTTGTGGTAGAAGGGAAAACAACAAAGACATGAGAAATCCTTGAACGTTCAAAAAAAAAACAGAACGCAATTCTTTATTTTTGCTTTTTATATGCTAGCGATGCTCTTTGAAACAAGTCCCAAAATGTTTCCAGGCAGTTTTTCATCAGCTATGTAGTTGGTGCAGCATCTCTGGGCTGTGCTGCCACGTGCTCGGGATTCCCTCGGCTGGTTTTGTGCCCAGGCCATGCTCTTTGTGTTGTCTATTTCAGCCTTGTTGTTAATTTTTTTAGCAACACCAGAAAGCAGGAAAGGAATCCTCTGAAATTAGGTTGCAGCTTCACATTGACATCAGTGCTGCCGCTTCCTAAATTTTCTAGTTAAAGATTCTGGGTAAAGATTCTTGCAAATCTGACAACTGTGCCAGTGTCTGGCTTTGAAGTGAGGAGAGTCCTTGAGGCTTTATCTGCATCCAGCCAGACTGTGAAAACTAATGAATGGCAATAAATTACCAGGTTAATGAGATGCACTGAGAAGTCTCCATACCCAGAGCTGAGGGAGGAGACAGGAACACAGCTTGCAGACACAGCTCAGCCCTTGGAGCTGGGGATACTGGTGCTCCCCTGGCTCCTGCTGCCCTTCGGGGATCTGTGCTCCTCCAAATGACTATTTTATGTGGTTCCCTTTCTAAATGCAGTTGTAGAATAGTCCAGATAGTCACTAAATTTGTGGGATTGGAGGGAAAATATTGTCCTAGACTTAATAAAGCTCAGAATGAGTAAAGTGGCATCTAAATAAAGGAATCTTTAAGAAAATGTGATTTTTTTTTCCCCATTAGAGTGACCAGCTTCTAATCAAAGGAGGAAAAATTGTCAACGATGATCAGTCATTTTATGCAGACGTTTATGTGGAAGACGGTCTAATAAAGTAAGTCAAAAATTTATATTTGGTAATTTTTTAGAATGATACAGTGCCGTGGGATTTGAACAAGGTTGCTTCTCATCATTTTTCTCTTGGAAATCTGTTCCCTTTGGGAAGAACAAGGGCAGCTTTTTAGAAAGAGCTATACTGGTGTAGTTCTGCAGCTGGAAAAACTTCCAAAGCACCGGCGGCCTGGGGAGAACCCGGCCCTGCAGACAGAAGTTCTTTTGGCATCTTCACTTCAAAGTTGTTGCCAATTAACAGGAGATCTTGATTTCCTTTTCAGACAAATTGGAGAAAACCTGATTGTCCCTGGCGGGACACGGACTGTGGATGCCTACGGGCAGCTGGTGCTGCCGGGGGGCATCGACGTGCACACGCGGCTGCAGGCGCCGGTGCTGGGGCTGAGCTCGGCCGACGGCTTCTCCCAGGGCACCAAGGCAGCGCTGGCAGGAGGCACCACCATGATCAGTAAGGGGGACCACATTCCAGCAGGCTGCTAAGTAGCTTGTTGTCTACCAAAATGCACCAGCCCTTGAGTCACTGCAGAGATGTTTACCCTTGTAGCACAGAAATGTTAATTTCTGCTGGAGAAATCAAAGCACTACAAACCTAATTAAAGGTGTTCTGTGCCTTGCAGAGCCTCCTTCCCTTGCTACACACATATATTAAAAATACATGGCTGCTCTTGCCTCATCTCATCAGAGAACAAAACAGAAGAACACTAAACACCTTTCAATATGTTTTGAACAGCTTTGCAAGTGTGTTTTTTTGAGTTTCTCAGCTCTGAGCATGGGTTCTTTTTTCATGTTAGTGTAAAATAATTTTGACCTCTGTTTTGTTCCTCTTCTGGTCCCAAGGACCACTGTAGTATGTGACTGCAGGACCAGTATCAGCAGTCCCTCCCTGCAGGAATGGGAGCAGAGCTGAGGGAAGTGCTGGGCAGTGGGTGCTGCCCATGGGAAATCCCCCAGAGCAGAAGTGTGTGAGGACCGGCCACTCCCAGCGCTGTGCTGGGTGAAAAGAAGGCGGAATAGCCATAACTTGGAGTTTGCTTGTTCCATTTGTATCACTTTATCCTGGAGATTCATTATCCATCATCTTTAACCAGTGCTATAGAAGGAGCTGGTGTTGCAGTGACCCCTTCTCGCAGCAGCAGGTCTCCCCTGGGGACTCAGTGCCCCCACCCATCCCTAACACTGTGCAGTGTCTCCCCAGTTGACCACGTGTGCCCGGACGCCGGGACCAGCCTCGTGGCCGCCTTCGAGCAGTGGCGCGGCCACGCCGACAGCCAGGTCTGCTGCGACTACAGCCTGCACGTGGACATCCCGCGCTGGCACGAGAGCCTGAGGGAGGAGCTGGAGGCCCTGGTGAAGGACAAGGGTAAGGGCAGGGGAGCTATGGGCCAGCAGTAGCCCCCAAACCCAGCAAGGCCATGGGTGTGTGGTGGTGTCAGTGCTGCTCCCCCGGTGGTGTGGGGCACATGGAGGTCACCATCCTTCATGTGGAGCTGGGACTGCCCTGTCCTTGGCCCTCCAGGAGAGGGACACTGGCACCAGGTTCCTGCAGTAACACGTGGGTTGTGTGCCCTCACCTTTGTGCAGTCGGCAGCCCGGTCATAGAAAGAGATTTTGGAAACTAAAGGGATGGGGTCAGGCTCCCCAGTTTGGACTGCCTGATGTACAGAAAAACATTTAAAAGAACCCCTCCAGGATGGGGGTTAGAGAACAAAACTGAGCTTTAGGCATTCCATGGAGACTCCGTTGTGCCTGTAATTCCTGCTCATCCCAAAGTATCCACGGGACATGGCTCGCTGGGAAGCAGGCCACACGGCAGGGATTCATGCATTCATTAATACACATTGCCAAGTGTGGGACTACATTTTCCTCCAGATATGCTAATGTGGAGCTAAATGACTTCAGTGTAATTTGTAATCTTGCAAGCAAGGGTTTAATTGGCCAATTACCATAGAAATTCACAGTGAATTTCCTATTAAAATGCAGAGTGGCTGAAGTAATGGAGCTATTCCCAGCTTGGAATACACATGAAATACATTTTATTTGTAATTGGATCTGGTTTGGTATTGGTTGTTGCCTCGATCCATATAAAATACAGCAGCAATTCATAGAATTACAGGATGGTTTGGGTTGGAAAGGACCTTAAAGCCCATCCAGTCCCACCCCCTGCCATGGGCAGGGACACCTTCCACTAGCCCAGGTTGCTCTAAGCCCTGTCCAGCCTGGCTTTGGACACTCCCAGGGATATAGGGGCAGCCACAGCTTCTCTCCCCAACCTGTGCCAGGGCCTGCCCACCCTCACAGGGAAGAATTTCTTCCCAATATTCCATCTAACCCTGCCCTCTGGCAGTTTGAAGCCATTCCCCCTTGTCCTGGCACCTCATCCCTTATCAAAAGCTGAGGATAAACCACAGACTGAAACCATCACTGTAGGAGCGAGGCAGCTGACTGTGCATTTGGATCTGGTCACAGAGGGCACCTAAACCCAGACAGGGACCACAGGGTTTTCTTTTTCTGGTCCAGATGCACCCAAAGACAGGGGTTTATTCTCCTTCACAGCTCATGAACTTTTAGGGTCAGTTCCTGTGGGGACACTTCTGACTTTAGCCCCTGGCCTTGCTTGGCTTCCAATCTAACCCTCTCCAGCACAACCCCTTGGTTTGGCCACCCCTGCTCAGCCCAGCCCAGGTCAATGAGCTCTCAGTGGGACAATAACCACACGTGTCATTTTCTTTTTTCAAGGTGTGAACTCCTTCCTGGTGTTCATGGCTTACAAGGACAAGCTGCAGTGCACCGATGCCCAGGTAGGAGAGCAGCATCCAGGGAAAGCCACCACCCTCACCCCAAGCGTGGGCAGGGATGGGTCTGACACTGGGAACCCACTTGTCTTGGCAGATGTACGAGATCTTCTGCATCATTCGAGACCTGGGGGCCATTGCCCAAGTTCATGCAGAGAACGGAGACATCATCGAGGAGGTACCGTGTTTGTGTCCACTGAGACTGGAGGGTCACCAGGGCACTGGGGGGGAGAATCCCTGCCCCTGCCCCTGCAGTGTGAGCTGGTGACACAAAGCCTTGGAGGGAAGGGGCTGATGGGACCCTGTGTGGCAGTGTGTGCAGGCAGAGGAATGTGCTGGAGAATCCTGGTCTCCTGTGGAATCGTGAGCACCCTCATGGATCCTCACACACATGTGGGTTCCAGCACAGGAATCTGTGCAGTTCCCAGCAGGCAGTGTGAGGGTTCCTAAGGGATGACTGACTGCCTTAAGTGATGCTTTATCATGTTATCTGTGTTGTTTAGAAATCTGGGGCACTTGTGAAGATCAGGAGGTTTATATATTTTGCAATAATGCGTGTGACACTTGGCAGTGTTTAACTCCACCACGGGCACTTGAGTACTCTTTGGTGTTGCAGCCTCTGCTCATGGGCATTATTTTTCCTTTTTGCCCATAGAAAAGACAATCCTGGCTCCAGCCTGCAGTGAGATACATGAGGAAGAGTTAGACTGGAAGTTCCTTCAGCTCACGTTCATGCCAGTGTTCACTCTGGTGTGGGAGGAAGGTTAAACTGAAAGCCGAATCCAATCCTTCAAATGGGCTTATTTGAACAAACAGGATAGAGGCTAATTCCCACCTCCTGGGATTTTATCTGAGAAACCTGTTCCTCAGCTGGCTGTGGAGCATAACGTGACCCCAGGCAGTTCAGTATCTGCAGCAGCATTTCTGTAAACTGCCAGCATGGTGACACTGCAGCCCTGAGGACAAACTTGGAGGAGATCTGTGACAGGAATACAGAGAAATAAACATCCTCTAAGAGCAGGGTCTTTTAAAGGATCCTGTGGGATCTGCTCCGTGGCGTTGGATAACATCCTTGCATTAGTGCCAGCTGAGTGGGAGGCTACATGATACACAACAGCACAGAGGGACAGGGTGATGTTTGCATTCAGGTGCCACATGAGTGACCTGGGACATCCCAGCATCTGTCACCACGGGTGCCCTTTCCTTCGTGCCATGTGGTGAAGTTCCTGCAGGGGCAGGGAATGCTCGGGGGAGGTGGCACTGGCTGCACCCCACTGACAGTCTGACACTGACAGGCACTGTGCCCATCTCTGCTTCCTCCGTGGGCTCCTGAGCTGCTGCAGGCAGGCCCAGGTGTGCAGGAAGCACACCTTTGCTGTAGCTGTGCATCAGAGCTGGGACAGCCTCAGGGTGAGCAGTGATGGGTGTGAATCGCTGTACCCCAGAACTGTGGGTTTGAGGGCTGGGAAGGTCCAAAGGTGCTGTTGGAACACAAGTTCCCATCCAGGAACAGCACAGGACAGGTCTCTGGGAGTGGGGTGTGGGGTGTCCCAAGCACATGGAGCCACCTGGGCAGATTGATGACTCTCCCTCAGCCCTCAGGAGCCTCTGAACGGGGTGTGTTGTGTCCTGTGGTGCTCTGGACGGGCTGTGCCCATCACTGACTGCTCTTCCCTTCCTCCTCGCCCACTCAGGAGCAGAAGAGGCTGCTGGAGCTGGGGATTACGGGGCCGGAGGGGCACGTCCTGAGCCGCCCCGAGGAGGTAATGCCACCAGCCCTCCCGCAGAGCCCCCGGTTCCGCCGTGCAGAGCCCCTGGGACGCCCATGCCGTGTTCTTGTCCCCACAGGTGGAGGCAGAAGCCGTGTACCGAGCCATCACCATCGCCAGGCAGGCCAACTGCCCCCTCTACATCACCAAAGTCATGAGCAGGGGTGCTGCTGATGTCCTGGCCCAGGCAAAGAGGAAAGGTAAGGCTGGTCCATGCCTGCCAGCTGAGCCTCTAAATCCAGCCAGGAGTCTCATTGTAGATGCAAGGGCTGAGCACTCCCTATCACCAGAACTCTCTCGTGCCCCGGGGGCTAAAGCTAGGAGGAGCTCCTTTCCTTGGCAGGGTGTGCCAGAGCTAATTGCTCAGAGCTGGGAAGATTGGAGGGGATGAGCTTGGAACTGTGACACCTGAGAAACAGAATAATTCACTTGTGATCATTTGTCATGAGCTGAATGAAGAACGGATCTGGGGCAAGCTCCAAATTCTGACTGGAGTGGAGTGGGAAGGGCTGGGAGCAATCCTGTAGGGAGCGGGGTGGAACTGGGGGCACAGCCACCTCTGCCCCCGGCCTGGCAGCTGCCAGAGGGACAGGGGTTTGGTTTAAAGCAAGGCTTGTAGGAATGTGTGTCTGGGGTAAGGAGAGAACAGACAGCTACAGAACTTGCTTTGACAGCATGTCCCAGTCATCTGAGATAATCTAAAGGATTAATGTGATCCTGAAATACTGGGAATGCTGAAATAAGTGAAACTGTCGTGTGTTGTTACCGTGTCCGTGTCTGTGCTGTGGGGGGGCCCATGGGACGTGGTGTGACTGCCCTCATTCCCTGATTGCTCCACAGGCACGGTGGTGTTCGGGGAGCCCATCACTGCCAGCCTGGGCACCGACGGGTCCCACTACTGGAGCAAAAACTGGGCCAAAGCCGCTGCCTTCGTCACGTCCCCCCCCATCAGCCCTGACCCCACCACGCCAGATCACCTCACCACTCTCCTGTCCAGGTGAGTCCCATGTCACACGTGTCCCAGAGCACTCTGCCCTGTCTGCATCCTGCCTGCACCCATCCTGATGCCATTTCCAGCAATGGCATTGCCTGTGGAGCCCAAAGAGCCGTGGGTGTCCCCGCAATCTGCTGGCAGAGGGGGGATATCCTGTCCAGGGGGGCAGCGTTGGCATCAACAGAGTCCCCACAACCCTGCCCTGTCCTTTCCCCAGCGGGGACCTGCAGGTCACCGGCAGTGCCCACTGCACCTTCAGCACTGCACAGAAGGCCGTGGGCAAGGACAACTTCACCCTCATCCCCGAGGGCACCAACGGCATCGAGGAGAGGATGTCGATCATCTGGGAGAAGTGTGTGGTAGGTGCTGGAAGAGGGGACGTGGGATGTGAGCACACGTGAGCTGTGCCTGTGCTCGGGGCTGCCACAGCCTCCTGAATTCAGACCAGCGGGGAGGGTTGGCACTGTCTAGACACTGCTAGAGCTTCAGAGAGCTGCTGCTGAGAGACTGTGACACACAAATGCCTTCACAGTGTCTGCCTTACATCTCAGGAAAAATAAAACATGTCTCTTGTATCCTTCAGCCCACAGGGACAGCTCAGCCCCCCGTTTCCCTTTCCCCTGTCACCCTGTGGCAGTGCAGACCCTCACACCACACGGGCACGTGGGCGGGTCCAGCGGTTCCTCCAGCCATTGGGGGGGACTGTGCCCCTGATGGGCACAGGGCTGTCTCCATCTGTGATCCTCCCTGCTCCTTCCCAGGTCCCTGGGAAGATGGATGAGAATGATTTCGTAGCAGTGACCAGCACCAACGCTGCCAAGATCTTCAACTGCTACCCCAGGAAGGGGCGCGTGGCCGTGGGTGCTGATGCAGACTTGGTTGTGTGGAACCCCAAGGCTACCAAAATCATCTCAGCAAAAACCCACAATTTGGTAAAATATTTTTTAAAATTACTGCCTGGAGCTGGGCTTATAGTCAGAAGAGATGTGGAAAGCAATGCCTGCTCTCAGAAAGGTCAGATCATTCAACAAGGGAGGAGCTCTCTGTGTGGGTAGAGTGATGAAGGACCTTGCATTTGCTTTGAAAATACAAGATAAATATCCTTTGGTTGCTGTAGAGGGTGGGATTGGCAGTGAGTGACCACTGTGAGGCAGTCTGCATCCACTACGGAAATCTTCAGGTCATTGTATTCCCTGTGGATTAGAAAAATGTACGGGCTGAAGTTGCTTTAAGTACTAAACTATTACTATAGTTTGAGCGTTTTTAGGGTTTAGTTTCTCCATCCCAGTTTGTTTCAGCTCATCCCATTGGAACCCTTTAATTCGAAATCTGAAGGGTTAGTTAGTTCTGACTGATGGTGCACGAGGAGCAGTGTGCAAAAATGGGGGGATTGTTGGCTGTCACCTCCTCCTCTTAAATCCTACCAGGACTGAATATCAGGTTTGGCTTTTCCAGAATGTGGAGTACAACATATTTGAAGGCACCGAGTGCCACGGGGTCCCAACCATGGTCATCAGTCAGGGAAGAGTTGTCCTTGAAGATGGAAACCTGCGTGTCACCCAGGGGTCAGGTCGCTTCATTCCTAGAAAGACGTTCCCAGATTTTGTTTATAAAAGGATAAAGGCAAGAAACAGGGTAAGAAGAGTTTTATTTGCCATAATCCTGTATTTTCACCACAGTCTGTCTACATTAGTGGATTTGGGTCACTGTAATGGCAAACCTGCAGCAGCAACAGGAATATTTTTAATGTTATTTCTTTCTAGGCCTTGGAAGTCTGTGTGTTGCCATATAATTGCCATGGTGTGGGACCTGGCACCACAATCAGTAATTCCTAGTGTAGTATTAGAGATCATAATGCCAGTTTTATTGGTATCATTTGCCTATTATAATGTTATAAAGAAAAAATATGACTTCTAGCAAAGTTTTCTTTTGATTTATTGAGGTAGGGGTTGACATTCCTCTCCTACCTGTGCTAGAGAAGTTCCTGTTACTGTATTCCCAGTGTCTGCTGTGCAGCCCTCAGAAAGTGAGGGATGTACACTCCAGTGGTACTGAAAATACAGTAGGATAAATCCTCCTGTGTGCTGGCACAGCTTTTTAAGGAGACACAAAGACATGCAAATATGTAAAAAGCTTCTTAACAGCTCTGCCCTCCTTCCCTTTTCCCTGTGCCATTGCAGACACTTCCATGCTGCATCCCAGATGAAGGCAGAGCAGGAATCAGGAACCCCACTCACCTGCAGAGGCAGGTTCCCCAGCTCTGGGGTGCCATGGGGTGTCTGGGGTGCCTGGGAGTGCCTGGAGTCACGGCAGGATGGGGATGGGACCATGCCAGCTCCCTGCAGGCCTGGGATGGGACCCAGAGAAGCTGTGGATGCCCCATCCCTGGAAGTGTCCAAGGCCAGGTTGAAAGTCCCTTTAAGACCACCGAGTCCAACCATCCCCCAGCACTGCCAAGGCCACCACTGCCCCGTGTCCTCAAGTGCCACATCCACAGAGTTTTGAGATCCCTCCAGGGATGGGGACTCCACCCCTGCCCTGGGCAGCTGTGCCAGGGCTGGACAGCCCTTTCCATGAAGAAATTTTTCCAGCATCCAGCCTGACCCTCCCCTGGCACAGCCTGGGGCCATTTCGTCTTGCCCTGTCCCGTGTCGCTCCCTGTGCCTGAGCCCTCTGCTCTCTCCCCGCAGCTGGCCGAGGTCCACGGTGTTCCCAGAGGGATGTACGACGGGCCGGTGCACGAGGTCCCCGCGAGCGTCAGGGCTGCGGCGCCCACGGCCACGGCGCGCCTCGCGCCCGGCGCCGGCAAAGCCCCGGCTGCCCCCGTGCGCAACCTGCACCAGTCGGGGTTCAGCCTCTCGGGTACGTGGGACACGGCTGCCTCGGGGGGCTGGCACGGCTGGGAAATAGGGACTGCCTTTCTGCTCAGCGAAAAGCCATTTGTCCTGTGGCAGCAGCCGAGGGACCGAGTGCAGCACAGAAAGTGTGCAATGTCTTACAGTGTCTGTGTCAGGGCACAAAGCCCGGTGGGGGCTGCGAGGTGGCTCCGTGCAGGGTGGAAGCTGCAGCCACGGGGAGGAGGAGGAGGAGGAGGATGAGGCTGAAGGTGATGGTGTCACCACAGCCCTGCCTGGGTCCATGGGATTCTGCCATGGCTGTTGGTGTGTTGGGACTTCAGCCCCAGCTACAAGTCAGGGTTGGGTTTGTAGAGATTGGCCAAAGAACTCAATTTCCAGGAACCAGAAGGATAATCCCTCCAGCCTTGCTGTGTGAGCAGGCAGTGACTCAGCATCATTTGTCCTGCAGAAACCTGCCCAGCAGCTGTCAGGAGCTTGGAAAGCCAATGCTCTGCCCTAAAATGACTTCCATAATGTTTTTTCAGATGATTGGATCAGATGGATTCTGCATTGTGTGATAAATGTACAAGGCCCTACATTTTATTATATACAAACTTTATTTGCAGGAAAGCCATTTATAAGGTTTTCCAGAAAGAAGCAGTAAAGAATGAAGTTCAGGCAGATACAGCCATTCCAAACTGCACTATGATAGCAGTGTGTCCAAAATGATAAACAGTGAAGTCACTGGTGTTTCCCCGTGAGGAAAGGTGGTGTGGTGTGTGCATTTAAAGCAGTGGGACTCTCCCCCTTGCAGGGTCACAGGCAGACGACCACATTGCCCGGCGCACGGCGCAGAAGATCATGGCCCCGCCGGGAGGGAGGTCCAACATCACCTCGCTGTCCTGATGCTGTCCCCGTGCTGCCGCCGTGCCAGCCCCTGCCACCGCCACCACCGGGGCCCTGCCGGGGCCGGGCCAGCGGGAAGGGGACGGTGGGTGTCCCCCACGCAGGGTGGCAGCGAGCGAGCGCTCATCTGCTGCGCCAGCCCTTCCCTCCTAGGTAGAAAGTAGAGTGACCCCTGTGGTAGCGCTCCCAGCCTGGATTCTCCCATCGGTATTCCTCCACTAGCTGCTCCAAAAGCCCTTCCCTGTGCATGTGGCACCGTGTCGTCCCCAGGGCAGCGGGCTCAGCCCTGCTGGGGCTGGCTGGGGCCGGGGCAGAAATGAAGGTGCATCTTGGCCAGATCACGCTCCTTTCCAGTAGCTTCCACTGCCCATTCTCGTCGAAGGACTTCCAACCAAAGAGCACTTCCATGGTTTCCATGGAGTCAGTCACATCCACAGCGCTCCCGAGCAGACTGGCTCCCGGAGCCATGGTTACCACACCCATGAGCCACCCCTGTCCGTCTGTCCATCTGTTCCTTGGCAGTCACAGCTCTGGGGGCAGGAGCAGCCCCTGTGTCCTGGGGCAGAGCATGGCTCTCTGGGACCCGGCCATGCTGTGGGCCTGTGTCCTTCTGTCAGCCCTGTTTTTACAGATTATTTATACAGTTTTTCAAGAACCGAGTGTGGGTCCAGTACCCAATACCAGGGCTCATTTGGAGGCCGGGTGCATGTGACACACTCTTTTATAAAGGCTGTTATAGCCCAGTTATTATATTTAAAGCTGTGTACATAAAGTGAACCTCTGGCCACAGAGCCATGCATGTACCTCTGGGAACAGCTCACTGTTCTGTCTGTCCCTTGCTTGGAATAAAGTTGGTTGGAAACCGTAAAAAGGTGGAAGTGGTTGATCCTCCCGAGTCTATTTTTGTGTTTTCTTCCTTTGGGTTTTTCTGTGTGAGGATTGAAGGAATGAGAAAGATACAAGTCACAGTCTGCTGGCAGTGACCTCCCCACCACCCCAGCATCCAGGGGGTGAAAGGGACACCCCAGCACCCTCAGCTTGGTAACACTTGGTAGCACTTAACAAAGGAAGTTCTCTGTTCTGGAAATATCACTTTTCCCACAGTTGGGATGGTTAGTGCCAGGCCTCAAAGATGCCATCCCCTTTCCCACATAGCTCAGTTTTGGTCCCTCCCCTCACTGCGCCAGTCCAGGGTTCAAATCCCACCATGCCTTCCCTTTGGAGGGAGTGTTTGCATTTATTCTCTGTGTCAGGGAGCTGTTGGAGCTGGCACAGCTGCCTCAGCCTCCTCCTAATGCAGGAATTGGAGCCAGGAGCATCTCTGCAGCTCTCCCAGTGCCAGGAGATGCTGAGCCGAGCCCCGCAGCCGGCTGCTAATGGAGCCAGAGCCTCCGGGAAACAAACCCCTCTGTGGCACCGATGTGGTCTCTGGCCCTAATTCCTTTGGACAGCTTTCCTGCAGGCTCTGGGTCAGGGACGCTGGGGAGACGCTCCATGCCCTTGACCAAGGGCCCATCCCCGGCTCTGCAGCACCGCAGCTACACAGGAGTCCCAGGTCTCAGTGCTTGTGCCTGGAGTGGGGATGGACCTCTGGATTCCCTGCAGGACGGCAGTGCTCCTAAGGCAGAGAATCGGCTGGCAGAGGCACCAAACTATTCCCGCACTTATCCCAAATTATCCCTGCCTTTCCATGCTCACTGCAGCTTTTTTATTTATTTGTATTTTACATGGAATGCCAGGACAAAGGGGAATGGCTTCCCACCGCCAGAGGCCAAGATTAGACGGGTTATTGGGAAGGAATTGCTGGCTGGGAGGGTGGGCAGGCCCTGGCACAGAAGAAGCTGTGGCTGCCCCTGGATCCCTGGGAGTGTCCAAGGCCAGGTTGGACGGGGCTTGGAGCACCCTGGGCTGGTGGAAGGTGTTTCTGCCCATGGCAGGGGGCGGGACAAGATGCCTGTCCCTGGCACATGCTGGTTCCCATGCCTTAGGCACAGCGATAAGGGCACAGGGCAGGCAGACACTGGGCAATCCTGGACTCACTCCTGGAGGTTTGAGTCCGTCCGCTTTTCCACCCACTGTATTTCAGGGCTGTGTGTGGGAAGCTGCCCTCACCCTGTGACTTTCGCCTTTTCCCCCTGCAGGGAAGGACCCGGCTTGGCCGCTGTCCTTGGTCCTTGGGGACACCACGGGCAGCTGGGAATGCCGTCCCAGGGGCATCAAAGTGGGGGCGCCGGGCTCTGCAGGGAGGGACGAGCTCAGACGTCCATTCGTCTCGTTCCTTCAGGGCTCCTCTGGAGCGAGGAGGAGCCTTTGGAGCTGCAGCCTGCGCTGCCACCCGGCAGCGGCACATCGCGCCCCGAGCGAGAGGCGTGCTTGCTGCGCCCTGAGGCATGCAAGGGGGAAGCAGACACCTCCTGCCACTCCTGACACCGCTTTTACCGACTTTCATTCAAAATCCAGGCCTTTGCAGGGGGAAACACCAAATCACAGCAAGCCACAGCTGTCGCACCCTCCCTGCCACAGCAATGCCAGGGTTCTACCACCATCCCCTCCCACCTCTGCCCTCTGAGTACCCCCAGCCCATCCTGCTGCTCCCAAACCACCCACCATCCCCTCCCACCTCTGCCCTCTGAGTACCCCCAGCCCATCTTGCTGCTCCCAAACCACCCAGCTGTCCCCGTGCCGATGGTTTGGACCCAGTGCAGGGCTGGTTTGGACAGTGCTGGCCCCAGCCCATGGCCATGCCCAGGGCTCTCCTGGTCCTCACCAAGACCCCCCTGCTGCCATGGACAGGTCCCTCAGCCCCACTGTGTGCAGATACAGCCTCCCTATGGAATCACAAACACCTGGCTGACACTGGAAAGTGGGACATTGGAACACCTGGATCCAGCTGTGCCTCTTTCAGCACCTGTTTTTGAGGTGTCACATGGCCATGTTCCCACAGCTTTCATTCCACCCAGCTCCACACCAGCAGGGTGTTCCAGCAGCCCAGGGGGGTGTCTGGACTCCAGAATTCCAGCATTCAGATGCTTCCAAGGTTTCATGAATCTACAGCTCAATATCCTGGAAATAAGGCCAAAGCCTTGTCAATGTTAAAAATACACATTTATTACTGCACATGTGCAATGGTTTCCAGCAGTATCTGCAAAAACACAAACTAGTCATAACTTAAATATTCTGTGACATGGTAAAATTGTCATGCAAGAAAATTACAGGAATGTATTAACATAAAATACAAAGATATATTTACATATATATGCACTGCAATAATTAAAAAAAAATACCCTACCAAGGCAACAGGATTTCAGCACTGTCAAGGGTCAAGTCCATATTATTGGCATTTTTGCTATTATTTTATTACTCTTAGTCTCTTTCTGGCAAGCTCTGGAGTAATAAAGAATTGGCAACAGAAGAAACATCAGGACCTGACCTGGCATTTGTCCTCTGCACAAAATTCCCAGTGAAGGCTGTGGAGTTCAATGGAAACACTTAAAAATATGCAACTTCGCAAAACTTCATAACACAACAGAGATAAGAAAACAATCTCGTGGCAAGTGATTAAAGGAGAATAATTTATAGGTGCTGTAGACTTTTCACAGCAGAAAATGGCACACACTGTATAAATCTGTCATACAAAAAATACAGGTATTTAAATATTTATATCCAGAAAATTCCTGTGTTCCGGTTGTAGTGGAGGTGTAACCCAGAGCTGCTAGTGGTGCCTTCCAGGCTGGGGTTTAGGACTAGGGATGTCATGACTTCACTGGGAGGTTTGCTCAGCATCAGGGCTCGCCCAGCACCGGCACCGGCACCGGCAATGGTGGGTAACCCTGACACAGCCCCAGACCCCCTCCCCGTGCCCACCCCGGGCTGTGCTGGGGGCCGGACACAGGGAACCCTCGAGGGAGCAACACGGCGAGGAGAGAGGATCAAAGCCCCGGGGATCCATTGTGGGTGGGGTGGGCTGGACACGGGACACCCTGGAAGGAGCCACAAAGACGAATGGGGCCAAGAGGACCAGGCTCGGCTCAGTCAGCACCAGCTCATTACCAGGACACAGCGATGGGGACATGACACAACAGGGGCCCAGAGAAGGGACCAGCAGGGACGGGAGGGCCCAGAGCACTGAAACCCACCACGGGGTTCTGACAATGAAGCAAACACTGATCTGTTTCCCATCACTTTTCCCTTTTCCAATTGCTCTTTCCTTGGCATTTCTTTTCCCAGGACTGGGCAGAAACAGGAGTCAATGAAACCCAGTCCCTGACAGGCTCTGGTGAGGTTATGCCCAGGTATTACTTTAGATCAACACTGAGCACTTTGGGCATGTGTTCACAGTGTCTTTTCCACTCAGTGCAATGATCCCAGAGCTCTGTGTCCTGGCACTGTTCTCAGAGACTCAGGTTCAGCAATGACTGAGGCAGAAGCAGAGTGTCCCCAGCACATTCCTGGAGACGTACTGCTGGATTCCAGGGGCATTTCCCAGGCAGCCAGGCTCTGCCCAGAGCGTTTCCCCTGGGAAGGAGCCATTCCCTGGCTTGTCCCCAGAAGTTATTCCAGTTTCTGCCAAGTGCTTCTGATATGTTTTGCACAATTCACTCAGGGTGCTGCAAAGGGAGCAGATGACTGACACAGAGAGGGTTTGGGCTGAAAAGCCTCCATTTCAGAAGCCAGTTGGCTCCTCACCACACACACCAACCCCATCTCAGGGGCCACTTGTCCCTTGTCGTAAGGAAAGCAATGAAAATGTCAATTAGACATGTCCTGTAAGTGCCAACACCTCTCCTGGCCTGAGAGCTTCTGGTTGAATAGGTTCTATTTGCACCTCTCATATACAGGATGTTTTGGTCAAAAAATCAGTGACTCTCCTCATCATTCTGATAGTCCAAACTTTTGTCATTATTTACAGAAAGTTGCTAAATAGTGCAATGGAATTCACTGAGAAAAATCATCCATATCAGTGGAGTTAATCACCTGTAATTCTCAGCCTCAGAATAAATACATGGTTTGACCCTCATCTGCTGCACTGGGGTAGGGCTGGGTGCTTGGGCTGAGGGATGTGAGGTGTGTGCAGAGAGCCCCGGGGTGCAGAACAGGCTCCCCACGGGGAGAGCAAGGGCTGCTCAGCACAGAACGGGCCAGAGCACACAGCCTATCTGCACACACAGGTGTGCTCTGATGGGCAGGAGAAGGCAATTAGGCCACCCTGGTATCCAGTAAAGTTACTGGGGGAAGAGAGGGCAGGTCCCCCCAGCACAGCCCAGGATCAGAGCTGCTAGGTGCCCTTCTGCAGCTGGGAAAAGGAGCAGGGCACATCTATTTCAGCCCTCGCTCAGTGAACAGCCACAGTCCCCCTGAGCTGTCACTAACCCAGCTCCTAACGAGGCAAGGGGTGTGCAGGGACCCACGGATGACACCGGGGCCTCTGGGTGCAAGGGTGGGATGCTCACCCCCCCAGGTCTGACAGCATCTGCCTGGTTCTGTCCTGAAAATAACTGCACAGCTGGATGCAGAGCTCCAGCTCCCCTCCTCCTGCACACCTCTAAAGACTTCCATGGACATGTGCTTCTGCCAAGCCTAGCCATGCACTAATTCCCACATAAAACTGTGGAAGATGCACGTGCCATGTCACTGCTCATGCCAGATCGATTCGTACCCTTAACGCCTTTCTGGTTTAGTTGGGAAACAAAAACAACAACAAAACTTATCCTGAAAGGCTCTGCATTTTCCATCCATTTTTGCATTAGGAATAAGTATGCAAACACTGCAACCTCCCAGTGTCTGGCAGCAAAGAGCTGCTGATGGTTTGGCGGTGCCTGCGGTCCCACAGTGCCCCTGGGTGTCACAGCAGCTCCAGGGCTCAGTTTTAGCAACAGTGACCAAAATCCACCCTACGGCAGATTAAATGACATAGTGAAGGCTCCTGAAACAAGAAAGGCAACATCCAGAGCAGGGGAAGGAGACCTTGTCTTATTAAGAAGTTAAGACAGGTATCGGTAAATTATATACAGTACTTGTACTCTACACTGAAAATAAAGTAAACTGAAGGGTGAAATAAGAGATTCCTGTCTTTCATAACTGAGTAGCCTTGCAAGGCCACCCACTCTGTCTCCAGCTAAACCTGAGCCCACAATTAACTGTGTCCTCCAAACCCAGGCAAAGCCAGACCCTCCAGTCCATCCCATGGCTCTCACTGCCCACAGCAGCCACAGGAGGGAAGCAAATACTTTAAACACATTCTGCATCTCAAATACACATTGAACCCATCACACATTACCCAGCCTCTGAAGAACCCATGGAGTGCACAAAAAAACATTTATTTGCCTGGAGTCGGGAAAGGAACTGACAGGTGACACAAGGACAAGGAGGTGCCTGGGATGTCCCCGTGCTGCAGGACCCAAGCAGCTGGAGGGTCCCAGGAGCTGGTGCAGCCCACCATGGCCCAGAGAGGCCTCGGGGCTGCTCCACTTGGCACAGGGATTGCTTGTCCCCACGCAGCCTTTGTGAACAGGGAATGCCAAAGTCGCACATGAACCACCTCTTCAGCCTTCCTCCCTGCTCTGCGTCTTGCCTTGTGGGACCCAAGGTTGTGGCTTCTTTCCTTGCATTAAAAATGTGCCATCAGCAACCTGACACTAAAACAGAGCAAGTAAAGAAGGTGATCTCCCCTGGACAAGTTGCATAGGCTGTGTCTTCCCCCACGACATGCTGGGCTGGCTCTCCATAACCCAGGAGGGCAGTTCTGTGTGAACTCTCTGTATCTCCAGCTCTGCAGGGCGAGCTGTTGGTGCTCTGGGGTGGCAGTGGGGTCAGCTCGGGTGCTCAGCGCACCTGAGGCAGGTGGGCTCCAGCCTAGCTGCTGCCCGAGGAGCACACGGAGCTGCACATGTGCAGGTTGGAGGGCTCGGACTCAGCCTCCGCCTCGGCTTCGTCCGTGGTCTCAGAGGTGGACACCGACTCGCTCGGCTGCTCTTGGCTCTTCTTTAGCCTGTGGGAGCCGAGGAACCAGGAGTTACCAGGCAGCCCCACACCAAACATCCCCCAGAAGGAGTGGAGTGAGGGAGGTCTGCAGCCATGAGCACACCCTGGGCTGCCCTCACACCACTCCAGAGGAGCCTACTGCACACCCACAGTGACCGAGAGGGAGCTTCCCAGGGCACACATAAAGGTGATGACAGAGGCCAAGGTACCAGCAAACCACACTGAACTGCTCTGAAACACCCCAAAATGGCCTGCAAGGCTTCAGCCCACCCAGACCTTGGCCATGAGCACCTGAACCATGAACAGGCTCCCACCCCCACATCCTCCACGGAGCCTCCCTCTCTGCTACAGACAAACCCTTCCCAAACTCGGGGAAGCAGCAGCTTTAATCCAGCACTTTCACTGCCTGCTTATGCCCACCAGAGATTTAACACCTTCACAGAATAGGTAAGGTTCAAGATCAAGTCCAACCTTTCTTGCCTTCATTTCCCAAAACATCACCTTCTAAAAGCAGGATGGGCAAGGAAATGCCATGGGGGAACTGAATAGCATCACATACATATGTGAATTTCCAGAAGTCTCCCTGAAGCATATTTCATTTAATGGCAGTGATTAATAATCCCTGATCATGTCTCCCTTTGTGGTCAGAACTATTTTTCATACACAGGCAGCACCTGAGCTCCTCATCTGGGGCTAAGCTGGAAGCACGGTGCTCCCAGCTGTCAGGCATTGGAACGCTGATTCCTAAGGGAGATCAGGAAAAAGATTACTTTTCCCAATAAAAAGCCACCCAACACACTCACCTCTCTCTATTGAAGATGACAAAGTCCTGCTGGATAGCTTCAAGGCATTCCTGGAGATAGTCATTTTCCTGTTGAGGAAAAACACGACAGGCATAAGCAGCCACATTTGCATCTCATTGCTGCCTGCAACACCCCAGCACTCCCAGCTGTGTGCAGGAGCCTCCAGATGTTTGCAGGAGACCCTCCACCCCCCCAGCCTCAGCCCAAAAGCTGGAGGCAGCAGGGCTGGCTGCCATGTGGCTTTCACCAGGGGCTAGCATCATCCATGGCAGCAGTTTTCCATAAAACACAGATTACACCATTCCCCACATAAACACAACACATTTATCCATGTATCCTGTATTTTGGGAATGCTGTCAGCCCAAAGGAAGGCCAGCCAGCATGGAGAGAGCCCAGCACACAGCCCACATGTGTGAGTCCCTGCAAACACACACATGGAGCTGCTGCCTTGTCCCCAGGCGTGCGTGGTCCAGGGCCATATGGGGACACAGGGACACTGGCTGCACACACACCTCAGTGCCCAGACCTCTGCTGCTCACTCCATTTTCCAAAATACAGATTACTGTGAAAGACCTTGATCAAACTTCCATAAAATGGATTCTTCGTTGTCAGAAAGGCTCCAATGAAGAAATGTTTCTACCAAAAGAAACCCGCAGCTCCTGCAGCATGGCAGTAACAGCTGTGATACCCCCCAAATCCAGCTGCTCAGCCTTCTCCCAGCTGGGTGCTACCCCAGGGAGCACGTACAGACTGGGAGCTGTCTTTGCTGTTATCCCTCGACTTGTTCTTTGCAAGCCTCTTCTTCTTCTTGTGCAGGGGCCTCGACTCCAGAATCATCTCCTCCAGCTCGAAGGTGGGGTCGCAGTGCAGGCGGCCCTTCTGCAACACAACACAACACAACACAACACCTGCGTCAGGCACAGGGCACACCCAGAAACCATCCCCTGTCGGGAACCCTCTGCTGTCACAGGGGTTCCTCTAACACAAGAAGTGGTCCTGATGCAGGTCAGTCCTACTCACATTAGGAACAAAGCCTGGCTCCACACGCTTCTCACAGATGTCACTCCAGACCACACTGGACAGGTAACTTGAGGCCTGGATGTCACCCAGGCAGGAGAAGCGATGCTCAGGGTTCACTGTCAGCAGCTGGAGAGGGAAAAACATGGTAGAGAAAAGCACTGGAGGGAAAAGCATTGGAGGGAAGAGCATTGGAGGGAAGAGCATTCCTGTTAGAGGAGAAAGACAAGGCACCCAGCACCATCCTGCATGAGTCAGCCATGCAGCAGCCTTTCTGTTATGGGAAATGCACAACTTACTACGGGAAAAAAACTTTAGAAAACATTCTGAAGCTTGTGAAAACGTACCGTGAGCTCCTGGACCAGTGTGTGTTTGCTCCCCCCATGCATCCTACAATGCATGACCTTTCCCTGCAGCACCTGGCACTGCCTCCCTGTGCCAGGGGCACATCGATCCCTCCAGAGGCTCATTGTTTCAGCCTCAGCCTCCCCATGTCCTCTGTCACCCTGTCTGTGACACCAGGGACACCACTGTTCAAAAACACAATGATTACTGAGCACAGAGAACAAAATTCTCAATGCTTGCTTGACCCACTGAGACACCAGTCTGAGGGCAGAGCTGGTTTTCAAAGGATTCAGCACAGTGTCCTGCTGGGACTGTTTTCCTTAAAAAACTGTGGCAGTCCTGGGCATGCTGATTCGAGGTGGTTACAACCTTTTTCCAGGAAATAAAGCCAGCACTGGGTGTTTTTCCAGCGCTGAAGGTGACGGTGCACGGGGCAGGTGACGGTGGCTGCACTTGCAGCCCCCCAAGCGCAGGGATGCTGTGAAGGGTGAGTGGGCAGGACGCAGGGTAGGGGCACCCCAGCACTTGAGGGGGACATGGGGGTCCTTCCCGGCTGAGGGGGCTGCTGGCGCGTTCCCGGTGAGAGGATTCCCTGGATTCCCGGCTGCCCAGCAGATGGCAATGCGAACCTGCCGAATGTGCCGCCGCTGCTCCTCATTACACCGAGTCCAATTATACAGACTGCCCACCCAGCATCAACTCGCCTCAGAGACGCTCATTTGCTGCCAGCACCGGGTGTATCTTTCCTACGGCAAATTCACCAGCTACTTTTCTGAGTTCTCAAGCAAGCCGGAGCTAAACCAGTCCCCCACCTCATCTCCAGCTTCCTCCAGCTGCAGGGCGAGGAGAGCAGCAGAACATCCCATAGACCCGCAATCCCCCGACAACTCTCACAACCCCCTCCAGACCCTTCAGCCCTGAGAAACCAGCGAGAGGGTTTATCTCACTCTTTATCTCACCTGGCATCCCAGCCATCACCGCTGCCTTTATAGGTTACAGAGGTCATGGAGAAGGTGGGATGCTGGAAGACACAGTTCTAGTCCAGCTGGGAATCTGATTGTCATACCAAAACCAGACTTTTTGCTTCCCTTACTTAGGGTTAGACATAGTGCATCTTATTACAGGGATAATAAACACACACCACACATGACTAATCATGGAACCCCAGGATGGTTTGGGTCAGAAAGGACCTTAAAGATCACCTAGTTCTAACCTTCTGCCATGGGTAGGGACACCTCCCACTAGACCAAGGCCCATCCAGCCTGGCCTTGGACACTTCCAGGGATGGGGCAGCCACAGCTTCTCTGCCCAACCTGTGCCAGGGCCTGCCCATCCTCACAGGCAACAATTCCTTCCCAATATCCCATCCATCCCTGCCCTCTGGCAGTGGGAAGCCATTCCCTGTGTCCTGTCCCTCTATGCCTTGTCCCAAGTCCCTCTCCAGCTCTCCTGGAGCCCCTTTAGGCACTGCAAGGGGCTCTAAGGTCTCCCCAGAGCCTTCTCTTCTTCAGGTAAACACTCCCAGCTCTTTCAACTTGTCTTTTTTTAAATTACTAGCAGTAGTAGTAGTAGCAGCAGTAGCAGTAGTAGTAGTTTCCATCTAGTCCCGCCTGCCCAGCACGCAGCACCCAACACACCCGCCCCAGCAGGACGATTTACCTTCCGCAGCAGCGCGACCATCTCTTTGGACCAGGACGAGGAGTACTGAACGCTGACAGTGCTGAAGAGCTGCACCAGGGACTCCACGGGGTTGTTGGAGTGGATGTCATACGGCCTCTGGGGAAAGAGCAGGGAGATGAGAAGGAGCCCCCTCTCCCCCCAGGGCCGGTCAGATGCGTGTTCCAAGGGCCAGGATGGCCAGAGCCCTACCCAGCCCCGCAGCAGCTCGTAAGCCATGACTCCCAGGGACCACCAGTCCACCTCGAAGGAATAGCCCGTCCCGCCGTTCAGGAAGGAATGGAAAATCTCCGGGGCTGAACAGAAAGGGCAAAATGCAAGAGGTTATTTGTTGTTTCTATTCCAGTGTTCCAGGTAAGTCAGAACAGAAAGCTTTTTATTCACGACTGCCCTAAGGGAGGCTGTGTGAGGCAGGGAGAGCAGCGACAGCAGCAGCTGTGCCTGCCCCCGTGGGAGCTGGGCTATCAGGCACACACAGGGAGAGCCCTCCCAGTCCAGGGACAGCAGAAACCTGGAGCCCCCTGGGATGAACAGGGATGGGGAGGGCAGGGTGAACTGGGGAGGCATGGTGGGATGGGGAGGCAGGACTGGTTGGGGAGGGTAGAGTGGGATGTCATGGCAGGAGGAGGGAGGGCACGCCAACAGTGATGCCTTCCCCCTGGGAGTGTCACTTCTCAAGCAATCAGGCTCTGCTGAAGGACTTGGGCACATGCATTAATGCCCTAAATCAACCCTGTGCCTCTGCCCCAGCCAGGGACCATCGGGCAGCGTGTGCTGAGCGTTCTCAAAATGTGAAGCACTTTGAGTCAGAGCAGAGGTGAGAACAGAGATTGTTTCTTACCCATGTAGGGCTTTGTCCCAGCCAACGCAGTCGCTCTTTCACCGTCCCTAATTATTGTTGCAATATTAAAATCTGTTAAATGGGCATGACCTTAAATAAAGACACATTTTAAGAAGGAATTAATGGCAGTACAGTAGAAATGCAGAGTCAGAATACATTGGTTTCATAAGCTTCAGACACAGTAGCACAGGCAGGGGCATGTCAGTGTCAGACCCCATGGAATGGCTGTATCAGATCCCAAAACTTTCCCAAGATCTGGGCTGGCCAGGTGATTAAAGGGTAGGGAGCTTTCAGTCTTGATTTTTAAAACTTGGAGCAAACCAGTAGCCCCCAGCAGCTCCAGTGCCTGGTCAAATTGCTCTGGCCAGAAGCTACAGGAGTGAAGACAACATGGAAACACTATCACAGAACCACAGAAAGGTTTGGGTTGGAAAGGACATTAAAGACCATCTAGTTCCCAACCCCTGCCATGGGTAGGGACACCAGGAGGAGGCCAAGTGTGGGCAAAGAGAGGGGGCAACCAGGAAAGAGGCTGCCCTTGGGGACCCTCCCTGGCATTACAAGGCACAGGGACATTCAGCCTGACACTGATCAAGTAAGAGAAGGGGTGCTTTACCCACACTTTCCCTGGGTAAAATGATGCCCAGTACTGAGGACTGTAAAGGATCTGACCCTGGAAACAATGAGGGAGCAAAGAGGGGCAGAGTGATCCTACCCTGCTCATCGAGGAGGATGTTGTCTGGTTTTACATCTCTGGAAAAAGAAGGAAGATTACAGCAGATGGAATCTCAGTCAGACCAAGGACGCAACTCAACAAAAATCCTGTAACTTTTTATCTATCAAAAATTAGGAACAAATAAAACAAAAATACCCTAACATGAGGTAAGTCCCTTTATGATGGACTAAAAATACACCTTCCCTGGGTAACTGGGTGAAAAAGTGGAAGCATGGACTGACTCAGGCATCATTCCCAGGGAAAATTAATAACACACTACTGGGGATATTTGTGTGATGCCCTGGATGGCTTTAACACCCGCCCTGAAAGGTTCAGCCCCCAGTGAAGCATCAAGCTCCCTCTGAGTGATGAGGGGCAGGACCAGCAGCCAGAGGGTGCCCAGGAACAGCAAAGACAGCATCACCCACTCCAACCCCACCATGGGCAGGTCCCACCAGCTCCCTCCTGTTGGCAGCGCCCTCAGGGTTACCTGTGGATGATGTGCTGGCTCCGCAGGTAGTCGAGAGCCAGTGCCATCTCACAGATGTAGAGTTTGACTGTTTCCTCAGTAAACTGGACGTTCTGCTGCAGGTGATAGCGCAGGTCACCACCCAGAAGCAGGTCCACCACCATGAACATGTCCTCCTCGTCCTGGAAGGAGTACCTGCAGGACAGGCAGTGGGTGAGCAGGGCTCACAAACCAAGTCAGGCTTTCCCCTCTCATAACCACACAGCTCCTGTGAGGGCTGCAAACAGTCCCACTACGGGCATAGAGTCAGAGAATCACAGAGTCGTTCATCTTGGAAAAGTCCCCTGAGACTATTGTGTCCAGCTGCTTCCCCAGCACTGCCAAGGGCATGTCCCCAAGTGCCACATCCACATGTATTTTAAGTCCCTCCAGGGATGAGGACTCCAGCACTGCCCTGGGCAGCTGTGCCAGGGCTGGACAGCCCTTTTCAGGAAGAATTTTTTAGAATATCCAACCTAAATATCCACTGGTGCAACTTGAG
>JAWWTY010000158.1:35236470-35253854 GCA_035222235.1 Margarornis squamiger
CAGGGATCCAGGGGCAGCCACAGCTTCTCTGCCCAACCTGTGCCAGGGCCTGCCCACCCTCCCAGGGAAGAATTTCTCCACCATCTCAACCTCTAAAGTTGCAGTGACTGGCAAACAAGTGCAACTCTTGGGAGCTGTGCTCTAAATGTGAGGTTATCAGCTCAACAAATCTGCCTTCACATCTTTAAGTGCTGATTCTGTTTCCTATTCCAAACACCTTGCCACTTTTCACTCCCTAAGATATTTTTCATGGAGTCTTACAACTTTATTTTTTCCCTGCTGAAAAGCTGTGCTTTTCCACAAGATTGATGGACTGGCTTGTCAGAACACCATAAATCATTAAAGTCTCTTTTATGCAGCACTGCTGTTTGCTGCAGCCAAGTTGTAACAGCAGCTGATGAAACTTTTATTCACAGCAAGCCTGTTGGTGTTTCCAGGTCGTGTCAACACTTCCATTAAAAATCCCTTTCTCAGTTGCTTATGCTAGAGCCAAAATTCTCTTCTGACCCAAAATAACACCTGCTGTTCACAATAGCACCTCAGGGTGCCATATATCAGAGAATCACAGAATCCCAGACTGGTTTGGGTTGGAAGAGACCTTAAAGCCCATCCAGTGCCACCCCTGCCATGGGCAGGGACACCTTCCACTAACCCAGGTTGCTCCAAACCCTGTCGAGCCTGGCCTTGGACACTTCCAGGAATGGGGCAGTCACAGCTTCTCTGGGAAACATCAATAGCTTCAATCTGGAGTTTTAAGAATGTGTTCACCTCCTTGAAGCTCAACAGAAACCCAGATCCATATCACCTTATGGGTGTGGCCAACCTTCTCCATACCACATGTCTAGGTACGACTGGGAGTGGCTCAAAACATGGGCAAAAACAGGCTTGCTAATATTTTATATTTTTTTCCAGAAAGAAGCTTATTTCTGCTGTGCTGTTGACATAGATGGCACAACCAGCACACTGGAACTATGTCAAGAAAAACTCTTCTCATTAGCACCCTGTACACAGCAAACAGGGAGCTGGGATCTCCCAGTTGGTATCTATTGGGGAATATTTCCTAATTTTGCTGCAAGAAACCATGGGAGGGGGATGCAGAATGCTGTCTACCAGCTCTGAATCCTGTGATTTAACACAACTTTAGGTAGTTCAGAGTGAGCATTTCCTTTTAATGTCACGCTGAGAAAATAAGGTCCCATCAGACATTAAGCAGATGTTTCTGTAATTGAGTTTGGATATGGGGGATTATTTGACTTGAAGCTCCAAAACATGCATAGACTTTTTTACCTCAGGAGAGACACTAATCCAAATAAACAAGGAGAAACTGAAGAAGTGACAGCAGAGAAATCTAAGGAACAAAAAGGAAAGAAGAGCATTTTTCTTTGCTTTTGTTTGTCCTGGTTTTCCACCTGTCCCTGCTCACACACCAGCTGTGCAACCTCTTTGTCAGCCAGACACCCCAAACCTGATGTCTTTACTCAATGTTAAAATAAAAACTGGGGGCACTTTGGATCACCCTTTGGTCATAGCCTGGATCACACGTGTCTCCAGTGTGGATTTTCTGCCCTCAAGGACACGGAGCAGCAGATTCCCCCCTGGGGAGGGTCCGAAGAGGATGGGATCTGTGCTTCCCACCGTGTGGACAGCTCTGCCGAGAGCAGGGAGGGCAACCCAGGAGATGTGTTCTGGAGCTGTCACACTTCTGTCTGGCTCTAATCACATGCTCAGAGATCTCTGCTGGGCTTTTTCAATAATTAAAGAAGAATGAGGAAAACTCAGACCAACCTGCAGAGGTGCCTGAAGACACTGTGACCTATCTTCTTTCTTCCTTTTGGATGGATCCAAACCTGGATCCACCATTTATTCCAGGTCAGCAGCACTCCACAGATTTACAGAGAGACCTGGCCCCCTGTGCACAACCACAGCTGACAAGTGTTTTCTGAACAAATCATGCAATGTTTTCCTGTGGGTGACACACATTTTGAGTTTCATCTTGTACTTGGAGCCATGTCTCCTTACAGCCATGGCTACATTCTGGGATGGTTTAAACACTGGGCAAAAAGGCAGAATGTTTTGTTTGGTTGGGTTTTTTACCTATATATTTGATAAAGCTTGTGAACAGAGAGAAATACAATTACTTCCAATGAAGAATGGAGGGCTTTATTTCATGTCTGAACATAAATTGATGTTGAAACTTTCCCTGATCCCAAGGCAAGAACTCGCTGTGCTATTTTGAAAAGGCTCATCACTCATGACGATCTGGTGCCACTGCCACTGGCATCAAGAGCCAAGTGGCCTCAATGTCCTCGTTTGTGCTGCTGCCACAACACGCCCCCAAGCACCAAAGTTTCCCTTCTGTGCTGAAGGAAATAAACACAGGTCTGACTTTTCAGCCAAGAAAGAAGGAGATAGTCGTGTTTCACAGTTCAAAACCTTCAGCAGGAATTAATGCCATTTGCAGCCAAATGCTGAATTTTCCCTTGGCAGAGGCTTGCTCCATTGAGCTGGTGTTTCCCACCAGATTGTACATAGGGATAGGCCCTGGAAAAGCAGCTGAAGAGGGTGGAGAGGAGGAGAGGGACACACGTGGGGCACAATCCCATCATGGGACAGGTGGTGGCCAGAGCTCCTGCATCCTGGCAAGCAGCACTGTCCACCTGGAGCTGAGGTGGTGTTAGTTCATCTTCAGAGTGCTTTGGTTTAACTGCACCACTTGCTGAATGTGAACAGATAAGTTTTTTATAATGCACTGCCCTTTATTGAGAGGAATTTTTAGCACTTATTTTTAAAGAGAATTTTTAGATCAAAAGTAATAACGTGGCACAACAATCTTACTGCAACTCTGTGAACAAACAACAGGAACAGAAGGATTCTCGATGGTTTTTGGACATAAATAGTAACTAAATGGGAGGTGAGAGTGAAAAACAGAGACACAAAAGGCTTCTGTTTAATAAATACTGTTTCTTTCCATGTTTTTCTTTCTTTAAAAAAATCTCATGTTCTTCCAGTTCAGACTGTTTTCTGAAGGGAGGTACAATTTCTGCTCATACTCATCAGAAAGATACAGTTCATCACAACTGCAATGGGTCAGTAAGAATAAAATAGTATAGAACATTAGAAAAGCCAATTTGCAAATGTCAAAGTGATCCTGTAGTTACAGCTTTATTTTAGAGAACAAAATGGCCAGTTGGTATGAAAATGGAAAGCATTAAATTTAGAATTCACTCCTAATATTTTAATTTTATGGAACTACTAAAGCAGATAAGATTCTGCTATCCACATCACACAAATAACCATGTCCAGGAGCCTTCAGCAGATGACCCTCCCCAGGCTGCATCTTAGGACCCCTCACCCCACACTCTGGGCTTGTCCAACAGCCTCACTGATGGAAAGGGTTGGAGGAAAGGGGCCCAAACCCACCCAAAATCACACCCTAGCACTCAAGCTGCTCACAATCCCTGTTCTGTACTTCCTGGCCATTTTCTCAGGAGCCCTTTGCAGTGACAGCCTGAGCAGCTCGACCTTTCCCTCAGCCTGTCCTCCTCTGCCCCATTTCCCCAGTGCCAAGAGCAGTGTTGAGCAGAGAGACACATCAACAGAGACAAAAAAGAGCAGGTACCAAGAGAAATAGTCATTTCTGTCTGTTCTCCCTACAAACCCATCAATCTTGGGCAGAGGGAATGCAATGCAGAGCAGAGCAGTCCCAGGGCACAGCTCAGAGTGTTCGGGCGCGGATTCTGTTTCTGAGGAGCAGGGGCTCTCCAGGATGCCCTGCCCTGCTCCCAAACAGGGGCTGTCCCAGTGCACGGCCAAGCCCCACGCTCAGTGACATGGGGGGCTCCATGTAAGGGACCCCACCAGCTGGATGAAACACCCAGCTCTGCATACATCCTTTCTGATCCACCTCTAAGGTCTATCCCACAACCCTTCCCACATCCTCTTTTTGCCTGTCTCTGGAGTCCACCAACACTGTTCATCTGGGAAACAGGGCAAACCACCAAGTTATTCATAGAAGACAGGAGAAGAGGCAACTTCTTCAAAGGACAAAGGCAGGCAGGAAAATTGGGAGGAATAAAAGCACATCATATGCTCATCGCAGGGAAGGACACTTCCTAGCAAGCCTGGCTCACACGGAGGCTCTGTCCTGTGGCAGGTCCTGTCCCAGCACTTCCACTGACTCCAGGTGCCCAGCACAGGCTGCAGGTCCCTCTGACTGTGCAAAGTTATGTCAAATTCATCATCACAACACTCGTTCCTATTGTTAATTGTGCACCAGTTGCATCAGTTTCTATCTGCATTTCTCATGTTCCATCTTTAATTCATTGCTGAGACACAGGAAATCTCACTAGTGGCTTGTGGGCAGCTCCTGCCTTCACCACAGAAAAGCCAGAGCAGAACTGTATCCAGCCTTACGGAGCTGTGTCCGTGCAACTCCCATGGGATTCATGTCTGTTTCTAAGCAGGACACAGACACTTTAACAGCAAATCATTTGAGCTTCAGACCCATGAGAAAAAATATATCATGTGAAGAAAAGGAGAGTCTCCTTCCACAAACACCACTGACTGCTCAGAGTGACAACAGCGGTACACCCCCTAATGCTCTGGTCAAACCCAGGCCGTATTTACCTTAATAAACTCTATTTGCTGCATCATGCTGATGTATTCATAATTTCATAAGAGCAGCGGACATTGCTTCTTGTCATTTATGACATTAAGTGGTTTGCAATTGAATTTCCAACCATCATGATTTACAGAACTTCCCAAATCCACAAGCTGCAGCTTCCAAGGACCTGTAGATGACCTCAATGTCCAACTGAGCTTCAGTTTTATTGCTGCCAGAAGCTGCATCTGACACTGGAACCTCTTATGTCCCAGTGCCACTACCGAGCCGGTGCAGGTATGTGCTGTGATGGCTTGTCAGAGCAACAAGATCCAAATGCTGTCCACATTTCAACGCCTGAGAAGTTTATAATTATCATTAGCATTGAAAGGTGCTCTTTTTTTTACTTTAAAAGTGAGACTTTTAATAATGTCCACATGAGAGCCGCAGGCTGGCACCAAGTGCAGGAGGAGACCCTGCCCACAACAGCGGCAGCAGAACAGGAGCTTCTCCTAAAGGAAGAGCGAACAGAACAGTAATCAGATTTCCAATTACCAATCTGATCAATGCCAAAATACTCTGTTCTTTGTCCTCACAGATGGATGATCTTTTATGGAATTCAGTAATGCATTTAGGTTGGGTTTATTCACAGCCAGGCCACCTGACCCAGCTCTGTCCTCCCCTGCTCACATTGAAACTCCTTCTCTTCCAACACCTGCAGCTCTCCATCCCCTTGCCCCACCATGAAGGGAACTCTTTCAACACAAGGGTCAGGGTTGGACTGAGAGACATCTGCCACTCCACAGGCAGCATATGTTGATCCATAAAAAGGTTTCCTTGATCAAAGACCTCAAAATGAGATCGCGTTTGGGCTCAGGCAGGGAGGGGGGATGGTGTGGCAGATTTTGTTGTAGAATCTAATATTGAAAAAGTCCCATGTGAGAGCCAGAGCAGCCAACAGCTACTGAGCCCCGATGCACACACACAGGAATTCCTGTGAGGCATTCCTGCTGCCACCAGCCACAGCAAGCTCTCATTGCACTGACAGCAGGAGCTGTGGTCCAGCTCCGGATGCTGTTTGTGCTTCCAGACTGAGTGGAGCCACTGCTGGATGCTGAGGATGTGCCCTGCCAAGGCAGCCACCACAGGAACATTGACCAGTGTGCCATGGGCAAAGCAGCCACTGCAGGGCCACCAGTGACCTCCTCTCCACCTGCCCCAAGCACCACGGCCATGCTTCATCCATCCCACTCCCAGCAGTGCCAGCCCCCACACAGAGACCTGCAGGGGTGGCCCAGGGCCATCAGTGGGGTTTTGGGTGGAGGGCGATGCTTCTGCCCTCTGCTCTCTTACCCCTCTCTCCTGTCCACGGGTCCCTGGGGGCTGGTACGAGGGTCCATCCCACCTCCCATCCCACCTCCTGTCGTGACTCATTCACAGGGAATGATGGGGGCTGAAACAAACCCCAGGCAGTTTCTAATGCAAATGTTAATAAGGCACTGGGTGTATAATAATAACAAAAGTGGGCAGCTTGTACAATAAATCACTGTGTTATGAAGTCTGATCCTTCAGAAACCCCAAACAGGTCCCCAGCAGGGACATGCAGAATCATGTCCCAGGCTTCTTCCATCTGAAGTCACTGCTCACTCTGTCACTCCAGACCATTCAGTGGCACTTTCTGCTGTAATTTTCCTGCTGCTGCCCCCACAACCTGAGATCCAGACAGTGAGATGGTGCTGGACCTCATCACCACTGCAGTTTTCCATGCTCTGCCATTCTCTCTCCTGTGGCTTTTACTGATGACACACTCTCAGCTTGGCAACATCCAAGAACAAAAACCACTTGGTACTCCCTGGGAGTATCAGAGGGAGGATGTCCCATTGTGTGCTCTGTGCTTTCTCACATGTTCCTGTGCTGCCTCAGGGGCCAAGCAGGATGGTGCCTGACCAGCACTGGATGGTCCAACACCAGATGCTCTCCAGAACCCCAGGACCCACAGACACCCCTCATCTGGCTGTCCCCTCTGAGCAACCACGCAGCCCTTTGACAAAGCCAAGGCATTCTCGCCTCTGGAGCCTCCTGATGACACGGCGTGAGATCGAGTGACAGGGACAATGTCCAGCAGGGATGTGTGTCCCCACTCCCTGCCTGTGGCTCTGGCAAACCCCCAGCCTTATGTGAGCTCCAGGACAGCAAAGGAAAAATCAAGGGCAAAATATATCTGTGGCAGTTTAATACCAAGGGATTAGATTTCCAGTCTTTCTTTTGGGGGAAAAATCCAACATTTATAAAGCTGAAAAAGAAAGAAAACAGATCAAGCTTGTGTTGATGTCAAAGAGGGATTCAGCTGAGAATAGACTTGAAGGGAATTTTATTTATGATGCAGCTACTGGGTGGGCATTTGTGACCCTTAGAAAATGGATTACAGCCTTTATATACCCAGCTCTGGGCTGTGTGAGTTATTAAAGCAACAAAATCATGAAGTTGAATTACCTGTGCAAAGCAAGCCACAGTGAGCCTTCCTTGGGAGGGTCAGCATGGAGCCAGGCACAGGGAGCAGCACCCCCAGCCTGCTCCAGAGAAAACCAAAAGCCAGGCCTCCAGTCCCCATGAACTGCTGGCACCCATCTAAGGTATAATCTTCCAATTCCCCCTGGAAGATTCAATTTCCTGCTGCTGCTCATCCCAGCCCCATCCCTGGTTTAATCCTCTATTTCCAGTGGTACACAAAGACATAAATCGGTGGTGAAAAACCTGCAGATGGGTTCTTATTTCTTCACAGCAGTGAAGTGGAAATAATGAATTCCCACAACCCCATCCAGCTTTTTATCCCTTGGAAAAGGCACCAGCAGCTGATCTGCTGGAGAACTGAGAGGGAAGCCCAAGTGGGAGAAGGAGTTCAGGAGTAAACACCCTCAACTCACTCATGGTTCAAATGGATGGAGACTGAAGCCAGGAGAGGCCAGCTTTTAGTCAGGGAGGTGTCAGGATACTGCAACACCACTGTTGCCTTCAGGGATTTCTGAGTCTCATCATGTCTCTTACGAAGCACAATGAACCTCAGAGCATATTTCCCATTAAAACAGGGTCACAAACTGCACCCCATTCTGGAAATCCTCTCCTGGCTGCTGCTCCTTCGGAAAAGAGCAGCCGAAACCTGAGCAACTACTGCTGCTTGGAGAGGAGACTGTGCTACAGGGGGAACACTATGCTGCTATGAAATTACTGAAAATCAAATCATATCACCTCTAATGTGTGTGGAAAATATTACACACTTGCTAATTGGAGTAAACATGGAACTGAACATGACTTTCATTTGATTAATGGTACCTTAAAGCTGATTAAACCCATCTCTAGCAAGCAGAAATTGGCTGTTTATCACAGATACACCAGAGACACAGCACAGGGGCTCTCAGGCTCCTCCAAAGGGACTTCTGAGTTCCTTTTTCCTTCCTGTCCTATAGTTCCCGTACTGAGGACCCCACAGTCTGTCCTCAGAGGTGCACAAAGTGAGTGGGAAGGAAGTGCTGTGCCCAAAGCCACCGTGGGTGCTGCTCCTGGGGCTGTCACCACGGGATCACACAGCGTCAGATTCCACAGGTGGCTCATGCACACTGAGGGCCTGCACCCCCACGTGGAGATGGATGGGACACCAGCTCCTAAATATCTTCCTGAACATGGTCAGAGACTGGTTAAATCAACCAAAGCAACTAAATCACTCCTATAGTTCAAATACCATTTCCCAGGTAGGTAATTCCATGTTTTCTGAAATTAAATGCGAGTTGTAAATGACTTGGTAAATGAAAAAAGCTTTTCTCAGTGTCAGAGGAAATTCAGCATGTTGACATAATTATCCAGAAAGATGACAGATGAATCATTTCAGCATTTTGTTGAAAGTGTATGTACAGTTCTGATGCCTGATAGACTGCTATGTGCTAGACTTAACCTTTCTGCAGCGTAAACAGAGGAGCGAGCAGCCACCAGGAGCAGCCACAAGGAGCAGCCATGGGCAGCAGCTCGCTTCAAAGTCTTCTTATCCTGCACTGGGATAGGAATTTTCTCCATTTCATGTTCTCAGCAGAATTAATTTTCTAAGTGCTGCTGCTCAAAAGAATAAAACCTCCTTCTCTGGAAAGGTTACTTTTGGAAATATGAGTCTTCTCATATCAGCTCAGGGAAAAAAAAAGTGAGCTGCTCTTCTTGAGATTTTGAGTTAGTGTTTGGTCTTTGACAGTGAGATGAAGTCACAAGACCCTGGGAGTTCCAGTTCTCATCAGGAGTGTCTGGGGAGACTTTCTTCTGCTCTTTGCCTTATCCTCACAGTGCTGCCCCACAAAATAACCTGAGCTGGTATTAAATCATTCACCGTACTTTAATAGAAGCCCAGAAATCTGACAGAGCTCTGCTGCCAGCTTTCGCCTTTCCTTGCTCAAGGGATGTGGCTGCAAACACGGGTGACTATTTCCAGCCACCCCCTCAGTGACTTGCACACTGCTGGCAATCCATTTTCATTAGCCCTGGAAGTCCCATGCGGACTTACATGGAAGCCCAGCAGGAATTCACGGGGGTGGATTGTGCCAGAGCAGAGTAATAGATACCTCAGTGTTCATCAGTTAACTGAGGCTGTAATGACACGGCTTCGTTAGCAAGCAGCACTAATGGCAGCACTAATGGCAGCACTGTGACTAACAGTGTCCTCACTCCTGACTCTCAGGAAAGCTGGACTGCACCCACTCAGACTGTAGCTGGATTTTGTGCTGCTACTGTTACTCAACACTGATGCAGTTCCACACATTTTAAGTATTTAAAAAGAGATTTCCAGTAATCGGTAAAATTTTGGGCTCTTCTGGCAAAACAGGTCTCAGACCTGCTGAGAAATCTCTGCTTTTGCAAAGTCTCTGATTTCCAGCCACCCGAGTACAGCGGGTCAGGCTGCTCCGAGGCCGTGGCCCAGGGGGACATTGCCACGTGGGGCTGCACTGGGCAGAGGGGACGGCAAAGGGCAGGGCAGGTCACCTCCAGGGCCAGGCTCAGATTCACTCACCCCACAGCATCAGCTTTGGAGCAAAGCACCGGGGGAGAACCTGAGCACGGCGACACAACCAGCAGGAAGCACGAGCAGGTACAGCTTTCCCTGACCATGGCTTGTCCTCAGTTTCTCTTCCCACTGCTGGAGACACTGGTGTCACTCTCTGGGCTGGGCTGGGCTATTGCACAGGTCTGATATCTCACGTTTCACATAATTTCCAAGGCCATTCCCCTGCCCAAAGCCCCAGTCCTGCACACACAGTCGTCACCTGAGAAGGTGACACCCAACTCGATGTGCCCAGGGATCATCCCTGGGGCTGTGTCTCCCACAGCCCCTGTCCATGGGGCACAGGGGGCTCGGCTACCCAGGGGGACACCACCACTGCTGGGGCACACGAGAGCACGGGGGATGAAACAAATGCAGTGCAGCCTTGTGTGTGCACACACACACTGAATGACATGCTGGCAGCGCAAACTCAGGGTGGAAATGCCATGACAGAAGCAGCAAAGTCACCTACATAGGCACCAAGTGAGAGTCAGTGAAAAAGGGAATGAAAAAGGACTAACACTAAGGAACCAAACAGCAACTGATTTCCAGAGCTATCCAGCTTTGTGATCATCACCTCCCACCTCCTCCCACATGCTTGGCAAAAAAAAACCTTGTTAAAAATAAACAATAAAACCTCTTTGGCATAACTCATTTCTGACTGGGAAAACAGAGCAGGACTTCAGAGAACCCCCTTGACCACAGTGTGCCAGCTCAGCCCATCACCCAGGCCAACTTCCAGCACCTTCCTGACTTAGTGCCCCCCTCACAACCCAGACACCCCCAGAGGAAACAAACCCTAAGGAATATTTGCCATGAAATGGTCACAGTTGTGCTGGTAGTTTAAAACACACCTGTTTCACCAAGATGCCTAGAAATAAAGCAACATCAAATGGCAAAAAGGTATTTTCCTGAACATATATCTGGTGTTGACTGAACAGGCATCATAAAAAATGTAAAAATAGCCTATTTCAGCCCTGTTACTGTTTCAATAACCCATAAGTACACAACAGCAGATACCTGACAAACCACAGAGGACCGAGCGCTCCAGCCTACCTTGCCAAAGCTTCCCTTCCCAATCGCCCGGAGAATCTGGAAGTGGTCAAAGTTCACTACAAGGTAAAGAAAAAACAATTTAAATTTGCAAATGCTTTACTGCAATGAGCTTGCATTTAAAAGAAGACAGGGAGACAGCTAAGAGCATTGGCCAAGCCTTTATTAAAGGTCTGCCTCTGGGGAAGCTGCAGGACAGCAGCTGTTTCGTCAAGTCTCTTCTCACCTGCGTGAGGGAGCTGCCCGAGGGCTGAATGAGGTTGCAGAGTTAGTGGTTTAGCACAGGTTCAAGTACAGCCTGGACCTGTGCAGACCCAGGAGGGATGTCATAAAGCTCATGGAACAACCCCTCTGCATGGCAGAGCAGGGAGTAGCACGAGCCCTTGTCCCACACCTGACACCCCACACCGCTCTGCTCCACCTGCCCACCCCGAGCCACCAGTGCACGCTCAGCACGGGCTGGGCTGCTGGTGCTGCTGCCAAGGGCAGCATTTAGAGGAGAGGGATGGCCTTCCACTCCCTTCACATGCAAACCCATCTGGACCAGATCCATTGTTTTTTCCAGAGCCAGGGTGAGAAGCAATGACAAGAAAGGACCATGCAGCTGTAACACCTCACCACTGTCTCAACTGGCAGCTGCTGCAAACAAAATTATTCTTATACTAAAGTACTGCTGCAATCTAATTTAGTATCGCTTTCAAAGAAAGAAGACAAGCTAAGGAGCAGCTCACCAATGGACTGCACCTTCTCAGGGACATCTGTCAGCCCTTGTCAGTTCTACCGTGAGACCCTGACCATGCAGGGGACCCTCAGCATTCCTCACCAGATGTCTGCAGGAAGGGGAATGTCTGGCATGGGCTAGAGGGTTTGCAGTGTGAATGATGCACAAGGTGGTCAACAGTGGGCACTGACCCCATGTTTGACCAACAGAGGAGACCAAAATCACCCAGGAAGAGTGGGAGCAAAGCATTCATGATAAACATTACCAGTCCCACTCCCAGATCTTAAACAAATGCACATCTGCCATCTCTGAGGATGAATCAAGAGCCCACGCATGCCCGTGGAGTTCCTATTACCCTCTGTGCTAGGCTTATATCCAAAATATTGTTATTGTCATTTTTGTGGGACATTTTCTGCAGGGGAGCTCAGAAAACTTTGCCAAATGAAATTGAAAACAGGATCCAGGCCAGCTCCTTCTACTTCTCTCCCCACACTCCCAGTCCACTCCACCAGTGATGCTGAACAGCAGATGCACCACAAACCGGTGCATGTTTTGTTGGTTTGGTTGACACTGTGGTGTTTCGTCAGAGGTTGGATTCAATGATCTTGGAGGTCTTTTCCAACCTTTATGATTCTGTGATCTCCCACAGATTTGTCCAGAAGTGTCCATGACAGACTCCAAGGGGACACCAGTCCCCCCCATCCTTCTGGTGGCCTCCCACGGCTCTGGAGGAAAGGCTCAGCTCCACAGGTGATGTGTCAGCTCCTCATCACCCCCCTTCTCCTTGGAGCTTTTGATTTAAGCAGCAGCATACTGAGGATTTCCCTACCACCCCTATTAAAGGGGCTGCAATGAGCAATGCAAAACTGCAGCTACAGCTTCTTCATAAATATTCTCTTTGAAATCTTCTGGCTGAAGCATTTGGGGCAACAGATCAAATGTTTTCCACATGCAATCAAATCCATTGATTGACCTTCTGTCTCTAAGAAGCACTCCAAGAGGCCACCCAGCTACAGGGAGCTCCTTTGAAGGGCAGCATTTCCTTGGCAATTAAACCACATGCAAGTGCTCATGACCTGCCATCGCTCCAGGACAGCTTTTGACAATTCTTTATTATAATGTTTGGAATATTGTGTAGAAAAGCATCGCCACTGAGAAAACAAACCCCAAAGTGTCATTTCCATGTATCCATGACTACAACTGATCCGGGAAGTCTGCTCAAGTCAGCAAGCAGGAAACAAACCTAGATATGAATATTCACCAGGCCCTTGAACCTATCAGCAGACATGTCACTTTTAATAAATTAATACACAGTTATGCTGATGGGAAGTTCAGATGATGTTAGTGAACAGGCACTGACTGCTTTTCCAGTTCCAGTATTTTCTGCAAGATTCAGTCAGCAATCTGACAACTCTATGCAAGTGAGCAATTCTACAATTCCATGATCCTGTTAAATAAAAAGCAAACCTTAACATCTGAGGAAGAAAATCATAGTAACAGCGTGTTGCTTTTTGTGCGCAACACACTGGATTTCCAAAAATGACAACTTATCACTACAGAATATGTGATTATCCTTAAAATAGAAATCCTGAACCTGACTGGAACAGTTGCGTGTGCTCCAGAGGCTCCGCTCTGGGAGCTGACAGGAGAAAGCTGTCGCTCACCCACAGCCAGAAGCGCTGCTGATTTGGGGGTGACTGGTACGAGCCTGAGTCACAGTCGCCAGTGGAGGCTCTTGTGGCAGTGAGCAGGAGGTGACAGCTGCTGCCTGCTCACAGCCCTGCTCACAGCCCTGCTCACCCACTGCTGCCCCTTCACGGGGCACGGCTCTGGCAGCCACAGTCGGGAGGGACAGAAAGGGATTCGGCTTTGAGGACGAACTGGAGGAACTCGCAAGGGATGGAGAAGGACCTCAAAACCCAGGATGCTTTAGGAAGCATTTCTTTACTGAGAGGGTGTCCAAACCCTGGAACAGGCCTCCCAGAGATATGGTCGTACTCCAAGCCTGTCAGTGTTCAGGAGGCATTTGGACAATGCCCCTAACAGTGTGCTTTAGCTTTGGGGCAGCCCTAAAGCATCAGGCACCGCAACTAGAAGGCCCCTGTAGGTCCCTTATAGCTGAAAATATTCTGTTCTTCTGTTCCATTCTGTTCCAAATCCATCCACAATGTGCAAACGTGAGGTACCCCAGTGCCAGGCCACTAGGTCACACCCCAGCCCAATGCCATCTGCTGTGCTGTGATGTCCCCAGGGGTATTTTCTTAGCTCCTCATGAGAACATGACACTAATTGTTTCCAAATTATTCCAATTGACTCCTCCAGCAGCTCATTATCAATGTAGCACCTTCGCAGAAGAGTGGAACTTGGGACATAAGAACATGAGACACACGTGCCTCTTCCTGGTTCCCCTTGGCACTGAGTGACAAACTGGCCTTGCTCAGTGTGGCGTGGCTTTGTTCTCCAGCTCCAGGAACACAAGACAAGCAGGATGGCAGCATTCCCTGTGCCGGCGGGACCTGCCCAAGCCTCACACAGCCCAGCCCTGCCCACTGCACAACAGAGTGCCAGGTGCTGCTCTGACATCTCTGTAATTAAGATCTCATTGCAGTCACAAGATGTACTGTGGATAAAGTGGGCTGGATGCACAGCTTCCGTTTGCCAGTGAAATAAAGGGAATGAAGGGTGCATTTCTTTTGCTTCATACAGAAGGATGAGAGATGCAAAAAAATATGGGTTTTGTCTTTACTATTTCAAAGTGATGAATGTTTTCCTTATTTTTCCTGTTTATTCTGCATTTATTTAGAAGATATCTAAAAGTAGAGCGAGATAAAACTACCATGAAACTGCAGGGTACACAGTGGATACCCAGTGAGAGTTCAACATCAGGACCTTGTTTTAATGTTCAATAGTAGAAGCACAATGAACTGTGATGCAGTTAGTAAATTCAGTTTCCAATATCCTCAGATCTGGGGAAACCAGCAAACTAAAAATCATGTTTTAAGGATCAAGTCAGCCTTTCATCTTTATGTGCATGTTTTCCAGCCTCATCAATAACAACAGGGACATTTAACTCCAGCACTGATTCTCTTCAACACTAAATACCTAAGAAATTACTTTTTGAGTTTTGCAATGACAAATGTGGCAGTGTAGTATGACAATGATCTACTTTCTATCAATGTATTTCTGTATGTTGGCATAATTAATAGCATTTGTCTACCTATTGTATTGCTGCAAAATAGCTTGGAGGAAGCACCCAAGTAATTGATGTAGAAACATTAAATTGTGGCCACAGAAACCACAAGTTTGCTGCCACAAAACTCCAAGAGTTTCACCTGGCAGGAAGGAGAGTTCCAGCTTCGATTGAAAGCCACCTCACCCATGGACTGATGCAGGAGGGTGACGCCACCCCCGTGAGCCCCCAGGTGGGGATGGGGGTGCAGCTGTGCTGCATGCAACATGGGCACAGGGCCCTGCAGCAGGGCAGCGGTGGGGAAGGACAGAGGACAACAAAAAGGAACCCAGCAGGATGAACAGATGTGGGGATTAGGAGCAGCTTTAGAGCCACAGAGAGGGCCTGAGACGGGAGATGGGACGGAGAAGGGAGGGATGGCAAAGAGCCCATACAGGAAACAGCAGCACCTCTGCCAATGGAGACCTCCAAATGTTCCCAAAGAAGAGGTGAGCCTGCCAGAAACGGTGTGGGAGAGGGGCAGCACAACAGGAGGGTTGGGGGCACTCTGTGTGCAAACAAGCTTCCAAAGTGAAGAATGAACCTGCAAAGACCAAAAGTGAGATTTGTGGTTAGAGATGAGGTAAAGCACAGGGGGGAAAGTGCAGAGATATTTGCTGGAGAGAGGGAGCAAAGGGCGATGGGGTGTGATGTCAGCAGTCCTTCATGAGCCTGAAACCCTTAGAACACAAGACATCCCATTTGCTCTAATCAGAGGGCTCAGTGCAGTGCAGGAAACCACTGCTTGCCTTTCTATCCCTGAAGAAAGTCTGAGCAGCATGTTCGGTGTTCAGCATCTGGGGCTGATCTGTTTTGCCTATTCATTTCCACAGAGAAGATTTACATGGGTGAGGAAAATGGAAATACAGTGTAATATGACTGACAGAAACCTCAAGTGAGCGTTAACTACCCAGGAATCTAGGGAATTCTGGTAGATAATGAAAGAAATTAAAGGTACAATGCCAGCCCAGTGCTATAAATGAACCCCTTTGAAACCACGGATTCAAACATACTATTAGGAAACACCTCTGAAGTCATGTAAAACCAGCAAGTTATTGTATAATTAAAAATGAATCCCCATGGCTCCACAAAGAATCAAATGCACCATGCAAAGCAACTGCTAAGGCAGTTTAGGAATAGTGGGTTATTGATATTTGGTACAAAAATGTTTGGATTGGCCAGAAACCATTCCTAATTAGTGAAAAAATACCATGTTGGCGAGGAGCCTTTCCAAAGGAGTGCAAGCACGTTGCATTCATCTGATTTCCATCAGCAAGCTCAGCAGGCACTAGAGAAGGAAACTCCAGCACCCCATCCCTTGTGGTCTGTGTGCTCCACAAGTGCTATTTCTGTTAGAAAAATACATGTTACTGTGCAACAACAACCCAGGGAGGCCAACAGGTCACCCATTAACACGCAGCTGAGCCCTTGCTGGTGCAGATTAACAAGCACTAAATGAGTTCATTATGGTCCTGGTCCAAAAAGGAGACGGGACACACATTCCCTGTTCCGTGAGCGGGTTCCTGAGGCAGAACCAGCACCAGCCTGGGATGGAAAACTTCATATGCAGCTGGAATAAAACCTCCCTGGCAAACAATCAAACTCCTCCAGCGCCCCGAGTCTGAAGCTGAAGCTGTTTGATCACAGGATCGTGTGATCTGGGCTGAAAGGAGTCATAATTAGAGCACTCCCAGGAGCGACAGGGACGCACTGGCTTGATCCCAGTTCGTGGGAAATGCCGCTGTGACAAACCCCAGGCTGTTTCCCAGGGCAGACCCACAGAGGTGCAGGCACTGCCACAGGAAGGATCCACAGGGAAGGGCTGATGGGGCAGGAAAATCAGCTTCTGCCTCACAGCAGCGATCCCAGAGCCAGACTTTACTTGGGGTTTTGCCTTTTTCCCCCACTTCTACAGCTTAGAAAATTTTACTTCAAGGAACTAAAATTGCTTTACAAAAAAAAAGGAAAAGCACATGTTTATAGTAGCATAAGGTTAGCAATAAACAGCTGCTGGATGTTACTTAATGTTTCTGCAGCATATGTGAGAAATGATAAATGGGTAAGTTTAGGTGCCTCATGTAAGACTGAGGTTGTACTGTGTTCAGGGCTTGCCTGGGACTGCTAAAACCCACAAAATGAACAGAAAGCACCTTGGTAAAGCTAAGTAACTTTAGACAAATTGATTCCAACAAGGATTAGAGAGCAGGCTGGACCAGGACACTGAAGTAATTTCCCTATTCATTTGTTTACAACACGTAAAAGTGTCTCTTCTGGAATGTTTTCAAAACTGGTCGTGCCAACACTTTTTGGCACAATAAGGCCTCTTTGAAGTTTAATTTTAAAAGGTAAAAAGAATAAATAGTTACACCAAATTAAATGTTTGACCCCAAATGAAGCTTTCATTTCTCCTCTGAAATATCTCAATTTCAGGTAAAACATCCAAAATGAGATAATTTGTGTGTGTTGGAAAGCAGGTTATAAATTTCTGGGGATTGTGAAATCCCCTACTTAGAAAAGCACGTGATTTTCAATTTGGATTGTTTTGGATTACTCTTTTGTAAAATCCAGAAGTACTCAATGTTTCATGGAATTATGGAATTGACTTGGAAGGGACTTTAAAGATCATCTCATTCCATCCCCTGCCATGGGCAGGGACACCTTCCACCAGCCCAGGGTGCTCCAAGCCCCGTCCAACCTGGCCTTGGAC
>JAWWTY010000158.1:35256424-35288438 GCA_035222235.1 Margarornis squamiger
GGGGCAGCCACAGCTTCTCTGCCCAACCTGTGCCAGGGCCTGCCCACCCTCCCAGCCAGCAATTCCTTCCCAATATCTAATTAAAATCTAACCTCTATCAGTTTAGTCTTTTAAAATCAAAGAAAGTGATTTAATTAGGAATCCTTCTGATGAAGGATTTTTTCCCCCATTTATGGGCTGTGTGCAGAGCCTCATGAGACCCAGTTCAGCAACTCATGTCCTTAAACATAACTCCAATAAGGGCTTTTTAGCAAGAGAGGGTTCATGTTACCACAGCCCATTCAGATAAGTCCTTCCTTAACTACAAATGGTACCTCCTTGTATTTTAGTGTCAGCCATAGCACTTGCAGTGGGTGGGAATGGAAGGTGCTGAGTCCTCAGCACTCCCCTCCTGCCAGGGCTCTGCAGACCCATCCCCTGCTGCAGAGGTTGCTCCTTCATCCCAACTGTCCTCATCAGACCTGCTGCCTCATAAAAAATGGATACTGCAGCATTCCTCAGCCTGCCCACCAGAGAAGGAAACCTGCCCTGCACCCTCGAGCTGCAGCCGAACGGTAAAATATTTAAGCCCATCCAGCAATGCTGGATGAATTCTGGAAGTGGGACGCCAGCAGGGTTGGGAGCTGAGCTTATGCAAACCCAGATTTAAGTGGAAGGAGGATGTGTCTGAAGGCCTGCTGGAGAGGCAGAGCCTCTGGATTCCCATCCTGAGGACAGCACCACTGCCATTGTCCTGCCGACACACAAGAGAGGTCCCACAGCCGGGAGGACCAGAACAGGCTGCTCTTGCTGCAGCCTCTTCAACAGGCATTCTCTTCTTTGGCTTTTCGCATGGCAGCCACTTCAGTGTGATGTGGGATGGATTCCCCAGGAGAGAAGGGAAGATCAGCATCCCACAGCCTGTGGTGCAGGGGCACAAGCTACAACAGGGACACACACACACAACAGGCAGCAGGTTCAGCTCCCCCTGGGCACACAGAGCAGGCAGCTCTGCTGGCTTGTCTTGTAAAGACAAGGAGGGAAATAATTAATGGCAGGTTTTACTGTTCTGTGGGGAAGCAGTTCCACAAACCAAATTTAATTGCCTGGTTTGAAGTTCCCAGAAGGCACAGCACTGGAAGGCAGCAGCACAGGCCCCTCTGTCTGTCCAAGCCACTGGGCTCTGTGCTGCCCCGGGGCCCATAAAGCTCTGCTTTAGTACTTTATATAAGCTTTAGTGCTGCCTGTGCCAATAAAACATACATCACCTGGCAGAGCAGCAGGCTGAGCTGTGCCGTTCTGGCACCGTTTTAAGGGGTTAACCACAGTTCAGCCCTGTCTAATACAAGGACAGATTTTATTTTTTTTTTCCAAATTTATGCCACAGTAATAATAGTTCCATTGAGTGTCCCCAACTTGCAGTGCAACAAATACAGGGTTTGTATCAGAAATAATAAGCTTGGCTCACCCTGTGGTCTTTACTGTACACAGGAAACCATGAAAAAAGAAGTTAATTCTTTAAATCATTTCAATCCCCAATTTAAACAAAAGTTGATCTGTGACAAAGTCACCTCTGAGGGTCTGACACTACAAATTGCTCCCCATCCTCAGGTCTTCAGTTCATCTGTGCCCTGAGCATGAGACAAGCCTGAATCTTGGATCATCTCTCAGTAGGAGCCTTCTTTGAGCGAATTCCCAGGACTTAAAGCATAAGAAGGGTTCTTGTTGCCATCCTGCCCATGACCACATTTCACTCCCAAAGCACAATACCTTCCATGCTCCAGCCTCTCCTCTATGTTAATCACTTCAAAGTTGCTAAATTATTCACTGTTCAGAAAATACATTTTCATTTCTTAGAGCTGGCAGCCAAGGATGACTTACAGAAATAGGTCATGCTCATCCCATAGAAGAATTACCATACACTTCATGTGCTCCCCTCCCCAGTTTCCATTTTTAAGCTCTGCTCCACGTGAGGATGGGCCAAATTTAAACTGTCTGCATTTTTCATGGTGCTCCCACAGTCTCCACCGTCCGCCCTGACTTTCCATTTTTAATAAATTGCACCCAGTGACAAAATTAACAGACCAATCTTCCTGGTGTTCCCACAGACTCGAGTAAAGCTTTAATGATAACTGCAGAGGAACAACCTTGGTTTTCCCACACCACTGCCTTGGCTTGGAAAAAACTGTCCAGACTGGAGCCCAACCTCCACTGCCCCTGGCCTCGAGGGTTGACACCTGCCTTGAAATGGGGAGCAGGTTGTAATTTTCTTTTTCATCTTTTTTACCTCAGTATCTCCAAAATAAACATATTTTAATGTGATTTAAAAAAAAAAAAAAAAAAAAAGAAAAAGACATTTTTTTGCTGGCACATTTACTTTTCTGTTTTACCACATTCCCAAATGAAACACAATTTGCTGTGAGCCAGAAAATGGAATATGCCCAGGCTGCTGCTGCCTCTTGTGTGCACAGCAAGTGTTCCTCACTGGGAACTCCAGAACAAGGGCCCTGTTCAAGCACTGTGCCCCTGCTGTGTTTTGCACAGGCAGAGGTGATGTTGGATTACACGGAGACCACACCAGAGCCTCCAGCCTCAGGGAATGGGATTCAACCAGGAGAAAACAAGTGGCCCATGAAACCAAAGTACAAAGCAAGAGACCTTTAATAGAATCACAGACTGGTCTGGGTTGGAAGGGACCTCAAAGCCCACCCAGTCCCACCCCCTGCCATGGGCAGGGACACCTTCCACTAGCCCAGGTTGCTCCAAGCCCCGTCCAACCTGGCCTTGGGCACTCCCAGGGATGGGAACATTCAATATCATCACCAGAACTGATGAAAAAGAGTGAAATCAAGATCTAAGCCCAGCATGCAGGGAGAGGAGGGAAGGGCCATAGCAGGTGCAAGGGAGGATGCGGGGGACACAGCACCTCACCAGTGTCACCGAGGTCACAGACAGCCACCAGCCCTGGGCGCTATTCCTGACACTATCTCTGATCCAGAGTGAATTGCACGGACTGTCTCTTTGTGCTGCTTGTTGAGCAGTGCATTCTGCAGCCCCAAGCATCCTCATGCTGTGCCACCCATGGGAGCAGCACAGGGGCTCTTGTTCCCCACAGAACTGTGCAAAGGTGCTGGAGCAGAATCATTGCTCCAGTCCATGGGGCAGCACCTGCAGCTCCCAGGGGAAGAAAGAGAGGGAACAATGATAAGAGGTCCATGAACCATCACTTGGGAATTCTAAGGTCCAAATACAACTCTATGCACAATGGTAGTGGCAGAGCTTGGGGATATTTTGGCAGAATCCCTGGGAGGCTTTTTTGACTGACTCTACTGAGACAAGGATTCTCCCAGCAAGGCTCTGGGAGGTGCCACCCCATTGCTCTGGCCAGGTGCTCGCTTTGGTTAAGCACCAGGGACCTGCCTTGAGCCAGGCCCAGTGCCCCAGCCCAGCACCCCTTCAGCAGGGTCCACAGCCCTCGATGGCAGAGTCCCCAGCAAACCCCGGTCCCTCTGTCGTGACTCCGCACTCCAGGATCCTGTTTGTTTGTGATTCATGCCAAGTGAGAGGGATGCTGATCACGGAATGCAGCTGCCCTGCCATATGCAGCGGATTAATTACCGCATCGTTTGTTCCCGTGGCAGGTCGAAGCAATCATTACCAGCTCAGGAACACGAGTACTAATAATAGTATTGCTCCCAATCGTATTCCAGCATTCAGCTCGTTCCAATTGTTCAGCTCAATAACAGCTTACACTAATTCCTACCAACTTTTAACACCCATATACTGAGAAATACAGAGTTCACACTGAAATGGCACAAATTCTAATCCACAGAGGGATTAACTCTTCATGCTTTAAACGTAATTATGTGCAGTCAGGTGGCTCTTGATGTTCCTTCCTCCTTAGCTAGACCCAACCACACACATTTAATGATTCCAGTGCTCATTCACTGACGCAGTTAATTAGGACTCCTGGAGGGGCCAAGGGCAACTTTTTCAGTGTTGTCCAAACTGAAAACAAAATGTTCCAGCAGCCACGCTGCGCAGCACAAGCTCTGCGAGACAATCCCTCCCGTGAGTCTGCAGCAACCCTATAATGTTTGCTGGGGAAAAAGAAAATAGCTCAGAAAACTGTTGCTCACAGAATCACAGAGTAAATTATGTTGGAAAAGCCCCAAAAGACCAGGGAGTTGAATCCCTCCCTCACACTGCCAAGGCCACCACTAATCCATGTCCCCAAGTGCCACATCCACACGGCTTTTCAATCCCTCCAGGGATGGGGACTCCACCACTGCCCTGGGCAGCTGTGCCAGGGCTGGACAACACTTTCTGTGAAGAAATTTTCCCTGACCCAGTCTAAAATCTCCCCACGGATGTTAACACCCCATGCAGTGTCTCCGTGAGCACTCCCAGACCTTATGTTGGTGCCTCTGACCCAGCCAGCGGACACAGGAGCGCGGCAGGCACTGCACTGCAGAGCAGGCAGAGATGGAGAGGGCTGGGCTGGGCTCTGAGCACCCTGCACCAGTGCCCTGATGGCATGCCCCACCCGGGCACACGGGACACGGTGGGCAGACAGTGGGCACAGAGCAGCCGTGCTGCCAGCGGGCAGGAGCCGCAGAGCACCCAGAGCCAGCTGTGCTCCTGGAAGCTCAGCAGACACATCTGCCTGACCATGGACTGAGAGCCCGTGTGAACACACATCCGCAAGGCTGGAGCCACTGAGAAAAGCAAGGCAGGACCTGCACGTGCTCAAGAGCTGAAGAAGTTACTTCTAAACACTGGGCTGTGATTACAGTACTAACAATGCCCATTTGGGAATGGTGTCAGGGAATCCTGCTCTGAGGAACTGCTGAGCTGCCTCAAGAGTCTGCAAAAAGAAATACTTTAAACCATTAAATTCATATCAAGATACTGCATGAATCCAAACTCAGGGGACTGCTCAGCTGCTGTGCACCCATCGGGATCCTGGCTGCAGTCCCAGCTTCCTGCTCTTGTGCAGGGGCAGAAGAGCACCAAGAGACTCCTCTGCTGTCCCTCAGCCAGCCCAACCTTCTCCTCCTGGCAGCTGAACCTGCTTCCCAGCATTTGTGACAACAGGATTTTCTTTTTTTTCCCAAAATGTTATCACCCAAAAAAATATCCCTTATGATAGCACTTGTGAGAAAGAAAATAAATGTCCTATAACATGGCCTCTGGTTCTGAGGTATAAACCCCAGAGCCCCTCCTGCCAGCTGACGTGGACATCTCAGCAGGGATCCCATAGGATACCATCCAATGGGATGGCCAGATTTTGGGGAGCTCTCACACACCTGTTTCACATCAGGAGCCTCCAGAATTCACCTCCCTGTGGGCACACGTGTGTGTGCATGTGTGTGTGCATGGCCTCAGGGACTGTGGGCCAGCTGAGTCCCTTGAGGGCAATGAGCAAATGATTTGCTGCTAAAATTCCGATTTTTTTAAAATCTTGGCTGGTCTTTCCTTCAGTAAAGGTTCAGGAATTGTGGATGGGTGTAATTTTGGAAACCTAATAGCACAGCTCCAGCTGGCAGCTCTTCTTGGTGTAGCAAACCCACTCACAAGGTCCTGTGCATCTCAAACCATTCCATCAGGTCCTGTGCTGCTCCTCCCCACCACAGAGCGACTCTCAAAGAACAGACAGGTAGGGATGGCAGAAAGCTCTCCCCAGAAAGAGGTTAGTGCTGGCCATCAGTGCGGCCACTCCTCTCCCTTCACACCTCTCCCACCATGACAGGGCAGGAGCATTCCCACAGCCCCAGCAGTGTGGAAAGGACAGGACCCGTGGAGCTGGAGCCCTTGGGAGGGAGGAGGGCACCACCTGCTCACATCCAACAGAGGTTCCTCTCCGTGCAGATGACACTGCTGCTATTTCTGGATCTCCAGACTCCCACTTCACGTGTCACCAAATCTACAGCTCCGATATACATCCACTGTTCACCTCGCACCCGAGGAGCATTCCAGGCAGCTGGGAGGGGAGTTGTGCTCGCCCCTGCAGCTCCACGAGGCTGTGAGCGGTGGCACCTGAACCCCAGGGACCCTCAGCACCACCCCACATGCAAGTCACCACCAACCCTCTCCTGCCCCACCGCTCCAGCTGAAGGGATTGCTGCCTGATGTCAAGGCGCCTTCCATGAGTGGCACACAGGTTCCCAAAAGATTATGCCTTCTGCCAGTACAGAAGGAGTTTTATCACCTCCCATGCCAGCACAAAAAGAGCTTCAAAACCAAATCTTCTTCAACAGCAGCATGGTTGTAACTATTCCTACATCACTGTTAAAGGACTGGATGCAGATTCTTGAGGTCAGGCCCATCCATTCTGTGTTTCTGTCTTTTCTCAAAGCAGAGAATTCACATCATGCAAAATCATCATATGACATGACTACAGAATCACACACAAAAGGACACTACAGGTTATGCCAGATCCTGAAGTTAAACTCTCCTCATCCTCCTTCCCCATCCCCTACCTGCAACGATTCCTCCTCTCCTCTTTTGTTTCACTTACAAATTCACATTTCTTTCCTCCCACTCAACTACTATAACGAACTGGCATTCAGCTCCTGCTGGAAACATCCTGATTGAGATGTATCAATCCATGTCTTCTGCCTTTCCACTTTTCTACACCAGCAAGGCAAAGTTGGAAAAGATCCTTTTGCAGTTTGACATAAGTTACTACAGTGTTCTCACAGAAACAGCCCTGCCTCAGCAGGTGACACTTATTGCCACATTACTGTAAAGAGCCAGTCAAACTATTCATTATTAAATTAGCCCCTTTCTTGTCTAATAATTATTTAAGGCTCACTTCTGCTTGCCACAAAGGTGTTGGCCCCTGCCAGCAACAGCTGGTCTGGCACAGAATGTGCCCAGAGCTGCTGCCATCACCACTGGGTGTCACAGGGAAGATCAAGCCAGGGGTATTTGAGCATCTCAGAACAAGTCTGATGAAATATCCTGGGAATAACAGTCAACTGGAAAATAAGGATCTTCTTGATGCTCGGAATGTGTATGTGAATATATAAAACTAATCTTAGTAAACAGAGCTGTGCAATTTTATTTCCGTGAGAAAAAAAATGAACTACTTCTATGTCCAGGATCACCACGCCCAGGCAGGCACATGGCTCTGTGTGAGGGAGGAGATGCCCAGGATCCCATGTCCAGGTGGGAGTGCTGCCACTGGACACCACATTCAGGGGAGAGGAGGCCACGGCAAAGCCCAAAAGCAGATTCATTAGCAAAAACCCACGATCAGTGTAACAATGACAGACGAGCAGATCGTGCCATCTGGAGCTGATGCGTTCCCGGCTACATGTCACTGCGATTTATCTTCCAGATTATGTGTCTGCTGATGCGCTGGATTTACAGCAGCTCCTCACATGATGATGTCCCTGCATGGCAGCTGCACACTAACAACCTGCACACTGTCATTTAAAGATACCCACAGAAGCCAAGGCAGCCCAGGCAGGGGAAGCCTTGCAGCCAGGGACTGCTCAGGGCTGTGCCAGGGGCTGATGTCCCCCTCCCAGCACAGGCTGTCCCATCCTCATTATAAGCCAGCTAGACTGATTAAACACAACACTACTGTAAACTCATGGGTTCTCACTATCACCCAGCAGCCCCTCCAGCCCTTGCCTTGGAGGCAGAAACCACATCTGCCTGCCAGGAGAGTGCACAGTGCAGCCACACTGAGACTCACACCCAAAACCAGAAAAACCCCCAAACCCAGCATCTAACTGATGCCTAAAGTACCCAAGTAGATAGACAAAGGACTAATCTCCTATGAAGTGTCATATAACTTTGAAATACCCAACATATCAGTGAGGTCCTGCCTTTGCCCAAACTAGTGCAATTCCCCCAAAGATAAAAAAAGAGAGGGGCAGACAATCTCAACAAACAGGTGAGGGCAATACGGGGCTACTCCTACCATTAAAATCTTCTTCACCAAGAAGGGATGCACCATCCAATCTTCTCACCTGCCTGTGACACTGCCACAAATTCCTCCTCCAACACCTCATACTCCATCTGGTTTCCCTGTGGCTCAGCCACATCCTCTGTCGTGCATCTCACTATGAACAGCACTGAGAATTATCAAATTCAGCAAATTTCTGATAAACTGCACAGTCAATTGAATAAAATCAAAACCTTTCCCTTCTCTCAGCCTCTGTTTTCACACTTGACATCTTGAGCACTTTCCAGTTAGATTTAATGAACAGAAAGTGTTCTCTTCTTATTCCCTAAAGGCAAATACTACATTTGTCTCTCCTGGGGAAAAAAATTGCTGAAAGTCTGCTTCCTTTTGATCCAGAAACAGAGAGACAAAGATTAAATGTTTCCTAAACTAGCTTACTAGTATCCAAGAATAGTTAAAAAGTCAAATGTGTGTATATATATATCTCCATACAATGGAGAACATGTACATTCATACCTTAATTGAACACTGGAAGGAAAGGATTCGTTGCCAGGGGAGGGGCCAAATCTCCTGCTCATGATAATGGTGATTCAGTGTCTGACAGGCACATAGAAACATCTCACTGGAAAAGCTGTGAGGACACAACCTGCTTTGTGCCTTCCAACTTTAAAACCAGTGTCCTACCACAGCCTCATCCCAGCACAAACAATATTCATGGGGCCATGGGAGATAAAAAAGGTCTGCATTTCCAAAAATTCCCTGCTTTTTCTTGCCTTTTCATCCTCTTCATGTGCTGTTTTTCCAGAAGGTATTTAAGCTGTTATCCCTCGAGCTGTGCTTATCCCACCAGAGGAGGAAGCCTGTCAGTGCCCAGTGCTGGGGATCACAACAACCTGCTGCGTGCTGAGTGAATCGTGCTTCTCCCTCTGCTGCACCATTCACCATCCGGCTGCACCCTTACATGGCTTAGAAAGTGAGGAGAACTTCCAAAAGAAACCAAAACATTCTCTGAAATCAGAGTCTGGTCTCAGCATTGCCCCAAGAGGAAGAGAATCTTGGTGCCCTGAGCGCTTCCTCCTCTTCTCGAACACAGCCAAGCACCACCTGTGCTGGCTCCTGACCACACACCTGCCCAGCAAACAGCTGGCTCATCCACACCAGAGAGGCCCAAATCCCATCCAGCAAAGCAGCATTTCAGGCTTTTTCTGTAAACAGTATGGATGTCTCAGCTACCTGCTTGGAATTCCTACAGAGCATCTCCAAGGGTAACGGAACCAAGTGCTGACACTGAATCATCCCCAGACAGGAACCTCTCCCCAAAAGGCCCTTCCCAGCTGCTCTAAGCAAACCAAGGCTGACTTTGCATATACGTAGGCATTTGTTTTTCCTTTTAAAATTGCTGTGTTAATTGCTGGCTGACTCCACTGGCTCCAGCAGGAGTGGGGGAGCCCAGACGCAGCTGCTGCCACATTCCTGGTGCTGCAGGAGATGCTGGTCCAGTCAGTGCCTGCTTTTTTTTTTTTAAATAAATATGTAATTTACAATATCGAACAAAATATGGAATAAATACCACTTGTCACTACCCAATGCTACAACTTCCCTTAAGCCTGTAATTACTTACAAAAACCTTTCAGTACTGCACAGATCTCCCACATTTTCCCTCAGTAAATTCAGGATGAAACTGACGACTGTCAGCTGCAAGACGGGAGTTGATTTCAGCCTGTTTATCCTCAGTTTGATCTATCCCACAGATGAGGAGAAGAAATGAATCACATGTTACATAGGTTTATTGAAAGTCCTCCAAAAGCTCCAGGCCAGGCTGTTGTGGCTGTGCAGGTCACACTGACCACAGTCCCCTCCTGCAATGGCTCTGAAGGGGGTGCTGGTGGCCAGTGAGGACAAGAAGGCAAAAGGGGGTATGGCTCATCTCCCAGGTGAAAAATGGGGAATGGCACCTGAGGCAGGTACCCACAGAGTCCTGTCCCCAGCAGTCCCCGAGTGTCCCCAGCCACACACACCCCACAGCATCCGGAATCTCCACTCTGGTGGCCCAGGCACAGTCTAAAGCACACCTCGATCACTGCCCAAGGTGTGCAAAGCCCAGATGACACCAGGGGATTTCCAACACCATTCCAGCAGTGCCACCCACACCGATGTGCCACCAGCTGCAAAGCTGCAGGGTGGGACACCAGCTCTGCCACTGCTTGGAACAGGTTCCAGTTTGCATCTTTAGACATAAGGTGTTTTTTCACGTCTTTTGGGCAAGAAGTACTCAAAACACATTAATGTCTTGCTCTGTTAACAAAGAAACTATGGCAACACACACAGATCTGCCAAGAGAATTACTGAAACAAGGTTTAATAGTTAATAAGCAGCCAGATGATGTCAGACTCATCTATAAAGACCAGTTTATATCTGCCTATTAGAACTTAATGTCCCAGAAAGTTGGGTTGGCCAGGATTAAATAGTCTTCCTTTTAGCCCAATTATCAGTAATAAAACCAATTTTCTAAAGAATAGGGTAGAATTATCCAAAATGTGGCCAGACCAAGCCTGCATTTCATAGCAGGACTATAATGTTCCTTTTGTTAAGGAGCAATTTCCTAGATGTCAGAGACGTGAATCAAAATTTAATGTGTGTGTGTTATGGAAATGGCAATTGCAGCAGTTGCTTGCAGCACATGTCCCGCCAGGCAGCACACACTGAGGAAACCAAAGGCTTTTATTCCCATTTATGCCAGTGAATTTCTGAGTGTGCTGAAATTGTTTTTCTTTCTAATTAAGGTGATCAAGAATTCTTAAGAAATATTTTTTCTGTAAAATTAGTTTCTAAAATGAAATCATAAATATTTTATAGAAAAGCATTAAGTTACAGACATACCTGCAGAGGGTTTTGTTTACCCAGCTGGGAACGTCCACCACGAGGAGACCCTGTGGTTCTCACAGCTCTGCATGGCCAGAAACCCTACCAAATACAGCTCAGGAGGAGTTAGGAACTGCTGGTGGTATCTCCTGAGCCCGAAGGGAAACACACTGACATGAGGAGTTTGTAACCCAATACTATGGAAGACCTGGAGACGTGAAGCAACACAGGTCCCACCATCAGCCTAATCCAAGGGCTTTGGCCAGCATCACCTCAAAAACAGAATAGAATAGTAATGTTTGTATGGAAAGTATGTGGCATACAGTAAACTAACAAACTAATTGAAAGAATATTCACAGACTGCCAATCAGTGCAAGCTCAAAAACTGCCACAAATCTGTGTCAGTGAATCCCTGACTCTATTACCAGGGTATCAGAATAATGGTTATTGGAGTTTCAAACCCAGGTAAGTTTCCTGCCAAGTGCAGAGATGAAAGGGGCCGAGGCTATGGAGTGATCTCAGCCCCCCATGGGGGCAGCTGTTCCTCTGTGTCCTCCCTGGCACACCAGGCTCCCCGCCTCGGTGGGTCAGCACCATGCTCTGCAGAGACCAACCTCGTCCCCCCGATGGAAAAGGTGTTCTCTCCCTCCCTCTGGCACTGTCCCGTGGTTCCAGACCAAAGGCCAGCCTTCATGGGTCAGAGGTCCTGGGCACTGGGCAGTGTCCACCTGCAGGCCCTCCCCAAGCAGCCACCATGTCCAGGCTTCACTGTGCATCCAACCCCCCCAGTTCCAGGCACAACTTCTGTTCTTGCAGAGCTGCTCCCTAAGTAGTTTCCTTCCAATGCCCCATCAGTGCTGCTGCTGCAATCGCCGGAGACGCTGCATGGGCAGGAGCATCCCCTCAGACTGCCTGACACTCCACTCTGTCTCTGTCTCGCTCTATTCTTAGCAACTCTCAGCTCACCAATCCTTTAAACCATCTCATCTCTGACCTACTGCATCTTCTGCAACTTTCCTTCAATTCAGTCTCCAGTGCTGCTTCCCCTGAAATCAATCAGAAACTCTCAGTGCTTTCAGAGGGAAAGACAGGACGCTATTTCTGGACAGTTCCTGGCTCTCTCCTGAGTGTGTCTGACTCCTTCCGCTCCCCTTACGCTCAGTGCAGGATTAAAGTATCCGCCAAACTCCTCATCCACTTCCTAAAGCTTTCCATGCCATCCAGCTCTAACCATGGTGTCCAAACCTCAGCTGAGCCCAGAGGGGCTGCCAGGTGTTCAGACGGTGGCACAGCCCAACAAGGAGACATCAGGGAACAGGGGACAGATCCGGCGGCATCGCCCGGGATCAGCCACCACCTTCCCAGGCGGCCGCTGGGAGCAGGGCTGGCACCCACGAGCGGCTGCCTCCACACCTGCCCTGAGCCTGACTGTGCTCACATCATCATGGTGATCTGCCCCATTTTGCCCAGTTTCAACACATCTGACAACTCCCCACGACAACACAGTGACTGGAGGAGTTGAACCCGCCGGAGCTGGCTGGTCACAAGCAGTGGGAGAGAGAACTCACCTGAGCCCCCAGAGCCCCCAGACAGCACAGGCAGCTGCACAGGAGCCCCGGCCACACCCCGTCACCCTGACACACCTTGGCAGCACTGGTGTTTTGGGAACACAGAATGCATGATCTGATGGAATTTCTCATGTGTAAGCAACCCCTCCACAAAGACAAACATTAAACAGCTTTAAAAAGCTCAGCTCTTCATGTGAACATCACGGGAGAGATACGGAAATGTTCTCTTCTCTGTGAAGTGAACAGCTGAGTAACTCGTACCAGATGGACCATATTTGGATATCTCTCTCATAAATACAATATTCACCATTTGGAATAAAACGAGTGGAGCAGCTGTCCATTGTCCCCACTTGGAGGGGGTTTGTTCATTAAATAAGCAGAAGCTAAGTGGCTGTGGAAGGAGAATCACAGAATCATTTAGGCTGGAAAATACCTCCAAGATCATCAAGTCCAACCTGTGACTGATTACCACTTTGTCAACTAGACCAGAGCCCTGAATGCCACATCCAGTCATTCTTTGGGCAGCTCCAGGGATGTGGACTCCACCACCTCCCTGGGCAGCCCCCTCCAATGCCTGACCACCCTTTCCAGGAAGAAATTCTTCTAATGTCCAACCTGAACCTCTCCTGTGTAGGGGTAAATAGCTCTTTTCCAAAAAGCAGGCAGTTCTCACTAAGGAAGCTTTCCTGCCTGGAACGAGGCACCCTTCCCAGACACAGTTTTGGGATGTTTCCTGCATGCATTCCACAGAAGGTCACTCCCTGGGCACACGAGAGATAATGCTCAGAGATGTGCTGCAAAGCCTTGCAGCCAGTGGGGGAGCCGCGGGAGGGAAGGGATGATAAAGCCGAGGCACGAAGGAAAGCCTCCCCTTTGCCTGTGCTCTGAGGCCACTGCTGCCCATACAGCACCAATAGGGTCTATGAGTTTTCAGTGTCCTCGCCTCTGAAATAAACCTTTGAATCCTTTCCACTGCTTTGCCATTTTTTGGAGGAATACCTGCATATATTTTGCTTTACACCTGGCACAGGTTGAGGCTGTGTCCTCCTGTCCTGTCACAGATTACCAGTCAATGCAAGCACAAAAAATGCCATAAGTCTGTGTTAGTGAATCCCTGAGTCTCTATTACCAGGGTATCAGAATAATGATTATTGGAATTTCAAAACTAGACAAGGTTCCTTCTATGCCAAGAGTCCTGCCATTTTCTTCTGTGAGCACCACCACTGGAGGGGGTACAGCTGTTCCCTTAATCCACTGTGCAAAGCAAGAGTTGGAATTTAGGAAAAGTTGCTCTTCCTGTCTGTATTTTGCTACACAAGCCCCACAACAGCTACAAAAATAAGCAATAATTAAATTGCAACCTAATCTATTGTCTTTATGATGAATTATGAATTACTGTTTTATGGACACTCATTAAATGCAGAAGGCTGCTAAATAAAATATATCAATATTCATAACTCCCCGACCCAGTGCCCGTATAATTTAATGCCAGACTTGCATGACTCCAGCGAGGCCGGCAGCAGGCTGTGCTGGGAGGATTCGGGTCCTGCTGGAGTAGGCGTAGAAGGAGCATAAATCTAAACTAGGGATGAGATGACTCAGCTGAGACCGTTCGAATGAGGCAGGCGATAAAAATACCCAAAAGACGTAAGGCAAATCTCAGAAACACTCCTTTGGTTCTAAACCAGCAAGACTGGGCCATGGTTTCTCACTCACTGCTGAACCAAGCTCTGCGGTGAGGCGGGACTAAGGCTGGGATGAGCCATGGAGCAGCTGGTGGGGCTCAAACCTGCACAGCTCCCCCAGCACAGCTCTGCATCCTCCCACCATCACCCTCCTCGCACCCCTCTGGTGACACAGCTCGCTTCAAGGCTGATTGGAAGATGTTGGGAAATGCTCTGGATGGCTGGGGACGAACAGCAAACCCCCAGCAAGGTCTGGAGCAGTGGCACCCCCAAAGCACCGACGGGCCCGTCAGCTCCACGTGATGAGGGGGAGAAGCCACGACAGCCAGTTCTGTGGTGGGGCTGCTCCCACAGCACACACGGGCAGAGAGACACCACCCTTCTCTTGCCAAATTAAATCCCTCCAAGGACTGACCTTCCTTTCTTTCAGGCTTCAGTTCTGGAGCAGAATAAGCCATCTTTATCTGATTATTTTAAAAAGTAAATTTTCCTTAGCAAAGTAGAGCTTTGCGTCTCTCAGAAGTAAGGAATTTCTCCACATAATTGCCATTAAGTAATGGACACTCATTTAATTAAAGGCTCACTGTAATTTGACAAGAATCTCTAGAAATAATTTCTCCCTCGAATTACCTCCTTGAGAGGTTTTCTGACAAGACTTAATTGAGGAAGCAACCTTCACCAAGAGTGGAGGAAGCTCACAGAGCCCAGGCTAGGAGCCTTAGGGAAGAGGGCTGGTGGATCTCAAACACAATTGATGGGCTCTTATGCCCCCCTGAGTTACCCTGGAGTCCCAAAGCATTTTTCAGAAAGAAATTCAAACCCTTGCCTTAATCCATCCTCATCCCTGTCAATGGCCCAAGAGAGCGAGGGGAAATAGGAACTGTTGCCCAAGAGCATTTGAAGTTCCTATTTTTAATTAATAATGTCAAATGTGTGCTGGACATTTCAGTGGGGTTTGAGAGACGTGCACATTGTAAGCGACTCCTTGTTAACTAATTATGAAATGCAAAGTCATTGCCAATTTACCATCACCAGACAATGCTACAGCTGCTTTCACATGACACAATAGGCTTAGGCTTTAAGACAGATCCTTCAAAGGCAGTAAGTGATGAGCAGGAAAACCGAGCCCTTTTCATGATGACAATTGAGGATCCCCACTGTTTTGAACAGAGCACTTACTCCGAGACTGAAATATTGTATTCCTGCTATGATACTTGAAGCTGTTGCCTCAAAATAATTGAACACACAGGGGTGGTTTTCTCTCTTTTCTTATTTTTCCGTTTCCTTATTCACTTCCCCACGGTTCTCCCAGTTGCTCTTGGTGATGTCTCTGCTCAGCATCTGCCTCATGCTCACAGGCAGCACACAAACACAAGAACACAGATGCTGGAAGCTGAGCTCCAGCTGACTCTGGTTTCGGAGCTGAGGCTGCAGCCTGACAGTGTGTCTTTAATAACCATATCTCACATTAGCAGAACATCTTTGTTTACGCCGAACACACCACATGACATTCAGCAGTATATGCGGAAGAAGCAGCATAATTAAATCTGTACTGTAATTGTCAAAACAAACAAGCAACATTCATTTTGCTCATTTGCTGATATAGATTTGCAGTGGAAACAGAAGAATGAAAGTGGTGGGTGGTGGATGTGGTGGATGGAGGGATGGTGGAGGAGGGTGGCAAGGTTGGGTGATCAATGACGATGGCTGGGCATTGGGAGTGGCTGCTGGCGCCTCTTGCACATCATGAGTTCTATAGGGGATGGGAGAGCCATGGTGCAGAGTGGGGTTACAGACAGAAAAGGCAACAAGAGCAATAGAGAAAGCCACCCCACACCCTCACTTGCGTCCCTCAGAGCTGTCCTAGCAATTGCTTTTTAATTAACTGCCAGTAATTAGTGTCATCCAAGCAGCCTCAGCAGAGAGCCACTTAATGGTGTCTCGCTGCCCTCCAAATGCAGTGTGCTTTAATTAGGGGCAGATCTTGGCCAGGTCACCAGGTCTGTGCATCCCTGGCACCAAACCCACCTTCCTGGCGCTGACTCGCTGGTCACGCTGCACCAGGGAGGCCACTGGGCTCCAGAGGGAGAAAAAACCTGGAGGATTTAAGTGTGTCCCCCCAGCTCAGGGCACACTCATCTCATAACACCACCCAAGGCAACTCCGGCTGCTGGGGCTGGACACACACGGGTTTGATGCCTGGTGGGCACCCACGGCACTGCACTGGGAGAGCCTCGGTGTCAGAGGCACTGACAGAAAGGGATGAGTTTAAAACAATATTAAGTGATAAATCTAAAAGAAGCAGAAGCTCCAACAGAAGAATCAGGCACCCTTTTCACATCCCTTCTGTCTCTTCCCCCAGTTCATGTCCAGCACCCAGCTGCACTGACCCACGGGGCATCCATGAGGACACCCTTCGTGCTCCTGGTGCCAACTGTGGGCAGCACAAATCCAGCACAGGGGCACAGCCCAGCCTGGAGGCTCCCAGCCCAATGCAGTGTGTGCTTCCTGTGCAGTCCAAAGGGTCACTCCTTGGACCCCACCTCATCAGTCAAACTGGTGGCTGTAACACCTGGGCATTCACATGCCTACAGAGGAGGACTGTGTGACCCAAAGGGACACTCACCATCAAGGACAAACCAACAGGGCCTAAACAAGAACATCATTACTGGATGGTGCTGGGGCCACCTGGGCAAACACCTTCGTGTGCTCAGAGCCAACAAACCAAGTAAGAGTTTACCTGCAGGCAGGTGTGTACCACATCCTGCTGTACCAAACAACCCTCTTGGAAGCACCTGCAGGAAGGAATCCAGGTATATAGGACACGGATCTGACAATTCCGTATGGCTGTGCTTGAGCTCAGTGCCTAAAAACACGGCTGCACTGAGACCTACTTTGCAGCAAACCTTACACTGAATTTGCATCGTGTTAGGACACAAAGAACTTGCCAGCACTGGGGCTTCCCAAAAAGGTTTAAAGACAAATCCAGGGAATGGAGCTGCCATTTAGGTCACCCATGGGAAATCTGATCTTGGCTCTGTCAGAACAAGCCCAATCGCACTCCCAGCAGCAGGCCCACGTGAGGAACACCAGCTGAGGGAAGCTGGGGGATACCTGAGGACTGTAAGGAAAGGCTGGCTGGATAGGTTACATCCATTTTACATCCATATCCTACTGAGAAAGATTACATTTTTTGCAAATGTGCCTGTAATTACAGCATCATAGGTGATTTCTTACATCTAATGATTATTCTTGCTGGCAGTTACAGACCTGACCCTTCCCTACCCTGTGACAAGGCTATTGTTGGTGGCAGAGCAGAGGCTCTCTGGCAGCACCAGTCACACAGACAGGTGACTCTGGGCAGAACGATGTTTGTATCCAGATTTTGCAAAGGTTTGCAAACTGCTCACAGGAGATTGACAACAGCCTGTGTGATAATGAAACCTGAGGGAGGCCTCCCTGAAACCTGGAGGGGGCTTTCAGCTCCCTCCCTGGCTCCCATCCCCGTGAGCCCACCTGCCCACGGAAAGGTCACATCCTGCACCCCATAGCAAGTTCACTGCGCCGCTCCACTCCCCTTCTTGTTCCTTTAAAAATTCTGACAAGGTCAGAGCCCGAGTCGGCTGCCAGGCGCCCAGAGCTGGGGTACCTGTGGCACAGCCAGCCACACACACACAGCCGTCCCCACGGCCTTGGGTAATTAAACAGAGAGAGGAGCAAACACGGAGCACCAGCCAGCCAGGCACGGCCACTACTGCACCACTCCCGCATCACTCCCTGCCCGAAATGCCAGTTTATTGTTGCTATTTTTCTTTATGCTCTGTGACATTAACAGGATAAATTTAGAAACAACAGACTATCTCTTTATATAGCAACAGCCAACCTGTGGAAAGCAGTGCCCCGAGACTGCGGGAGAACAGATTCTCCAGTCGGGTTTTTTTCAGGGTTGTCAGGTTGTGTTACCACTCACAGGCTGACAGGCTCAGGGAGCAATAGGGACGCTCACACTCTGTCAAGGCATACACGGACGGGCAGGATTTGCTCCTGCCCAGCTGCACTGGGCTGCCTGGCTCCTCACAGTGCCTGCTGGCATGACCACGCTTGGGGACGGGGGGCTGGGGTGGCTCAGGGGTCTCATTTGGAGTAGAGGCAGTAGGGAAAGTTAAGTAGTGCTGATTAGGGAAAACGAGAGTGAAATGAGTCAGTAGCTTCTCACAAGATGGGCAAAATTTCTGCTAGGGGAGAGCCCAGCCCTGGTGCTGGGGCTCTGGTGGCAGAGGGGACCCTGCCCTTGCTGCCCCGCTGGCACCACGTGCAGCAGCCCCGCGTCTGTGACCAGACCTTCCATTGCCATGGAAATACAGATAATGACCAGCAGCAAGAGTGACTGTAGAGATGGACCAGTTGCTAATGTGAAATCCAATGCACTTTATCATACTGCAACAGTATCCCACCTTCCTGCAACCACACAACTGAGTCCTGGACAGAGGGACCCACCTGGGAGAACAACAAACAAGGTTTTGTATTAAAAGATCAGGGAAAAGGTTTACAAGGAGATTCAAAGTAGACAGACCACAGCTAAACTCAGTACCACATCACCTGGGAAGGCCCTGACACAGCATTTGGAAGATTGAAAATGTTAATTAATAGGAAAGTTAGCAATATTAATAATTACCAATGCTTTTCCAAGAAGGAGCAACATGAAATCCAATCACTGCAGGTAACTGAGGTCCTCAGACCTGGTGTATTTTTTCTGTGCACCTAAAGAGAACCACAAAGGCTGCTCAGAGGAGAGAGGAGAAGGAGAAGAAGCCCACTTCTTGTTTAACTTCATGTTCTATGCAGCAACAAACTGGGAGGTATTGTGACAAAATTGCTGGGCTCACAGTGGCAACCGGTGTGTGACGATCACACATGAGCATTTTCAAGTGAGAACTTAAAAACAGCTGAGAACAAGACAGAATTCAGCATGACTTTTTTTTTTTTTTTAAATTACATGAAAGCCTTTAAGAGGTCTGAGTCTGAAAAATAGGTCTTTTGTGGAACAACTTTCCCCATTCTATTCAATCACACATTCTATCATTTATTTTACATCTCCTGATTATCCCTGCTTTTCCCAAATCAATCCAGAAGCACTGGAGCTTCCTGCAGGCTCAGTGTGTAACAGCCCTGGGACAAGAACTCTTTGTAACATCAAGGCCTCAGGAATATTTTTTACAATCAGCTGCTTCTGGTTTTCAATCAAAAGGGGCTTTTACTACTTGCCACACCAGCAAATCCATTGTGGGGCATGAAAGACACTCTTGTTCCTCCTGCTGTGTCACTGGGGCTGGTGACAACTATCAGAACACTGGGAAAATAGACCAAAAAATTCAGTTGTGCACCAGCCAGATCAGTCTGTCGACTGTTCTGTTGCAGTACTGAATCCATGGGGACCAGACCATGGCAGGGGGGTTGGAACTAGATAATCCTCAAGGTCCCTTCCAACCCAAACCAGTCTGGGATTCTGTGAGCACAAACCATTTGAACTCCACACAAAGGGAAGCCAACACTAACTCAGCAGTAGCTCAGCAGAGACACTTCTGTCCCTGCTTCTCATCTGTGGGTGTCTGAGCAGCATCTCAGTTGCAAGAGACACAACAGAGGAGACGTTTAAAAATGAAATTACCTTTTCTTGCTTTCTAATGCTCCAGCACTGATGCAAACACCACAATTACAGCAGTGAAGGTGGTCTCTGCTGCAGCATTTCACCCCACTGGAGCACCACAAAGAAAATGGACAAGAATAGAAAAAGAATCTCCTGAAAAAGGGCAGGACTGGCAGTCATGCTCATTTCTTGGCAACTGGCTGGATCAGGATCATGGAAACACAGTGATGTCTGGTTTGGGGCTGGGGGGGTTTTAACACATGCCTGTTAATGAACACACAGGCACCCAGCACGGACTCCTCCATGGCTCAGGAGCAGAGCAGTGATGTTCTGCTCACAGGGAGGATTCCCTCGGCACGGCTCCCCCAAGCACATCCACTGCCATTGGAGTATCCACAGCCGTGATCAATGTCCTCACACACAGAAGTTCAAAGGAGCCCCCTCAGCCAACAGCTCTAAAAGGGGGTTAGCAGTGAACCACAACAGAAAACCTCGCCCCCCCCAAACAGGCAGCTGAAGCAGCTCAGCTGCTTTTCTGCCTCAACAGGCTGCACCTGGAGAGGTTCAGGTTGGACATCAGGAAGAATTTCTTCACATAAAAGCTTACAGGCATTGGAAGGGGCTGCCCAGGTAGGTGGTGGAGTCCCCATCCCTGGAAGTGTCCAAGGAATTACTGTATGTGGCACTCGGGGCTCTGGGCTGGGTGACAAGGTGGGGATGGGTCACAGGTTGGACTGGATGGGCTGGGAGAGCTTTTCCAACCAATGATTCTGTGTGATAAAACTATTTTAAAAGCTAGCAAGTCCTTTCTTCACTCTCACTGGGTGGTGAGCAGTGAGCGCTGTCTGCATGTTGTGTACTCTGTCTTGGAGTTAATTCAGACATTCCCAGTTGAGATCGCTTTCCCCATGACAGCCTTGTCAACACAGCAGTGATGACTTGAAAACAAACTCTGGATTTCCCTCCCAAGAGCAGCCACTGGTGGGGTGTGCAGGCTCCAGGGCGCTATTTCGGGCACATGGTCCTATCTTTGTCCCAGAGGCTTGTGAGCAGCAGACACTCTCCCAAAATACCTTTGGCTGGGATCAATGGATGTGCTGCTCGGCAGAGCTGCTGCTGCAGCATTTCAGTGCCTGTGGAAACGCTGCTTCTCCACTGACCCTCCCTTCTGTGGCAAACTCAGCTGAAGAGGGGAGACACGGGGCCCAGCAGAGCTGTTGGCTCACCAAGGGGTCAGGAGGGAAGCCAACAGCCCTGAGCAGGCTGAGCACTGACACCACAGTGCTCAGCACCAGCATCCACTGGCTCCAAGGCTGAACATCAAGAGGGGGTTTGGTCCTCTGCAACTGCCCATGGTCCTGCACATGGGTCTGTGTTCAGCCACACATTGAGCTGGGCAGGCATTTCCCACAGCCCTAGCAGTGGAAGAGGCTCTTTCTGGCAAAGAAGGAAAAATTAGGAGCAAGACAGTAAAAATGAGCAGCTGTCAGTGACACATGATGGGATGTCAGTAAATCTGGGAAGATAAAAAAGAGTCACAAGAGAGTGATGAATACCTGAAGATATTTTTGCTTGACCCCAGGTAGGAGAAGTGACCCCCTTCAGTGCTCCCTGAAGTCAACAACAAGCCTGTTCTTTCTTTTGGAGGTGTCAGAACAGACTCACTCAATGGACAGACCACACTGATGCATCCAAGCACTTGAGCAGTATCAGACAGCCCATCCAGTACCTGCAGGAGCACAGGATGGATGGTCATAACCACTCAGGATTGATTTCAACTCCACAAGAAGAGAGCAGACCCAAATTCACAATGAGATGTCAAACAGAATTATTCACCAAGTTCAAATTCTCTGGGGAAAGCAGGCATCCTACTTCCATGAGAAGAAATTCTCTGGAGCGCAGGGATGTACCAACTCTCGCTGGAAAGAACAGCTCCTGACAGAGATTCCAGCCACAGGGAGGAGGGAAGCCAGGTCTCACAGTGACACACAGAGCAGAGGGCATCACCCTCCCCTGCACTGGGTACCCCCACGGGCTGCAGGGGGGCTCAGTGACCCTTGGGAGAGCACCCTCCACACTGCAGAGCACCTCGGGGTGCTGGTGCCCGAGCATGTGTGACCTGTGGGGCCTGAGCACATCCCTGGGGCTCTGCATTCACTCGGCATCCCCACCACCCACACCCAACACCCCCGGGAGGCACCACAGCCACCCATCTGCCACTTCCAGCTGCACTGGGATAGCCTGGGGAGCAAACCCCCACAGAATAGCCCCCTAACCCCCCATGCAGCCTCGGCAAGAGAGCAAGAGAAAGGCCAGCAATGGAAAACCCCCACTGCAGCACAGAGAGGAGGAGAGTGGTCTCTGGGGAGAGCGGGGGGGGAAGCAGGGGTGCCTTTGGGGATGCCAAACTAAGAGCACGGAAAAATCCAAATCAAGGCCTGAGGAAACGCTAACCAGAGTAATTTCCTAAGTAGTGCTGAGGGGCAGCCAGTGACTGAATTGTTTGTTGATGTTACTCAGCATTCTGATAAACAGAAGCAATTTGTTCTGGTGAAAAGAAACCTACTATTTTTTAAATAAACTCACACATTGATCTTTACATCAGAAATCCATGTAGAGAAACACACAACAGGCTGAAACTATTCATTAATCAAACCCTAAGTTTGCCTCGCTGCAGCTGTGCTTGTTTTGACACCTGCTTGTGATGCTCCTGCTGAGGCATTTAACATGGAATAAAACTCGATGGAGCAAAGGAGCAGTGACTGCCAGTGCCCGTGGCTCCCCTCATGGCACGCACTGCATCAGAGCAGCCACAGAGCTCCTGGGCTGCCACTGCTCTTAAAGGTGTTACCAAGGGCTCATTGCAAAGCCTCAGTATTCGAGCAGGCAGCTCAAGGCAGCTGTCACAGTGCCCGTGGGTCTCGCTCCTGGAGGAACCGCAGGCAGAGGACAGGGAGCCGTGCCCAGCCGGGATGCCCAAGCAGCACTGTACAGTGCTGTCATCACCACCCCGACATGAGCTGCTCTTTGCCCTTCAGCTGCACCCAGAACTCCTGCCTGTGTTGCCTGTACAGCGGTGCCTAAACCTTGGCACTCCTGAGTTACTCCGAAACTCCTGGGATGAAGCCCCCTGTTGGAGGGGTGAGCGAGACACACTCAGATGGCAGGGCAGAGACCCCAAGCCAATGCCTGCTCCCAGATCCCTGTGATTGCCCACCACTACTGCTGTATCCACACCCCTGAACAGGCACTGTCTGCCCTTTGGGGAACAGGGAGCTCTGTGCTGAGCTCACAGCAACAGCTCAGACCCAGGCCAGCTCTCCTGGGAGTGTTTGATACCGCTTACAAGAGCAATGGTGTATGAAAGTAAACAAAACATGTCAAGGTCAGGCCCAGGAGGCACTCAAGGTGTCAAGTTCTGGACACTGTCAGAGCCATTGGCCAGTCCCCCTGAGCGGGGATGAGGGGGAAGCTCCCAGCCCTTACAGAGACACAAAACAAGCACCATCGGGAGAGGGGTAGTTTTGTCCCTGCACTGAAGGTCCTGCCCAGGTACTTCTGTGCTGGAGGAGCCGCTAATCAGTGCCAGTTCAAAGTTCTGAGCAAATCTAGAATCACGCTGGAATATGAAATCATGGGGCCTGTTTGCATGTGTATGAATTATTCATGTGCTTACCACATGCGGCATAGAGCCTTTAAAGTGCAAATTATTTGGGACCAAGCTGTAGCCCTATTTTCTGTGAAGCATAAAGCACGTTTTCCAACAGTGCAAACAATCCAAGCTTAATGTGTATCATTTTCTGTGTTCCCTGCTTGCTGGTCTTGCCTGCCAGCTCCCATTAAGGCTGGGGACCAGTACCACACCAAGCAAACGTGCAGTACACAGCTTTCCCATGGATTCTGTGACATTTGTTTCACAAGGCAGTTTAACATGCTACATACCTTTCACAGGAGATGATCTATATCCTTCTGACAGTGAAATGCACTGAGCCTTGGAGGAAAGTACCCAGCCAACACCAGGGGCAAGAGGAGATTGACTCAGAGTGAATCTGCCTGCCCAGAGGAGGAACCTAAGCTTCAGCCCGAGCCCTTCCCAGCCCTTCTTCTGACCTCTGTCAGGCACCAGAAGGAAAAACACATGGGAATTCTTCAGGTGACCATCTGAGCATCATCCAGTGCCTGCATCTCCTCACCAGTCCCATGCACCGGGAGAGCCCCTGAACACCACCTGAGATGTAAATGAGCACATCAACATTCACACACTGTCACATCTCCTTGCCTGGAAGTGCTCAGAGCCGGCTGTTCCCACACATCCGAAGCACTTTTAATTTTCCATAACTGTCACCTAAAGCAATTTAATTCCTGAAGAACAGTGGGAGAGGGAAAAAGGACGGTGACACTTATCTTCTCAGATGTGGAGAAGCTGAGCTACAACCAGGCTTTCCCAACACTCTGTACTTTGGGAGATAAACACCAAAGCAGGGCACTGCCAGCACAGATCCCCTCCCTGGTGCACACCAAGAGGTGCTGGCACACAACACATCTCGGGGGTACTTTCCATCCACCAGCCCTCCCTCAGACTGCCACTGCTCCCTGTGGTACTCCTCTATGACTTGCAGCCACAGAAGTTGTTAGTGCTGATTAAATGGGTGGCTCACTCCAGGATGCTGGGTGAGGTGGTGGAAACTGCACATTAACAACCACCACAGCCATGAGACACTCCACAGCCTTCTGAGGGACAAAGTGTTTGGAACTGGAGAGTAGCTCCACGGACAAGAGTGGGAAAAGGTGAGCCTACTTTTACATCCCAGGCTGTCCATGAACAATGGGATCAGCAGCATCCCCTGCCCAAGTACATCCAGCCGGGCCACGTTCACAGAGACTCACCTGTGGCCACGGTGAGAGAGAGGAAAGCCAAGTCCTGACCCAGAAGCAGAACACCACTGTGTGTGAGCAACACTCAACTTCAGGCTTTCCCACAAGAAATAAGGCAACATTTAAAAGGAAACACATGCTGTCCCCCTCCCTGCGTGGCCACAGGCACACCCCATGCTACACACTCCTCCTCCCATCAACGCACTGCACGGAGAACCCAACCAGATGTTTAACCATTTCAGCACCCTAGTCTCGGATGGTGAAAGTACCAAACTGCAAAAAGAGCAGCTTTTTCCATTTCTGGGAAGGTTTTTCTTGTCAAGTGCCTCTCGCTGACGTTCCACCAGGCACAGCATGAGGTGCCCTTGCACTGCCTCCGCAGCCCGCACTGATGGCACAGCTCTCCCATCAGCTGCTCCTGGTCCCTGCGAGCGACCTGGCACCATCACTCCACGTGCTGGGACCTGTGCCCCAGGACACACAGCTGCAGGCATGGGGGAAACGCCAGCCGAGCCAGGAAGGTCACCACGCCAGCACTGGGGATATGGTGAGGAAGATGTGCCGATCCTCAGCCCCAAACCTCAGAGAGCCTATTCCAGGCTGGTCGTGAGGACTGTGGCTCCACAGAATACAGAGAGGTTAACTTGGTCTAACATTTCACTTGAACTGTTCTTCCAGTAACTTTTCCCTGATTGCCTTTGTCCCTCCCTATCTATCAAATGTCCCTCAAATTGCTGTGTGTTTGTTAATTTTTTCTTATTCCAGCTCCATGAGAACAGCCACAGCAGCCCTCAGGGCTTGTTTTACCCCAGTCTCCTCTCCTCAGATCTCCCACAGACATATGAGCCCCCCCAAGAACGACTTTTGATCAGGTTTCTGTCAACACTACTGTGAAGGGACCACAGCCACCAGTGTGGAGAGGGACAGCACAGGTACTAACCACTGCAGCAGAAAGAGCCAGTGCTCCCAGCACTGTACCTGATACCACACACTTCCATGGCTTGGAGCTGCTGAATTCCCAGGATTTAACCTATTTAACCTTTTTCTGCATTACACGACACACTGCAAAGCTTCACACCTGGAAAAGGTTTCCATCCTTAGCCAGAACAAGGGGCATTGGCAGTGGAGGGCGCGTGTCCCTGGGCAAAGCACAGGCACCACCCCACAGATCCGGGGGCAGCAGAAACAAAGCCCTGCTGACAATGCTAAACACAGCTTTGCTGACACCTCCTTGCAATTCCCACTCCCTCCTCTCCCTGCTTACTTACTTAGCTACCACTCTGATAATACAGAAAGGCTTTTTTCTCTTGTTTTTAAATAACAGGGAAAGGCATCTGTGCTCCCAACCCACAGCCCTGCAAGAGTCAGGCTGTGGAAAAAGTTCCCCTTGAAATCTGAGCAGGGAGTACTTTAGTCAGTAATTTGCAGAGCATGGAAGCTTAACACACCTGTATCTGACCCTAAATAAGTAGTATTTGGACTTTACAACTGCCTTACTGGGCATTTCAAATCAAAAGAGCAATGTTTCCCGCACAGGGCTTGAAATCCCTGCCAGGCTGAGGCAATGGAGCCAGGTTCCTTGAGGAACAGCCAAGGCAGGAGGAGCACAGCCAGCAGCAGTGGGAGCAGGGATGATGCTGAGGGGCAGCCCTGGCACCCAGGGACCAGGGGACCTGGCCAGGCCATGCTGCTGCCTTGAAAAAGAGCAGCACATGGTTTATGGCACTGATCACCTCAGGAGAGGGAGAGAAACTTTTCCTGTCCCTGGGGCCATCTCCCAGGTCCCTCTCCCAGCACAGCAGGATGCCCCCAGATCTGGGGCAAGCCTGGCTAGAAGGGTTTGTGTCACCAAAGAGGTAAAGGGACACAGGACAAGGCAGGTCAGGCTTCACTCCCTGTTCTTCCATGTCTTTTTTGCTCTGACACCTCGGACTGTCCAGCAGCATATTCTTGAAGGTCCCAACCCCTGGAACAAACAATTATGGAGAAGAATCCCACTCTAAAAAATTAGCACCGAGTTCTGTGGAGAAGGCTGGACACGTTGCTCCCATCAGAGTGGGACAGAGGAAGTAAAAGGAGGAATGCAACCAGCTCTCCAGGCTGTGACAACTGGCTCCCTGAATTCCAAGGGATGCAGATGACCAGGACAGCTGGGTCCAAGAACCTGCCCGAAGCTGCAGCCAGAGGCCCCCAGCACCCAGCAGCCCTGGGCCAGCAGGCTCAGAGGAGGTGGCTGCAGATGCCAGCAGGGAGCCAGAGCCAGGTGGGCTCTGCACCCACAGTTCATTCTCTGTACACCAACAGCCCCACAAACACAGTGCTCCCACTCCTGCTCCCATTCCCACTCCCCAGGGATGCCCACTCCTGCTCCGGGGTGTGTGACCCCACCACCTACCACCCCAGGGCTTGAAATGAACCCGGGGATTATTTTAAGCCCGTTCCCCCAGGTTCTGCATCTTCTCGCCCGTTTCCATGGGGACGGGTGCCATGCATGGCTGCCGAGGCTCTCCGGCCTCTCGCATCCACCCCGCCAGGATGAGGAGGCCAGTGGGGAGGCACAGAGGGGCTCAGAGCCCCCCAGACCCAGCATGTCCCTAAAGCTGGACCTTCAGCAATCAGCACAGCCAGAGAAACAGCATCAGGCTGTGTAAGTTTCCTGGTTTTCCACAGAACCACATTTTACAGACCATTTTCTCCACTGGGCATTCACAGAGCAACTCCTTGAAACCTTTTAGAGCCACATCTACCATCACACACAGACACGGGCAGACTGACCATGGTACCCCCTACCCTGCACCCCCCAAAAATTCTGCCAGCTGCCCCTGCAGTTGGAGTTTCAGCCCCAGACCCCAGCCTGGTGCCTCCTCCTGATATTATCTAAGCCAAAGAATTCCACGGAGAGCTTGTTCCCTGAAAGGGGACACACCACAGACACTGCACCTGACCCAGACTAAGCCTGAGCACACACTTCTCAGAGTCAGGCTACTTTACTGGGAGAGCTGCACCCATGGGCTGTAAAACTGAGAACTTGTGTTTAAAAGATTCTTTTGATGCAAGTAGGATAAACCCAGAAGTGTGCACCTAACCCCCTTAGGAAAAACCATCTGCACTCTGGCAGTGAGAGTCAAACAAGGGATGGGGGAAAAGTGGCCGAGACAAAATATTAATCATGATGAAAGTTATCGGGCTGCAGCATCAAAACCTTGTACATCAGCTGCAAAACTAATTCAGGCCCAGGACATGAGCAGGAACCCTCAGACCACTCTCCTCGTGTCAGCAAGGGGAGGCACAGCCCAGCAGGAAGCAGCAGATGGCTTCACAGATTCTCATGTATATTTACACACAGTTTTTTTAGTAAGCTACTTTGATTCAGGAAAAACCATAACCAAAATGCACTATTGAAATTCCTTTTCAGACATAATTGCACAGAGAGATACATCATGCTGTGGTTTTCCCCTCTCTCGCACAACACAACTGTGGGCAATGCTAATAGCACAAAGTGTGCCCTGTATTTCCTCCTGCTCAGCACGGCTGCCCAAGTCCAGCAACTCTGCTAAACATTTTTAAAATATCTGGCTTGAAACATTCCCATTGGCTGCATTATGACAGGTTTTCTTCACTTAGTCTAAAAAATAATTTAAAATAAATAAAAAAGGAGTGGGGTGTCAATAAAACTTGCTTGGCTGTTTCCCAGAATGACAACAGAAAATAATTCCTGCCCACATGATAAACAAGCCTCACGACTGCTATGCTGTGTTCAACTCTCTGACAGGAGGGTGGGGCCAGGTGGGGATCAGGCTTTGCTCCCAGGGAAAAAGGCACAGGACAAGAGGAAATGGCCTCAAGCGGTGCCAGGGCAGGGCCAGGTTGAACATCAGGAGGGAAAGGGTGGCCAGGCATTGGAAGGAGCTGCCCAGGGAGGTTTGGAGTCCCCATCCCTGAAGGTGTCCAAGGAACGACTGGACATGACCCTGAGTGCTCTACGCTGGGTGATAAGGGGGGACAGGGCAGAGGGTGGACTGGATGGGCTGGGAGAACTTTTCCAGCCTCAGTGACTCTGGGATTCTATGAGACACCCCAGTGCCCTGTGCCCTGTTCAGAGACACGACATCTCACACCTGGCAGACAGGCAGTGACCACCCAGCCTGGGCCTTCTGTGGGGCTGGAGAACAAAGTCACTCACAGGGTGAGGAGTTTTTAAAAGATTCTTACAGGTCTAAATAACAACCCCTGAACACCCCCTACAGACAAAGGCCAGTTTTTCCCACTGGAAAACAGCACACGGTGATAATGCTGAACCCACAAGCCCACTACGACTGCCCTGAGCTTACTGAGCCCCTCCCTGCTCCAGTGCACTGTAACTCCAAGTGCTCAACCCTGCAGCCCTCCTGTTCTTTTGCCTTTGTCTTCTTCCCGCATTTTCCCTTACTTTGTTTTTCCTCCTTGCCCCTCTCCATTCATTAGCTTTCTCTGTTCAGGAATAGGATTCCGCACACCTTACTAGAACTGAGCTGTCAAAAAGGCTTCACTAGGCAGCATCTCCAGCTGGACAGGCTGAAGTTCAAGCCCAGCTGATGCATGTGCAACTTGCCAGGTTTTCTGTGGGACTGGAACCAGCTGGAGCCACGGCTCCCACAGACAGGGAAGCACATCTCTCTCATACCAGTGTTCCCTGGAAACAAACATAAACATGCAGGCACTATCCTTTCACAGTCAGCTTTTCTATTAGTCCAATCCCAACTTGAAATGCCCAGAACTATTTCCAAGGCTGTAAGTGCAAACATGGAGCAGCACAGTGTGCACGCTGTGCATGTTGCAGCCAGGCAGGGCACCCAAAGGGAGTCAGACAGATGCAGAGCCCCAACACAAGGACCGGGCACACCTGGCCATCACCCAGCTTCACAGCCAAGGGAAGTTCCCTGAACTGGGGGAAAACAGGGGGCTGGGGACACCACAGCACACAGGAAGGGAAACGAGGAGGGAGCAGCCCAGCTATTCCTTGGGCACAACTCCTCCAGCACAGCTCCAAGCGGCTCAGGCTCTGGATGGACAAGGAGTCAGCTTCACACGCTGACTGCACCAGCATTCACCAGCCCGGCCCCCAGCACTGCTGAAAATGAGCCCAGTCCCAGCACTAACAAAAGAGATGTTGACAAAAATGGAGAGGGTTAGAGAAGATCCATAGGACAGACTTGGGAATATGAAGTTTATCCTTGGAGTCACGGACTAGGAGAGCTCAACCCACATCCCACCAGTGAGGACACCAGGCAGGCACAGCTCCGATAGCAAGAGAGGGGTGTGACACAGGAACTCCTCTGCTGATCCAACAGCAGGTAGCTGGGGTTGGAGAGATGCAGGCTGGGGAAGAAGGGTGATTTCTGACAGAGAGGCTGATAGCAGATAACTCTCCGGGGCTGGGTATTTTACATGGAGGGAGAGCAAACACGTTCCTGCCCAGCCCCAGGAAACCCTCTGTGTGCTGACTCAGCCACACTAGTGTGACAGGAGGCAGCAAGTCAGCAAAGTCCAAAAACCGAACCCCAGGAAGTCAGGAAAGAGGACTGTAAAGGTTTGGAGTTGGATTTATCTCCAGGAAAATACTGGGCCTTGTGCTACTACTCACTAGAACAAATGTTAACCTATTTACATATACCCTGCCACAATTCCCAGGGATCATCCACTGGATTTTGGCAACTGGGCTCATCTTTGTGCAGAGATCAGCACCAGGAACCACATATGGCCAAAATTTCACATGTCGTTTTCTTTTTTATTTTTTAAATTAATTTCACATTAAATTGTCATCCCTAGTAACTCTTTCATGTTATGTCACACACAAACCCTAAGTATTAACTGTCTTCTTTATCTAAGGAAGTTATTGGGATGTCTTAAGAGATCACCATAGCAACTGTGCCGTGCCAGTAAATATGAGTTCACCAGAACAACACTGTAATTGCTCCAAGCACACACCAACAAGGAATGATGGAAAAGCAGGAGATATCAAGAAAGTGATGTGCCAGTAACTGGGACATATTACAAAAGCACTGCTTGAAAGAACCTGATGAGGGGTTCCCAGGCTCCTGTCAGTGACCATTCACCTGCAGAGCTCAGGTTCCCTGGTTGGCTGCACCCAGGCTCAGGGCACAATGAAATGCTTCTCAGAAAGAAATTCTGTTTCAGAACAAAATTGCAGCGAAGCCTCCAATGTAAGCACTTTTGCTCGGTTCACTCACTGTGAACTGCTAATAAAAACGTGTTGGCGAAATTCACCAGCTCCAGCGCCTGGAAAAGTTTGCCTGATTTAACTCTCAGCAGCTGCCAGAGCAGCACAGACAGGTCTGGTCCCCTCCGCAAGGGGATGCCAGCAGACCCTGACCCGCACATCGCTGGGCTCAGAGACTCAAGTGAACACATCTAGCTCCCGGTTTATCCAGTGCACAATTCCAGCACCCTGTGCACCTGGGGATTTTTGCCCATGCCCTGTTGGTGCCCCAGGGCCAGAGCAGTGTTGGGCTGCCCTGGCCAACCAGCACCTGTCTGCTGGCCCGCCGGCTCTCCAAACTCTTCCTCCACCTGCAATCAAAGTTTCCTTCCTTTGCTCCTCTGCAATTTCACCCTGCACTCAAAAAGTCTAATGCAACGGTGGTACCTTGTGGTGTATTTCTACAAAAAAAAACCCACAACTTGTATGTTGGGAAAAACCCCAAAACAGCCCTTCTGCACTGACAGCACTGCTTGGGCACTGATGGCCAGTGCAATTGGTCCTTCCTGGTTAAAACCGGAGCTGTCCGTGTACTGAAACTTCACCGCTGAACTGTCCCCTCACCTCTCTTTTACTCACCCCGGGTTTTAGCAACTGCCCCGTGCCCGTGGGGTGCCCGTGGGAGGGTCCTTTTGCCCCACGGAGAGGCAGCGCCGGCCCCGACGGCAACGCTGCGGGACCCCCGTGTCGGGCGGGAGGGGCGCTGGGCAGGGCAGAACGTCCTGGACCGGGCAGGGCATCCCGGGGCAGGGCAGGGCAGGGCATCCCGGGGCAGGGCAGAGCATCCCGGAGCAGGGCGAGCATCCCGGAGCAGGGCGAGCACCCCGGAGCCTCCCGGCTCGCACTCACCGTCCTCCCGCTCGTCGAAGACGGGTCTCTTGGAGGAGGAGGCGCTCGCTCCCATCCTCTTCTTCCACTTGCTCCAGTGAAACATCGGGGCGGGCGGCTGGCATGCCCTGCGGCCGCTCCGCGCCGGCCCGGCGGCTCCCGCGGGCGGCCCCTCCGCGCTCAGCCGCCCCGCGCCCCCGCACCGCCCGCCCGCATCGCAGCGGCCACAGCGCGGCGGGGCCGGGGGGATGCGGGAGGGGCGCGATCGGCGGGGTGGGACCGGGGGATGCGGGAGGGGCGCGACCGGGGGGATGCGGGAGGGGTGGGACCGGGGGGATGCGGGAGGGGAGGGACGGGGGGATGCGGGCGGGGTGGGCGAGGGGGCCGCGG
>JAWWTY010000158.1:35288538-35299113 GCA_035222235.1 Margarornis squamiger
GGGACAGGGGGGATGCGGGAGGGGTGGGACAGGGGGGATGCGGGAGGGGTGCGACCGGGGTGATGCGGGCAGCGCGGCGGGGGCCGGGCAGAGCGGGGCCGGGAGCGGGGCGGGCCGGCGGGATGCGGGCGGTGGGGTGGAGCGGAGCGGGGCCCGGGGATGCGGGCGGGGCGGTGCGGGGCGGGCCCGGGGGGCGGGAGCGGGGCCGGAGGGATGGGGGCGGTGGGGTGGAGCCGGGCCAGCGGGGCGGGAGCGGGGCGGGCCCTGGGGGGCTCCTCCCGCATCCCCCGGGCGCGGGGCTGTGTCCGAGGGGCGCGATCCCGGCGCGGAGGGTCCGCCGCTGCCCGCGCCCAGCCCCGCCCGGGCGGCAGCCCGGCCCTGCTCCGGTCCCCCGGGAGCGCTCACCGCAGCATCGCCCGCACCCAGCCCGCTGTTCTTAACCTCGTACACAAAGATCTCCCGGCAGGACGAGCTCCCGGCTGTGTTGGAGCGCAGCCTTTCCCCGGCGCTCGGCGGCGTCCGTGACCGTGCACATCGCATACCTTGCATCGGTCACTAATGCTCACTGCCGACAGCGGCAGACACTGGGAGCCATTCCCCCTTGTCCTGACTCTCCGGGACCTTGTAAATAGTGGTCTCTCCATTCTTGTCGGCTCTTTCAGGCACTGGAAGGCCGCAATTATGTCGCTGCAAAGCCTTCTCTGCTTCAGGCTGAACAGTCTCAACTCTCTCAGCCTTCCCTCCCAGCAGAGCTGCTCCATCCTCTGACCATGCTGGTGCCTCCTCTGGACTCTCCAGCAGCTCCATGCCCTCCCTGTGCTGTTCCCCAGGCTGGAGCAGCTCTGCAGGTGGGGTCTCACCTGGGGGGCAGAGGGGCAGAACCCCCCCTGCCCTGCTGCCCACGCTGGGGGAACACAGCCCAGAGCACGGGGGGTTCTGGGCTGGGCATGTCCAGCCTCTCACACAGCAGCGCCCTCAAGTCCTTCTCCCAGAGCTGCTTCATCTGTTCATCCCCAGCCTGGATTGATCCTGGGGGTTGCCCAAACCCAGGTACAGCACCAGCACTTGGCCTTGTTAAACCTCATGAGAATGCTGGGCTGGAATGTAGTCGTGACACTGGTTTCCAAGTCTTATTGAACTGACAAGTCTTGTGGAACAGCTGATGAAATGCACCTCTCAGAAATAACTCATGGTGCCACATCAGAAATGTCACCATGAGGGACAGCCCTTGAGCCAGCAGATCACAGCTGTTACACCAGCAGTACCTTCATCATTCCTGAGATGCCGTTTCCCAAGTTTTCATTTAAAACTGATGCTGTTTTCTTTCACAGCATGTTTTGAAATGGATACATCAGTTATTGTGTTCCTCACAGGAGGAGGAAATCATTATTTCAAAGAGCCTGGAAGTTGTAAAGGGATTACAATGGAAAGGTGTCATTTAAGAACAGTTTTCCAAAGGTAAAGAATAGTTCTCAAAGAATATTTATATGGGAAATCAGAAAGAATTTGTTCTCAAAGAAAAAGATAGAACACTTTTATACAAGACAGTAATTTTGGCTTTGTTTAGGGATAGGTTTGTGTTTAAATACACTGCGAATCTCTGAGCTATCAGCTTTCCTCCTTCCTTTCTCCTGACTTTACAATCTGTAGGAAAAGTATGAAAGATTCCATTAAACATGTTCAGTCAGTTGTCATTTCTTTCTCATTCTCTGCTAATATTTGGACAATCAAATCTAGAGCATAGAATCAGAGTTTTTTCCAATACATTTTCAAGATGTAGTGTAGGAAAAAGATTGGGACATAAAGATGTAGTTGTCCTCATGCCAGAAGAGAGTATTTTTCCTTTTCCTGCGAAGTGGTAGAAGGTGCAGCACAGGGTTTGTTCAATGTTTGGTTCATGAGCAGTGTAGTAATTCATTTCACTTTCCCAAAGAGGAGTTGAATAGGAGACAAAAAAAAGACCTTGTAAGTTTTATTAGTTCTGTGTCATTTCTGCAGCAGAATTGCATTAATGTTTTACTTCTGGAACTTGAAAAGGGGCTTCCTTTCTGTTCAGTGAGCACTTGTGTCTGACACTACTATTAAACCCAGCGAGTAACATTCAGTGAAAGACGCTGGTCCACTCAGCAAACACCTGCACATCAGGAGTCTCAGCACAGGTCACCCACCTCAGTGACACAACTACAGTCACCTGAGGAAAATGCCCACTCAGTAATTAATGATGCTCCTACAGGAGGCAAAAGAGCAAATCCAAAATCTGCTCTATAGGGGTCCAGTGTAGGAAAGGGAAATGGAGAGAGAATTCTGCCTTTCTTACATATCCCGGTCTCCAGGGAAACAGAGAGCCACTTTGTGTTTGAAATGAGGGACTTTAAATAAAAGCTGACTTTCACGGTAATTTATTCCTCAAAAATCTTTGGCTGTAGCTCTGACTGCAACTCTGAGGGGCAAACATGTGAGCTGGGGGGCCAGAGGGGTCATTCAGAACAGGCTGTCCTTGAAAACACTAAGAATTCATTACTCCTTTTTGTTCTTTTTTTTCTTCTTTGTTTTCCAGTCGTCTTTTTATATTTTATATTTTATGAAGAGACAATCAGACATTTTACCAGTGAAAGTCTTGAGGATACTCTGTGCATTTCTGTCTGTCCTAGAAACTGTGAACATTCAGCAGATAGGATGGTTTGCTTCAACCACAAAAGACAAAAAGGCTACAAAAGGGTTCTCTTCTTTCTAGGGAAGGCAGGAGAAAATCTGTAGGCAAACGAGAACTGCTGGGGTGAGCAGAGTGTGCAGTGCCCCCAGTGCACCCTGCCCCAGGGCACTGCCCTGTGCCAGGTGCTGCAGGGAGAGGACGGTGCAGCCCTGCAGAGCAGAGTCACTCCAGGCTGGGCCTCGTCCTGCTCCCTTGCTCTGGGCATGGGTCCACACCTGAAGACTCCAAGGCATTTGGTGGTGGAAGATCTGCTGGCCAAGGCATGACCACAGGCCAGGAGCTGCCTGGCAGCCCCTCTGCAGCCTTGGAGGGTGAGTTGGCACCGTGGGGTTTCACCTGGCTGGGACTTGCAAAGGGCAGAGCCACCACTCGGACCTTGGGAAGAGTTTGTCTCTTCCCATCTGCGTTTACTTTTGTGTATTCACTCTTTTCTCACAGATTCCAAGAGAATGGAATTTTCTTTCATTTCACCAGCTGTGAAATCCCCTCTGTCCTTATGCAATTGCATATGCTGAACCAAACTCATCAGGTTTTCGTCCAGTCAGTACTGTCATCAAAATCCACTGACATTCAACAGGCAAAACTAAGGTGCATTCATTCATCTGGCAGATGCTACCTGTTCTAATCTAGGACAGGCCTAATAAATTCTTTATGAAATTCCTGGATTACTATTTTAATCAAAATATTTGTATCAGGAAGTATTTCCTCCAACTTTCTCAAACACCTCAGTTCTGCAAGTGAGCGAGTCCCCTTTGAGGAATGACTGATCATTCTTTTTCCCAAACATTGTGAGCTGCGTATTGTATATCCTGTCAAAATTAGTGCGAGGGAAACTGAAGATAATATTTAAACTTTTGCTGTTAATCTCACGCTTCAATTAAGCACAGAGATCCTGCAGTTTACCTCATTATGCTGTACCCTACTGGGAGCTATTATGATTCCCATTCTGTCGTGTTACTGGTTGTACAGAATGATGACAATTTGCTTCTTTCGTCACTGTAAATCAGGTTCAGGTTCCCTGCTACCAGCAAAGTTACCCTGAATTAAACCAGTGTAAATAGAAATAGAACTGTCTGAAGCACATTCTTTGTGGGTATCTGGTCTCAGGCAGCTGATGAACTGGTTTCTAAACAAAATCACCACCAATTGTCAAAAACCTGTAAAGGAGGCAAATATTGTAAGACGCTCCTAATTTTGGCATAGAAACAAAGGGGACAAGATACCATGATATTATATCCCTTAAAAAGCCCTTTCCTGAATATAATGGCTGTAATTGCAATGTGTTTAAGATGATGAAAGGAGTATTTCTGTGATTCTTAAAATTCACATGCCTTCTTCATCAAGAAGAAAGCCTACAGAGAAAAGCCTATGTTTATTTTTAAAAGTTCCTCTCACACATAATTCTTTCAATAAACATTACATAAGGGGGAAATTTCATGTATTTTCCTATATTTAGTGTTTCTGTAAATACTGCCAATTCTATTTTTAAAGATGCTAATAGTAATGACTCTGAGCCAGCTGTTCAAAGTCTTTAAACAGCACCACAGTTAACTAATAAATCCTGTTAGGAGGCAGGGATTTGATGGATGAATCCCTCAGTGGATAAGGAATTGTCTCGATGATCCCATGCAAAGAGTTGTGGTCAATGGCTCAATGTCCAAGTGTGGAGTGATGTCCTCCCTCTCCCACCCTGCTGAGGTAAGTGTAGCTACTTCAATTACTTGTTTTCCTTTAGCCTTTTACAGTATCAAATAAGTATCCTGATCATTTTCTCCATGCTATAATGCTTTCTCTTGCCTAATCCTGTGAAAGAGTGATTGTATTCCTGATACTATTTGAGTAACTAAGCACTTGAATTCTTTTGTGACTTCTGTCTCTTTTAGGGGTTTTGTTTTGTTTCGTTTTGTTTTTCCTTTCATTTACATCTGTTTGGTTTTCTTCTTGTGTCATTCATTTATTTACATTAACCAAAGGTTTCACTAGGAAAGTAAGTGCATATGTTGCTGTATGTTAATAAGATACATTCTTAGAATTCAGTCATCTAGTTCTTTCAGTCATGGGTAAAAATCCATGTAAAGCTTTAGAGAGCTGCTTTGTACAGAAAGCAATGGCATTTCTTGTATTAGAGGAGGACAAAGGTCTGGGATGGCAAGGCCTTGGAGGTAAAGCTGAGGAGCAGCTCAGCACCCAAACGCAGTGACCAACCTGACAGTGCTTTGTGCAGATAAAGACAAGCCCTGGCTGCTGCTTTGGGGCTGCAGCCCGTAACTCTGGTCTGCTGAAAGTCACATGAAGCTGTGGAGGGATGTGTTTATTGACTTCAGATCTATTATTTCTTTCTACCTTCTCATTAGGACAAAATCTTCCTAGACAGTGTCATGTTAAAGAAATGGTGCTGTGTTACTGTGCTGATGCTGCACAGAGAACTTGGGCTTCAGTGAGGGGAGTAGACTGGACAAGATCTGAAAAAGGAACACTGAAAGTCCTGTTTTAAGGTCATTTGCCTAAGTTGGGGATCTTTCCCAATCCACTTTCTCTTCCTGAAATGCCCATGAACATGTTTCTCCAATACTATTGTGTTATAGTGATGCCTTAGGAGTCTAAAACAATGCTAAAATTCTAAAAACAAGTCTAAAACAATAAGAAACACAATCCTGAAATGAAAAAGAGCTTAAATAATCCCCTCTCTAATTAATGGAATGATGTCATTGCTTTCAATTCTAATGTATTTTCTAATGTAATCTCAGATAAAATTATCCTCAAATATTTATTCTTTGCATAAACAAATGCAAAGCAGTATTTTTTTCAGCACTGCCTTGGCTTTGATCCATTTTTAATTGTCATAAATGTTGCCCTCTCGTTTATAAATGTTGCTCATAACTAGGATTGAATCACCTAAGCAGTCTCAAAGAAAACCTGTTCCAGGGAAAACATAATACAATGACGAGTCATACCTGCTTTTTCTTAAAATCAGGTAATAGACTATTTAATAGCATCTGTCTGTCTGAAGTGGAGAGGTATCCAGGCTGGGGAACAGGTGCTTTGCCACCTTCAGCCCAGGTAACAGGATTCTTCAGGGGCTTGTGGCCCTGTAACCAAACAAATGTGAACATTCAGGCTGATTTAGTAGTGCACTGAAGCCAATTCCTCCCATGAAACAGCAGCATCATATGTCACTGCAGGACAACAGGGTGGGGTTTGGTCTGACATCTTTTTTTCACAATTCAGAGATTTCCTACAAAATGGAAGTTTCCAGGGTTCAATTTGCTCCAATACACAGTGGGCTCCTGTCTGGATAGTCTGTGTGGGTCAGAGTGGATTGTTCCAGTGAGCCAAGGTGGGAGCAGTGAGAGCTGACTGGAATCCAAGCACTGCTCTAAGGCAGCATTTGGGGGTCTTCAGGTTCCAGCTGTGTGTGCAGTGGATCTGACAAGAGTTTACCTGTTTGCCCAAAAATACATTGCCCAGGCCCTCCGCTTTGCCATGTGATGGTTCTCATGGTTAGCAAGACGCTTTTTCCTATGGTGAGCAGTGTGCATTTGAGGTCCAGATTACAATCAAATGTTCCAGTTTCTCTTCTGCAAATTAAAAAAAAACCCACACTTAAAACAGCTACTATAGGGAAATAGCTTTGAGAGGAATGCCATCAAAACAGCTCTGTTTCCTCATTTAGTTTAATACACATGGTATAAGTCAACAAGAAAATAAATATGTATCCATACTCTAAATTAATTTCCTGAATTTTAAACCCTGCTAGTGCTACTGATCAAACCTGGTCAGGTCACTAAGAGCATAATTATCTGGGTTTGTGAGACTGAGTGCTCCTTGTGTCCCAGCAATGGATTTCTAGTGTCATGCTAATTAAGAACACTTTATTTCCAACCAGTACAACCCCTGGTTAATCTTTGGGTAACTCACCCCACTTCAGGGAAAAACTGCTTCATCCCCAGCTGTGCCTGTCCCGTGGATGGGCTGCCACACTGGGAAGGGATCCCTGGGGGCCGGGGGTCCTTCCAAGGCTCTTTCCTCTCGCTCTGGGTGCACCCACCCTGTGACTGTCTCGAACAGGGAAACCTGCAAACAAAACTGCTTAACTGGGCAGAGGGATGTGGTGGACATGGGCCTGGAAGGCAAATCATAACGGACAATAATTGGAAATGGGGTAAAAGATTCTAAAAACAGTCCATGAGAGAATCATGGAATGGTGTGGGATGGAAGTAAACTTAAAGCTCCTTCAGTCCCACCCCTGCCATGGCCAGGGACACCTCCCACCAGCCCAGGGTGCTCCAAGCCCCGTCCAGCCTGGCCTTGGACACTTCCAGGGATCCAGGGGCAGCCACAGCTTCTCTGGACAACCTACAGATTTTTAGCCATTGTCTTCAATACCTGATTCGGGTTATTTAAGGAGAAAGTCCTTGAATAAATCACTTCCCTGTATAATTGACAGAGTTGTGTATCCTTTAACCCCCTTTAACAGTGTTCTTCCCACAGAAACATAGAGCAGTTTATGGTGTTCACATGTGACACTTTGTATATCAAGGAATACCAACCCCTCTTTCTGGGTTCAAAACATGTTTGTGTTTTTCTCTCCCAGTACTTGCACGTGGAAGGAAATGTCCTATCAATGATTCTTGATGATTTAATTCAGAAGCTGCCACATCTGCTTTGGTTGGATCTTTGGTCTAACAAAATTAAAGCTTCCCTCTGAAATCAGTTACCACAGGTAAGATCACTGGTCATGAAGGTAATTTAATAACAATTCTATTTGTCTTCCACTTGCCTGACTGTAATTTCATTGCAACAATCAGACTCTGAGATTTTTTTTATTTTTTTTTGGCACTGACTTTGATGCAGGGGAGCTGTACATAAACTTGGTGTTGTTTCCTAAAGCTCAGATGAACTGAAAGGTCCAATTGATATTACAGAGTGAATCTTTAAACTCTTTAACTTCAGAAAAGTAACACCTGTTGCTCTTTTCAGGTGAGTTTTCACCATTTTCATTTGGTGCCTATTTTTATGGTGTTGTAGGGGAGGTGGAAACAGGGACCCACAGTTACAAACTTCGCATCTCTCCTCAGTGACAGTGAAGGACAGTTCAGTCAGAGAACATTACCCATTAATCTGCTTTTGGTGGCTGTCTGACAGGGTATTTATCACCCATTGGAGGGATAAATTGGCTGTCCCTGACTGGGATGGAGCGTGCATGAAGGAAGGTTCACCATGTCCCTGTCACCCTGAGAAATGACACTTGCTCTCACTTTGCTGTGATCACCAAAACTCCTTTCCAGGTTTGTTAATGTCCTTGGACAGTTCTTTACTTCTTGCTCCAGAAGTGGAAAACAACTAATCCCAATAAACGATAATTAACTGGTACAAATAAATTATTTTTTCTACTGGAAGGAAAGAAAAGACCAGCACGGGCCAGTTTGCTGGCAGTTGTGGTGCTAAAATAAACCTTTCTGTGAGGAAGAGTGAGGAGGAAAAGGAGGCAGCCCTTGGTCAATATATGCTACAGCATTTTCCAAAGTAAAAAAACCCAAACAATAATATCATGGTGCCTTTATGGAAACTGTTTGGAAATCTATTCACGGAAATCCTTCCCTGGGAGGGTGGGCAGGCCCTGGCACAGGGTGCCCAGAGAAGCTGTGGCTGCCCCTGGATCCCTGGGAGTGTCCAAGGCCAGGCTGGACGGGACTTGGAGCACCCTGGGCTGGTGGAAGGTGTCCCTGCCCATGGCACAGGTTGGGACTGGGTGGGCTTTGAGGTCTCTTTCAATCCAAACCATTCTAGTCTATGATTCTACCTTGTGACTGAAACAAGGTGCTTAAAGATATTTTAGGATCACTTGTTTGTGAATCATTGCATATTCTACTTGTGATTAGAAAAATGTAGCAAATGAAGGTTATTCTTCTAAAAATAGCAGGAAAATGTCAAATTGAATGATGTGTTGAAATTTTTTAATTACAGCTCTCATGAAATATTTTTAAATGGGACAGGACTGATAGTATTTTAATATGGCTTGTAAATTGTATGAACATCCTTGTATGGGGGTTGCAATCCTTTGAGGCTGACACTTTCTGGGTGCATCTTCCTCCAAACTAATGTCAGTTTAGTCCCACCATGTGTTGTGCTGTATCTTGTTTGTGTTTCTCCATTGACTTCAACCAGCAGCTCAGCTTTTAGGAAATGTCCATCAGAAATATCCACTGAATATTCCTTAGTTGCATTTTGTCCTTATTGTTCCTAGTTGTCCTTAGGTGCTGGAGCACAACCTGTATTCCACACTGAGGAAATTCTTGGGTATGGTTTTCCCTTCATTCTTCGCTTTTAAAAGCCACTTCAAAAAAGCAAATGTGAGCACAGTGCTTTCAGGTTTTGACTGAATTGAAATGTCTTAAAATATTGCCACAAATGTTAATCCTGTGTTGAGCAGCTGCCAAAATGTTTGTTTTTCTTTCCTAGAGGTAGAGAAATATTATGACAGAAACTAGCAAGCTTCCTTCATGTTTGTTTTTTTTCCGAGTTTTAGCAGTAAACAAGTCAAATTGCAATGCTTGGAAATTAAACCAGCCCCTTGCCTGTAGAATCTCATTTGAGGTGATCTGCTGCTGGGTATTAAAAGCTGCCTTAAAGAATGTTATTGAAATGTCAAAATGGAAGAAGTGAGAAATTAGGAAATAGGTAAAGCCTGGTTTCTGTCTAGTCTCCATTTGGTGGGTACCAGGGGCTGTGGCTATACAGAAGCCCCACTCCCTGTGCTGGGATACGTGTCCCTGTATCCCAAATATATGGGAGCCCAGAGGTTCCCATCGGAGATGCTCCAAACAGCAGCACACTCACCAACCCTGAGCATTTCATTGCTGAGCAGCACCACTTCTTTTGTGAGCCTGGGCACGCTGATGTTTTTCAGAAGCTTTCTGTTTGCCTAAATGTTAACAGGTTTTCAGATAGATCAAAAAATATTATCTTATATGTGACATAAATGTCATATGTGCTTTGTGCCAAGCTTTCAGGCTGCTTCCCAAAACAGGAACACCAGAGTTTTTCAAAAAAAGAAGCTGATGAAATTAAATACAAATAGGGCATATTTCTTTCTAATCTCATTATCAAAAATGGCTGAGCAGTTTCAGCTCTGATTTAGCCCAAGGAACGTGCTCAGCAACCCAAACAGCTGAAGCTCAGCAAAATTATAAACAACAGCAAATGATGTGTTTGTAACAGGGACAGTCAGTATCAGACTTGAAAGTGATAAGCAGGATTTGCAAAGATCAAATACTAAATATTGGAGCAGTGCATAATGAATGGGCAGAAATGCCAACTCCAGGTTGTCATGCTGGAAAGCTTTGGGATGTGCTGTTTTCCAGCACTGATGTTAGAGATGGAGAAGTCTGGATTTGCCTTGTGGAGTCCTTTTTGCCATAGGAAACAAAGGCAAGGAAAAGAAATAAGAAAGAAAAATATTCTTTCTACTTAATTCAATGAACTTCAGTCTTACAGTTGCTGCTCTTTTCTGGTTGTTTGAAAAGGTGGTGGAAAACTCTGCTTTCAGAAAGGAATGTAATAAACGAGCTCCCACAGAGCTTGGTGAGTGCTCACTTCTGGTTTGAAAGTATCAAAAACTTTTTGGGCTCTCAGTGCTTAATTCTGTGGTGAGATTTTGATATTTATCTAATCAATGGTTTTAATTTATCGCAAACACATGCTATGAAAGCTGGGAAAATATGTTATTTGTAATGACAGAATCTCAGAGTGGTTTGAGTTGGAAGAGACCTTAAAGCTCATCTCGTTCCACTCCCTGCCATGGGCAGGGACACCTTCCACCAGCCCAGGGTGCTCCAAGCCCTGTCCAACCTGGCCTTGGA
>JAWWTY010000158.1:35299213-35313722 GCA_035222235.1 Margarornis squamiger
GGGCCTGCCCACCCTCCCAGCCAGCAATTCCTTCCCAATATCCCATCCATCCCTGCCCTCTGGCAGTGGGAAGCCATCCTCCCTCCAGCCTCCCCAGGCTCCGTGCTGGGAGCCCTCAGAGCCCCCATGCCAGGGGTGCAGGTGACCTGTGCAGGTGACCTGGGGTGTGTTTGTACCTGTGTGGGGAGGGGACTGACCAGCCCCACAGTCACGGTGCTCTTTGCTCGGGCACGGTTCCCACACTCCCAGCTCTGCTGTACCAATCGCTCTTGGAGCTTCCTGAAGCAGGGCTTATTCCTGTGGAGTCTGTTTCCTAGAAGGATCGTTTGAAGGAGAGCTTTGAACAGGGGATCAAAGCACATCAGAGAGCAGGGAAGTGGCCTCAGGCTGGAGCTGGCCCTGGTGGCCTCCACAGTTCCTGCTGTTGTCCGTCGGGTGCCAGAGCCGAACAGCCCAGGCAGGGGAAGGACAGGATATCAGTCCTTCCACTCCTGCTTCACTTGAGCAGCCTGTTCCTGGAATAGCTCTGCTGTTTCTACCCTGAGCCGAGCAGTGACGAATCAAAAAAATATTATTTGCAGATTTAAGCATCTTTGTGTCCCTCGAAGTAGAATGAGGCACAGGTCTGCTGCCCTCCTACAGTGAAACTGGCCTCATGCAATGCTGTTTTCTGGCCAGGTCCTAGACCAGGACTTTTTCACTGTAATACTTTGATCATTGCAGGTTTCCCAGGTTGTTACCGAGATGAGGGAATTCCTGTCTTATGTGGCATTTATCCATTTCTCCTGGCTCTGTGGGTGAGAGGCACTAAAAAAGGATGCCAGCGTTCCTACTGCGCCGGAGGCTTTGTTGGGGCCACAGCGAAGGGTAAGGAGTGCTGCAGGAATTCAGGGCAGGTTTTTGGGCAGCAGGGCCGTGGTGACAGATGGCTGCAGGCACTGATGCTTCCCAAGCTGTGCGTGTGCTCCCGGCTCAGCGATTCCTGGCTGTGCAGAGGTGCCCAGCCAGCACTGCCACAGGACTCTCAGCAGCATTTGCCTCGACCCTCTCACATGTCCACTTTGGTATTTTGACAGTCACAGGGATCCTGGGAAAGGCCGGTGGGATGGCTGGGCTGGGCTGCTGCTGTCGTGCCATGTGCCTTGCTTTGGATGATCCGCTCCCTTGGCAGAGGCTGCCCATCCGTGGCACTGCCACCCAGGAGTGGTGCAGCACACAGCTGCCACCATGGAATATGTGAGAGTGTGTGTGTATTTATACACACGGGACATGCAGAGCCCTGTCCCTCTGCCCCACAGCACCTGAGCTGCTCCAGACTCAACTCCTGCTGTAGTGGACAGGGTGAGACCTGGACCAGCACAGCGCTCTGAACCTTGGCTACAGGATGGGAGATGGAGTGCAAGGATTGGCCTTGATCCACATTATTGAAGGCATTTCCTTGTGGTGGAGCTGTGTCTGTCAGGGTTCCCAGGGCCCTGCACATCCCAGGCAGCCCACAGCACAGTCTGCAGTCACAGAGACCTGGCATTCCCAGGCTGTCCACCTGTACCTGGGAGAACACCTGGGAATTGTGCCTGTGACATAGAGAAGTGTTGACAAAATCTAGTACATTTTTACAAAACACTTATGTTTCCACGAGACAGCTCTTTCTGGCAAAATCCTACTTCATGATCTAACTGCCAGCCCTTTCCTCCTCCTCTGTTCCCCACTGGTCCCTAGGCTGCACACGTGCCATCAGAACCACCTGGATGCAGGGACAGAGCAGGAGCTAGAGGTGCAGCAGTGGCATCAGCTCAGGTTAGAGTAACTGCCTGCAGGAGATGGTCTGTGACCTGCTGTCTTCTCCTCTAGTGACTAGAACAACAGTTTTGTGACACTGGTGCCATCAACACCAAACAAAAAGTCTGCAATGCGAACTGAGGGAAGTTTAGGGACTGATCCACAACTCTGCCTCAGCTGTTGGTCTTGGGCACATTTTCATCTAGACCTGCAAAGAATTTGCAATGTTCACCTTCATTCATTGAACTTTGATTTTTTGTTGTTGTTAAAAGCTGCCTGTTCAATGAATGTGAAACCTTTGAAAGGGGAGCAGAAGTCTGAACAGTGACAAAGCAGTTTTGTTATTCACCCATGGCTGTTCCTTGAGTTTATACTGGTTCACCTGATTTGTGTAGAATTATCATTAATTAGCACAGGTGAAAAGCTCATTGCCAGCCAACATGTTTCAGAAACAGACCTCAGACTCCAGTGTAGTGTGCCCTGGTGGGGCAGGGTCATGAGGAACATGGGATCCATGCCTTGTGTTCCAGGACTGCCAGTGGCTTCCAGGAGAAGTCCAGAGAGTTACCTGGCTTTGGATAAGTCACTTCCCAGGCCTCAGTTTGCTCTGCTGTAAAAGGGGGTGAGAACACAGCTATAAACTCTTCAGCCCACTAAAGGAAGCACAGGAGCTGCAGAATTGTGTGGCTGCTTCTACACAAGAGTTCTGTACAGTGATTTAGGAACAATCCTAAGGCCTGAAGCTTCTCAGAAGGTGATGTGGTTTAAAATGTGACTGATTCTGTAAAGGATGCTGAGAGGTGCCAGTTTGCCACCCCCAGGCACACCAGTGCAGCCAGAGCTGCAGCTGTATGGCCTGGGCAACTCCCCCACTGCATTCAGATCAGTGTGTTCAAACCTCAGCAGCTTTCAGCAAGATAAAAAGAAATTTTGTTTTTCCAATAGTGAAGTCACCTGTGACTCATTTTGATCATTCTGTTTAAAAATAGATCCAGTTTCTTCGTAATAAACTATTTTAAATCTAATTGTATTCCCAAATACTCCTTTACAAGGTGCATTTTCAAAGCCATTTCTGCTTGTTAGTAATGCAAGTCTTCCATCTCCACGTTTGTATTTTATGATTATTTGAAGTAATTTTCTAATTTGTGACTCATGGCTGTATGAAAAGGTGTTCTGGTAATTGTAGCTCTCTTGGCAGACTTTTGGGTTTAGATAGTGAGAATAAAGTCAGTTGCTGAACCCCCAAAGGTGAGAATTCCTCATGCCCAGTGCATGCTGACAGTGGTCAGGGGTGGGTTAGGGCACAGGGACGCGCACTGGTTTCACAGACACACAGCCCTGTACGAGCCCTGTCCATATGTTCATTCACAAAACCAGCAGCAGGAATTGCACACCAGCATGTTCAGCCTGTGTAATAAACACAGATTTTCAATTTCATCCACTTTTGCCAGGCTGTGCAGTAATTGCATGTATGGTACTGCTGGGCTGGTTTGTAGATTCCTGGTTTGTAGGCAAATTCTTACTGGAGACATTTTTGGGCCAGTTTGCCTGCCGGGGATATTTCCATTGCTCACGGTCCCATGTAATTCCCCTTTCCTGACCTCTCCTCACAACTCCTGGACTTACCACAAGAGCATAGAGTGACAGGACACAGGGAATGGCTTCCCACTGCCAGAGGGCAGGGACAGATGGGATATTGGGAAGGAATTGCTGGCTGGGAGGGTGGGCAGGCCCTGGCACAGGTTGGGCAGAGAAGCTGTGGCTGCCCCTGGATCCCTGGGAGTGTCCAAGGCCAGGCTGGACAGGGCTTGGCAGGGGGTGGCACTGGATGGGCTTTGAGCTCCCTTCCAACCCAAGCCATTTCATGACTCTGTGAGACATTGGAGGCTGGTTCCATGTTGTTCCCTCATAAACTTAATGTGCAGTAGAATGAAATGCCTGTGCTGCAGCCAGCATGTGGTACGTGGCAGTGCAGTTAAACTTCCCTGCAAGTGTTTCCCCAGACATTTCAGCAAGTCATTTTCCAGTCCCATTCCTGTTCAGTTTCTCTGTATCACCTCAGCTGCAATTCATGTGCAATTTCAGGATAATGACTCAGCCATTTATGGTTTTTGCTGCTTCTCAGATTGAGTTCAACTTCAAAGTAATAATTCTGATTAAAAATTGAGAGTTCTGGTTCTGGCTATGGCCTGTGAGGAAATAAGTTTTGAATGGATGTGAGAGGTGAGCTGGATTTTCCTTAGCTTAGGTAAGTGATTCCATTGGTGTTGGGATGGCAAAACTCAATTTTTCTTACAGCACCGGTGAGTTGCCAGTCAGCTCTTACCCTGGGGCTGATAAAAATAAAAACAAAAACAAAAACAAACAAAAAAAGAACCAGGCAAACAATGAGAAATCAGATGAAACTGGGACAAATCCACATCCCACAGTGGTAACAGGACATCCCAGTACAATCCTGGTGTAGCTGTGGTGCAGCTTTACATGCAGCAGGTTGTACATTCCATGTCCTTAATGTGAGAGATTCATTTGCGCTTGGGTCTCGGGTCTCTCTCCCAAGACAATGGTCCAGAAGGATCCAGCAGTTGTTCCCATTGGGATGCCTGGAAAAACTCCTTCCCACTCTGTTATCCCAGAGCCCCCCAGTCCCCATGGCCTCTCCTGGCCTGCAGTTTCTCTTGTGCTGGGTTTCATTTCTTCTTTCCCAGTGTACCTTGTCAGTATTGCTGGAGCTGACATTTCTAGGGAAGTGGTGTCAAATGGAGCTGCTAATCACGCTGTAAGATTTGTTTTGCAACATTCCTTTCAGCTTTAATTACTGGTAATTTAGAACCAAGGAGCTGTGTCATTAGCAATATATTTGTCATTTTGGTGAGTGAGGTTTTACAGAAACACCCAAAAAGAGCAAGTACAGTATGTTATACTGGATGAGGAAGGCAGGCAGACACAGGGAGGATTTTAAGCAGCCAGCCTGTTGAAGGTGAGGCAGGCTGGACTGTACAGTCAGGCTGGGAATGGAGATTTACAGTGACTCCAGCACTACAATATGGAAAATATATCCTGATTAACTGGATTCAGGTTGTCTGTGCGGCTTTTAGTGCTGTGCTTCCAAAATGCATCATTATAAACCATATGCCCATCTAAAATAAATGTCAGGACAAAGTATGAGTCTACCTTTGTCTTAGAGGCTTTGTACATTTATTTTCTTAAAGATTTACCAGATTTCAGCTGTTGTGCTTTTGTTTGAATCAAACCCGACTGAAAGGATTATTTAATTCTGCAAATCTAGTTAGGAAGGGAAAATTGCTGCTTTTATTTTACTGCTATGAAACATAATTTATAAATGTTTATAAATAATCAGCAGAAATCTGATCTCTGAAATGGATTGTGCACCCTTAGCACTGTGTTCCCATCTCACCAGGCAGCGAACAGGACATGACAGGTGACTGCCACCCGACCTGTCACCTTCTCTTTACCCGGGTCATCTGTGCTGCACCTACTTCTGCTTAGGAGGTGCTGGTGGCTCTTTGTTTCCTTGGGCAAGAACAGCTGTGGATGATGCTGGCACTGAGAAACAACACAGACCCAGGGATTTCAGCAGCAGTACGGAGTCAGAACAATGAACTAGAAAGACAAGATGGAAAACTTGAATTAAAAGCTTTCATTCCTTTTCTTTCACATGAAAAAAAATCAATGTGGCATAAAAAACTGATTTATCAACAGATTCCATTCACTTATGAGTTGGGGGTTGCACTGATTAGCTGAGCTGTGGTGACAAAGTTCATTTCATCTGGACTAAGCTTGAATGGAACAAATCTTTTGCCTAGAGAAATAGTCAGAAATTTTAAAAAATCAAATAAAAAAAAAACATATGGAAAGACTGGGGGCTGGGGAAAATGAGAGTAGAGAAACACCCCAATGTTGTGGTAAAAAATCAACCTGTGAATCACAAAGCCCTGAGTGGAGAAGGATAGGCTGTGCTTGTGTGAGGGGAAGAAGTGTTAATTCCATGGAATGTGGTTAGAGAGACAGAAGACAAAGTTTTCAGCAGTGTCAGCTGACCTTTTGGAGTCAGCAGAGAAGAAACATGAGCAGAAGGTTGGGCTGTTTTACTGGTGTGAGGACTGGCTGTGGTGGCAGGAGGAATCTCTGTATGCATGGCAGGCACTCCACCCAAACGGCAGAGAGGAATGTGTACAGGTAGGAGACATTTTACAGGGGATACAGGGGAAATCAGGATATTAGGGAATCACAGAAGACACTTAATTAGCAGAAGAGTGGGGGGAAAAGATGTAAATACAGTACCTGGCTGATATAGATGGAGGGAATTCTTTCTGTCTGCCTGTGTGTCATGGGACATAATCATCACATTTGTGTACAACCTGATGCACAAACCTACTTCAAAAAAACAGTTTAGTGCACTATAAATACACCATAACTAATTTTTACAAGCTGCTTGATACCGTTCATCCACACACCAGAAGTTTTCTGTGTTTTCATGTGGTGTTTGAGATCATATTATTCAGACAGGCACAATTTGCTCTTTCTCACAGTTTCTCTTTTTTTTTCTTTTTTTTTTTTTTTTTGCCACAGTATTGCAGTTATAAATTTACATTAGAAGGGTAAAATTAAGAAGTTGTCAGCAGAGAGGGAAAGATGCATTATTTATGGTCTGATGGATTCCAGAAGTCATTAATAATAGAAACACTGGGCATATTCCCACAGAATGCCTCTTCTCATACTTAAGCTTTCCTGTAATGATGGCTAATTACTGTGGGTACCATTAGCATCAGACTGGAATTAGGAGTGTTAAAATGTGATATCATTAAAGGGAACACAGTAAATTCAGGATATAAATGAGCCACTTAAAATGCTAAGCAGTATGGTGAAATATTAAAATATAAAAATATCAGCTCAAAATACCATGAGACTGAAAATGAGGTCAAAATACTGATGTACAGATGACTCTTTTTAATAAATCTAAGTTCCATGTGTGGTGTCATTAAAGGGAACCATGTGCATTCCCAGAACATCACATGATTGCTGTCTTTGTGTTTTAAGACCTTGGTTTTAATTCTTGTTCTGAGACAAATTATGTCCTAGTAGTGTTGCTGAAGGACCATTATTTACCCTCGAATTTCACCACATTTTAGCATGACCTAAGAGTGAGCAGTGCATTTTTCTATGTAGACATATTTTATCTGCCTTATCTGTGCTTAATGTTTCTATCATTTTTTCTGTATTAGTGGACACCTATTTGAGCATGCACAGTATGCAAAAACCTGCTTACTTGACATTTAATTTATCAGGATCTCAGGTGGAGTTCCAGACTGAGACCCACCTGTATGACCCTCCTGGTTTGGCTTTTTTACTTGCAAGAGAACTACACTGGATGAGCTCTGCAGATTACATGGCATATTAGAGAATTAAGTAGTTCCGTGGGCTGGCAAATTAAACTGTTTCCTCAGAAGACCTAAATCAAGGTTGTTTCAGACCAAAACTTCTGTGAGCTCCTCACAGACATTGATACCTCCCTCACCAAGGCTCATGAGGGATGGGAACTGCTGTAGGTCCAACTGGAGTGGACTGGGAGAGGTGGGATGCCAGCCCAGCACTTGGCTGAAGGAAGTCTTTCTCATACCTGTCTGCAGCAGAATTAGTGTGAATTCATCATTTGGAAACACTGACAGAGTTTTCCAGTGATATATTAAATAGTTCTTTCAAGATGCACAATTGTACTTTTAAAGGCATTCTCCTATTTTAGAAGTCCAGTTAGAGTTTAATTTTTAATGTAATATTAATGATAGAGCTAGAACTTCAAAGTTCTTTATTTCACAGAATTGTCCTTGTTCCAGTGCCTAAAGGGGCTCCAGGAGAGCTGGAGAGGGACTTGGGACAAGGAATGGAGGGACAGGACACAGGGAATGGTTTCCCACTGCCAGAGGGCAGGGATAGATGGGATATTGGGATGGAATCCTTCCCTGGGAGGGTGGGCAGGCCCTGGCACAGGTTGGGCAGAGAAACTGTGGCTGCCCCTGGATCCCTGGAAGTGTCCAAGGCCAGGTTGGATAGGGCTTGGAACAACCTGGGCTGGTGGAAGGTGTCCCTGCCCATGGCAGGGGGTGGAATGAGATGAGCTTTAAGGTACCTTCCAACTCAAACCAGTCCATGATTCTGTGAATCAGCACAGGCCATTGTTAATCATTATGGATATAAATCAGAGGTTCCTCTCCCTAGGAGGCAGTGAGTGTTTGTGGAGAGGAGGAGTTTCATGAAGTGTTTCAGGGATTTTGGTAAATATTGGCATTTCAATATTGGAACATACACAAGTCTTTTAACTTATTTTCTGCTGCACCTGCAGAACCTGTCATGATTCCTGGTGCAGCTACAGCCATGTACAAGGAATGCCAAAACAAAAGGGAGAGAAGCTCTCGGTTGCTCTTGTGCTTAATGTAGCTGAGGTGATGTTTGTTTTCCTGAACCTGGCCCTAAAGCCAAGGATAGGTTTTCATTTGGTCTTTCCAGCAACTGCAGAATAATGGTTAGAATCAAAATAAGAAAAACACTTGGGAGTGGAAATAAAATGCCAAACATTGAATTTTCAATGAGAACTTGTGTGGCTCTTGGATATTCAAAATTATGCCTTTTGTAGACTCTCAAAGTGTTTTGGTAACAAATCCTCATATGGAATCTTTAGTCCAGTTAAACTGAACTTTCTCTTCTCTTCCAGTGGAGTTTCAGTGAGCAAATGATGCAAAACTGAAGCAAAACTGCACAGCAGAGTACCCTTTCCCACTGTTCTTACTGAGACTAATTCTCATCTTTGTAATAAGGAAATTGATTTACCTTTGAACATTGTTAATTTTTGCAAAAAGTAAAAAATTAGGATAGTAGCAAAAGCATGTCTAGTTTATACAAGCGTGCATCATTTGTGTGGCAAAGTGGCCTATTCCAGCTGTTTTCCCAAGCTCCCTTACCATTTATTATGTCCATCCTTTCCAAAGAAACACGTAACATACTTGAAACACTCTAGTGAGTGATTTTAGGTTTTAGCTGCCCTTCAGTGGTATGCAACCTTGAAAATGTTGAGGATTTAGTTACTATTCTTCAAAACAACAAACCCAGTAGACTGGAGTGACAAACCATGTATAAATGATGCTCTGGAGCAGTGTTGTTACTTAGTTCTGTGATCACATTTAATGGTAGTTTATTTAATGGTGGCATATTTAATGAAAAATAATCCCATGGTCTTAATATTTAGAATCTGTGGGCATGCACATGAGGTTTGGGAACCTTCTGTAACAGGCAAGAGTTTTCTGCTCCCTCCCACATGGCCCATCTGTTCATGTTGGATGGGAGCTGGGTAAGGAGTAGTAGCTACACATTGTGTGCAGAGAGGGTAATGGAATGTGCCTGGGAATGCTGCTCCTGCTCCCAGATGTGAGCAGAGTGGGGAGATGGAATCCAGTGTGTTTCTTCTCCAGGATTCAAGGAACCTCCTGAGTCTGTAGTTCAGATAGAGCCAAAACTTTGTGTACCTTATGATCTCTGGACACCACATGGGTGAGCTGAGACAGGTTCAGCCCTTGGTAGGGCAGCAGCAGGTCTGGAGCACAGACCTACCCAAAAAGTGGGTGAATTCTGTGGGTGCCTGAGGAATTCTGTACACAAACACAGCTCCACGTAGGTAAAAGTCAGACTTTGGAGCACAGTGTAGATGTAGCCTAGAATTAATCAGAAGCAAATAGATATGACAGATCACCAAGTGAGATCAGTTGTGTGTGAAGATTAGCACCTATAAAGGTGTAATTTGAGATAATACTGAGCTTGTTTAACCTGAGATGTCAGCTGGGATGAAATGCAAGGTGTGCAAAAGTCATCAGTACGTTGATTGTCATCATTACCTTAAATTTCATCACATATTTAGAATCAGAGAATGACAGAAGGGTTTGGGTTGGAAGGGACCTCAAAGCTCATCTCACTCCTGCGTGGGCAGGGACACCTTCCACCAGTCCAGGTTGCTCCAAGCCTCGTCCAACTTGGCCTTGAAATTTAAGTTGATTGTGTTAAAAGATGTCTCTTGTTTTGACTCACAGATTGCACTTGGGCTCTCGTAGTATGTTAATGATTATTGTAGCTGTTTGCTTTGCCTTTTTGCTTCCTCTGATATGTGGAACTTATTTTTAACTCCTATTCATCATGCAGAGAACTCTGTCTTTAACTCAGTCATACACAACTCATGTAATACTTATTTATACCCCAGTCTGCACTGGCAGGCTATAAATGCTGCAGGCAAATGAAGTGAGAGAAGAAGTTATGGTTATATACAGCCCAAGCTCAGTCCTTATATGCATATGCATTACATCAGTCTTAGCTTCCAGTGTATTTTTAGCTCCAAGTAGAGATTCCAGCACAGAACTGGGATTTTCGGCTGTCACGTCCTGCTGTGTTTCAGAATTCCATCATTTTACAGTGAATGTGGAACATTTAAGCCTTGCTGGGAGCTGTGATGGACTCTCCCTCAGCTGCAGGGGTTTAGGTGAGCCCCAATGGAGCAGGGCTGTGTCAGCAGTGTGGGGCCATGGTTGCTGCACCCACGTGTCCACGGTCAGGGAACCAGGGACCCTCAGTAGGACAGTGGACACAACTCTGAGAGCTTCAGTCCTGCAGGGTGTGGAGCACACCGGGCTCCCAGACTTGGTGTGAGTCAGAAGGATTAAGCACTTAACAAAAATGATTGTAAATTGCATCAGCTTCTGCATTGTGGGATGGATAAAAATCCAGGTGAAGGGTTTGCCAAACAATGAGATCCATTAATGATGAGCTCCATTAATTATCAATCAGAAGGAAGGCACTGCTCTGCTATGCATCAATAGATTGGTGATTTCTTCCAGAACACAGATTGCTTTGTGAAAAATCCTTGAGATTAAAATAAATAATAAAAGAAAACAGACCAGTGAATCCCATTTCTGTTGGACTGATTGACACTACAAACACTGTGTTTTCCATAAAAGCCAATTAATTTAATTGGTACACAGGACTGCAGCAATCCCCCTTTCACTCCTGTGGAGAAGCTGAACTTGAGTGAACTGTTGCAGTCCAGCATGGATCTGTCAGGAGAGTGACCTAAGGAAGGGGACAAGCCAAGAGTTCAGAAGCTGAAAGAAGGAATGATAAAAGATGAAAAGATGAAAAAGCAGAATTTCTTGATGATGAATATGTAGATGCAGCCCGGGATTTTACCGGATCAGGGAAGAACAGCTCTGCTCCGAGGAAGCTCCTCTGTGCAGGTGACCAAGCCTCAGTAGTGTGGGATAAGGATTGCACGAGTGTTGGAAAACTCCACATTCCTACTGGAAAATATGAAAGCTGTTTAATGTGCATCTTTGTCAAATCTGAGTTTGATGAATAAATGGTATTTTTGACATAAGTATGTGGAATACAAAATAACTTTTGCACTTTCTATTATTGAAACTATTTTTTCTCCAAAATAAAAAGCACTATCAAGCTTTTATATTTTCTTATTTACTGCCTTTTGTAATTTTACCCTTGAATGTCCAGATTCTTTCTATTGAAGAGTAGTAGGGTTTTGTAATACAGAATAACAACAGACTGCAGAATCCTGCAGGTAACTTAATTTTTAATTTCTAGCATATGAACTATGATAAATAACTATGTATAAATACACATTATAGTCCTTTGCAGTTGCATACAAAACATTTAATAAATGCTTTATTTGTCATATTTTACAATATGCAAATAATGCAAATCCTACTGGGGACAACTTATTGGCAAATCCTTTCTGAAGCAGGGAAGTACCTGGTTGTGTGAAGAAGAGAATAAACTGGATATGCTCTTAATTTTATATTTCGGTCACTAATTGCCATGGTATCAGTGGTTTTTTTCCCTCTGATATTCAAGAACATTTTGGGGGGTAATTGGGTAATGCCTGTAACTCTGCATCTTGTAAGTCCTGTTCAGTACGTCCACTTATAAAAGTTTCGTGCTGCTTTTTGCTACCTCAAGTAGTGACTCCTTTCTGCGAGCATCGTGCCTGGGTTTGGGGTGGTGGCTCTCCCCGCGTTCCCAAATCCCACCCGCGCTCCGGCCAAAGGCAATGCTGCCCTCTGGCGCTTCCCGGCGGGATAACCGGCCTGCCCCTGCTCGGCGGGACTGGGCATACTGGGAGCACTGGGAGGCACCCCACGACTTTGTTTAATGCCCAATAAATATTGGAATTAAGAACTCTGCAACATATTCTCATGCGTTTATATTGGGTGCTTCAGTTGTGCTCTCATGTTTGGTGTTTCCTTGTTCTCTGATGGTGTCTTAGAAGCAGTTTTCATATTCCTTGGGCATGACAGAGAATATTCTTTTATTTAACCCTAAAGATTTCCGTTTTCAGATTGTTGTTGGAACAGGGGGGAAAGACCACAAGGCATCTGTCCCTGCTTAATAATACTTAGACTATTTATCCTAAAATTATGGGGTTGTCTTGGATTTACCATCCTGATTTTGAGCACTTGTGCTGAAGGCAAGGGCAGGTAAGTACTTGTGGTGCCATCGCCCACCTTGGCTGTCCCCAAAGTAACTTCTCTGTGTCTGTGGCAGATGGAGGGGAGCATGCCCTGTCCTTTGTGCTCTTTTGTCACCCTCAGTGACAATGCCATAAGGGAGAGTTCTGGAAATGGGCTTGTTCTATGGGGTTCCCCCTCTGTGAGCTGCAGCAGCACAGGCACTGCTGTTAAAATAGACTTGGCAGGTGTCTCGTGAGCAGCACAGAGGGGAGCTTTGCACAGGGACAGATGAAGTGCCTATGAAAAAATTCAAATCTACCACAATAATTTCTTTTGGTGCAAAATCTGGGGCGTTACTAACTTGAAGCACAGGTAAGGTGGTTTGTCTGGGAAATAATTTGGCTTCACAGGATAGTTTTGAGGTTTTAAAAGCATTCAACCTGGCAGAACAAAGACAATTTTATTTTTTTTTTTTTTTTTGGTAGCTTAATTTGGAAACTGCTGAGGGAAGGGCCTAGCCCAGCAGCAGAGTGCCAAGGAGCAGGAGTCTGAGAATGTGAGCAGTGTGGAGGTGGGGCTTTGCCTTGGCTCTGCCACCCATGACCCCACAAGGCTCCTGAGTCAGCGCCCATCAGTGTTTTCCAGCAGAGCCGTGCTCTGTAAATAACTGACTGTCCTCTGCTCTGGGCAGCCAGAGGTCAGAACATCTGGCAGGAGGCCCTGAGGGCAGGCAGGGCCCTGCTGCCTCCCCCAGGGCAGAGGAGGACACGGCACCTGCCCTTCTGTAACACAGCCATGCTTGGGAAAAGCTGGAGATGTTCTCTTTGGTTTCCTCATGCGGGATCTGTTGGTTTGCTCCATTTCTCATGTCTAAAAATGAGTGTATCTGTGTTTGAGGCTGCATCTCAACTGACTGTGCAGGCATGTTCCAGCTGATCCTCTCAGGACATGATTACAGAACAGTGCCTGTAAATCAAGGGGAATTTTCATCAGCTCAAAGGGAAAATCCATGACATTACACTATCCTGTACTATGGCAGAGAGGTGATTCCAAGTCCCACAGCTGCGGCCAGACAGGTCCGAGTAGCACAGAAAGTCAAGTACAGTAAATAAAGCAACTGAAATAATAATTTTACTGTGTTTACTCAGATCCCTCAGAGAAAATAAACTGGAACAGCACATCAAACAGTACATGGGAATGATGAAAGCAGGAGGAGGAAAATGCAAAGGAACATCCCATCAAAGCCGATTCGATTCACTCTGACAAGGTTTCCTTTGAATGTCTGTAACATGTGGTTATGTCTGTCCACTGTGTCCATACTAGTAGCTGGGCATTGATTAATCCTGTATATTCCAAGATGGCACAGCTGCCCCAGCTACATCCAGAGTCACCGTATTCAGGGAGTGTGTGTGACAGGGGACACAGCTGGGACATCGGCTGAACTCCTGAACTGCAGCACCGGTGTTTGGAGGATGCTTCAAAACATCCTTGTCCTTCTGAAAAGGAGTCCAGAAGTCTCTGTCCTTGGGGACATCAAAACTTCCCTCTGTGCCTGTGTTCTACTCTCCACATATTTTCAAGGCTTTGCAGAAAGTCAGGGCAGCTCCCAGACTCTGGCTTGTCCTGTCCTCTGGGCACAGTGATTGCAACTCTGATAATGGTACCAAATACCAGCTCAGCTGAGGTTTTTTGTTTCTGTTTTGCTGTCTAGATTAACAGAGGCAAGGAAGTGCAGTGCTGGTCATGGGAGTAACCATTTATTAGCCTTCCTGGGAAGTCTCTGCTGACACAACTGGGTCTCAGCCCTTTGAATAGGAGAATTTGGCTTTAGTCACAGCAAATACACAGTATTTATTCCATATGGATCAGGTGTGCTTCAGTCTGTCAGCAGCTCAGGAAGGAATGGGCTCCTTTCAGAAAGGATTGGTAACAATAGACAAGTTATTTGTAAATATTTGCATTGGGATGCATTTGCATCAGTATTTGCATCAGGAAGAGCATGGCCAGCAGGTCAGGCAGATGTTCCTGCCCATCCCTAGTGAGGCACATCTGCAGTGCTGCGTCCAGGTCTGGGCTCCTCACTACAAGGAAGACAGGGAGCTGCTGGAGAGGGTCCAGCAGAGGCCACAGAGGTGATTCGGGGTCTGGAGCATCCCTGTGATGAGCAGAGACTGCGGGAGCGGGGCCTGGTTAGTCCAGAGAAGAGAAGGCTGCGA
>JAWWTY010000158.1:35315384-35414597 GCA_035222235.1 Margarornis squamiger
GGCCCCTCAGTGCCCCCCCCGGGTCCCCCATTGCCCCCCCCCGTGTCCCCCATTGCCCCCCCCGTGTCCCACATTGCCCCCCTCGTGTCCCTCAGTGCCCCCCCCTGGGGGCAGCAGCCGCCCTGGCCGCCCCTGGGGGCACAGCCCGAGGTCCCGGGCCCCCAGGAGGAGCATCTCTCCAAGGAGGGCACCCCGGGCTGCGGGCCAGGCACCCTGCCTTGGGTCCCCCAGCCCCGACCCTGCACGGGAGCACAGCAGCCTCACCTCCCGGATTCTGCCTGGAAGATGTGGGGGGCAGGACTTCTGAGCTTCGTTTTCATTGTTTATTTAGTTTCACGTGGCTATCCCGGAAAACTGGAGCAGTATTTTCAAAAGTATTCAGGCACCTATGGCTTCCAGGAGACCATAAACCAGCCCGGGGTCTGGTCCCAGCCCAAGCCATTGGTGTCCTTCCAGCCTCCCAAACCAGCTGTTTCTGTCCTGTCACATTCCACTTGTCTTCCTCTGCAGTGACACTTTTTTTTAATCTGTTTTTTTTCACCCTAACCTTTCTCCATTATTACTTCTTTCTCACCAGCCCCCTCTGCCCCCAGTGGGCCCAGGAAACAACCCAGTGGGTTTTTTTCCCAGGCTTTAAGGCACTGATGGAGCTGGTGCTGCCCCAGTCCTTTCACTGGAAGCACTGGTCTGTGCTGGTGGGAGGGTGACCTGTGGCCAGCTGAGCAGTGGGGCTGTGGCCATGAGCCAGTGCTCGTCCTGCCTGTGGGGTCCGGAGTGCTGCCTGGCCTGTGGTGACTGCAGTGGGGCTGTGACATGTGGTGGCCAGTACGTGGTGAGAGCCATGGCTTCTGCTTCTGGCTGTGAGCAGGAGGGGAGTGAGACTGGGGGTGTGGCAGGTGCCTCCCTCCTGGGGATCCCTGGAGACTTGTGTGAGCACAGGTAGCAGGCTGAAAGCACCTTTTCCACTGCAGCTCCCCCACATTTGGGGTGTGGAGGGTAGGAGAGTCTTGCTCATCCTACGGCAGGACACAGGAATCAGTCTGACAGTGGTTGGAAGCTGAAGGTCAGGATGTGTCCCAAAGGCAGCAGGAATTCATCAGCTTGGTGCTGAACTTGGAATGCCCCAAATGGAGAGGTGGCAGAGATGTTTTGCCTCCTGCTGTGCCCATCTGATGCAGCCCTGTCCCACCGACCTGTCCCTGTGTGGGGTCACGGGTGCTCTGCCTGTAGCCCCCGGGCAGTGGGATGGGGCTGGCAGGAGAGAAGCCACCGGAGCAGGTTGTTCTACCTGCACAGAAAGAGGAGAAATACCCCTAAAGAGAGGGGAGGACCTGTGTGGTGGCTCTTCAGCTTTCTTTTGTGGTTTAAAGTGATTTTAGCATTACATAAAGGATGAATCTGTTTTACTTAGATGTAGCTGCCCCATCCCTGAAAATGTTCAAGGTCAGCTTGGATGGGGCTTGGAGCCACCTGGTCTAGTGGAAGGTGTCCCTGCCCATGGCAGGGGAGCTGGAACTGGATGAGCTTTAAGGTCCCTTCCAACCTAAACCATTCTGTGATTCCATGATTATTTCTCCTAAGATGTAACGAGTGTCACGGGGGGCTGAGGAGGCCTCCATGAGCACCCAGGCGATTCCTGTCTGTCTAGGTCCCACCAGATAACTCCATTATTTTAGCCACAAAAGGCAGGCACAGGTGTGAACTTCAAACCACCTGCCCGGGTTTGGGGGTCTCAGCCTGCAGACAGGTGTGTGGGCAGCAGGGCTGCCTGTACCCTGCCTTCTGCCCTGTGCCTTTAGGGATGTGGGTATGTAGGGAACAGTCATGCCTGACTTTCCAGCAACTGGGGAATTATTTGCAGAAGAAAGTGGCTGTGTCCTTCCTGCGGGTGTCCCTTCCTGCCACAGCCTGGGTGGTGCAGCAGCACCAGGGCCTGCCCAGTGACTGGGAGTTATTTGCTTCTGATAAATTGGCTCTGCTCAAAGTGAGCTCCATAGTGTCCACGCTTGAGCTGAGATTTAAATGCATTTTGACTGCAGTTACACTGTTTTTGGTAACAAGACTTGGCAGTTTTGTTGCAGCTTAACTTACAATTAGTTGTTTTATAATTATGAACAAGTATAAATCAGAGGACGGTATCTCCTGTGCTAAGCAGAGGCTGGGTTGAGGTAACAGTCTATTTAGCAGCTGCCCCAGAAAGGGGGATTACAAGCAGGGTGAAATCTCGTCACACAGTATTTCCTGCTGCTTTAATCACAGAATCACAAACTGGTTTGGGGTGGGCGGGACCTTAAAGCCCATCCAATCCCACAGCCTGCCTTGGGTCAGGACAGCTTCCACTAGACCACGTTGCTCCAAGCCCCTTCCAGCCTGGCCTTGAACACCTGCACACACCACCCCTGCACAGCATACCTGCCCCTGACCTGCCCTTCTGACATCTTCATCCTGACTGGTTGGGCTCAGGTCTGCAGGACCAACAGTGATAGTGAGTAAACAGAAATACATGAACTACATCCTGGTTTGTGCACAAAAGCTGGGGGGATGTAGGGAAGTGTGGTGAACTTGGTGTTTCTTCCTGTGGGAAAAGTAAGTTTCTCTTGGATAGCCAAGTGTGTCAGATGGAGCATTCCCTATTCTGCAGTGGGTGGAAAGACACCAGCACTAAATCCTCTTATGAGGAGCTCTGCCTGCGTGGAAGGCAGCTTTGGGCTGGGGTGGGGAGCGCCGGGGGCTGCAGGCATGGCAGCTGGATGAGCTCTCCAAGGGTAGGACATAGCCACCTGTAGCTGGCCTTCCTGGGGCTGAAGGAGCCCAGGGAGCTGGTTCTGTCAGTGCATCCCCATCTGGAGCGTGTGGCGTGGAGGGATAGAGAAAGCGAAAGCAGCCACGGGTGGTGGCACAGTTCACTCGAGCTGAACGGGCACTGCTGATGCCTGGCAATACAGTGACAAGGGGAGAGGTACTGGCCTCTCTGCAGCTGTTTTCCTTCCCCCTGTGCCTGAGATGTAGGGCTGGGATGCACAGTGTCTCATGGGGACAGGCAAGACAGCAGAGCTCCTCTTACCTCTGCCTGGACTTGGCATGGAAGCACAGTTCCTCAGCAGAACTGCTCTCTTGGCCTTCAGAGACTCTTCCAGTACAGGAGCAGTCCTTCCGTGCCACACGCTGTGGCAGGATGTGCAGAGCTCGTCTGTCCCCACCTGGCCATGGCCGTCCTGACAAAGCCACTACCTGGCCATGTAGAAGATGCTGCCACTGAGAGTTAATCTTAAGATGCTTTGTTGTCCAGCATGAAATCCCTCAGGCAAGACAGGTAGTATCTCCTCTCAGAACACTGGTGGTGCTGCATAGAGTCACGGAATCATGGAATGGTTTGGATCAGAAAGGACCTTTAAAGGGTCATTCAGTTCTCACACCCTGCCATGGACAAGGACACCTTTCACCAGCCCACATTGCTCCAACCTGGCCTTGGACACTCCCAGGGATGGGGCAGCCACAGCTTCTCTGGGCAACCTGTGCCAGGGCCTGCCCACCCTCACAGGGAAGAATTTCTTCCTGATAGTCCATCTACCTCTGCCCTCTGTCAGTGTGAAACTATCACCGTTTGTCCTAATCCCAACAGGTCCTACAGAGAAGCTTGTCCCCATCTTTCTTACAGGCCTCCCTGCTGAGCTGGTGCCCTGGCACAGGGTAACAATTGGGGCACACAGTGCCCAGGGGCCATGGGGCACATTCCAAGGCACCGAGGCCATGTCCAACCCAGCAGGGTTACAGGGTGCTGATAGGTTAATGTTACAGGGATAAACTGTCCTGTGAGTTATCCTTTGGATGCTCCACTTGTGCCAAGCAAGCAGCTCCCTGCCAGGCTGGATCTTGGGGTGGGACGTGGGTTCAGTGACCTGCCCTTTCACAGCCAGGCTATGGGAATGGACAGGGGCTGGGCTGGCCTGCAGGGGAAGTGGGCTTGTGTCCACACAAGGAGCAGTGGTGTGGTGTGCCCAAGACATGCAGCCTCACTGCATAAAATAACCGTAAGTTACAGTCATCGTTGCATTTAGAAATGGTATCACTTTGGATTGTTTTATGAATGGTGCCGACATCTCTCTCTGGCTGTACAAACTGTACTGGCTTCCTGTGTTGTCTTTTGAAGACACCTACTTTCTCAGTTGTCTTGTTTAAAAAAGCCCTCTTAGAACACAAATATTTTGTTCCAAATTATGTAATTTCAACAGCTTAATCCTTTCCCAGTTAAACTAAGCTGTCATTCAACAGCAAGTTCTTGCATTCTTTCTGCAGTGGGAAAGGACTCTCCAGGCTCCTCTCCACTGGTGAACCCACAGCAGTGGTGTTGTGCTTCTCTTGGTGAGGGGTGTGGGACTGAGTGGACACCTTCATGTCCTCTTCAGTGCCCTTCTGCTAACACTTACCAAAACACCCCCTCTCTGTAACACCAGCAAGAAACTTCTCCCTTGCTTCAGGGAGAGTCCTTCCTTCCTGGGGGCTGGAAAGAAAGCAATGGCTGGCAAGGAGGGGAATGGGAATGTAGTATCTTAAACTCAGACTGGTGTTTGGTATGTACCAGTTCTCCATCCCTTTGTGTCTCCTTCATGGCTCCCCAGTACAGCATTTTGTTGTTATTTAAGAAGCCCCCACACTTCACTGACAGTGTGTCCTCTACAGAAGTGCCTCTGGAGAGCCAAGACAGCGAGTGCTGCCAGGCTGGAGTTGATGTTTCAGGGCAGATATCTGTCCCAGTGCTGTGTTAGCACAATATTTCTAATGTCAGGCCAAGGGCTTAAATTCATAAATTCTGGATACATGAATTGCAGTTGCAAGTTTCAGCATTTCAGAGGATCTGCTTTTGTCAATATCCAGGCCAGATATCGTATCCAGACTTTGGTGGCCTGTAATGAGACTTGGCCTTGAACGGCAGAGCATCATCATTGTTAATCTTGCTGTTCTGAAGCAGTAGTGGATTCCTTATTTGAAGAAATAGAGCTATAAATGGAGAGACTAGAAGAGAGGAGCAGAGCCATGTCCTGGTGAACCTGTGGCTCAAAAGTGCAAATTATCCACCCAAGTCAAGGTGCTCAGGTTTGGAATGAGAAGCTGGAAAATCAGCTGTGCAGGTATGGTGTGAAGAAGGGCAGTTTCATAGCTCCCTGAACGCTAATCTTACCGCAGCCCTCCTCAGCCTTACTAGCCTGCTGATGCAATAACCTGCTTTGTGGGGTAAAACCTACAACTTCTTAGAGCAAAACTTTGTGCTAAGAGTCTTGGAAAGACAAGTTTTGATCTTTGTGCCTTTCCTGGCAGAAAAGTAGGACACCTTGCCGATAATTTGCATTGCTGTTTTTTTCAGTGGCAGAATTGGCTGCCTGGTCTTAAAAGTCAAGGGAGAATGCTGTGTTCTTAGTACTGAAGTTGTGGGAGGGTTGGGGTTTTATGGTTTCCACTTCTCAAAGCTCCTGACTCTGTTTCTTTCCCTCATTGCCCTTGTTGCCCCATTTTAGGTCCGGATTGTTCTGTCTCCCCTCCTCCTTCCCGAAGCACGAGGACCCTCCCTCCGGTGCCTGCGCTAACGGCACTGCTGACGGCGGGGATGGTGTGCAGGGAGAGCTGGAGCCACCGCCTGCTGCCGAGAATCCTCCCAAGGGGACTGGGGAGGAGCAGGTGCCCCCGCTGCTGCCGCCCCCGCCGCCGGGCCTGCCCCCCTACCCACCCTACTTCGAGGGAGCCCCCTTCCCCCGGCCCCTCTGGCTGCGCCACACCTACAACCAGTGGGTCCCGCAGCCGCCACCACGGACTATAAAGAGGACGAGGAGGCGCCTGTCGAGGAACAGAGACCCCGGGAGGCTCATCATGAGCACCATCAGACTGCGGCCCAGGCAGGTGCTCTGCGAGAAGTGCAAGAACACCCTGAACCCCGAGGATGCAGCACCACGGCAGAACACCAAAACCAGGAGGAAGCTGAGCATTCAGGACAAGGAGCAGAAAAAGCACAGCGACTCCGACTATGTGGAGAAAAGGAACAAAAGAGAGAAGAGGGAGGATGACAAGTTTTCTGGGGAGCTGGTACATCGAACACCAGTTATAAAAATATCCTACAGTACTCCACAAGGGAAAGGCGAAGTGGTAAAAATCCCTTCCCGGGTCCATGGCTCGGTCAAACCGTTCTGTCCAGAGCGAGTATTGCAGAACGGAGCAGGGGACCAAGAGGAGACCAGGGACTCTGAACGGTGCAGGGAAACCAAATGTTTAATGGACAAGTCAGCAGGCAGCCAGCTTGCTTCCATTCCAAAACTGAAGCTCACGCGGCCAGTGCATTCCAGTGTGGATGTCCCACCCCCAAAGATACGGCTGAAGCCCCATCGCATCAACGATGGTCAGAGTGTTTCAATTTATAAGGCAGAACTGATTGATGAAATCAATGTTCTTCAAAACAGCAGGGAGTCAAATCCTGGAACATTTTACAATGATGAATCCACTGACAGAAGTTTGGCTGAGATATCTTCAGGGAGTTCAGGTGAAGATGATGACTTTAAAAGGTTTCCCCAGGGTAAAGATGGACATGATAACTTGGCTTTCCTCATGAATTATCGTAAAAGAAAAGCAGATTCTTCTAGTTTATCAGTGTGTAGCAATGACAGTCTAGATGAATCCAAGTCTTCTAGTTCAGAAGTGACATCACCAGACCTGTGTGACTTTTTGCCTGGTGATGATGCCTCTGTCTCTTCATCTTCAAAAGATGAGCGTAAAATTGTGCCACCACTGACAGTCAGACTGCACACCCAGAGTGTGTCCAAATGTGTCACAGAAGATGGAAGGACTGTTTCAGTGGGGGATATTGTCTGGGGTAAAATTCATGGGTTTCCATGGTGGCCAGCACGAGTTCTTGACATAAACCTCAGCCAGAAAGAAAATGGGGAACCCTCGTGGCGAGAAGCTAAAGTGTCGTGGTTTGGTTCTCCTACGACTTCATTCTTATCTGTTTCAAAACTCTCTCCTTTCTCGGAATTTTTCAAGCTGAGGTTTAATCGCAAGAAGAAAGGGATGTACCGGAAAGCAATCACGGAAGCCGCGAAGGCGGTCGAGCACCTGACTCCAGAAATAAGAGATCTCTTAACACAGTTTGAGACATAACTTTGCCTCCAGTTTCAGGTGAGTGCTTGCTGGACTAATGCTTCCCATCCATGCGTTCCTTCCTTGTGCTTTTTAAATCTGTTTTGTTTGCATTTGTTTTTCCATAAAATAGGAGGTTGACAATTGTGAAACTTAAACACCTGGCTGGTGGTGGTAATTTCAGAGGTGGTGAGAAGCTTTATTTCCAAACTTTTGGGGGACCATGGGAGTTGGAGCTCTTATTCCCAGAGGAAAGTGCAGGGCAGCTGACCCCGCAAGGAAGCAGCACTGCCTGTTCAAAGAGCTGATAAACTTGTAGCTGTATCAGCACCGTTTACAGAGGGTGCTTTGTTTGCATCAGAATTAACCCTGTGTGCCTGGAGGATTTACAGTTCCTAGGCTTTCAATTTCTTTGAAATACCTTTTGGTTCAAAGAAGTAAAACTTTTACTGAGATTAAGATGATGTTTATCATATGTAGGTGGTGGTGCCCAGCAGTTACCCAGAGCAGTTCAGGACCCTTGAGGGCCCTTTTCTCCCTCTGGTTTCAGATTTCTTATGAAGGCCCTTTATGGCTCTTCGAATGATTGTGCCAAAAGTTGTCCTTAACTGGGGAGCAGTATTTCAATAGCTCTCGCAGCACTTGAGGTTTGACTTGTGCCTAAATTGTTAGTGTGTCACTGGGTAATAGCCTGGATCAAATTAAATTCCTTTGGGCTTCACCTGCAAACTCTTTGTGTGAGGTCTTTAGGTGGGAATTGGAAGCGTGGGAGCTGATTCTTTGTTTTGGAGAATGATGGGTCTCCCTTTCTCATCAAACAATCAGAACTCTGCCCAGGATGAAAACTTGGTACCGAAAAATACAGAATGTGGTATGACTGGGAATAGAAATATCATCTGTCATTCCAGTTGATATTAGACAAGGGGAGGAATTAACTTTTTGTCAAAAACCAGAACTAATCATTAGGAAGAGCCTTGTTGGCAAAGGTTGTGATTTATGCAGCGCAGTCCCCTGAACTCTCTGCTCTGTTCCATACTTAGAAGGACTCTGTGTGCAAGCCAGTGCTGCTCCTGTAGACTCTGCTCTTTATCTAAGCCTTTGTAGTCGGGTGGGACTGGGATGGTCAGTGCTTGTGTAATGCTGATGAGAAAATGGGATTCTTTTGTGTACCCTCTATCATGGGATTTTGCCCCTTCCTTGAGTGTGATGAAGGACTTGCTTTGCTTGGGTTATGGCTCCATCTCAGCAAGCCTGGCTGGAGTAAATAATCAGAGCATGGCATATTCATGCTGCGTGCCCGGGGTATGTGGATGTCTCGAGCCAGTAAAAGCTTATAACTACAGCAGCATTTAGGCTTCATCCTTCGTCTTGCCCCTTCAACTGCTGCTTAACTCTGGCTAAAGACTTTCTTATATCAAGAGTGTTTGGATTGGACCCAAATTCCTATTAGCTTGATCGGGAGTATAAATAAACCTGCTTCCCAGAATACACTGTCCTTGCCAGTGGAAGAGCCCTGGCCAATCCATGGCTCCTCCTGACACTGCTCTCATTAAAGGAGCAGCAAACTTCATCCTTCTCTGAGCTGAATTCACTGCCTGCGTGAGCAGTGTGGGACAGCTGTAGTGAACATCACTGTTCCTGACAGCTGTCCTTGCCCTGTGGGCTCTGAGTTGGCTGGCCTGGCACAACTGGAGGAGAAGGGACAGGGTGACGGGTTGGACTGGATGATCTCCAGAGGTCCCTTCCAACCCTAACAGTTCTGTGATTCTGTGAAGAAGCGCATAATGCTTCAGATGAGACATTGGCCGAGCTGGTCAGTCCACAGGGAGTAGGAAAGTGTGTGTCCAAGAGGAGTTCCAAGTCCAGACCTGAAAGTCAGAATGGGAAGATGCTTTCCCTGCCACGTCAACCTGTGGAAGGGAAACCTGGCTGTTGGTGCCAGCAGGAGCAGTGCTGATGTGGTGGTGACAGTAGGACCTGGCCAGGAGTTGCAGAGGGACAAGCTCCAGGGCAGGGCCTCAGGAAGGAGAAGCAGCCCTTGTTCTAGAGGCCAGGGTTATTGCAGACACAATGGGATCTGAGGTACAGAGTGGGACTGTAAACTGGGGGAAAGAGGAGCATGTTGAGAATGAGAAGATGATGATGATGGGATGGCCTGGATTAGACCAGACCTTTCCTTCCCTCTGTGCTCTTCAGCCAAACTTCTTCTCATGTGTATATGGGTATATACATATATATCACCATTTTGTTGGCCTCCTTCAGCTGGCTTTCCAGAGGTGATTTCCTGCCTTACAGGTGAGCTGCCAACACAGTGTGCCTAGCTGGAGGCAACAAGGCTGGGGCTGAATAAAGAACTGCAGTTGCTCAAAACTAGAAAAGCAGAACCAAGCAACTTCCCATGTTCCTTGTGTCATGTTTATGTAGATTCCCCATTAGACCAGTATGTCTGGTGTTTTGGTACGCCACTTATAAAACTTCTCATTTCAGAGAATTGCCTGTACCTAATTCTCTCTATTCAGGAGGATTGAATTTTATTGCTTTCCTTGATTTTCCCTAAGGTAGAACTGAAATGTTTCCTTTGGCTGCTCATCAACTGTTCTTTCCTGAAGGATGACATAGAATGGATTGGATTGAAAGAGACCTTAAGCCACATCTCATTCTGACCCCCTGCCCCTTCCACTAGCCCAGGTTGCTCCAAGCCCTGTCCAACCTGGCCTTGGACACCCAGGGATGCAGCAGCCACAGCTTCTCGGGCAACCTGGTAGTATTGCATGGGACCACTATAAAGTCCATCATGCTGGGACTTCACTGGCAGCAGCACAAGGGCTCGTCATCAGAACAAGAATCCAGGAGGTGCCTTCAGCACTGACACTGCTCATGCTAATCTTGAGCATGGCAGAAGTTTGTCACTGGTGACACTTTCTGTTGAGAAACTTTCTGTCTTCTGGCACGTGATCTGTTCTGCAGAGGGTAATTACTGGAAAAAATGTACAAACAATGCAGGTTATTTGTGGATGCATTTAAAACTGGAACAATTGGATTTATTCTTTTTTAAACTTGGTCTGGGTTGAAAGAGCTGGTAGGATCACTTCTTGTTATTGCTTTGTCCTTAGGCTCTTTTTGCAAAGAGAATGCTAGTCAGGTAATGACAGGGTTTTAAGGAAGTAAAACAAGTTTCTGGAAAAACAACAGGCAGAGAGCAGCCTGTAGAACTCAGACTGGTAAGACACTCTTGGTTTAGATTAGTACCAGGGGAGATATGTCTGTTCAGCATCTCCTTGTGCCACTCTGTAGCTTCCCTGGTATGTGACATTGGGGAGCCAGCACAAGGCATGAGGAAAGTGGTTGGCCCTGGCTCAGAGTGACAGATGCTCGCCTTTCCATTAAGGAAAGCCTGTCCAAGGGCCAGGAAGAGGGAGCAAGGGCCCTTGGGCTGGTATCACAAATGTTTTGTTGGAGGTGAGCAGTGGCCACAGCCACAACTCCAGCTCTGCCACAGGCTGGGGCACAGGAGGGAAGGAGACCTGAGTTTCCAAAGGCTGCGCTGTCCCTGCTCACACCATGTGGTGGGGTCAGGCTTTTCCAGGACTGTGTGTTGCTCCAGCCCCCTGTGTGGGAAGGGTGTCCCTGCAGGGATGGGCCCTCGGCAGGTTCAGCAGGTCCTGCTGTGCCGCAGGGCTGGGTCTCCTGCTCTGTGATCCTCCTGAGCAGCTCCTCATGGCAGATCCCCCTCCCTGCCCACAGCTCTTCCATGCATTAAAACCTCTAGTAAAAACTGCTTGTATGTTTTCATCTACATCTCTGCATGAAACAAGTTTACAGGATGTATATTCCTTTGCTTTTTCAGTCTGAAAAATCCTTTATCCTTTCTCTCTCTTCTCTCTCTCTCCCCCCTGCCCCCAAGCTGTGACTGTGGAACCATCAAACTTGCAAATGCTTAAGGTTTAAATTTTACTGCCATGAGCTTAATAGACCCTCAGTGTCAGTACATCAAGCTATCCATCACACTGCTACTGTGTGCAGCAAAATTGGAGCTGGTGCACACTCACTATCTATAGTAACCACTAATATAAAACCTGGAACGTCATGTTGTGACTTCACCTTCAAAGACATTCAGGGCTCTGCGTGTCTGTGCAGCCAGTGCTGCTGCCAGCGCTTGTGAAGCAGCATAAATCACTCCTCTTTTACCTCTGCTCTTCTCTTCTACCAGTGGCACAAAAAGGTTGTATCTCTTGATAGAAAGTGGTGGTGGTGACTGCTGTGTGTTTTCTTAACCCACCTGCCTGGTCACATGAAATATTTCAGTGCAGAAGATGAATGTTTGAGATTTTTCTTGGCCTGCTTTCTAGATGCTTCAGTCCACTAAAACCAGGCATCCAACTTAATTACTGCGTCTCAGTCTTCCTGCAAACATCTTGGAGTCAGCATCCCTGCACGCTAATACAAGGTGGGAGAACAAGTCCAAAATAGACTGTGCTTCATTTTTGTGTGCCCAGCTCTGATGGCTGGAGCTGTGTGTCAGCTGACATCCTGCTAATCTTCCTGTTCCCAGAAGCACATTGTGCCTACAGACTGCATTTGGAGACACCTAGATCCGTGCTGCTGCTCCCCATCCTGCTGCTCATGGCCCCTGTCCCTTCACTCTCTGCTCCCAGGCGTGTTTTCTGGAAATGCCACCAGGCCATACATCGTGCTATTTCTAACTGCACCCGTGCTGTGCCGATGCCCAGGAATGTGATCGGCTTACGGGAACTGTAACTTCAGCTGCTGGAGGAGATTGTATCCACCCAAGGGCTTAGCAACTCCCTTGGGAGCACAGCAAGCTGCTCCCAGGACGGAGGGAGGGTCTCAGAGTCCCAAAGCACAGCAAGCTGCTTCCAGGGCTGTGTCTCCAAGCTGCCCCCGGGGATGGGGGTCTCTCAGCCCCAGCTGGAGCTCTCAGCCTCTGCTGGTCGTGCTGGCTGAGCATGCCCATGGTGGGCAGGGTGGGTGGGTGGGTGGGTGTCCCTTAGCAGTGTCACCAGCTCACAGTGCACTCAGTGCTCATAGGGTCCAGGCAGGATCAGGGGCTGTGCCAGGGTTTTGGGGCAATGGGTGGGAGAGATGTCTGGACAAAGAACCTGGGAACTTACTTCTTTGAAAACTTTTTCAAGTAATGTAAAACCAGAATTTCTGTATGTTTTCTGAATTGCATTTTGAACTCAGGTGGAGGTGTCCAACACTGCAGCTACAATTTCCCAGAGAGCAGCAGGATGGGAGCCATGGCTGAGGAGCAGTCTGAGATGGGCAGCGCTGGTCCCTGTAGGGGTGAAGCCCCACCAAGGGAGTGCTCTGGTCTCCCAGACAAGGCTCAGAGCTTGTCCTGCCTCTACAGTTTGTACAGTATTGAGCACCTCCAAGATGCACATATGGAAAGGCTACTTTGGGCCAAGAAGGAATAGGAGATTTTGGGAAACTTGGCAGTGGCTCTGTGTAGGAAAGGGTTGCTGTGCTCTGCAGGTGAGGTACCAACAGGATCTTCGCACAGTAGCTCTGCGTTGCTAATGGGCCTGTAACACAGATCATAGGATCACAGAATGGTTTGGGTTGGAAGGGACCTTAAAGACCATCCCATTCCACCTGCCTGCCTTGGGCAGGGACACCAGGTTGCTCCGAGCCCCATCCAACCTGCTCTTGAACATTTGAATATTTCCCTTTTTTATGTTCAAGTGTGCAAGGTAGTACTTTGATCCCAAAAATTGTTGTTAAATGTTGAAAAACTTACAAGCTGCTGTTCTTCTGGCCTGACATGTTCTGTTTTATCCCCAAGTCCCCATTGGTGACACTGGAATCAAGGTGAACAGGAGCATTTGGGCTGAGTAACAAACTGACTTCTTACTGTAGAAGATTTCAGTAGCTACTCACCTGTACGCTGCAGACTAGATGAGCATGAGCTGGGGCCTGGTTTAGTTTGTTTAAATCTGTTTGCTGCATCTGTTTAGCACTGTGTGTGTACCTGTATGGAACACGTGGGCTCTGCATTAGCCAGATAATGAACTCTGCACATCCTGAGATTATGTACGGCTCAAATAGACTTCCTGTGACCAGCAGTGAGGACACAGATGGGGCTTAATACCTCGGCTTCTGAAGGGCTTGTGTTCTTCATATCTTCAAATCTTCAGCTCTTTGGTCAGTTGCAGAGTGCTCTTGCATCTCTTAGTGCTTTCTCTGCCAGAGCAGGAGCAGCATGGGACCTGCCATGTGCACGGGTGACAATGTCCTCTGGTGGGTGAGGGATGTGGCTGTGTCTCCTGCCTGCCTCGAGGTGCTCAAAGGCAGTAGAAGTGCTCCTGTCCCTGTGGATGCAGCGTGAGGTGAAGGTCCACATGTGGCTCCTTTGCCCATGCAGGTGAACGTGAGTCACCTCACCTTAGAGAGCGTTACCAATGGTCCCACAATGCCATCCCTGCCCCATGTTAGCCATGTCATTGCCTGTTCCTGGAAGAGAAGAGCTGGGCAGGTTTCGATGAAGGCTTTTCTCATTAAGCTGATGAATTTCTGAAGGAGCAAGTGTCTTTCTTGACATACCAGTTCCTGTTTCATCTGCATTAGGTCCATGCTAGCGCAGGATCTGCCAGCCTGGGTTTCTTTATAAAGCACATTCCCTCTATGCTCTCTGCAGCTGAAGAAATGAATTGTAACAAATTACTAGTTTGACTTCCCTTGTGAGTGATGACTTGCTCTGTTTTGATTCAAGCCAATAACCTGAGCCATTTCTTCATGCAGAAAGCAGCCCTTTCCCAAAGCAGAAACTCTCAACCGTGATGTGGGATTTGTCATAGGGATGCTTGGATGATGGAGTTTGAGAACTTCAATATTGGAGAACATAGCTGGCAGACTGCTCAAATCAGCTGGATCCTGGTGCCTTGAGAGTTGGAGAGGGTTCGAAAATGCTGTCCAGTGGGCCAGAGATGGGTATCCCAGCTACCATCCAGTAACCCTCACCCACTATGTCCTTCCTCCTGCAGGAGAAAGGCTTGGGAAGAAAGGACTTGCCCAGTCCACTGCCAGCAGCAGCTTCTCTGCCCTTCCCCCAAAGGGAAGTGGCTGGAGGAAGACTGATTTGGTGATGCTCAATTACAGCCAACTGCTAATTGCTTTATGATGAGAAAATATTCCTCAAAATACACTTGTTGGGCCCACTTGAGGTGCAGCAACCTACAAAGATAAATCATCTTTTGCACTCTGCTGTTACTGTTAAATCTGGGTTTGTGAATGGTTTTATTTGATCCAAAACTTCACTTTTTTAATTATGATCAAGCACTTGGCTTCAGGAGAGCTGCCTTGGTTCTCCTTGGAACACACAGCTTAGTACCCAGGCTGTCCTGAGTCAGCCTGTGTCATGTTCATTACTCACATGTGGACCCAGGCAGCAGCAATGCATGGAATGTGGGGCTTCAGCTGCTACTCCATCTTGGAAGGCTTTTTCAGACAGAATTCTCTGAAGTTTCCCAGGGATGAAATGAGAGTGTATGAGGGACTGTCGCTGTGCTGCTCCTCTTGGACACACTCCTGGGTCTGCTCTGCTTGCACAGACCCCTGAGCTCTCTCTCTTTGGAGGGTGTTTCTGTCCTTCACCCAGCCTGGCTGTGGAGCTCTGCTCCCAGCCAGGGACAGACACGCACTCACCCTCAGGCACAGGGAGCTGAGCTGGCTGCTGAGGGTCTGGAGCATCCAGCTGTTTTAAAGCAGCTTGCTATATTGCTGGTAGCACCAACTTTTTGCTTCCATGGGAGAGAATCTCCAGTATTTGCCCCAGGTGTCCCTAGTCCCCTGAGCAGCTGTGGTTTGGCCTCAATCCCTGTCCCCGTGGAGGGGCCATGCCTGCCCTGGCACAGGCAGGACCCTTCTCTGAGACCTGCTTGGCATCCTACTTCTGGTATGATGCTTCCTTCCTCCTAGTGAGAAGTTCCAAAGAATCCAACCTGCGCAAGGACTTGCTCAGTCAGGAAGTGCATTTTTTCCTGTTTAGACCAGATCTTTGCACTCTGTAATCTGTCTCAAAAGGCTCAGTGCTCTCAAAGCCATCTGAGAGATACTGTTCCAGGTCTGTGGGCCTCACAGAAGGCTTTGGTAGGTGTAACATGATAAACCTGCAAGTGAGTTTGTTGTGTGCTCTTGAAAGCTTCTGTCTTTATCGGAAGGCAAATGAATAGATTCTTCTTCAAGATTAAGTATGGATTTATACTCTGTTGACTGTAGATAATAGAGCCTTGGGGTGAGACCTCCCAGGTTCTCAGGGGTGATTCTGCTAAATACTGAAGGGCTGTATGAAACGTGACTGCAGCTCTTCTCTGCAATACAGCTTTTGGGACAGATGTTCCTGGTGTATTGAATCAGCTCTTTGCGTTCTCCATTGTGTGGGCACTGCTGAGGATCATTCTGGATGCTGAGTCGGGGCAAATCAGTGTCCCCTTGGGTCCCCTGCCCACAGGAGCAGTGCTGCTGCTGTGTCAGCAGTGTTGGGGATGTGATCATCTTCCTGTGCATGGTGTTGTTGCTTCATTGTGCTCTGTAAGTCACAAATCTCAGCTGTCAGGGGGTTTGAAGGTCTTTGATCTGTTCCTTCATAGCATTAATACTGTGTGTCAGGAACATGGATCCGAGCTGTTGTCTCCTGCGGTTCTGACTGGGCTGGAGTTGATGTGGTTGATGTGGCATGGACGTGTGTGAGGGATAGTCAGACTCCTGGGCTGCTCAAGCTGCTGTGGTGCGGCTGATCAGTGGGAGTGGAGATCTCCATGCCATTCTCTCACTCAGTTCTGTCACCGACTTGTTCCACATCTTCTGGTTTCTTCACTTGATCTTGAAGGGAAATGGATTCTCCCCTTGAGCTTTTCCAACGCTTCCACACCATAACCTAGCTTACAGGGCCAGTGCAGGTCCCTGCTGCATGCAGTGGTACAGGTGAGGACTTCCCTCTTCCCTAGTTTTTGCCAGGCACAGCCCTCTCTCCAGGACACTCACCTTTCCCAGGTCACCCGTCCTCAGCCCCAGTGGCTGGTCCCTGTCCCAGGGCCAGTGACAGCAGAGGGACACTGGCTGTCCCCAGGGCTGTGCAGTGCTGTGTGCTCTGTTCTGTGGGAAGAGGGGAAGGGGAGCCTAAGGCAGGGGGTCTGTGGGAAGGTGGGGTGTCTGCCCCCAGGGCAGAGCGAGGTGACGTGGCTGCTCTGCCCCTCTGTGAGCACGTGGCTGGGGCCCTGCAGCAGCAGCTGATGGCTCGAGCAGTTGCAGGTACTTAGGAAAGCTTCTGTACGGCTGCTCTCAAGGGGAGAATAATCCTATTTTGTAGATTGTATTTGGAAAATGGAGGCAGATGTTCTTCACGTGGCACGCTCCACAGGGACTCGTGGTGGATTAGCCTACAGTAACCCACCTGAACAGGGACTTCGGAGGCCTTAAGCCAGACTGAAGACTTATTATCATCTCTGAAATTCATATCATGTCAGTCTTTGGGAAAATTCCTGCTCTTTGTGTTTGTTAACCTGACAAGTTTTGTCCCAAGCTGCAGCCCCTGCTGGTTCTGCCTGCTGGGCCAGCTGGGAGCAGGAGAATTCCTGGCTATATTTAGAGGGAAGCCAGAGCGTGTGTCAGTCCATTAGAGTAACGTCTCCCTCTCTCCCTTTCTTCAAGGTAACAGAAGACGAGCACAGCTGTTCTCCTAGAGGGTCACCAAGTCTGTAACACCCTGACGTGCTCCCCAGGAGAACCGGGAGGCTGCCAGGAGGCAGGAGGACAAGGTTCCTGGTCAGAGTGCTCCATGTTTCATCTGGGACAGGTGACAGGCACCGGGACGCGGAGTTGGGAGGCTCTTCTGGTGTGAGGCTGGCAGGAAAGGCTTAAAGATATCTTACCCTAGAATGAGAATTTGACCAGTCAGACGGCAATGAACTAGGAGAACAGCAAAAACCACAACTTGGAATGTATTTATTACTTAAAATTAGCTATTCTTGATAAAATCCCCCAAATTATTGCTGCTGCTTATTTTACTTACGGATTTCACACACTTGTTAATTTCAAAGCTACCAAACTTTCATTCAATACTGTACTCTGAGAAATGTAATTGGGTCAGGACATGCAATAGAATGAAATCATTGTAGTGTCTTAAGTACAACGGACTCACTTTGTGTCTATTAAACCTTGGAAGATGTGCAACACAAGGATGTGGCTGTCATTGCATGTGTTAAAGCTTTCTTGTGTCATTTGCTGCAGAGTGAAAGGAATCGGTGGTTTCGGGTACGTGAACAAGCAGTGCTGGTGACTTGGATGGCTCTGGGTCCTACCCCTGTACTTTCTGAAGTCACCTGGAACAGCCTGGGCCTGCCCGTACTGCCTAGGGTGGGTGCTGAGCTAAGAACTCCAGCCAGAGAGGGAATCCCTGAGCTGAACTGACTTGTGTGCTCACACCCAGTCAGCAAGTGTGATTTAAGGCCCTTTGAACACTTGTTGGATAGAAGTCCTTACACGTGACCAGAGGTGATGCACAGTCTCTAATCCAGCAAACAAACAGCTTTTGTGCCAAATCTGGAGTGCAAACAGGTCACAGATGAAGTGATTTGTGGACAGGGTTCTGAAACTGTATCAGTTAAGTTTGTGGGTTTGCATTAGTTTGGCTTTTCCTTGGATTCCCTCAGTCCAGAAACATTAATTTGTGGTAATCTGTTGCTTCTGATGCTGGGGAAAACAGTTCAGAGTGTCCCTGCTCAGTGAAATGTTATCTGGCTGTCAGAGATTGCCTTGGAGCTGCGGGATCTCTGCACAGATCCTGCTTCCTGTCTGCTGGACCTGCTGCAGCAAACAGGGGATTGAACTCTCACTGAGTGAGGGCAAGCGGGTCGGAAATCACACAGGCTTGTGTTTTCCTAGTTCATGCTGCTTCGCATTGTGGTCTTTGAATGTCGGCAAGAGAGGTCAGAGCTTCCCTTTTCAGCAGTAAAGTGTCACAAGAAGAGCTCAGCTCCTAAACTGTTCTGCTGAGTCTCAGTCCCGCACACAGTGAGTCAAATCTGTGCCCCTTAGAACAGCAGGAAGGCTGTGGTGTAAAACATGGAATTCTGAACCAGGACAGCTGTTTCCCGAGGCCCGTTTTGGACACCTCTGCAAACAAATCAATGAGCTTCCTGTTTTCCAAAAATAAGTGCAAGAAGGACAGCAGTATATAGCGAGGGATGTGTTCCTGCACCTTGTGTGAAGCCTTTGTGCAGCGGGTGTTTACCCGGGCGCCCGCTGGGCCCATCCCAGGCTGGCAGAGGTGCCCCTGTGCCGGGAGTGCTCCTGCCCTGGGAGGAACAGCTCTGCCTTTCTTAGCCCCCGTCTGTCTGGCCTCAGGGGCTCTTTGTGAGGTTTTTTCTAGCATCTTCTCGAGCTAGGCCTGGGCTGAGCTGACGACTGTGAGGTGGTTTTTGTGTTTTCTGCTCACACAGTTCTGCATTGTACAAAATCCCTGCCCCGAAGTGCTGCCAAGTGTTTGGCTGCAGCATTGCAGCAGTGAGCTGCAGAGAGGTACAAGCAGCCTTCTGTTCACTTAAGACACTTTTTATAAAGGCAAAGCAAAAATAACCAAGCCCCCACTCCCCCCTGCTCCCAGGAAAAGCACTTGTCTGCTCCCATCTCTAGTGAAGGGCTCCTGCCCACACTTGGAAAGGCTGCTGCAAGGCTGAAGGAAATGTGAAGGACAATAGGTGAGTGCTGGCCACAGTCCTGAGCAGGCAACCAGTGGTACTCATGAGCAGGCACAAGCATCCTTCAGACCAGGTGGTCAGTCTGCTGGGTGTGAGGGGGAACTGTGATACCTCACACATGGGGCCAGGGACTTTCTCTAGGCTTGGGACATGAGATGGGTTGAGAAGGTTTGCTCAGGTCTGGTGTTCATCCTCTTAACACTGGAGCAGTCCTCAGGATGGAGTTGTTTAAGGGGATGCCCAGTTTTTCCCTACAGTGGTTTGTCTCTGCAGTAAAGCCCCTGGTGCACACCAACCCCTCCAGATGTGTAATGGCACAGCGAGACCTGCTGGCCTTGGCCTCTGCCCTGCTCAGCACTGGCAGCTCACCATCCCAGCAATGGTTCTGCTCCTCGGGGCTGATGGAGGGGTGAGTACCTGTATCCCTGAGGGAAACCCTTCCCTGCTGTGTTGGCTCCTGCTGTCCTTACACCTGGGTGTGTGACATTCCTGACATTGCTGGGCTCTGTGGAAAGCAAACAATGTGCTGTTACTGCCTGAGACTGCTGCTGCAGAGGTGAGGGGAAATGTCAGTGTTCAGGAGAAAATGTCAACGTTGTTCAGGGAAAAATGTCAGTGTTAGGGCTCCTGGGCCCCATGTCAGCAGACAAGAGGTTCCAAGAGCTAGTTTGCTGCCCTTTGTGCCAAGGGCTAGGCAGGGACCTTCTTCCAGAGAGCACTGGAAGGTTGGTGTGTCAGGACTCTTGTTTTCCCTGTGCCCTTTGTGATGCCAGGTGGTCCTAACACCATCTTATAAGAAGAAGCAAAAAGGTGACATTTCAGCACAGCAAGTGAGTCACTGGATTTTTGCCACTTTACTAAGAATCACCACAGAGAGTTCCAGTAAAAACGTGGTAACAAGGGAAATGGTGCTTGAGAGGCAGGTGAGTGGCTGGGACGTGGGTCCTGCTTGAAATCAGCAGCTTGGTGCCAGAGGTGGGTTAAACCCCAGCCTTACGCAGCACCAAACCACAGCCCAGCCGTGGGTCTGCGTGGGAGCTGCCCCACTGCTCCTCGGTGAAAAGATGACTCTTGGGTTTTGGCAAGGCTTAAAGCAAAGATCTAGCAAATTGCTTCTTTGCCTTGGCCATTAAGCAGATAAATGAAAATAATTCTCAGCAAACGCAAAAGCCTAAACCAAAAGCACAGTGATGGTTCATTTCTTAACTGATTTAAAAAAGCTAATGCAGAAGATTCTAAATGTCACTTTTAATAATATGTGGTTGGAATGGCTTAATTCAGTCTTTTATTCTGTCAGGAAAAGCTGCATTGAGTTAAAAACCTAAATTTAACAGTCAGTAATAGCGAGGGGTCTCCAGTGTTCTCTGCTGCCCATCGAGCGTTGCTCACAGACTCCTCTGTGCTGTTGAATTTCACTTTTTGTTCCATTTTTACGGTTTCCTTCCTTGTACTTCTAGAACTTGTGCAGGGCTTCAAGAACTGGTGGGCCTTTCTCAGCCCCGTTCAGTTCTTGTCACACTAAAGGCTTATTACAGTCTCCAGGGCTCTGCTTCCTCTCAGACCCCACAGCTGTGCTCCAGCTCACACAGGCTGGGCTCCAAAACACCAGCCATGCAGAGTCACAGTGGGGCTTTTGAGGATGGCAGGGGGGTGGTGGTCAGGTTTTTATTCTGACTTTCATAGAATCCTGAAAGGGTTTTGGTTGGAAGAGACTTTAAAGCCCATCCAGACCCACCTCCTGCCTTGGGCAGGGACACCTTTCACTAGACCAGGTTGCTCCAAGCCCCGTCCAACCTGTCCTTGGGCAGGGAAAGCTGAGCTGTGCTGAGAATCTCCCAGAGAGACACTGCCTGCACCCTACACCCTTCCTCTTTCCACTGATGTGCCTCTTGCTGTAGCTCGGGCAGTCCCCTAAAGCACCTCATAGAGCAGAACAGCCTCAAGAATGAGCGGGTTTTGGAAGCAGAGCCCTGGAGCTCCAGGTACGCTGGCAGCTCCCCGCTGGAGCTGGGCACTGCTGCCGCAGCAGGGCTTCCCCAGCCTTCCTTCTGCTGTGTCACCACTGGAGTTTCCCAGGCCTTCCCACTGGCCTGACATAAATGTTTCTTATAATCTGAGTTTGTGACATTTCAGCTTTTCTCCTGCCCCAGTGCTGAGTTGGGGAAGAGGCATCAAAGTGAACAGGATGCGAATCCATTTCCTGACGAGCTCTGCCTTTGCCCCTCACTGTGAGTGGGCAGAGGTGGGTCAGTGGTGAGTGTCTGCAGTCATCAGTTCTGGCTGCTCCTCGCTTCTCTCTCCCACCTCAACCATGGCCAGCAGCAATGGCAACACCTCACACACTTTACCCCTGGGCCCTCCAACTGCATCCTGTGCTGTGGGAGCAAGGGCAGGCGGGTTGTGTGAGGACGGACAAAGTGAGTTCCTGCTGGTTCAGTCCCAGTGCTGGGGACTGACAGAAAGGCAGAACAGCCCCACTGGGTTGTCCAGACAACCAAAGTCAACCAAAGCTCTTGCCATCAGACACAGCCCAGGACAGCAGCATCACCGCATGTCCTTCCTGATGTGCCACAGCCACTGCTGGCCCTGTCAGGTTTCCATGGGGTTTCAAATCGCTGCCTCTGGGAAAAACTGTCCTCACAGTGAACATGCTGGACTTTAGCAGCAGTTTTACCTTGATCTGTCCTCCTAGCCTGGCTGCAGCCTCACTGCAATAATCCTTCCTGAGGCTGCAGTGTCCTTCATAGGTAGGAGAAAAAGGGAAGTTGAGCTTTAAAGGTGAAGGTAGCTTTATCCTGGCAAAAGAGATATCTGCTCTTCTGGAATGTGGGAATTTTCTTGTTTTGCTAGATCTTTAGGGTATTATACTGTCTGTTTTTCATTCCTGCTTGTAGCAGATGACTTCCAAGCAGCCTCAGTGTGTGTATTTTCTGTGTCTAGGGATACATGGCTCTGCTGTGAGACCAGGGAGGGAGCTCAAGCAGCAGTAGCCAGGTGGGACCTGGGATCCCCCTGCCCCATACCTTAGCAGGGACCCCCAGGGCTGGGGTTCCTGGATCATCACTCCGACTGCCCCCACTCCCTGCATCCCAGCATATCCATCATCTCTGCCTGCATCCTGGCAGAGGGTCGCACTAAAAGCTGCCAGTGAGCCCAGCTCTTCCTGGGTGCTGATCTGCCTTTGTGTGCCTCCAGCCTGAGCTCCAGCTGCACAGGGGAGACCAGCCTGGGCACAGGGAATGGGGTCAGGCAAGCATCATAGGGAATTAGGCATTGGGTGCCCAACTCTACACTGGGGCTCCAGCAAGCCACCTTAAAGGGAAGCTTGTTTTAGTGCAATCAGATCACATCTGTTGTATATGGGAAATACTTCCTTTCCCCTAAACTAAATTTTTTTTTAAGTGCATCTTCTAAAACACAAACTTGGACAAGTTGTTTTTAAGGCTGATTTCTGGGGAAAAGCACATAAACTGCAAGCTGGTTTGCATTAGACACCAAAACCTGGAGCATTTGGCTTTGATAACCGAGGCCCAATGTGGCTTGAAGCAGAACATAGCTGAAACAGGGAATGCTGAGGGCAGCATTGCCTCCACTGCCTGTGGAGCAGCCACTGGCTCTGGGCAGGGAAAGGGCTGGTTTTCCCTGCTCAAAGGCCGTGGTGCCAGCAGAATAAAACTGAAGGCCCACCTTCCATGGCTGGAGGTGCCATGGGGGACAAAGTGTGCCCCAGGGGGCACAGGGGTCTGGTTTTGGTGGAGGCACAGGGCTTGGCTGTGCCAAGGCTGGAGCTGCTGCTGGGGACTCAACCTGATCCGCCTGTGTTGGGTTTCCCAGTGCCCAGCCTGGAACAGGGAAACCATCTGGGGCCAAATCCCCTGAAATACAGCATCTTTCCTGCATGCTTATGCCCTTCCTTCAGTGGAGGGATGTCCCAGGGCCTCTCCGGGCAAGGTGGGGAGGCACTGGCATGCCCTCAGCTGGGATGGGGCCATGCTGCTGCTGCTGGCAAACCTGGGATGGGAAGATGGCACGGGTCACTCGTGCCACCTGTGATGACAGATGAAGGCGAAGTGGTTCTGGTGGGGAGGCTTGGGCTGGGCAGTGGGGCTGGTGGGGAGGAGAGCGGAGGGACCAGGCAGAGGGTCACCAGCCCTGTGGGGACTGGAGCCATGAGTGTCCCATCCCTGGGGGCCCACACAAGCACACAGGACCAGGGCCCAGAGCACATGTGCCCTCTGGAGTGGAAACTCGGTCCGGTTTCGCAGCCCGTGGCTGGCGTGGGGGTGGGGATCTGCCAGCTTTGATTCTGCTTATGACTCTCCCCCACCCCATGGTTTTGCTCCACGGCGTCGTCCTTCCCAGGAGCTGCAGTGGTTGTGCATGTTTTTAATTTGCTGGTGGGCGTGAGCTAATGAGCAGTTGGGGATCAGGCTCTGCTGGTCGGAGCGCTGTCGCCGCGTGCTCCTGCCCGTCCGGACCCGCTCCCGTCCCGCACCACGGCCACGCCACGGAGCACCCGTCACCATCCCGGCTGCGGCCAGTCACCAGGGATGCTGCTGGCACAGGGGCATCACAGGCACCATACCTGTATCAGCGAAGTTTAAACATGAATCCTCCTGTTCCTGTGGCCTCTCCAAACCCTAATTATTTATAATTTCCACAGCTGAAGCTCTGCTGCTAAAGAAAAATTGAATTTTCCCAGCGGCGCGGAGGCTTGGCCGATGAGTCACGGCGCTTCGTTAGCTAATGTTAGACCTGCTGTGAATTACTCACTGGTGCTGATACAGAGTGGGATGAGAAAATGTGCATTTGGAGTGGATAATTTTAGAATTTGGGTCTCTTCCCTGGCAAGGGAGGGTGTGAGCGTGCGGAGGTTTGGAGCCCTTGTGTAGGTGCATGCTGCTCTCCTGAGTGGGTCTTAATACATAAAGACACTCAGAGCCTGTGTTGCTTTATTCAGTTCCATGGGTGAATCTCAGTATGTGAGGATGCTTTAAATTCAGGAATAACTGTGTGAGTCTGTGCTGAATTGGATGGATCATGTAGTAGTTGGGGTAACGGCCTGAGTGAGATGGGGTTGGGGAGGACAGGGTTTATTTTGACAATATTAAGTGTTGAAGTTTGCAATGGGAGAGCACAAAAGTGGATTTGGGGTGGGATTCTTGGGGGTGTCTTGTGCAGGGCCAGGAGCTGGATTTGATCATCCTCGTGGGTCCCTTCCAATTCAGGAGATTCTGTGATTCTATGAATTCTGTAGTTCTCAGCTTTTACTCTGGAGATAAGGTTTTCTTCTGAAGTCCCTCAAGAGGTGGCTGAGGAAAGAAGATCACACATGTTCTCTGTGAAATCCATGTTTCCCCTGGAAAATGCAAAGGGATCACAAACCCAAAATCCCTGAGTGCTCCCTGGGCAGGCACATATCCCTGTGGGGTCCCTGGGCTGCATCTACCAGGCTCCAGCAGCCACTGATGCCCGTGGGCTGCTGCCAAACCGCAGGACCTCACAGGAGCTTTAGGGGAAGTGGGAGGCATTTCCCTGGGGAGCAGCTGGGAATTATTCCTGCTGCTATAATGCTTTTTATCTTTTTATTATGGCTTGCAAGTATGTGCACCAAAAATTCCACCAGCAGTTTCCCAAGAGGCCATTCCCACCATGGCTTGAAGAAAGGAAGTTTATTACAATATCAGGTAATTTTTCTCCCTGGTGCCAGACGCTGTCAGCCTGCTGATCTGTGCTGCCGGCTCGGTCCTGGGGGATGGTCCCTGACACATGAAACAGCTCTTGGTATGATAATTGCAGCAATTTCAAGAAACAGGAGTAGGGGTCTGGGCAGGAATTGCCTTTGGGAACATCTGTTTCACCTTTCTGTCTATGGCCTCTTTCTGCAAACATCTTTTAAATTAAATTTAAAAAAAAAAAGCTTGTTCAGTATAAGCCAGTCCCTGGAGTGACTCACAAATGGCTGTAAGAGCTACACACGAGTGCAACTTCTCCCCTACAGAGGGATAACCAATGGGAAAAGCATGGTTAGGCCTTGGCAGGGGCTGCCCAGGAGGGTTGGAGTGCCCAGCCCTGGAGGTGCCCAAGGCAGGACTGGCCGTGGCACTCAGAGCTCTGGGCTGGGGGACAAGGTGGGCATCGGGCACAGGGTGGGCTCCCTGGGCTGGCAGGGCTTTTCCAGCCTCAGGGATTCTGGAATTCTAAGAGAATTCCCTGGCTTCCATCTGCCGCCCTCTGCTCACAGAGAATTGAGCTAGGAATGCCAGTTTTTGAGTTTCATGGTGTTCTGACTGCACCAGCTTTGTTGTATACAGAGACCTGAAATCTGTGATTTCCCGAGGGAAGGCCATGTTGGGTGGGGAGCGTCTGACTCCAAGCTGCTCTGCTGTGCAGCCCCTGGCTGGGTCTGTGTCAGGCTGCTGTGCCAGGCACAGTCAGCACAGAGCTGGCCAACGGAGCTAAACTGGGCTGTGGGGCACAGTGGGGAGGGGCAGCGAGACATGGGGACCCCTTGTGACCCCAGTCCCTGCAGGGGGACAGCCGTGCTGCATCCCCAGGGGCTGCACCTGCTCTGCTGCCAGGGACACTGCCATGGGGCACTGCCATGGGGCACTGCCATGGACACTGCCATGGGGCACTGCCATGGGGCACTGCCACGGGACACAGCCACGGGACACAGCCACAGACACTGCCATGAGACACTGCCAGGGACACTGCCATGGGACACTGCCATGAGACACTGCCAGGGACACTGCCATGGGACACTGCCATAGGGCACTGCCATGAGACACTGCCAGGGACACTGCCAGGGACGCTGCTGGCACTGCAGCACAGCAGCTGTCCTGCACAGACCAGCAGCTCTCAGACACACGAGTGGTGTCCCCTCCTTCGTGCAGGCTGCAGAAGGGGCCAGAGGAAAGCTGGTGCTGGGCTGAGTTAAACCTGCTCCATAACACTGTTCCCTGTGGTGTGCCCAATCCCAGCTCCACCACCCAGGCAGGGTCTCTGCCAGGGTCCTGCTGCTGTTCTCACCAGGAGAGCTTTGTGCCTCAATTTAATTAATCCTTTTTCCGAGGTTAAACTGTTCTTCCCATCACAGATGTTAATTATCAGCTATAATTAATGGGTTCCCCAGCCCCATTACAGATACTGGGGCTGAGTTATGACCAGCAGTTGGGATCAGCTCCTTGCATGGCAGTGACAGATGCTCTTTTTTGGGTGGTGCCACCAGTGTTTCCTTTGTTAGGAACCACCAAGGTCTTTCTGCGAAGTGTGGAGTAGCATTCTGTTTAGAAAAGCATTTTTTGTGCAGGGCTTTGGGGTTTTCCCTTTGCTACAAATCCGCAAACAAAACTGGTGTTTACCAGTGCTGCCCATGCAAAACAGGACCTGTCGCTCCCTTTGTGGGGGAATGAGTGGCTGTGACCAGGATTAGGGGCCTCCATCCTTTGGCAATTTATGGGTGCAGTAATCATTCCTTCTAGAAGCATTTTGTATCTGCTGCAGTAGAAGAACCCAGGTGCATTTCACCCTAAAATCGGTCACCCAGGCTGCTGTCCCTGCCGGTTTTGGTTGATGCTGGATGGGGAAGGTGGTGCTGGGCAGTGCTCCGGGCAGGGGACACACAGCCACAGCCCCTCTCTCACTCAGCTGACCCTCCCAGCCCTGTCCCTGGGCTCAGTGTCACAGGAACCATCGGGGCTGGGGAAGCAGCGAGCCCAGCACAGGAGGGGCAGCATGGGCTGGGAAGTGCAGCAGTGCTGGTGCCAGAAGGGGAAGGGCTGGGACTGACGGTAACTGAAGGTGTAGCCTGGTCTGCAGAGACCAGCCATAAAGAGAAGTGAGGTCATGCCGAGACACATCCCTGTCCAAGTGTGCTGTTTTCCTGTGTAGAAAATACATTCTTAGTGGTTGCATGCGGTGTTGGGATGGAGCGGGAGCGCTGTCCCCGGTGCCAGCGCAGGGCCAGCCGTGCCCTCGGTGCCGGTGCTGGCACAGCACTCGCCGGCAGCACGGGGAGCTCAGCTCAGCACCTCAGCTCCTCTTACCAGAGAGCCCACGGCAGCTCCATCACAGCCTGCAGCACTGACAAACTTTGGAGAGGATCTCTTAGAAACTTACTTGTCCCTGTGAGATCGAAAACAACTCTGCAATATTGCAATTATTGATGTCTGTGGTAGCAACACACCCTCCTCGCACTGACCTGCTTTAAAATACAGCAATGAGCCATGACATCGCTAATGCCTTGTGGAGGAAGTGTCACTTAGGTCAATAAGACATTTATTTGCAGGAGAAGCGAAAAGCCAGGCAAAAAGAGGGAGCCTGTTATTCCAGTGACTTAGATCTTTGATTAAAAGGTGATAAATGAACAGTTTATGTACTAGAAACTGGGCATTTCAGGCATTTTGTTTTGGCATTTCAATTGCATTTATTAGGCCTCGCTAACTGAATCCAAGCACCAGCAATAATTTGCTGCTGTTGTCTGTCATTGTCTTGGGCAGAGCCTTCCGGATGGGTCTGGCTCCAGAGGTGACACAGACCCCTGTCCTGGGAAACCCCAGCACCATCAGCTTGGGTCTCACCCCTGAGGAGATCCTGGCAGCTGGAGCGGGGAAAGAGGGGGAATGGAGGGGCTGGAGTGGCACAAGGGGAAGAGTCTGTGCTTCCCTGGGGAGGAAACCGAACGGTGGGGTGTCCTCAGAGCTGTGCCCCTCACTGAGGGCTGGCTCCTGTGCCACGGGCAGGGCACGGCGCGAGTGGCAGGACTGGGCAAGCAAAGGGCAGCACACAGTGGCCCAAGGCAGGGGCTGGCGGGAGGCCAGGCCCGTGTTTCCCATGGTGACATCCAGCCCCTGACCTCGTGGGACACAAGTGCAGCGAGAAGATCCACTGTGTCCTTTCCCGGAGCTGATGGATGCTCCTGCCCCGGCCCTGCGGGGCGATGAGCAGCCCGGGGTGGTGGGAGGAATCCTCGCTGCCTTGTCCTCTGCCGGGTGACAGTGGTGTGACCTGGGCACCTTTCGTGGTGCTGTGTCCAACAGGAGCCCAGCCCAGGGGCCACACTGCTGCGCCTGCTCTGTTCTTCCTCAGCTGCTGGTCATTATATTTAAAATACATGTGTCAGGCAGCTACCCCTGGCATGTTTGAGGCTCCGTGTGTACCAAAGACAGCAGGCTTGAAGGCAGAGCAGCTAATCAATGCATGGTGCTGAAGACCTTTTGAAATAAATCAAGTTTCCAAGCCCAGCCCCCTCAGGAGCTGAAATTCCCCTTCTACACGGGTGGGTGGAATGGGCTGGCCCTGGGAGGGGCATTGCTCAATGTGCTTTGCTTTTCTAGTCTGAAAAGCACCAGGCCAAACCAGATTCTGTTCCTGCAGACAGAGCTGTACCCCCATGTCGCTGTGCTGGGCAGTGCCTCCGACTGCCTCCTCTCTGTGGTGTGAGGGTGGGCAGGGAGGGAGCTCCCCCCAACACGGGGAACGCGGAAAGGAGCCGTGCTGCAGGAATCCATGTCCGCGTTTGCTGCTGAAGCCCCTCTGAGTGCAGGCGGGCACGGGGTCCTGAGGGGGCTGAGGTGGGCTCCTCTCCATCCTCGGATCTCTTTGTGAGACCCAAGCGATGGCACCAGCGGACGCCCGTCCCGAGGGGCTGTGGGTGGGACCCCAAAGGCAGGGTGCTGGTGCGGGGGTCAGGTCCTGCAGGCAGGCACCGACTGAGCCACAGCCGCTGGCAACCTGCAGCCCGTGGAAAAGTGACACTTCCTCCAGAGAGGGGATTAGGTGCAGAACTAAATTTAGATGCTGTTGCTTGGGGAGTGCAGTAAATGGATGGCTGTGAGCTGCTGCTCCATGTGCAGCCTGTCCCAGCTCCTCTGCAGGCCAGCGGCAGGGAAACCCCGCTGGAACCATCCGGGGGTGACGAGAGCAGCGGCACATATGGGGCTTTCATAAATCACAGGGTTTGAAGTCACGGCTCCTGAGAACAGTCACCTTCAATAAATCACTGGCAGAAATGAGCTGGAAGGCAGCTGCTGCCAGGCTCTCCCACACGTGGTTACCAGCTGCGATCCATGGGCACTCTGTGGGCAGGGATGGCACAGTGACTGGGTTTGGGGGAGTCTCCTGTAACCTGGAACGTGGACAATATATACCTGTGTAGTTTTGGGAGTGAACAAATGAGGCTGGCAGCTGGCTGTGCACCAGGTCATCTGGGAGCTCTACCTTGGTCCCAAAACTTTCAGAGATCCCCACCAGAAAATCTTGTTACCCTGAGCAAAATATTCACAGAATCACTGAATATTCTGAGCTGGAAGGGATACACAAGGATCACTGAGTCCAGCTCTTCAGTGAATGGCCAGTCAAATGGCCCACAATCAATGTTATCAGCACCATGCTCTGACCAACAGAGCTAACCTCAAGGTCAACTGAGCTTCTTGTGCTTCTCTTCCTTTTGCCCCATTTGCCACTTGCCAGGCAGGCTGAATGCAGCTGGATGGGATTTGGGGGTTGTGAATCAACCAGTCACTCAGCTGAAGCCCACACAGGATCCTTTTCATGACCAGGTCATCCTTTTTAGTTAGTTTTCTGGTCAGGAGGGCCGTGCCACAGCCAGCAGTGTGGGAGGTCGGCAATGCAGCTGTCCTCGACTGACTTGGGAGACTCCAGCAGGAATAGCTCCCAATCCCCATGTAAACACACTGTCTGTGACAGAATCAGTGAAGGCAGGTGGTGCAAGCTGGTGCACAGGTGTTTATTGCAAGGGAGAAGAAAATCTCTCCCACTCCTGAGGTGAGATGTCCTGATGAGCTGGGCTGATCAGAGCTGCTGGCAGAACATCCTTTGTGATGTGCCTTGATTGGAAATCCTCTTGCTCTGGTGTAATCTGGCTTTGCAAGATCCCAAGGGCCCCTCTGAGAGCCATCTGAGATGCTCTGCAAGCAAGCACTGGAGACAGCCTGGGAATCTGTCCCTGGGATGGTTCCAGGGGTGCTCTGTGGTTTACTGGAGTTTGGTCTTTGCTTTACTTTAAAGGTTTGTATTGGTTTACCTTGCACTAAGTGCTTTATGCTCCCACTCTCGGCAATCAGTGGGTAACTGGGGGTCCCCAGACAGGTTACACATCACTCACAGCCATCCCTGTAAAAGTTGGCATCCCTCTGCATTCATCCCTGAACAGGTTGGCATCACACTCCAGCCATCCCCAGACATGTTGGCATCACCTTGCAGCCATCCGAGGAAAGGCTGGCATCTCCCTGGAGCCATGTGTGCCCTCTGTGCAACAACCAGGGGCCTGTGTACTCCCTAATGAGCTCTGGTAGCAGTTTAATGAGCACAGTCACTGGGCTGGATGTAGCTGAGGAATGAGCTATTCATGGCCTTTACAAACTGGCAGTGGGACAGAGAGCAATTCCCAGCAGGTTGGCACAGCTTGGCACAGCTCCGTGTGCCAGCACTGCCTGCACTGGCTGGAGGGCCAGGAGGGATTGTGCAGCAGGGACAGGTTTCCTGACACTGGCCTTGGATTTCAGCCTGAAGCCAATGGAGTGACTGGGGTTTCTGATCAGCTATAGCTGTCCCTCCATCATGTTTCCACAGGACAGCACGGCAGGTGGATCCAGGGGCACTCTTCTTGTCTTCTGTCAGGCCGAGGCCCTGGGGGCAATGGTTGGTGACCCCCCAGGATACCTTCGTGCTTGGAACCCCCCTGGTGACACGTGGGGCTACACGTGAGGACAGAGTGGCCGCACTGGCACCCCGGCCCCGCAGCCAGGGAGGCTCCCCTGAGTCACACCAGGTGCAGCTCTGGGATCTGGGCATTCCCTCCTCCCAGAGCAATCAAACCTCACCCAGCAGGAGCAGAGCTCCTCTCCCGCCAGTCTTAACCTCTTCGGGTGCTGCAGAGGCACAGACAAGTCTTGCTGCCCTGACCTGAGTGAGGTCAGGCTGGAGGCAATTGAGTGGAAAGAGGGATTGGGACACTTGCCCCACCCTGGGGGGAAGATGCATCCCAGGGGCTGTGGCAGAGACCCCCATGTGTGGGTCTTGAGGCAGGTGGCCTCAGGATGGCAGGGCACTGTGGAAGGAACCTGGGAACACCTCACTGGGGATGGTGTGTGCACAAGGTCAGTGACGCAGCCAAGCTAACAGAGGGTTCAGCAGAGACACAGCTAGTCGGGAAAGGGAGACTGTGTTACCAACAGGATAGTTATGGCTAACATGAACAACATTCAAAACATCCACTGCGTGTGATGTGAAACTCAGGGATGAGCCACCTCCATTAAATGCAGCACAGAGCAGCAGCCAAGAACACGGTATCCACCAAGGACCATGGCCCTGCTTGGAGCTGCGCCCTGGAAATACAGAAATCTTGGCCGTGATGTTTCCAAGGGGGGAAATGTTACACTCTCTTTAGTTCTTTGAGTCAACAGAGGAGAATTTCATGAAGTTTAGGACCACGTGTGGGTGTTGGTCTGTGCTGGAGCTGAATCTGGTGGGCAGTGTGTGCCTGGCCCCTAGGGCACTGCATGGCTGTGTTTTCCTCCTCATCAGGCCTGGGAAGCACAGGTCTTAGGCTGTCTCAGACCCCCTGTCAGGTCCTAGGTTTAAAAAATTAATGGAGGGGAAAAACAAACAAAGAAACAGACATTTCTGTGCATCAACAACCCGAAGATTTCCTTTGAAAGAATCCAAGCAGTGGCCTGTCATCTGCCTTGAAAGAGAAGAGTTTTCCTTCCTCAAGCAAGAAGTGGATCCCATGGCTCCAGCTGACCCCTGAGGGCACAGTGCTGTGTCTAGGCTGGTTGGATCTCTTGGGCTCTCCCCTCACCAGCCACGCCACCAGTCCAAGCCAGGGTCCTCAGGATTGACCCTCACACACGGAGTGTGCTGCTGGAATGGGGAGCCCTTTATTTACTTGCCAGTGTTCTTATCTTGGGCTGTCTCACTGCATGGGGTGTGCTTTCGGCTGACTCATGGCTGCATTTCAATAGACAAAGGAATTAAAAGGACAAACAGGAGGTGGGAACCCATCTATGAGTAGGGATAGGAGGAAAGGAGAGCCCTGCTTGGGCTTGAGCAGTTTGCTGACCAGGCAGGGTGATGGGAGCAGGCCTGTGCTTGTTCTGCTTCTGGATGAGGCAGCTCAAGAATTCAAGGATTTTTTTAATTTTCTGCTGCTCTTTTTTTCCCCCCCTCTACTTGTTTTTTTCCATGAGATGTTGAGGTTTCATCTGTCCAGGAACTCAGTGTGGAAAAATATAAATAGTTGTGACAGAGGCTGAAAGCTGAGTGAGTGAAAGCAGAGGAGATTTATGGCCAGGCTGGTTGAACCCTTGACTGTTTGTGAGCACCGACTGCACTGAGGCACCATAAACCCATCCGAGAGGAGCCGCCTTTGTGCAGCTCCAGAGGTGCAGTCCAGGGGAAACTACCCACTGGTGCTTGAGCTCATGTCTTCACTCAGGAAAACAGAGGGACAAGCCACCATTTCCAATACTCCTAACATCCAGAGGGCAGGAGGAGGCTTTGCCATCTCATTTGACCTGTTTGTGATAAGTTTAGTGGTTACTGGACGTGTGTGCTCAGCCTGCTGCACACACAGTGCTTTATTTCCCGGAGTGGGCTGGGTGGTGGAGGAAGCCCTGAGTGCCCGTGGGGACCCCGGGATCCTCCCCATGCCTGGGCAGAGGTCTCAGGGTTCAGGTCAAGCTGCCACCCCACGGTCTGCTCCCTGCACAGTTGCTCTCCCTGCAGCAAACCCAGCAGGACAGGATGGGAGCAGCCACATGGGACAGCAAAGTGTGGCCAGGGTGCTCAGACACGGCTCACCCACCTCTGCAGAATAGGGTACTTAAAATCTGATTCATTTTTCCTGCAAAATCATCAGTCAAACACAGTAATGTCTATTTCAAAACAGTCTGTGAGCACTTGGAAAGAGAAAGGGGCTGCCTTTTATTTATTTATTTACTTATGGGTGAGGTTTATTTGTCTCCTGGGTTTATCCCAGGCCATAACCACCCTGTTTGTTGCCATTTGCCATCAGGTGTTATATTTAGCCACGTGCATGTGATGGCAAATACGCTGTGGGTTCTATTTTCAGTGGTGGCAACAACTATTTCTAAATATCACAGAATATGAGAGGTACAAGAGTATTGGAAATACTCTGCTTTGGGGGCAAGCTGCAGCTGTGGGTCTCACTAGTGAGTTTCCAGGTGTCTCTTGCCCAGAGCCCAGCACTGCAGTGGCAGCTCCCCTGCTCAGCTGCTGGGTGTGTGAGCCAGCAGAGCGCTAGCGAAACACTGGAGTTCAAAGGACACACTTGCAAAGGACATCAAAAGAAAGATTTTTCTAGCAATAAAAGCCTGAGCAACCATCCCTCTCAGCAGTGCCAGGAATGTGAGGCTGGAGAGTTTGCTTTGCCTAGGATTAATTTTCTGTACTGGTAAGATGTGTAAACAGGCGTACCAGGCACCTGGACCCAAATGCTGCACGTGCGTGACCACCCTGCCGTGTAGCACACGTGTGCTGTACATGTTCAGCATGGGATCTGCTTCACACCAAGCTATGGGTGTGCATAAAATCACAGAATAATCCAAAAATAATGAGAAGTTGGCGCTCTTGAGCCTTGAAGCCGCTCACCCACATGTGACAGTGGCTGTGCTACAGAGTGAGTTTGTGGCTGGTGCTTGCTGTGCCCTGGACCCTCCTGCCTGGGCAAAGACCCAGCTCTGGGGCAGAAGCAGCCTGCCAGCACAGCCCCCCTGTACCACAGGGCTGTGCCAGGAATAACAATAAGAAGAAGAATGATAATAATGATAATAAAAAGCATCATTTTTTCTCAAGAGCCCACAAACAAATGGAAAGGTCGGTACATTTAGAACCAATAAAAGAAATGTTTTTCTCACAGAGTATTGTATGCCTCCAGAATTCATGTATGGAGAAGACTTAAACACATAGCTTGGCTAAAATAAAAAGAACTTTGGCAAAATCATTGTGTGGCCACTTATAACATCTGGGGCTGAGCAGTCTCTGGGAAGTTGTATCTGCATAATCAAACAGCCTGCTCCAGGACAAGGAGGCTGCAATGAGCAGGACAGACAGAGGGTGGGAGCAGGAGGAGCAGGGGATGGGAGCTGGATGGGCAGGGGATGGGAGCTGGATGGGCAGGGGATGGGAGCTGGATGGGCAGGGAGCCAAATCCAAGGAGTCGACTGCCCTGGCTCAGGCAGCTCAGGTCACAGGCTCACTTGGAAAATGCAGCCAATCCTTGAGGAAGGCATAGGTTAGAGACTGGGGAAATAGCTGGGACACTGCTTTTGAATGTGGGTGAAGCGAGAAAAAGAAAAAAAGTCCCAGCTGGGTTATTTCTGGCCACTCACCTCCGTGGTATTTACTGTATGGGAAATGCCGAGCGCATCTCGGCGCAGCCTCTACGCCCGCCCGAGGGAACATCCTTCTCCTCCTCCTCCTCCTCCTCCCTCTGAGCAGCTCCGAGTGTCGTGGCTGAGGAAGGAGCTGAAGCCTGACTGGTACTTTCCCAAGGAGGAAAAGATGGCCGATTCTGCTTTCAGTGAAGTCACTGCTTTTGTTACAAAAAAGAGAGTGAACTGTGCTCTTTTGTCTGCAGTTCATCCCATAAAAGTATCTGTCTGGTACATGTGCAAAACTCTGTGACACAGCAAACCCTCTTTGGGAAAGGAGGGGGAATTCCAAGGGCTCCCCACAGCCCTGTCAGCTCCTCAGGTTTCTTTAGTGCTGGTGTGAGGGGGGACAGACTCCCAGGAGGCACCCAGGGAATGAAAAGTTTGGAGAAAGGTTGGTATCCAAAAGGGAGGCTTGGGAATTCCACAGGCTTTCTGGGGTGGTTGGTGCCCAGCTCAGCCCTGCCCAAGTGCCAGGCTGAACTCACTGGGACTGGGCATGTCCCCCTGCCCCAGGGGACACCCCAAACACATGGCCTGGTGCTGTCCCTGATGCAGCTCCACGAAACTTCTGAAATCAAACACACTTTGGGCTTCAGACGGTGCAATGCCCCTTGTGTCTCCAGCCAGGACCGCTCGTGGTGCTCAGTGTGGGGGACAGAGTGTGACCCCCGCGGGGTCCCCGGTGCTGCCTCTGCCCCGTGGCACAGACAGCCCCCACACCCAGCATCCTGGACCTGCTGCGGGAGCCTGGGGATGCTGAGGTTCATTTTCAGTCCTCAGCTTCCCCCTGAGTGTCCCACACTTTTCCAGTCTGCAGGAGTCCTCGTGTAATTATTTTCTCAGCCACCCCTCGCTGTTCACAGTTTTTCTTATGAGTCACTAAATAATGTGTGATTTATACAGCTGTGTTTGGGGTTTGCAATAAGCACCCAGCTGAAGGCCTAAACCTGGATTTCTGTGGAGTCAGGGAGTCCAAAAACTGCTCACAGGCCACGTGGAAAGGGCAGGACAGACTCAGTGCCCGTGAGATTAGATTGAAAGATTGGCTTTGTATTCTTCAGGAGCACTTTGTTTCCTCCTGGCCTCCTTCTTCCTCCTCCAATCCATAGTATAAAATACTTTGAACAAGTTAAAAATGATCCAGTTCACCTCATCTCAGTGCAGTTGTCGTTTACAGGTACGGAGACAAGACAACTACGTGGAAGGGTCCCAATGCTCTAGTTCTTTGCAATAAAAATAGAATTTAGGGAACTCACTCGGTAAAGTTGTTTTTCATAGCTATAAAAAGAAAATGGAAATGTTTCCCTTTGGTACGTCTACATCCTTCCTTCTAAATAAGTGATTTCCTTTTCTCCTTGCTGATTAGGAAGCTCTCCTCTGGAGGTTGACTTTGATGTCTCAGGGAAAAAAATCAAATTAGCAAATCTACAGGAAAGAATTAGCACAGCCCCGTTCCCTGGGCCTGGAATGAGGGATTAACCCTCTGACTGACTCCTGCTGGCTTCGAGGAAACAGGAGCTCAATTGGCCGAAGGGCAGAACAACAGGGTGATCAGGAATGCTGGCAGGGGCGGGGGCTTTGGGGATGTTCAGAGCGCCTCACATGCTGCTGTCACTGCTGTGGGACATTCACCGGGCATCCTGCCATGCCCCAAGGCAGCCCCTCGGCCCCCCAGTGCAGCCCCTGAGCCCAGCCCGGCCCCTTCAGTGCAAAATTGGGGTAGAGTTCCCAACCCGAACTGCCATCACAAGCACCGAGGGCGCAGGAGCCGAGGAAAGAAAGGCTCCGGTTAAGACAGAGCTGCGTATCCCTCCTCCTTGGAAATCTCAGCTGACTTAGTTCTACCTAATGCCTTTGGGGTTATTCAAAGTCAAAGTGACACAGAGCTGAGCTCTGTGTTTCACTTTCTGGATAAACTGCTGCTCCAAGCGGTGCCCTGAGCATCCCCCTCCCGTCCCTGCCCAGGGTAGACTGAGCTCCCTGCCCAGGAGCCGCAGCACCCACCCACCCAGCCACCCTTCGTGGGCTGGGACAGGGCATTGCTCGCCACTCCCAGCCATGTTTTAGGGCAGAAACAGAATTCCCACTCAGATTTGTGTGAAACCAGAATTGCCCTCGACAGCCGAGCCCTTTGCCGGTGCCAAGCAGTGGCTGCACATGGCCCCTCGGCAGCCACAGTGCCAGCACCTGGTCCCCATCCCCGTTCCCATCCCCGTCCCCATCCCCATCCCCATCCCCGTTCCCATCCTCGTCCCCGTCTCCGTGGGCTGGCAGGGACAGCAGGAGCCCACCAGCCCTCCTGAGCCAGGCAAGGGAAGCACATCCAAGCTCTATGTCGGAGCACTGTTCTCCCATTTCCTCTCGTTAAGCAAAGCTTCCCCTTGTTTATCTGAGCTATAAATAGTTCCCCTGTGTCTGCGCTTGCTCTCACTGTGGTCACTGACAGGCAGAGTTGGGGTTTGGGAATGGGGTTTTAGACCTGATGGTGTTTTTGCCTATGGCTGGTGTCAGGAGGGAGTGCAAAACCAGATTAAGCACAAAGAGATTAAAGGGAGGATTGTATGAACGCACCTAAAAATGACCCCTGTGCTCCTCAGGGCGGCAGGGCCCGGCTGTGCCCAGGACGGGACCGCACGGCTCGTGGGCAGCTCCGCAGCCCGACCCCAGCCCGGCTCCCCCCGCTCTCTGTGCAGGGACACCGGGGTGCAGGGACACCGGGGTGCAGGGACACTGGGTGCAGGGACACTGGGGTGCAAGCCAGGTGAGACCCGGCTTGGCTGGGTCCTGCCCTGTGTGTCCTGCCTCCCTGGCCGGGGCTGTGTCAGAGCGGCTGCGGGCGGGGGGACACGGGCAGCGCCTGCCGCAGCCGGAGGGGATGCTCTGCCCCCGGAGCTCATCCTGCCCGCACCGGGAGGGCTGGCACAGCGCAGAGCCCTCGCACAGGTGAGCCACGGCGGGGCCGTGGGGCAGGAGCTGAGTAAATGGAAAATCCCAGGCCAGGGGAGACCGAAGGCGATTCCTGCCCATGCCCCACGCCTGAGCAGTGCCGAGGAATTTTGGCTGACTGGTGCTGCGGGGCGTGGGCAGCTGCTCCGACAGGCCCGGTGTGGAATCAGCGTGTGGGTAATTCCCTATCAGGCATTAGCAGCACGTAAGGGTGGAGTAATGGAAAATGTGGAGAGCTGGCACACTGGCTCGAAAACCTGCTCGACAAGAAATAACCTTGGGCTGCTGGAGGTGGATGGCTGAGAAGTGTCACTTGTGGAAGGGAGTACACAAGAGGATTAGTGAGCTGGGAACAGACTCCTTTGTCTGAGAAATGACTGCTGATAATGGAGATATTCCCCTCCCTCCCGGGTGTGTGTGTAAGCACCATCACTGTTTGCATTGTCTGCTCCCTCCTGCAAGTTACCTGTGCCTGCCATGTGTGTCCTGGCACTGCCAGGCTTTAACTGCTTCACCACCTGCACTGCCCTGCCACCTCCCTGACACCTTCCTTTGACCTCCCTGCCACCTTCCTAACACCTTCCTTTCACCTCCCTGACACCTCCCTGACACCTTCCTTTGACCTCCCTGCCACCTCCCTGCCACATTGCTGTTCCTGTGACTCAAAAACCATTTTTGCAAATCCCAGAGGCAGGATGGAGGAGAAAACCCAAGGGCCCACCTATGGGCCCACCTATTCCTTCACCTGTCATTGAACACACAGTGCCAAACACACCTACCATGAGTCACCCTGAAAAGCTTTCAACTCCCACTCTTATTCCCAGGGAAAAAAAGGTGATCAGTTTGGCTACAGGCTTGGCACAGATCTTTTGCCAATAAAGGCTTTTGGCATTTACTCACATCCAGAGGTTTGTTCAAGGACACAGTGTTTGACACTTGGGGAAATGGAGACTTTTAAATGTGGTGAATCTTAGGAAAATTAAGGAAGTGTTTCTTGAGGGAAATTTCAGGTTGCTCTCCAGGTCTCTTGGAGCCCCATCAGGCATGGTAAGGGGCTCTAAGGTCTCCGTGGAGCCTTCTGTTCTCCAAACCGAACACCCCCAGCTCTCCCACCCTGTCTGCTGTCTCTGCATTGTCTGGTGACACCTTGAGTTTTGATTTAATAATTTAATTTTTCCCTTCGGATTTGTCCAATTTCTACTCAGAGCCAACCAGGGTTTCTCAGAAACCCTGCCTTTCGGAGTGGGGATTTTCTCTGGCATTTCTCCCTGTGCAGCCATAGAACAGATGAAATCACATTGAACACCATGACTTCCCACAATGGCATTGAATCCTCACCACAGCATCACATTCCTGCACAGCACAGTGACAAACTCCAGCCTTTTATGCCAGGGCTGTTATCAGTGACTTGTCATGATCTGGAATTTACCCTCTGAGCATGACGGGCACAGGTGGCCATTGGGAGCATCCTGTTCCCCAGCACTGGGGCCGCCTGCTCGAATCCTGCCAGGAGCTGGCAGGCACTGGGGCCATCCCAATTCCCAGTGTCCCTGTTGCTGACTGAGGGAGTTGTGACCTATGTTTGCAAGTACTTAGTCTTTAGTTTCAGCCTCTGGTGCATATTTCTCTAAATATTTATATTCCATCAAGCTACTCTGATTGTTACATTGTCTTGGATTCAATTTAATCTCAGCCTTTAGCTTTGTGTTTTGTAGTGATCTTACATGAAGGAGAAAGGCTGGGAGAGGGCAATGCCTGCAGGAAACACAGAGCATCCAGCATCAGGAGCCACATCTCTGCCCTGCCAGAGCATTCCCACAACATCCCAGCAAGGGCCACTGGCAGAGCCCTGGGACAGAGGACAAAGTAATGCCAAGCCTCAGGTTTTTCTGCAAGCTAAAAGCAGACAGAGATTAACAATATCTGCAGAGACAGGGGAAAAAAGGAGCTCCCTAACATATAATTCAGGGATGAATTTTCAAAGTCTGGATTTGGAAATGAGAGCCGAAGGCTCTGAGAGGTTCATCTGTCACTGAAACCCTGACGGTGACTAAGGAAAATGTCTGACCCAAGAATGTAAAAATCATGAATCATTCCTGAAAGTCAGAAAATGTTTCATAACTTTCATGACTTCAGACCAGCCCTCAGCATCCTGTTTGCTACTGGCCTTTGTTCCAGGGCTGTGACTCAGGATCCACTGAGAGAGTTACCCTGAGAGAATGGAGGCACAAAACTTAGCTTTGAAAAACTGATTAAAGGGAGACATGATTTTGTCCAAAATGTACGTATGTATGCATATATCTGTGTACTGCTGCTCCCTGTCACTCCTCCTCTCAGGGAGGAGCAATACCCATATCCCTTATTTCCCAGGGCCCTGGCACATGGCTGCTGAGGTTTGCACAGGTACTTGCTGGGCATCAGCACACCTGAACATGACCCCTGCCAGTAGCTGCAGTAGCTTACTGTATATGTATTTTTATGTGCATATATATATATATGTATAAACACAGCTGTGTTTGTGTGTGTGTGTATGAATATATCTATATTTATATATAGCTTACTGTGGTTTTACAGAGAAATATGAGAGTTCCTGGTCATGGTTACTTTGCAGTTTTAAATATACCTATTCAGAGGTGGAGGAAATAACACATGGATGATTTGGTGGGAGCAGAATGAGACTTCAGTTTCCTGCAGGAGTTTTGGCAGGTCAGGAATGGCTCGGTGGGTCTGTTCGTCCCCCAGCAATATCCTACTACAATGGTTCAGACCTGGGAAAGATAAATCACTGGTGGGAACTTTGGTACCAGCCCAGTGTTTCTCCCCTTCCCAAGGCCACAGTCTGCAGTGTCAAATAACCCCTAAAGCAAAGGCACCTCCTCTGCTGTTGGTTTTCAGTATTTCTTTCTTCATGCAGATCACTAGAAATTCCCCATTGGAGCCAAGAAATTTCCAGGCTGCTGAGAACACTCCTGCTTTTTGGGGTCATATTTTGTGGGCCCCTTGGACCTGCAGAGTCTGGGAATCCCAGGCCAAAACCCAGTCGCTGCTTATCCACTGGGTAAAATCTCAGTATCATGATAACCCCAGCTGAGGGGAACTGTGGGCTGCTCCAGAGTCCCCATTTTAGGATGCCTTGATTTTACAAATGCCAAGGAGCAAATATTAATTATGGATCTTTGCTTTAGGAGAGACATGAGGGGCCACAATTCCTGCTTTGCCTTTCAGGTTGAGCAATAATTGCTTCACATAACAGGTCCTCCCCTGGGACTCCCTTATGTGCTTCCATTTGGTGCAGCTGCAGGAAAATAAGCAGTTCCACGGCCGTCCCTCCACCCTGGCGTGGACCAGCACACAGGGAGCATTCACTGTGCTGCTGGTGGCAGCTCTCAGCAGCACAGCTGGCCTGTTAATTCACTTTCACCAGCCCAAAAATGACCATTTTCCTCCTGTCCCCCTTCAAGACCCTTGGTTTTAGCTAAGAAAGCCTTGCCCAGGTTCTTAGCCAAAATCCCGGGAGCCCCTACTCTGCTCCTACGGATGACTCCTGGGAGCTGTGGGTATTCCTTGGGGATGGACCTACCAGGTCGGGAGTGAGGTGATAATGAATGTCCCTGTGTGCAAGGGGGAGCAGGCACAGAGCCCCCCGTGCAAAGCCACATCTGGGGGTGTGAGATGCCCGATCCCCTCCTTGCCACAGGCCCAGGCACCGCAGTCCCCACAGGGACACGAACCTCCTCTGTGATAAATAAGAACAGAACTTATCACCACACAGCCGACAGGGCAAAGCGTCCTCCTGGGGAATTAATTAGAGGAAATGTGGAGGCAGTGACCATGATATGCAAATCAGGATGACTCGCAGTTACGGAAAAGAGATGAGTTTTGGACAGCTGTGGTGCAGGGAGCAGAGGGGCAGGGGGTCTGGGTGCTGGCTCCCGGGGCTGGGGTGGGGATGCTGCGGTCAGGCAGGATGGAGCAAGCTGGGATCACCAGAACTGTTCTTTCCTCAGCTGCATAAAGCTGAAGATATCAGCTCCATCCTTTGTGTCAGGACTGGGGGGTTCCTGCCTTCCCACTGGCTTTTACCTGATGGTTTATTGTCATGCAAGGAGCCATTGCTCCAAGCAGGCTTCCACACTGAGGAATGCAAATTTCATTTCTTGTGGAAGACAGTTAATAAATGCTCCTCAACAGTTACCCGTGTTAATAGCTCTTTAATTCTCTAATGAATATTTATGAGTGGTTGCCTGAAAGCAGTGAACCTTGGACTGCATGGACTGATATTGATTGTGTTTGAAATGAAAAGAATAGTGATTTTCTTCTGCTTTGGTGGAAAAGCTGAGCAAGAGGAAGTCAGCCACCAGTTCAGGGTGGGGTTTTTAAATTCGTGGCAGTTAATGGATTATTGAAACACCCCTTGGGAGAGAAGTGCCCTCAGGAGAGTGATTTGGTGTCACATCAGCAGCATCTCCCCGTTTCAGGGACCCAGTAGTGTCCCTGCCCACCGGGGCAGTGGCACCCCCAGGCAGCCACGCTCCCCCTGGGCACAGACCCTGTTCCCTGTCACAGCCCTGTCCTGCTGAGCTCTCGGGGCTGCTGCCACCAGGCCTTCCAGAGTACCTGGTGACTGGCAGCACATCCCGAGGGTTCAGGAACCAGCCCCGCTCCAGGCTGGTGTGTTGGGATTTCTCACACAGAGACCGGGCATTCTCAGAGTGCCATGTTCCCAGATGGATTGTGTTCTCCTCTGACTGCATATCCAATGGGCTGTGGAAATCTCCTTATTAGTATGACAGTGGCATATCCCCATAGCTGTGATTCCTGCCTGGCGTGTTCCTGCTCTGAGGCCTCGCTGGGAGCCCGGCCACTCTTCCGCTCAGGAAAGATGACTCAGCTCCAGCCACGCACCCGCGGACCAGGCGTGACCCAGGCTGGTCCTCCCTGCAAAGAGGGAGCTGGAGGCGACAGGCTCTGGGCATCGCCGCGGCCACGCTGCAGCTCGTGCAAATGGGTCTGCCTGGGAACCCTCCTGCTCTTTCTTGTTTCTTCTGGGTTTGGGCATAAAGAAAGCAAAAAGTCATGGATTCGAGGAGCAAAACATCAGGCACTGTTAGTGCTGTTTTCCAAAGGATGCCAGATGAGCTCACTTGCAGGAAGACTTCCAGCAACTTGCCCTGCGGGTTGCAAACCAGTTGGGTGGGAGAGCCAGGCCCTGGCTTGCCTGAGAGTGGTGGCAGTGTCAGGGGCTGCAGCTCTGCCAGGCAGCATTCCCCTGGGAAAGGGGTCAGTCACCATGGCCCCCACAGCCCCCCACTGTCCCCAGCACATGGCCATCAGCCTGCCCATCCCAGCATGCTCCAGGCATTCCCAGTGCTCCCCTCTCCAGGACTTCTGCTACTTGTTGGGCACTCTCTGGATCATGTGGAGATCCTAAGGCAGAGTTTTGTCACCAGACCTTTAATAAAATGGTAGAAAAGCTGATGTAGTGCTTATTGGTTTCCTGAATGGATTAGCTTTAAAAAATAGTCATGTAAACCTCTAGTAAATGCCTGCTTTGGTTGCTCGCTAAGAAAGCAAGCCAAGAGGGTTGCAGGAAGCCAATCTGCTCCAGTACTTTATTCCAGAATATTCTGGAATATCCCACGTATCAGAATACTTTATTGCTAGATATTTCTTTACCCTTAAGGGCATTAAAATTGAGCAGTTTCTAAGTGCAAAGTGCCTGTTTGCAAACAGGAGCAGTACAGCTGGTCGTCACTGGCTGAAACCCATCTCTATGTTGATGATCAATACAAATTAAGTTTGCAATAGGAGTTGAATAAAAGGCACACAGGCAGTGTTTGGGAGAACCCTTCTTAGTTTCAGATGGGGTTTCTCTGAGACCATACATTCCATGAAATTTACTTTTTCTGCACAGGCCTTCATGGAAGAGAGATGAGAAATAGCTGCTCTTCCAATGAGGAATAGCACACATGGGCACAGTCACATTGGTTTTTACATATTAAGCTCCTGCATGTTCAGTATTAAAGTCACTTGAAACTTTTCTCCCTGGAATAGTTTCAGTGGGGAGGTGCAGCTTTCCCTAAACTGGACTTCTAAAATGGTATTTTGAAATGAAAGATTTCAAACTAGAGTTTCATGCTGAGATTTCCAACTGCTGGGACAGCTCATTTAGCTGAAATCTTGTGAAACTGCTCCACGTCTCCACTTCTCGGCCTCATTTTGGATAGAATCAAATGTCACAATGACAGCATTTCCCACAGCAGATTCCTCTCTGGCTGACTTAATTCCTTGCCATGCATTAGCTGCTGCCTAAGGCCAGTCACTGCATGCCAAAGGAGAAGATGGCAGTAATCCTTCCCAGGCTGATGTGGCTGCAGAGGGAAACTGAGGCAGGAGCAGGGCTGTCAGCGCATCATGCTGGCCATGGCAGCACCCACCATCACTCCACACCTCCAGTGCTTCCAACACCTCCAACTCCTTCAGCACTCTCAGCACTTCTGCCACCTCAAGCACACATTTGCATGGACTTGGGTAGCCCTGGGTCCCCAGGTAAGGTGGTACCTCTGCTGTGACACCTCCTGCCATACAGCACGTGGGACACCCACCTGTTTCTGCCAGCTGGCACCATGGCACAGCATTCGCTGCTGGCTGATTTTACAGAAATAAACAGGAAGTAAAACAGTCTCTCCAAGCTGCCTGACCCTGGGGAGCCCCAACAGCCCTGACCAGCCCCACCTGGGCCCCTCTCCACCCTGCCCAGGAGCCCATTCCAGCCCAGCCCAGGGCTGCTGCAGGGTGCTGGGCTCTGGTTGTGTCTCGTGTCCGTGGGAAGTGTGACTGACCCAGCTCAGTCACTGAGGGGTGTCTGCAGGGAGTGGTGCCCCATCCTCTTCACCCAGGTAAGTTGAGCACAGCACTGCTGCACTTTGGGGCTTGCCCTCTGCATCCTGCTGTCCCGAGCCGGGCATCCAAATGTTCCAGGCTGGTTTGTCCCGAGCTATCTCAGGTCTTGTTGTTGTGTGCATGTTGGCAGGCAGCCCCAGCTGCTAGAGAATGACTCCTGGCTTTAAAATGTAGGGCAGTCAGAGTACTGCAGGCCCTTGCACTGCAGGTCTGTAAATCCAGGGGTTTATGGTTTTGGAAACCCAGGCTGCAGAAGGCAATGCTGCTGGCAGGTTCTTCTTTATCTAAAATCAAATTAACTAAATAATAATAAAAGTAACAAATCTGGAAATACATATGCAGGAGTCACAAGTTCTATGGAATCTTGCCAGGAAAATCTCCTTTTGCTTTCATGCTGCAATGGACCCCAGCACCTTCTGGAAGGTTATAAGGAAGCCCTTGTGCAGAATATTTCTGTTCAGAAATTGTTTAGGATTCCAGGGAGGCATCTCAGTGATGAGGTAGGGGAGGGTGGGTAGGAACTGAGGCCACCTCTGAAAACAGGGCTCAGGCTTCAATTACAGAGTGTGTGTTCTGGGTTTGGGATGAACCTGTACCTTGTGAGTTTAACTGCTGGTGAATTTATGAAGCTGAGAAGGGTCATTACTGGGTTTCCTCTGTCTGGTTTATTTATTAACACAATGAACCTTCATATGAACAGCTGTCTTAAGCTCCAGAAAAGCTGTCTCAATAGCTCTCTGTGCAATCACTGCTTGGTGTCAGCACTGGCAAGGACTGGCAGGATCTCCTCTCACCCTGCCCAGTGTTCCATTGGCTTTCCCTGTCTCCAGAATGAACATCCCAGGAGTGTCGGAGAGTGGCCACACTGCTGGAGGCAACACAGGACCTGCAGATGGAAATCAGGTTGAGAGCTGATCTGCCAAAGGCAAGTGGTGAAGGAGAGGTCAGTGATCCACAGAGCCGTCTGGGCACTGTGCCACCCTCGTGTCACTGCTGACGCACAGCCCTGGCCATCCCCAGGGTTGGATGAGCACAGCTCTGAGTGTGTCCCTCATCCTCATCAAGGCAGAGCCCAAACTCCTGGGTCTTGGCGTGAGATTCTCCCCGGCCCTGTGGGGCTGAGACTGGTGCATTTTGCTCTGTGGGACTGGCCCTGTCTCCCAGGCAGTGAGCCCAGGGCTGGGGCTCAATTAGCTCATGGGCTGGAGTTACAGCCCAGTTTGTGCTCCAAAATGAACTGAAACCATCCCAAGGAGAGGGAGGTGACAGTGGGGGCCTGTCCCTCAGAGATGCCTGGTCTCTGTCGCTGTGTGTGGCACGGGAGTGGTGGGCAGCCTCTCCACATCTCTGGCATCTGAAGTCATGCCAGGAGAGGGTTAGGTGGGATCTCAGGAAAAGGCTGTTCCCCCAGAAGGGTGGTGGGCACTGACCAGGCTCCCCAGGGCAGTGGGCACAGCCCCAAGGCTGCCAGAGCTCCGGGAGGGTTTGGATGATCCTCTCAGGCACATGGTGTGACTCCTGCAGATGGTCCTGTGCAGGGCTAAGGGTTGGACTCAATGATCTTTGTGGGTCCCTTCCAAGTGAGCATATTCTGAGGTTCTGTCACCCTGTGATCTCAGTGCTGCTGCAGTGGGTGCTGGTGCCACGATCACTGCCCAGCTCATGTTGCAGCAGCACTGTGCCTGAAGTGCTGCTGTCTGCACATCCTTCCTGTGGAGAATAATCCAAAAGTGCTGATGAACTGGAAAGTGCTGGATCAGGAGCGCTGGTTGGTGTCTCAGCAAGAGGCTGTGTGCCACCCATGGCACCCACTGTCCCCTGCTCAGCTTTCACCTCCCAAGCAGCAAGCCCCCTCCCCTCAGCACAGGGGTGATCCCTACTCCACTGTGAAACACTGTTAATGACCACTGGTGGGAAAAATATTCCTTGGATTTCAGGGACATTTTTCTGAAGCACACATTGGTGTTTTAAGCACATAGTTCCTATCTTCACCAGTGGGCAATTGCACCTGCCTGCGTCCTGACCCTGAGTGAGGCTCCTGGCATTTTAGCTCTCAGGAGAGGGACACACGCTGGGGAGGTGAAAACAAACAAAAACCCCAAACACCCCAGAATTTCTGAGCAGCTATTGGTAACTTAGTGCTGGTATTCTACAGGGTATTTTGTAAAGGGAGCAAGATAAGGACCCCAGCCTGTATTTCTATGACAGTGTGAGGAACCTGCCTCTTCCCTATGTTTTCTGTGGGAATTCATCTTCTACAGATGTCTGAAATCACAGGACTGTGGCAAAGAGATGAGGCTGGTTGTTACAGGTTTTCATCACTACCAAAAAGATCTGCAGAGGGAGAACTTCCACTAAATTCAGGGCTCTGTTTACTGGGGAAGGAAGGGTCAGCCCTCAGGACGACAGCCTGGATCGAAATGCGTTCCTGTTACATTTGGCGTAGTAAAATGCTAAATATGCAAACAGGCCCTTTATCATGGAATACATGGCAAACCCCTTCGGTCCCATCAGCCACTCTGTCACTGTCACCATTTCTCAGACCTCATTTGTGTCAGTCAGAGGTTTCTGGTGCATACAAACATCCTGTTTTTCCTTTCAGGTAGATCACCAGAGGGTTTCCAGGCTGGCTGGGAGCTGGATGGGGTGTGAAATGGTGAGTTTGTGCTGCTTTGGCTCCTCCTTGTTACTTGAGCTGGTGGGAGGCTGCTCAGCTCCCAGTTTGCTTTGGTGTATCCTGAAGGCTTAAATCAAAGTGTTCCAGGTGCCTGGCTGCTGGAATGTCCCCATCAGGCTGCAGATAACGAAGCTGCCACCTGAACATTGTAGCTCCCACAGGGAATCTTCAGTGGTACCTGTGATCTCAGTTTTGATTCCTTGGCTAGTGCTGGATGTCTGTCTCCGTGGGCTCAGTCTGTGCCTGGTAATGTCTGGAGAAACTCAGTTCTGCTCCAGAGGCTCATCAGAACCAAACTGAGAGAGGTCAATGGTCTGAAACTTTCTCTGTGCTCAAAATCATGCTATCGTGAAAGCTGTGGTTCCTCACAAGGTGGTTATAAACCACCTCAAACCTACGCACCAACCTGCTCCCAGCGGTGGGTGGGAATGCCAAGGAATTTGGCTTAAAAACTGCTCCACATGCGTTGGGTTTGTGCCAGCACAGGGGGAAGGGAATAGAAGAATAGCACAGACAGGACAAGTAATGCTGCACTACAGTGAGACTGGGATCCACAGCACAGATCCTGGGATCTGCTTATGCTGTGAGCTCTGGGATTTCAGCCAGGGCAGTGCTTTGGGAGCAGCGTCAGTGTGACCTTGTGTGAGACAGCGTTAGTCCCAGGCAGGGGGAGGGCACTGAGGCCCAGCCCAGCATCAGGGGTTCCTCCCCAAGGATGCAGGGATGGATGCAGGTGATGCTCCAGCATAGCTGTGTCCCCTTCCCCTGGTCATTGCTGTGCCAGAGGAGTCAGGCTCTCTGTGTCCAGCAGAATTCAGTTATCCAAAGAATTTTTGTTTCACCTTGTCCCTGTTCAGTGTGTTTTCTCTTGGTCCCACTGGTCCACCCCTACCCCAGTGACCACAGCCCCCTGTGCCCTGGGCAGGGGATGGAGCAGGCAAAGGCTCCACGGTGTCACCCACACCATCTCCCAGCATGAGAACATTCTTCTGGGACATCCCTCACAGCTGTGGGATGCTTTTGCTGGTTTTGCTGGTTTTGCTGCTGCTGTGGTGTGCAGTGCTGAATCCAGCCCAGCAGACACAGCCTGCATGAATTTTGCTGCAGCGTGGTGCATTAATACACTAATTATTAACTATTATAAATCCTTTTTATGAGATTCTGAGCAATAGCATCTCCTGTTCTAAAAATAGACTGGAAAGGTAAGAAGGCACGTAAGTGCTAAAGAAGCTACTTTAATTTCCTAACATATTTCATGTTGTTAATTTACAAGAAAACTGGTTGTTACAGGGATTGAGGAATTAAATTGAAGCTGCAGGATGTAAATTTGAAAGGAGGTAACGTTTCTCCAAATGGCCACTCCCTGTTTGGAGCAGAACCTGTGCTGGCTCTCCTGGGAGTTGCATTCCACTTGTAAAGGGCAAGTGTGTGTGCAGAGAGGAACCTTTCAGCCCTGGCTGTGTCGCAGCCGTGTCATTCACCCCCTGAGAATCAGGGTTGCATCAGCTGAGCCAAACGGGTCCAAGGGACGGTGGGGAGCAGGGAAAGGGGTTGGGGAGCCCCATGGTGGGATGCAGCAGGGATCCCCATGGAGGGGGGCAGTGACAGAGGGCTCTGCAGCTCCTGGGAAGCCGCAGTGCGTGTGCCTGCAGCGCTGCTCCTGTGCTGATGAGCAGAAACTGCTTCATCATAAAATCACAGAATGGTTCAGGTTGGAAAAGTCCCCTGCGACTGTTGAGTCCAACCCTTCCCCAGCACTGCCAAGCCACTGTGAACCCATGTCCCCACATGTCACATCCACATGGCTTTTAAATCCCTCCAAGGGGAGAGACTGTCCTGCCAGGGCGAGACAACCTTCTCCGTGAAGGAATTTTCTCTACCATCCAACCTAAGCCTCCCCTGGAGTGAACTGAGGCCATTTCCTCTTGTCCTCTTGCCTGTTCCTTGGGAGAAAATGCCCCAGAGGCCCGGAGGTTCCCCGTGAAATCCACAGTGACCCCAGCAGGCTGTTAAACCAGTGGGAAATCAGGCAGTCAGAGAAACTTAGAGGGGTTTGTTTGGTTGGGTTTTTTTTTAAAAAAAAAACAAACACAAACAAGCAAACGAGAATGTCTTTGGGGTGTTGGACAGGGTTGTTTAGAGCTGTTGCACCAAATCCTTGTTTTGTGCCCAGTAATCGAACGTGTCTCAGAACAACCGGCTGTTTGGAGCCCCCGGGACTGGTGAGGATGTGGAGCTGCAACCGGGTTAAAGCTCGGCGTTCCCAGCAGCTGGAACACGAGTCACTCATTGCAGCAAAGGCCAGGGAAACGCTGCCCGTGCCCGGTGGGGCTGCTGGTGGCGGGGCCATCCCGCAGCGCTCCCGCAGCCCGGAGCGCTCCCGCAGCCCGCGCCGCGCATCCCATCTCCTGGCCGCAGCCGGGAACAGCAAGCGGCAGCGCTCGGGAGCGGCAGGAAAGCTGGGGGAATGCTGCACGAAAGGACACTGCACCTTTCTTTCTTTTATTTGCACGGAAGGGTAATCCTTTGGAAAATACTGGTTTCCCAAAACTGCGATTTTGCAGAGAGGGAAGGGCGATTTTGCTTCATCATCTGGCTCACAGATCCTACTGACGAGCTTGGGAGCTGTTAGAACACGTCCCTCTGGTCTCTCGAAGCAGCAGGGCTCAGCCAGGGCACTGCACAGGGATTTCTGCCCTGGGGATTTGCTTACAATAATCAAACTGCAGCTGAAATCTAGGTGTGAGCTCGTCCCAGCAGGGCGAGCAGTGGAGAAGCCAGCCCAGACCCAAGTGTTTCCCACAGATGTGTTCCAGGGGCTCCTGAGGGGGACCAGGGCACTTTCTGCCTCACAGCACTGCCAAGTTCCCCCGTGGTTTTCCTCCCTTTCAGCTTTGCCATCAGTCTGAGCTTTGGGCTGCTGGTCCATGGCTGGCCATGGCCACACAGGTGCCTTATGTCACACCATGCCACCCCAGGGCTGCTCCCACTCCCACCCATCCACCTGCAGAACGTGCTTGGTGGCTGCAGTGCCACCCCATTGAGCAGGGGCACATCCTGGCTCAAGGGAAGTGTTATGTTTGGGCAAAATTTTGGAAGAAAATGTCAACATTTGGTGAGTTTCCAAGAAGGAAATAGTGCCTGTATCTCCTCTTGTCCTGAGAGGATTTGTTACACTTGAGTGTGACAGGACGCATTGGATGCATCCATGAAGACAGAGGCTGGGCACACGGCTGTCCAACACAGGGAGCCAGGGAACCCTCAAACCATGTTGTTCGAGCTACTCAGCCGGTGGTTTTCAGCCAGAGCTGGGCAGCAGCAGCGCTGCCTCTCATTGACATCACCCAGCTCTCATACACCTCATCAAACATTGCACACAATCTGGGGAATTAAAACAAAATCCCAGCCGGCTCTCAGAGCCTGCCTGGGCTCAGAGCCTGAGTGACTGCCCCAGGACTGACAAAGCACTGGTTCACGGGTGGCTCAGAACTCACAGTGGTGACTCATGGGTTGCTGGAGACCCGAGGCTCCCAACCAAACCCTCTGGCTGTCCTTCCTTGGCAGCTACTGATTGGTGGCTTCTCTGAGCACACGGACTGACTGCTCAGAGCCTACGTGCTTGGTGAGTCACACGTCAGAAGGACTGAGCCAGAGATGATGTACATTCTTTACCAAACAATTGTCCCTCCCTGTAGCAGCTCTTGGCACGTGAAGCTAACAAACTTTTCTCTCAGAAGGACGAGGTTGGGTGTAGGGGACATGGGCAGGGAGCCCCTTGGCAGCGAGAGGCAGGGAGGTGCTGTGAGGATATGAGCACTCAGTGTACAGCACTGCAGCTCCACAGGCTGGGATAGTGCTGGAGAGCTTTCAAAAGCCCATTGGAACTTGTACACAAAGGGAAGTCATGCTGTTTAGATAAGCACACCTTGACCTTCAGAGCTGCAGGCAAAGCTGCCTGTGGCTGTCTCTGTCCTGCTCCCCAGACAGCACCAGGCCCTCCAGGCTGGTGCCTGCCCTGTCCGTGGGCACAGCAGGAACTGCTCTGAGCCCTCCAGAACAGATGTGGAATACTGGGGCAGATGGTGCTTCACCCACACAGGGGCTGCTTCTGCACAAGGACGTGAATGTGAAGGACAGGGCTGGTCCCCATGGCATGACATGGTGGGACAGGGCTGCTCTGCTGGCTGGGCACATCTAAGTTTTCCAGCAGAGAGATCAAGAAGGAAAAGAACACAAAGTATTTCAAGGCTTTCAATAATTTAAGGCCTGTTTTCATAGTCCTAAAATAGTGTTTTTCCTTGTAATAAAACACCACAATTGCTTGACAGTGCCCAAAATAATCTTGTTTCCTACTTCACATTCTGGAACTGAGAAAGCACCTGAGCCGCAGAGGGATAAAGCCTGTTGTGTACATCATGATGGGCTTGGGATATTGGGGCTCACCTGCATGCTGGGGCACATATGTGGGGAGAGAAATGCTCGAGGGACAAGAGCAGGCCAGGGCTGTGGTGATGGCCCCAGTGCCAATGGCTCCGGAGGTGATGAGATTGCTGCTCGTCCACTCACCACCCTGTGGGAAGCAGGAGAGAAAGGCATGGAAAATCTCAGGGCTGGGACTTGTCTCTGTTCTGCCTGGAGATGGTTTAGTCCACACTACAGGCTGGTCAGCAGCACTTAGAAAGTGCTGGAGTGGAGGCAGTGCCTACAGCTGCGTCTGCCAACTCAGCACTTTCTCAGTGCAAACACTCCTCAAAGCCTTTCGAGGCTGCAGCTCATCTGCAGTATCCAGCCTGGCCCAAGGGGTAAAACTGGACTGTACATGAGCATCTTCATCACCATTATTTTGTTTGCTCTGATCTATGAAGTAGAGCAGAAATGAGTCCTGCAGGAGATCCCCCTTCCCTATTCTTCAGTCATGAGTCTCACAGCCACAGGGCAGAGCAGATACTTAAACATGAGCTTCTGCAGGCAAATGAGAGACTGCATTCCACTAATTATGTATCTCCACCCAACCCCTGCCCTGGCCTGCAGCCCAGCTGTGCTGGGAAGCTCGGGACAGATGCTGTGTGGCACAGACCCGTTCCAGCCACACACCCACAGCCAGGGCTGTAACTACTGGGTCATTTTGGGAAACCCAGAGAAACAGAAATACACTTGAAAGCATTTGTGATCAGAACAGGGATGTTTGAATCCACAGTGGTTTCTGCTGTGACAGCACTGCTGGGGGGAGTTTGGTCATGGCACGGGGCACTGCCAACCCTACCACACGTGTTCCCTCCCTTTCTGATCCCAGGGCCTTTGGTGTTAAAAATATGTGTCTTGTTTTGTGTTCCTCTGACATGCAGGACTGCAGAGCTTTAGTGAAATTCCATATGGCATTTCAAATGAAAACGAGGAATGCAGCTGCAGGTTTGGAAGTCAGCAGAGGACTTGTGGAACTCTAATAGCAGTTCTGGGTTCACAGAGAGCTTGCTGACCACACCAGTAGCGGAGACACTGGCACCAGCAGGTCCCAGGTGGTCACAGAGACTCCCATGCAGCCAGCTGGGGGTCACTGACTCATGCAAGTGAATTCCTGTGATGCCATTAATGATGCAGAGTATACAGATGGGCAATCCTGGGATCAGGCTGCACTGTGTTTGCCAGGCACAACCTTTCAGGAAGGTGTGCTTGAATAAAAATGTAGTTTTTAAAAATAATTCTGCCCATGAGAGACCAATACTGCCTGTGAAAATCCAGAGCCTGGCAGGCTATGGTGCACATGCTGCCTGACAACAGGTGGGAACAGCCAACCTGTGCCTCAGTGCCTCTGTCTGATAAACCAAGGGGCCAGGACAAGGAACAGTGCTCCTGGGAGGATGTGGGAGGCTTGTTCTAGGGACTTCATAGATTGGAAAGAGAAGCAGCAGAAATGAGGGCTCACTGGCATGCCATTGTGCTATTTGGCCATGGTTCAGGAGCTGGAGCATTTCTGATGATGACAAATCCCTCCTCTGAAGCAGTGCAGGTCACTGCTCCCCAGTCTGTGCTCACTTCTTCCACATCATCCCTCACGGGCTTCCAGCAGCCACAGCACTGTGTCATGGGGGCAGGAGCTGCTACCTGAGCCAGCAGCTGTTCCCAGAGTGCTCTGAGGAACAGTCCCTGCCTGTGTTAATTGTGGATATGAAAAAGGGCTCTGTACGTGGTGAAACCCATCCTCACAGACACAGCTCCACCTCATTGTTTGGGACAAAACTCTCCAGTTAACACATCAGGCTTGGAATTCAAACACCTGGACTGGATTGTTTTGCCAACCTCCTTCCCTATAATTTTATATGACACGCTTCTGTAATTCCCTTGTTTCTCACATGAATCGGGAAGCAGACAATGTCCCAGCTGCCCAGCAGCCCCCCAAGGGTCTGTGGCAGTTCCAGCTGGGAGTTCTGTGAGGCTGGGACGAGTTTCCTGTGCACTTCTGCAACACGGTGCCAAACCCTCCTTTGGCCCCCACTAACGCAGCCCATGCTTGGAAACCGAGCTGCCCCTCGGCCCCCCGAGCCCCCCGGCCCAGCTGTGCGTCACCTCCGGCAGCTGCGGGGCCAGCTCCCTTCCACCCACCACTGTGGCCCTTTCTTGTGGCTGCTGGGGCAATTGCTTACACAGCAGAAAACAATTTTGGGATGGAGCTACGTGCTTTTAAGCCATGTTTGATATAATCAGTGTTGACTGCCTCTATTTTAGAAAATAATTTATCATGCTGTTGCCCTGACTTTTCCTTTAATCTCCTTCCACGACCGATCCATTTGGAAACATCTGCTTGAGAAAAATCACCTCCAGTTCCTGTTAGATGTGATCTCTCCATCCGTTACCATGTTATTTCTCACTTACATGATCACCAAATGCAGATGTTATCAGTGGCACATGGTAAATCATATGTGACTCTAAATCTCTCTGTGCAATGTGGTTCAGCCCTGCTTTCTGGGTGCAGAATGCTGGAAGAAATGTGGATTGCTCACAGATGTGTGGAGCACACACACCCCAGGTGTGCCACACCACACTGCAAGTCCAGTGCACCATGTGCTGAAAGAGCTGTGAAAACTGGGAAAAATGGACTTGCCAGAGCCAGTGAATAACCAGCTGGATTGGGAGTAAAGTAGCTACTTCCCCTGCTGGGATGTGATGTCTGTGGATATATACATAAGAGTCCACTATGATTTATCAGCACAGACCAATAAATCCCGTTCCTTTGGCCCCGGAGCATGGAGCATGGTCAGGGAAGCTGTAAAAGTAACTCCCCTGAAATGAGACCCCATAAAGAACATTCCCCAAATGAGCATGGAGCTGTTTCCTGGTGGAGCAGTGATGAAGGGCTCGCACAGGCTGCTGGCACTGCGGAGGGTGCAGGTGACTGCGGTGAAGGAGGAGCCATAGGAGCCATGTCCTGGAAAGGGGCTCTGGGAGAAGTGGCAGCTCCCTTCTTCAATACATAAATAACATTTTGGAAAAGGCCTCTGCCTTGAGATGCAGCTCCAAACTGTGAACATTTAAAATGGTTTTCTTCTTAATAATGGCTTTCTAAAACCCATGTGAATGTCAGGCTGATACTCTGACTCCAGCAGGAAAAGGATCAAATGAATAAGCATTTTATTAAGAATTTTATCCAGTGTCATAAAAGGACTTGCACAAAACCCCCACTGGTCTTGGTGGGTTATGCACAAGTACTGTATTTACTGTGGGCAATTGAAGAAGAAATAAAATTGAACTTCAACCTCATTTTGATTTGCAAGTTATGAGAAATGTTTCTGGAAGGAGCTAATAAACGTGATGGATGCGCCCAGCCGTAATTGATCATTTATATAAAAAATCCTGGCAAACATTTAATTCCACTATTCATTAAAATGTTGCCCTTGCGAGACATAATCCATAAAAATGATCTATCTAATAACCATGATGTCAGGGAACTGAGATGGAGGGTGAAGGTAACCTGTGGTTCCAGGAGGCAAATTCCAAATGCTGGTTCTCCTGCGGGTTAATTCAGTGGTCTCTGCATCCGCTCGTCCTGGTGTAATATATGAGGAGCAGCCTTTCTCTCCCTTGTTTGAGTACATTATTTTTAAAGACTTCTGTACAATTTAAGGTTTCTGGTGTTGGGAAGAGCAACCATGAGTGCTGGACACGTTATTCCTGCTTGGCTGCTGGGCTGCAATGTGAGGAGCAGCATGTCCTGCCACAGCTCTGGGCTTGGCCCCAAGCCCCCAGCTCGGCCCAGTGTGACCTGATCCCCCCAAAATCACTGGGGCATGTGTCTTGCCACATTCCCTCTTCCTCCTGTAAAGGTGTATTTGGCTTCTCCAGTGGTGCGTGAGGGACCTGCCTGAGTTGTGACTGAGGAGATCCACCACCAAACTACTTTTGAAGCTTCATAGCCATGGGGGTATTAATGTGCCAAACTGAGGTGTCCTGCACACGGGGGAGCAGAGTCTGTGTGGGCAGTGAGGGCAGGATAGGCAGTATGGGTGGCATGGGCAGTATAGGTGGTGTGGATGGCATGGATGGTATGAGTGGGATGAGCAGGATGGGTGGGCAGGCATTGCTCGGGGCAAGACTGGTGTCACTGCACAGTGTTGGGGTGGCACTGGCTGATGCTGGGGCAGAGCTTCTCATCTTGTGCTGTTCCCATCACCCCCGTATGGAGTTTCTCCATCCTATACAAGAAGGGAGAGGAACAGTTTGGGAAAGTTTTTGTATGGGACATTTGCTCTGTGAAGAAGAAAGGCCAGCACCGAGCACACTCCCCACCACCACCACCACCACCGCTTTTGAACCCTGAGAGGGAAGCACAATTTGTATCCCATTTTTTTCTTTGCTTGGTTTTGGGGCTACAGGGACAGAGAGCAGCAAGGGGAGTAGGAGCACAGGCAGAGCAGAGCCCACCTCTGTGCTGTGGCTATGGAAAGTTGTTTGGACCATCTGAGCAGAAAGTATTGTTACTCATAGGAAATGCTGAGGGATGTTCATTGATTTCTGGGTGTGGATGAGGAATAAACACAGTCATCAGCACTGCCCTGCCTGTGAATAATCCACTTTTTCCCCAGTGAGTGCAAACAGAGACATGCAGACAAACAGCTCAATTACTGAAATGAAAGTGCTGGTGAGAGTCAGACTAGCTGGGATTGTTCAAGGCAGTTGAGCATGGGAAGCGTATGAGGAGTTAGGTGGGTGACACCAGCCTGGGCCAGGGCAGGGGACCCTCCCAGCCAGGCTCCTGAGACCACACATCACTGCTCAGCCTACAGGATGACAATGACATCACATCAGAGCACAACTTCCATGTTTCACCTCATTTAGTATTTAATCCTGAGCGACCTTGCCTCCAGAGCCGCTGCAGCCCCGGCCACCGCCGGATAGACAGCCAGAATGAGGAGCCGGTGTTCCCGCTGCCAGCATCCTGGTACTGAATGTGTCACACGCCAGGGTGCATGTCCCTGAGCACAGGCACAGGTGACCACTGCCGCTGTCACACCAAGGTGAGGCTGCAGGCAGGCACAGTGCAGCACAGGCAGCCCCTCCTGCCCATCCCAGCCTCCAGCTGCCACCAGCTCCAGTCACAGCTGTCCCAGTGCAGCTCCAGGAGTGGAGGTGGCGGGAGAAGGGATGTGTGGCTGTGCAGGTCAGTGTTGGGGAGCACAGGGTGCCTGAGGCCACAGAGCCACCCTGTGCCCCCAGAGCCGGGGGAGCCCCAGGGTGCGTCAGCCATGCACGTCGATGGGCTCTCATCCCCCCTGCCCTCACCTAAATCCAAACCCTCATTAAAGCGAGCAAGAGAGACATTGCCAGGTAATTCTAATTAGTTTGAATGGCAGGAAAAAAATAAAACCAATTAAGGACTATTTGCAGAGTTGCCCTAATTTAGGGTGGTGATCTGTTCCTGAGCAGATAAACAAAGGCAAAGGGGTTATCCTTGCTGGGAGCTGCAGTGCTTTGGATTGGGACAGACCCAGTGGCCGTGTTGGGGAGGAAATGCATCCTTTCAACAGTTTTTGGCATCTTGTTTGTCCTTGTTTTTCAGCTTTTGTGTCTAGTAAACATAAAAGCTGTGTGGGTGTGGCGCTTGGGGACACGGGTTAATGGTGGCCTTGGCAGTGCCAGGGGAAGGGTTGGACTTTGATGGTCTTAGAGGGCTTTTTCAGCCTAAAAGATTCCATGATTTCCTACAGCATGCCAGTGCCAAATGGTGGGCTTCCCCCACATTAGATCTTCCCAGGGAAATGTGTCTTGTCACCGGGCACAGGGATGGTGTTCGTGGAGCGAACTTTTGTCCTCATTTCTCATTAAGTGAGAGGGCAGGTTTATTTTAACAAAATTGGGGGGGTTAAGTTAATTTCTGTTATTGCACAGCTTTATGAAAAGCAAACATGACTGCCCTTTTGGAGCTACCATTTATATAATTATGCAGAGCTCTGTTACAGAGATTTTATGGTTTTCAGGACAAATCCTTCCATACATACCGACATGCATTCCTGAGAAATCTATTTGTTTAAGTCACAGCATCTTCTGGAAAACCTTAAGTCAGTTATGAGGATTAAGTGAATCATTATCATTTTAAGTACTATGTGGGAACAAGGGGGTGTAAAAGAAAGCTTATTGCTGGGGTATTTCAGGATGAGGTTGCAATGGAAGTTGACCTAATTAGATAATTTATAGATATTCAGTTACCTAATTTAAATTGGCTGCAGTGTAAGTGCCAAAAAAATCCCTTTTTACCTTCCCTCTGCCAAGTCTTCTGTTTGGAAATTTATTATGCTTTAAAACACCATTGGAGCAGCATTCCGAGTTTATTTCTCAAGGTTCTGTCTTTTTAGAGTCATCACAGTGCACTGCAAACAAGGTGGAATCATGGTCTCACTGAGGTCTTTCCAGGTAGCAGAGCAGCTCAGGAGATGCTGCTACAGCTCACCCTGTGTTGAGTGAAGCACCCAAAGGGACAGCGAGTGCTCCCAGTGGGTTGATTGCCTTAACCTGCCCATCCAGGGGTTCTGTGGAATCACAGAAGGGTTGGGTTGGAAGGGGTCTTAAAAACCATCTAGTTCCAACCCCCTGCCATGGACAGGGACACCTTTCACTAGACCTGGTTGCTCCAAACAACAAGAAGGTCCCCTCTGAGCCTCTGTTTCCCCAGGCTGAGCCCTCCCAGCTCCCTCAGCTGCTCCTCATCAGATTTGTGCTCCAGAACCTTCTCCAGCTCCTTTGTCCTTCTTTAGACACAGGTTTGGCTACTTGCAGGCTGGGATTGTGTCAGCCCCAGGCTCCTTCTCCAGCGCTGCAGCTGGGCCATTAAGTTCTTCAGTTCTCCTTTCCAGTGCCTCTGTGTTCATTTGTGGTTTAAGGGAAGTAAGCTTGGAAGTCAGGCTGGAAATGGGCATTAGATATGGAGTAGTTTAATTTGGAAGTCCTGATGGATATACTCAATATCGTGAGCTTAATGTGGTTTTATATTTAGCACTGCCACTGCGACTATTCTAAACCTTCTCAGGGAAAGTGTGTACAAAAGGGCATGAGCCACGTAATGAGGTGGAACAGGTGGTCTCCCTGGGGGAACAGCCTGGTGCAGGTGTAAATTGTGGGCCTCTCGTTAGTCTAGTGACTGACCCTGTTTAAAATCCAGCCTTTTCCTCAGCAGAAGGAGCTCTGGTTGCAGGAGCTGCATGAGTAGCTTCAACAGCAAATGCTGCCTGGGACCTTTCTGATAAGCAGCTATTCTGTAACATAATCTCTACCATTTAAATGCTGCTAAAGCAGCAGCTGACAGCCAGGATTAAGCCAGCATTTGAGGAATGAGCACTATTTCCTCTGCACTGCACCTCTGTGGGGATCCAGGGGCAAGCCCTCCCATGGGCATCAGCCCGGGATGCTTGGATCCATGTCCAGTTTGGCTGGCCAAGAAGGGAAAGAATTCTTGGCTGATGTTTTACTCCAGTTCTCCCAGAGTGAGGCAGCTGATGGGAATGCAGTGAAACAACAAAGGGTAGCCAAGCAAAAGGCAGCTGGGTCGAAGTGGGATGGAAGAGCTGTAGTATTGGAGCTGCAGGAGCCCCTGACAGAGCCTCCTCTCCGGGAGAACAGGCACGAGCAGGAGAGATCCCATGGCCTCTGCCCCAGGGGCTCCCAGGCCACACTGCTCTGTGTGACCAAATCCCCAGTGTTGGGGTGTCAGCAGCACCTTGTGGAAAATGTAACTGGTGCCCTGGCTGCCCCTCACGCTCACACCCGAGGGTGCCCGGGGCAGGTTTGGGGTAGGAGTTCGTGGGCAGCTGGAGGCAGGAGGAGGCAGGATGCTGGAAGCGAGGAGCCAAGCCAGGAGCATTGATTTGCTGAGGCTGCCCACCAGCTTGCATGAAATCTGCATTGTTTGGAGGCAGTCTGTACACAGTCAGCTCTAATTTGTCTGATTTTAGTTAGACACTGTAAAATTAGATTTTGCTTTTGACAGCTGTAATGGTTATGCAGATTACAATGGAAATATCCCTTTTATTGTGAAAAGGGCCTTCCTAGCTTTGGTTTGAGAGGTTGGTACATGGCAGCTCCTGTGGAAGCCCTGGATTTAAAAAACACATGGAAATTTTTGCTCTGTTGTTCAGCCCTCAAAGGGGGTGCCTGTCTGAGGGGGCCGAAGCCCGTGGGATTGGCACCCACTTGGCCAGAATAATAGGACACAGCAGAAGGAACTAAAAGCAGGCTTAGCGCTGAAATATCCAACTGCTGTTTCTAATCTGCCGTGTATTATATTGATCCCCTGAACAGTGTGTATGGGGCCATAAAGCCCTTTATGTAACTCCTGGGGAGGAAGCAATTACCCCTGAGTGGGTGGGGCGGCAGGAAGGGGCATTAGCAGATACTGGGTGGGTGATGTGGTGGGAAAGAGGTGGCAGGGGATTGTAGAAGGAAACTATTCCCTGTAAATCTATTGAGGTCTCTGAAAGCATCAGCAGGGGAGGGGGGGTGCTCTGTTTGATAGAGTGCACCTGGATTCCAAATAGTTTTTAGTGGTTCTGCAGCCAACGCCTGTGGCTGATGTCACTGCAGTTCCCAGTGGGAAGAGAGAGTTGGTGTTAAAAGAAGAAAAAGCAACTCCCCCGCAAAAGCTGTAAAAGAGTGGGAGTGAGGTGCCACTGCCTGCCGACCATAACATGGTCATATGGGCAATCAGACAAGCCAATACTGCAAAACTGCTCAGTGGGCAAAAAGGCCAGCAGGGTAGAGGAGAACAAATGTGTAAGAAGAGAGTGCTGGCCTGTGGGGTGGCTGTGGCCACGTGTGGGAGAGGTGTGGGCATTGCTGAGGATGCTCCATCAAACACCAGCTTGATCCTGACCCATCATTGCAACGGCAGGTAAAACTCTAGGGAAACACTGGACTGCTCCTTCCCTCTGTGCACCAGGACATCGTATGATCACACAGCCATAGAACAGTTTTACCAGTCTAGCCTTCAAAATGCCTTTTTTATTCCAAAGCACCAGTCCTGAGAGCACAGCTTTCTGTCCTGTGACCCAGCCAGGGGCTCTGTGCTGTGCACAGGTGCTGTCACACCTCTTAATTCCTGGCACCACCAGTGTGTGCCCTGTCTCCTGCTGTGATTGTGCTGAGCATTTCTTATGGAATCACGCACGTAACCCGGTTGCACATTTGTTTTTAAGCCATTAGAATACCTTGTCAAACTGTTAACAACAAGTTTGCTGCTTGTGTATCATGTCCCAATGATACACACTTCCTAAAAGGCTGGAGAACAAGGTCGAACAACTCGCAATAACGTGAGTCATCACAATAAACATCGCAATAACTTTGGCACGATCCAAGCCGAGGCTCTGGCAGCCCGTGGTGCTTGGACTTCTGGAGCCTTTACACTGACACTGTGTGCGGGGATCTGCAGGGGGACATCGCACAGCCCGCACCGCAGAGCTGCTGGAGACGGGCGGGGGAAATGGGCTTTTCCAGGAGAAACTTTGTGTTTCTGCAGGCAGAGGGAGTCTGAGCCCCAGCTGCCAGCCTTCACTGGACTGACTTGCTTCATTGCTTTGCCCTGGTTCCCAAAGGCTTGTGTAGGAGGTAGAGGATGTTCCTGAAGGCAAACACAGACCAGAGAAGCCCCGCGCTGTGTCCGCTCCCCGTGTCCCTCAGTCCCTGTGCTGGTCCCCCCTGCTCGAGTCCCCCCCAGCTCAGCCCCACATGCTCGTCCAGCTGGGGCTGGAACTGCTGACCTGCCTCCTCCCTTCCCTCTGCCCACAGCCCTGCTCACTCCGGGACCCCTCTCCCCAAAACCCCATCGGCCGCTGAATTTTGTGCTGCTTTCTCCCCGTGGGAAGTGGGCACTCGGTAAATCTCCCCGAGCAGGTGGAAAGTCTGATTCCACCCTTCAGCAGAGAAGGAATCGGGAGCAGCGTCCCATCCTGCTAGAAGATGGAGCCGTGGGAGGATGCTGAGAGATGTCTCTGCAAAGAGAGTGTGACCCTCCGCCCTCCCCAGCACACACTCCCAAGTCCATAGGAAAAATTGCCAAATCAATATGTCCTTAAGATTTTCTTTTCCTGAAGGGAACTGCGTCCAAGTTTTATCTCCAAGGATTTTGCAGACGAAGCACAGGTACTGCTGAGCTGCCAGTAGTGGATTTGAGCAGTAAGTGTTAAACTCCTCCACGGGACTCTGAAATAGGACGCTCACGATGCTGTTCTGGGCACACACGGGCACACCAACAGCTGAGGACAAGCCATGCCAGAACGGGCCCTAAATTGCCAGTCACAACAGTTCAGCTGTCATTGCAAAACCTTCCACAATCAGGCTTTTCTTATTGTTTGAAAGGAATGGCATCTAAATTTTACCTCCAAGGATCTGCCTTCCAGGCACCAGTGATGTGCAGAGTGTAAAGGAGAGAAGAGTGAGGGAATTGCTGACTCCCACCCTGACCTTGCCCCCAGCCTCTCACAGGGACTGTGAGCAGGGAGCAAGTGGGGGGAAGAACAAGTCCCAGATTTCTCCCCAAATCTGTGGCTGGGGACGGGCCTCGTGTTCATGTCCTGTGACATCTGACTGACTGAAAGAAAGTTATGACTGAGTTTGTGTGACTGTAAAATGTAGCCAAAAGCATAAATAACACCACAGTAAACTCTAAAGGTGGGCCATTAGTCATCTGAAAAGTGTTCTTCCCCCTTGACGTACAGTGGAGGTTGTCTTAGCAGAACATTTTGAAGCGATACAAACAATGATGCTGACTCTATAGGATGCAAACACTGATAAAATACCATTTTTCTCTGTGTCAATATTGATAAACATGTCTTGAAAAGCTGTAGTACTAAAGGTTAAAAATTAAAATTAACTTGCACCTATGAAATTCAGCTCTTAATTTATATTTATTCTTTTAAAACAGCCATAAAAAGCTTCTTGTCATAATTTATTCTTGAAATGAGTCTTGCTTCAAGAGTTTCCATAGTTACAGATGTTTCTGGGATTGTAATGTTTGCACAATTGACATTTACTGCACAATGAAAACCTCTAATTGATTTTTCTACCTGGAGAGTAGAACACAAGTGCTGGGTGATGTGTGTGGTGCCCAACAGGCAGCCGTGCCCAAAGGGCTGCAGGGGCGGAACGACAGAGGGCAACCCTCGTAAAAACGTGAGAAGTCATGAGATAAGTTCATCAGTGGAGAGCAGGGGTGGAGGGGGCAGGTGGTACCGACCCCCTGAGCCCCGGGTCTGCCAGGACCGTCCCGTGGGGCTGTGGCACTCCCGCAGCTCCCACCTGGCACCAGCAGCAGCATGGCCCTGCAGGGAGCACCCAGCACCCAGCACCTAGCACTCAGCACCCAGCACTCAGCACCCAGCACCCAGCGCCCAGCGTCCAGCACTCACCACCCAGCGCCCAGCACTCACCACCCAGCACCCAGCGCCCAGCGCCCAGCACCCAGCACCCAGCACCCAGCACCCAGCACTCAGCACCCAGCACCCAGCACCCAGCGCCCAGCGCCCAGCACCCAGCACCCAGCACCCAGCACTCAGCACCCTTCTGTCCCCCTGTCCCTGTATGTCACTATGCCCTCTCTGCTCCTCCACAGCCCAACAGCCGTCACTGGTCACCTGCACATACTCCTTGTAGGGGCTTCAACTGGCCAAAACCACTATCAAAGTATTTCCACTATTAATTTTTTTAATGATATTTTGAAGTGTTTGCACTAAGTTAGCTATATTGACAGCAGTATTTAAGTCCTAAAAGTGAAGATCTGGATATACAGTGTATTATATTTCACAGTTGCATTGTTCCATCTTCATAATAATGGGAAATGATGACTCATGTTGGGGAGAAACAGCATCAAACTATACTGAGAAAAGTAAATCCATTCTCTGCCACTGCAGCTCACAGGACTGTCACCTCAGTAAAACGTGAACTCTTTTTTCAGATGTAATCCTGTTTTCTGAAATCACCTCTCACTAGGACATTCTTCTTCCTTCTTCCCTGGCTGTTTGATTATTTTCCACTACTTTTAATCAGCCAACAATGGGATCAGGAGAGAAGTATCTGGGGGAGAAAACAAGGTGGATTGTAGCATTAGGGCTGTAGCAAATCAAGAAAGATTAGGAATTTCAATTTATCATCCCAGAGGCTAATGCTGCTGAGATCTGCAAGAGCAGTTTAATGGGCTGATGAGAACATCAGGCTAAACTTGTCTCCTTAAATCCATTTCCTCTTCTCCCGCTGTTACCCAGATACTACTTCTTTTTGCTGTTTTAAGAAGATTCAGACCGTGAGATAAAGCAAATTATGTAAAGACACATATGGTGTGTGATTTGTGGGATAACTCCTGTTGAGAGGCTGCTTGGAGTCGTTCTGGGCTCCAGTGACCAGGCACAGGAGCTGTCAGGGTCTTCTCTCTGTCAGGGGTGCAGCCCTGGGGGTGTCTCAGCCAGCCTTTTCCACAAACCTTATTTCTATACAAAGCTTTAATAATAATGGAAATTCCTTAAGAAAACTGAAGTTCCTTTAAAAAAAACTACTGAATGTGGCTGGAAAAGTGCACTAACTTGAGCTGGACTCGAGGGTACTTTAAGAATTAAAAGACATTTTTCATGGAGTGGTGACAGGAGCTTGTTTCCTGTATGGAGAGTTGCCTGGGAGCCCACATGGCTCATAAACTCAGTGGGGTTGGACATTAACCATGACTGTACAGCCTAACAGAGGGAATGGGGAACCGGAGCTGGAGTAAAGGTGTTCCTGTACAGAGCCCTGGTGGGAAGTGGAAAAAGCAATACAGAACACAGAAGGTGATGGGAACTGACGTCATGTGCTGTATCCTGATGGTGGATGAGCCCCGACAGGCACTGAGAGAGCTGTGGAGGGCATCAGCAGAGTGAGCAGCACCCGAGTTAGTTCAGTGTGGCAAAACAAGGGACAGAGAGACAAAGCGAGGGCACAGGAAAGCTGCAGTGTCCTGGGAGCTACAGCGGGGCTTCTGCCAGTGCCAGGTGTTGGCATACTGCTGTATTTTGACTCCTGCTCAAACTCCTCATTGTGTATCTCAAAATTCAAGCTCCTGAGTAACCAGCTGCCACATTGTCAATAGCAGCGAGGGCTAATCAGGGTTTTCCTTTTCTATTAATTTCTGTTCTTCAGCTTCATGCTTCAATTATAGCTGACAATAACGCAGACCAGGGGGTTCTTACGTGGGTCAGGAACAAGCCCAGGTGAGCTGAGAGAAGCCCCATCTCGCCCCAGCACTGCTGGTGGAACACTGCTGAGCCCAGTGCTGGTCATCCCTCCTCACACTGGGCTGTGCTCCAGGCAGGACTTGGGGCTTCACCACCCCAGCAAACAACGACTGGAGCATTTCCAGCCCCACTTTCCTCACTGCTTCATGCCTCAGACTTCAACCAGTGTTTATTTAAATTTGTTGGGAGTAGCAGAGTTAATTTGCTTGAAGGCTGAGCGAGAAACATTTGGCAGCTGGACAGGAAAATCTCAAACAAATAAACAAAACCCCCTTAAACCGTAGGCATTGCTTAATTTTTCAGCCTTAAGCACAAAACACCTTAGACAAATCATCAGTTCTCTATGAGTAACAAGGCCAGAACTGTTTCATTCCAAGCTACAGCCTTTGGGTTTTTGGTGGATGTTGCTGTGGTTGCAGCACTGAGCTGGACTCGGTGGCATCAAGTGCCATGAAGCCCTGGCCACCTTCCCCACGGGATGGGGCACAAGTCAGGGTGACCAAGTGGAAGCACAGGCCATCTTTTCCACTGTATTAATGACAAGACATAAAAAAGCCTAACCAGTGCTTTCCTGTCTGTTCTCCAAGAGCACAGCCCCATTTTGGTAACAGATGTGAGTCCATGGACATACAGAATCAAAATGGGAAACAAGAGAAGCTGGCTGGAAGAAAATATTAGTGTTTCCCTTTGGGATGTTTTCTACACAAATACCTGGGTTGTGGATTTCATGCTGATTTGGCTGCTGATGCAGACTGACATTGACACACTCTGATTTTACACTGAGGTACCAAGAAAGTGCTACAATAGCCAGTGAGGTAGAGGAGCTTCTTGCTCTTCAGGATCCCCATCTCTGCCAGCATTGGGATAGCCCTTTGTGGCTCTGGGGGCTCTGAGGGGCTCCAGCTGCTGACACAGCACTGAGCAGTGACTCTGTCACGGGGAAGGTGGCACTGTAGTGTGGGGAATCTTCCAGCCTGTACTTCCCCTCCAGACCAGGACCAGCTCTGACTGTTTTCCCTGGCACGTGCTTGTTGAATGTGCACTTGGGAATTTCCAATGATACGGACAGTACAGAGTCCCTGTAAAGTCAGTTCTGACATCAGCTGAGCTTGCCAGTAATGAGCTTCCTTGTGCCTAAATCAAACCTTTCTTGTCCCAAGTTAAGCAGACTGGGTTTGTTCTGTTTGCTACAGGGAATAGCCTATCCCCTGCCCCTTTCCAATGTCTGTGCAAGTGCTCGAGGCTGGCTATGTCTCCTGTGGCCAGCTCTTCCACAGGCTCAGCAACCCATTTCATCACCTGGGCTGTGGCTTGTGGTCATTCTCATCTTGTCATCAGGACTTTGAGCTCTGCTGCCCAGCCCTACCCTGTGCAGCCAATGTCCAGCCCAGGGGAGGTCAGCCCTGCCTGATGATGAGCAGTTCCCTTCCTGTCCCCAGGTTTGGGGGGAGCATGGTCCTCTGCAAGAGCAGCCCCTGGTGCTTTGCTCATGGGAGTGCTGATGGCAGAGGAGCGTGTGCTGAAGAGGAAGGGCTCTGTGGGAAGGCAGCCAGCACCACCACTGGGCATGGGGACCCCGAGTGAGCTCACTGCCAGCCAAGGCTGGGGCAATGGGGTCTGAAGGTGGTCGGCACCACCACTGGGCATGGGGACCCCGAGCCTCCGCCTGCCCAGTCACTGCTGGGACAATGATGTCTGCAGGGTGGCACCAGCCTTGGTCAGACTCAGCGTCCACCCACGCCACCACACCGTCCCCACACAGCTCTGCCATCAGCCCTGTTCTCCAGGCATCTCAGAGCTAAAAAATTGCTGATGCTGGAAAAAACCTCGCAGTACTCGGTGATGCAGATAAACATCTGTCAGGATCCAGAGTGAGAATCCCAGTCTGGTTTTACCTCTGTCCCAAGACACTTGAACAAAGTTTTCAGAAGAAGACTAATAAATCAAGACCATACTTCTCCGGGCCCTGCTCGAGGGAGCTGGTTAAAATTAGCAAGGAATGTGGGCCGGAGGAGCCCTGCCTCACGTCGCAGTGCCCAAAGCTGCGGCGCCGCACCAACCCCGTCCTGGCGCTTCCAAAAAAGGCCAAAACCAGCTCTGGGAGATCGGTCCCCGCGCTCCCCACACGCCCCAGGGCACGTGGAGCAGGTACCAGCCTTCTGACTGGGAAATGAGCTCCTAGCAATGTGGGAGCAGGTCAAGGTCTGAACTTCCAACTCCAGTTTAAATACTGGGGAAGGAATGGGATGAGGCATTCCTGGGTTTCAAGGTTCGGGTCCCTGAATGTTAATGGATCACACAACCCAAACAGTCAAAGGGAGGCTGCTGAGTCACGGACTGCAGAGCGCTCTCTGCATCCCAGAAAGGAGGGTGATGGAGGGAGCGCCTTGGCCATGGCACCAGCCACAGCGTGCAGCAAGGTCAAGGAAACATCCTCTGGATGTTACAGAGCAAGATCCTACAGTCCCAAGCATGCAGTGAAAATTGGGGGAAAACATCTGTTACCACAAACCCAATGGAGCCAACAGGAGATCTTGGGGAGGCAGGGACAGCCCTGGCATTGCAGTGCCCAGACAGCCCTGGGCTGCCTGCTCCTGTGCAGGGAGGGCAGGAAGGGTTCCCAAAGGCTTCCCAGAAGTCACTTCTGCTTTTTGGAAATTGAGCATGAGAAGGGATGCCTGGCTGCTGCCTAATTTGCTCTGCAGGCAGCAGCAAGGCCCCAGCCAGCACATTCTCCTCGGCACAGGACAAAGCCCCACGCAGGGTCCCGACCTTCCACACCTCAAACATCACGCAGCAGCAGCTCATTGCTCATTGCATGTGCCTGTTTTAAAAACTGCAAGCCAGGTTTTCCTGGTTGTTTCCAGGCAACAAATAATCTGCACTTTTTAAAAAGAGCCTTCATTTTTCTTAAGAAAAGACAGTGATGGTGGAACATCCACCAGCAACAGTGTCCAAGGCCAAGCTGAACAGGGCTTGGAGCACCCTGATCTAGTGGAAGGTGTCCCTGCCCATGGCAGGGGGTGGAACAAGAGCTTTAAATTCACTTCCAGCGCAAAGCAGTCTGTGATTCCGTGATCAGCTCTGTGCCAGCCCCCGTGGCCAGGCGGCAGTGCCAGCTGCTCAGGGTCTGCCTGCCACCTCACCCAGCCCACCAGGGCACAGAGAGAGCGGAGGAGCCATGTGGAATGGTGAACAAGCTCAGGATCACCCCCGAATCACCTCGTCCTCCTCCTCTGCTGTGTCTCGCTGCTCGGCCGTGAGCTGTCCAGGACGGGGGACAGGACGGGACTGTCCCCACCCTGCGGTGGCAGCACGACGGGATAACGTGGTGTAACAACAGGCTCTGCAGGGACTTCTTCCAGCCTGGGGTTCTGTTTCTCTCCTCCGGGAGTTCAGAGCAGGAGCACTGGAGCAAGCGAGCGGAACCCAGGGGCTCTCTTCACTATTGCCTTTCTATTTGAAGAACAGGGGATTATTGTTAATATATTTGTTCTGTTTGGTTTCTATCAGAGTCAGTTTGTTTAACTAATAGGCAGATTTATTTACTGGCAGGAGGAGGAAAGCAGCAGTTAAAAGGATACAGCAAATCCAGCAAACATTAATCTTGTCCCAAGCAAAACCACTGGCAGCACCTTGGAATTTTTTCAATTTTTCTACAAGGTCCTTAGATTGTAGTCAAAATAAAGCCTTAATCTGCACATTCCCAACTCCAAGGTCTGGAACAGGAAGGGCTTGTGCTGAAGAACAGTCTTTGCCGTAATATGCAATGGAACTCATGGGGCAACTCAGGAACTGATGCCAAAAAATGTAATTCCCATTTATCTCAGCAGGAGACTCCTTGCTGCTTCTCAGGGCCTGCAGTATAGGCACTTTTCCAATTTAAAAAAAAAATCTCCAGCAGGAGAGGACAATAATTCCAATTTAATTTTGTCTCCTCACGTTTACCAAACAGAGCAGTTCCATTCTCTTTCTTGGAGACCACTAATATCAAGATTTGCCTTTTCTGAGAAGTGACACAACCTTTACATTTCCATGAGAATTAAATAAATGAATAAACAAACAACTCCAAACAAAACCAAAACACACAAAATAAAACAACAACAACAACACGCCTTGAAAACTCAGGTTTTCCACTTGGATGTTCCCTTGTGTCTCTAACGAGAGTGCTTCAGATCAAACATCCCACATGTGAAATGTTCTTGGAAGAAGCAAGTCCCAGTGCAGCATACTCACTTTGAACGTCATATTTTGGTGAAACACCAGTTCCCTGAAAATGTGCCAGGTGGTGATGATGATCCTACCCTGGTCCCCAGTCCACCCCATGGTCTGTTCCACCTCAGAAGGGGCTGTGTGGGTGCTGCTGGGAGGGGACCCTTCGCTGTCACCAGGATGTGCCTGAGCCCGAGGAGAGCCAAAGCCAACCAGGTGCTTGGTGGAGGATGGAGCTGTGGTGCCCGAGCATGGATCAGGGCTCTAAAGGCCACTCTGGATTCTTGGAAAGCACAGTGAGCGTGAAATTAATCTCTGGATTTTGGTACCTGTACCAAGAAAAAAGTGCAAGTTACCTGTGAGTGACAGTGATGCCTTACAAAAAGCAGACTGTCTATTTTTTAAGTTCTTGGTGACCCATTGCCATTTCTCTCTATGTTTTTATCAGTGCAGAAAAATGTTTGATTTTTTTTTTGTCCAGTTAAAGTCCTTGAGGCTTCCTGTGATTAAAAGTAATAGTAGAGTCTTAAATTTAAAAAAAAAAAAAATTAAAAAAAATACTGTCAATCTGAACATCAGCTGGCTGGAGATGCTGGCAATAATTTGGTTTTAACTTCAGCATCCACAGTTCCTATTCTGAAGCTAAAATTGACACTGACAACCTTTGACCATCCTGACAGTCCCACTAAAATCAGTCAGGCTGTTGACGTGAGTGATAACACACAATTACTGCAGTTTATTTGGGGTTAATGATTTATAGAATCACAGATTCCCAGAATGGCTTGGTTGGAAAGGACCTTAAAGATCATCTCATTCCATCCCCTGCCACGGGCAGGGACACCTTCCACTAGGGTTGCTCAACAGTAACAGGATGTTTATCTGCCTTTTGTGAAGCTGTGTGAAGGCACAAGTTTGAGCATCACAAAACATCCCTTGTCTCTGGCTCACACACCCAAAGAGGGCATGCTCCCTCACTTTCTTAACCATTTTCCTTTTGAGTGCCCCTGGAAGAGCTTTGCATCTGGATCAGCATCCAAGAAAAGTGAAATTAACTTGTTCAAAAAATAAAACAGCCTTTTCTTTGCTCACAGAATTTCTCAGAGAGATGCCTTTCTCTTTCATTTGCTTTACAAAATGTGAATTTTCTTAACCACCAACACACAGAATTTTGTCAAAGAAAACCATTTTATTCTGGTTACGATGTTTATGTTAAGAGGAAGAATGAGCAGCTTTGTGACAAGAAAACATCTGAGTTTCCCAAAGAAGCAGAGCAAGCTGGCTGTCATGTATTGTTTCACCATTCTCCTATTTGCATGTCAGCGTGATCGCTGTCAAAGGTTTGCAAATGAGACTCTCCAGGTCTGTTTGTAGCCCCTGCTGAGGGCAAGAGGCAGCAGCCAGGGATGCCCCAGAGGTGGGAGGACATGGTCCCACTCCCACCATGTGCCATGGGGAGTGCCAGGCCAGCGCTCACTGAACTCCCTGCAGCTGCCCACGTGCTCAGCTCTGAAGGACCATGGATTTGCCCACAGCCCTGGTTTTTTTGGACGTGGAGCTGAGCAGTCTGGTATCATCTGCCACAACCTGCTCTCAGTATTCCTGCTCTGGCTTACCAGCGGTTTTCTGTCAGTAGGGTGAGCTGTTCTGCTCCCTCCACACAGGGACGATGTTTTCCTGATGGTGAGCTCCTGACACTGCCAGTCCCTGGGCTTGGGTCTGTGGTTTGGGATGCAGACAGCAGCTCCCCTCCTGCAACCACTCGAGAGGCTCACCACTGGGAGAGGAGGTGAGGAAGTGTTCCTGCCACTTGCCACCACTGTGGAGGTTTGGGGGCAGGAGCTGTGCCAGGAGCACCCACCCACCATGGTTCCAGCACCATGTCTTGCAGCAGCATGACACACTGGTGGGGCACACTCCCCAGCCCTCAGTAGATTTTGAATCTCCTCCTCCCCTCCATCCCTTGGGAGGCCCAAGAGTCAACCTTGACAAGCTTTTATTTATTCGGGCCAATAGGTCTTATTTCTTTGATGCTTCCCTGTGCTCATCTTTTTCACTTTAATTTTGCCTTCTTGCTGTTTTATATGTTCCCTAAAACCAACAAAATTGGAGCAAGGATATATTTGGCTTGCTGAATACAAGGCTTTCTGTCCATCAAATACTTACTGCCCTGGGGACTCAGGTGTTTCTCACCAAAAAGCCGAAAGGATGCTTGTGCTCAGCCCTTACAGGTCACCCTGTGCTCCCCATCCTGACAGGATCTTTGCTCCAAAGGAACAAGGTTGATGCTTCCTCCTGCCACCTACATCAGCCCTCTCTTCCTATGGCTCCACCCACGCCAGGCAATGTAAGACTCTGCCCAGTGAATCAGGATTAGACCTTGCTCTTTCTTGAATGGGCTGATCATTAAAGGAGACTTTTCTAATCAAGACATGTTACTGATTTGAGAGGTGAAACATTTCCTCTTGTAAGTACAGAACAGCACCTGGATGGCATCCATCTGAAAGCTGATCCTCAGAAACCCAGTGAATTCTCTTGATAATCCTGATTATGTGCTAATTTGACCTGTATTTTTTCTGGCTCTCTTCTACTCTCCATTATCTTCTTGCACCCTTTACAGTTTCCCTCCATCCATTATGTTTCTCTCCCAGGAAGGCTGTGCTGGAAGAGCAGATAAAACCTTTACATGAGTAGTAGTGAATAAATGTCTGTGAGAATTCACTACCCACCAGCAGTTTTAGCACCTCTCTTGGAAAGCACTGTCTGCATGTGAAATGCAACAGGCACTGTCACAGCTGATCTGGCAAGCTCCAGCCATGGAGCAGTTGCCTTCTTTCTGTGAGTATATCGAGTCTTCTTGATACTGGTTTTTGTTTGCTTCTCCTGTTATTTGCTGTTTGAAAAGGCTGATAATTCTGGAAATCAGTCCCTGAGCAACAAGTTGTGGAGGGCTGGTTTGGGAGGGCTGGTTCTCTCTGGCAGAGCTGCAGCACCCAGACATGGTCCATGGTTCTACCAGGCACTGACTGCTTTGGGGGAAGGCATCTCTCACACCACTCTGCTTTAGTATCCTTTTCAGCAGAACTAATGAAGGCATCTCTGCAAAGCTTTTTTAGGCCTTGTTCCCAGTAGCTCTTTGAAGGAAAATACTAGAGCAGCTGAGCAGTGGCTGGATGCAGAGGCATGTAAACCAGCCCTGAGAGGGCCAAAACAAACGAGCTCGTACAGTGGGAAAGCTCAGGGCTGCATCCCAGGAGTGAGTCCTTCCCTCACAATTCCCTGCCAAGAGACACATGTTCACTGCAACACATACTTTGGTTTGCATTCGCTTCAATGGATGCTCTGAAAAGCCAAAATCTTGGATGCTCAGGTGCAGTTCTCTCCCCTCTTACTTATCCCCTTGTTCCCATCCATTGCCTGCCTTCTGGAAGAATACATGGTTGAAGAGGAAGGAATGAGGTAAGGGTGGATATATGTTTATGCATTAAGAGTACAGAAAAAAAGAAACAACATGAGTCAATGGTAAAGTAGTTAGAGAAAGGAGCACAAAAATAATTTCCATGACAGCACCAACACCAAAGGCTGTGTGTGATGGGAGGGCACAGAAAGTACTGTTAGACACAGATGAAAGCCTCGGGAGGGGAGAGAAGGGAAAGCAGGAGAGCTCGGTCACAGCAGGTGTGGAGGTGACTCCTGAGGGGCTGAAAAGCCCCATTACTTAGAGAAGTCACAAGAGGAGAAAAAGCAAGGCTGAACTTCTGCCTTCCCTCTGTAAAGGGATTGGTCATGGGGCTGGGGAGCAAGGCAGGCTCTGTAAAGTTTCCCTCCCTGGCACAGCCATGATGAGCATTTTGGTTCCAATGGTACATTTTTTGGCACTTGTCTGTCTCCTGTGGAAAACCCCAATGGAACACAGGCAGGAGCTCAGTGCATATCATAGTGGCCTTGTGCTCTGCTGGGCGTCTATCTGGGGCTCCATTTGTCTGAAGCCAATAACTCAAACCCCAAATCTCACGTGCTACATGAGAACGGGGTTGGTGCTCACAGCAACACAGGCTTTGGGCAGAACTAGTATTGTTTAAAGAATATCTGGTTTATATAAGTCAGAATTAAAAAAAAAAATAAAAATAAGAGGAAGCAGAAGACTAGCTATATTTGTCAACATCAGCATAGAGGTAAGGAAAGAAATGAGTGGAGTCAGGTATCTAAGGACTCAAAGGGAAAGTAGGAGGGGTGCAATCTAGGAATATGTGGACCTTTTTTGCCAGAACTGTGGGTTGAATGTTCCTATTTAAATATGTTGTTAATGTCTTTATATAATTAATTTCTAAGTTGGTCACCATGGCAGCAATGGCAGATTCACATGAATGAAAATAGACTTCAGCATAGATGAGACTAGAGAGCATCTCAATGTTGGTTTTGCCATCTCTATTGGTCTTGGATCCACCAGCTCCCAGGCGACTGAGCTCCCTCACCAAGGACTGATTCCTTTGCCAAGCTGCAGGGAGCTGGGCACCCTCTGACTGCTTGGGATCATCTCTGTGCTCTGGAAGCAGAGGGCTGGTCAGTCCCCAGGAACATTGCCCAGCACTCAGGGCATCATTTCCAACCCCTTTTGCTGGTGCTCTCAGAAGAGAACAAGGCAGGACAAGGCTGCTGATGGCATGGGGCCGCCATCCCAGCTCTGACACTGTCCTCTGACCCCGCCACCATCCCTCCACAGCAGCTGAGGCCATCCTGCTTTCAAGGACAGGATATTCATAGCTGGAGAGAGGAAAGCGTGGGTGCCCTGTGGAACAGCTGAGGAGCTGGACGTTAATTAAAACAAAGCCGGGGAAATGAAATTATCTGTGACTGGTTAATGACACTGCAGAAGGTTCTCCAGTGCAAGCACTATAATGTCGTTGTGGACTCCTGGCACTGGCAAGGACAGCAAGGACAGATGTGGATACCAGGCTGCTTCTCACACAGAAAAAAGGCCCCAAATCATTCTCAGATTCCTGTAGGAAAGTGTCTGCCTGTGATGCCAGAGCCACCACAGGGCCACAGAGGGGACACTGGCAGCCTCTCCTTGCTGACACCACCTGGACAGCACTGCGGGAATGGAGCTGCCTCTTACTCCATGCCTTGACTTTCTCCTTGAAGGAAATCTCTGGTGGAAGATTTACACAAGTCTAGGTTAACACAAACAGAGAGTGGAAAAGGAAGTTTATTCCAGATGGAAAGAGAGACAGTTTTCGAAACAGGCTTTTTGCTGAGCCTTATCTAAGTGAACCAGCCATGCTTGGCCGTCCAGGGCAGGTCTGTGAGAGAGTCTTATGCTGGGGGGGCACGTGGCCACAGGACACTGGGGATTTCAGTCCTGCAGTCCAAGAAAACTGATTGAGATCACAGTCATCAGGGATTAGGTAAATAAACTGCTTTCCTGCTATAGAGAGGGGCTGGATGATTCAGTCATTAGGCTGAAGAGAAAAGAACAGCTAAAAAGGAAGGTGGTGTCAGCCCTTCATCCATTCCCAATCCATGGGCAATGAGCAGCAGCAGTGTTCCTGGACTGACAAGGCTGTTCTGTGAGAGAGATGATCTCAGGGCCACTTCTTGCCAGGCTCGGTGCCTTGTTCCTGGGCTGGCTGGGCACCAGAGGTCCCGGGGGCAGCTGGTCCACGGAGCACACGGCTGATTTCGGCTCACTCGAGTGCCCACAGCGGGACCCCCGGGTGCTGCTGCGAGGGCAGAGCCCCCATGGGGAGTCTTGGGGGCTGCCCTGGGGTGCACCCGGGTGGGGTGAGGGCCAGGCACTGCCCCGAGCCCCTCCGGCACTGGCTCTGTTCATGTTCTGCCCACGCCTCCTGTGGCTGGGGGTTTCCTCCCTGCTCCCTATCCTGGCGGTGCTGCACACACCGAGTCCCCAGACAGCACCTTACACAGACAGCTGGAGGTCAGGAAACCAATATTGGTTTGTTACACTTTCTTTTACTTGTTTCTAGGAAATGGAAACACAATTTTTATCAGAGACCAATTTGCTTCCATGACTATCAAGGTTTCTGCCAGAGGCAAGTGCTGTCTCTCGAGGAAGGGAGGTTCAGCCAAAGGCTTTCTTTGGCTTAGTTTGTTTTCCAGATTCACTGTACTAGTTTTCCAGCCTTTTGACCAATTTCCATGTAATTTGTTAGGGACTGAGGCCTATTAACGAGCAGCAGGTTTCACTGAGGAGGGCAGGCAGGAGATGCCACTGAGAGGAGCGCAGCCAGAGGGACCACAGATGCTGGTGCAGTGGGCACCACTCTGGATGGACACACAGACACCGCTACAAATGAATAGACATCGCCCCAGACAGACAGACGGACAGAGAGCGCTCTCCAGCCCAGGCTCAGTCCCTGGGGAGGGAACCGCCTGGTCCAGCCCTGCTTCTCATTTTGCAGTCTGCTGAAGGGTTTGGGATTAACGAGGTGATGACTTGGACTCCCCAGTATCGCAGCCAGGCCACATCCCAACGAGCAAAGTGAAGCACTGAACTATTTATGTTCCAGTTCCTACAGCTATTTTTAATAGAGCTTTGGAGACTTGCTGTATTATCCTGCCTTTTTAGTGTCTGCTTCTTTTCTTAATCTCATTTTCCCTGCCCTCTCTTTATCTTTGGATCAATTTATACCATCCTTTTTATCATGGTCTAATCAGAACACACTTTATGATTTCAGATAAATGTAGTCATGGTAATTTTCCACTCCATTTAGGTCAAGTCAGGATGAAACAATTTTTTTAAATCTTATCTAGTAACCACCAGAAATGGCTCCTTGTTAAACTACCCGTCCCCTTGCTTTTCTAACTTTATTAGATTTTAATGTCAACTGTCAGTCTTCTTTTTTGGGTTCTTCAGGAAATTGGTTCTGTGCTGCAAACCAACCTGTCACCCCTGGGAAGAAAAGCAGGGTGGCCCTTTTTGTGGTGGAGGGTGGCTGATGGAGCCCTTCTGTCCCTCCAGCCCCACCAGCACAGCCATCCCGTGATGCCCCTCAGGCCATGGCACCTCTGTGGCCTCAGCCCCGTGCCACAGGCTGGGCTGTGTGTGCTTCTTCACCACCCAAAACTGGCCTCTCAGAGTGGGGCTCCTGGGCACCCACACACATCCTGGGCAGTGGCTGGCGGTGGGCTTTGCCAACACGGACACGCAGCAGCCACTGTGATAATCTGCACTAATACACAGGGGCTTGGTACCAGCTCCCCACATCCTCTCTGACACGGCTATGTCTCAGATTTATCTGTTTGGGGATGCCTGGGAGAACGCTGCAGCAGGTTTGGGAGCAGCAGCAGAGGCTGGGGAGAAATCCCGTGCCTGAGCTTTGTCCCAGCTGCAGAAACCCGGGTTCCAGTCCTGTCACACTGGTGACAGGTCTGTGGGCACATCCTGTCACCCTGCCTGGGTTCTGGTGCTGTCACACTGGCAACAGAGCTGTGGGCACATCCTGTCACCCTGCCTGGGTTTCGGTGTGATGGTGACAGGGCTGTGGGCACCTCCTGTGACCTCGCCCAGGGCTCCACTTGCTCTGCAGCCAGAAGAAATTTGCCTCACTCTTCTGAATCACTTGGAGCAGAGCTCTGTTGGCTTTTGGTGACACACACTGTCTGAGGTTTAATAATATCACCAAGAATAATGTTATTCAGCTTTGAGCAAGCTGGCAGAATGTTAACAACCTTTTAAATTTATATTGCATGATTTCAAAAGCATTTCTGTGCCACATTGTCACACTTTTCCTTTATTCTGTCCCCTCTCTGAGGATGGCATTGGTTCCAGCTCTGAAGTGCAAATACCAGTCCCAGAGCTCCCACTTCCTCGCAAAGGTTGGGAACACATCGATCTGTTCCTGCCTGTCTGGAAAAGGGCAGGAGATGGGGACTGCGATGGGGGCCCTGGCACAGTGCAGTCCCAGCTTGGCCACAGAGGGCTCCGGAGCCCTGCCGGGTTGTGTTGGCTCCTTGCACTCACTTCATATTCTGTTTACATTTGAGGGGTTGTTTTATTGACTATTGTAGCTGTTGGCAAAGATATGTTCAAGACTTATGAGAGTGTGTGAAGTGAGGGCAAAAGTGTTCAGCATAAATAATATTTTTAAACTTCAGTGTCATTAGTGTAGTTCAACATTTTAGAACTCTAATTCAGTTGTTGGCCAGGGTGCTCTGAGGCTGGGCAGCAGAGTGCTGGATCCTCTGCAGAGGAGGACTTGGGCAGAGTTCAGGGCACCAACAGGGCTTTGGACAGGGCAGACCTGAGCACAAGGAGAGGGGAAAGAGGCTCCGTGTTCCCGAGCAGCCTCGAGCTCCCAGGGCGAGCCTGGAGGATGCCCAGTGCCTTGGTGTGGGATGCAGTAAGGGCTGTGCCACAGCACAGCTCAGCTGTACCTGTGCCAGCCTGTCTCCTGGCTGCCAGCAGCCCTCCCGTGCCTGCTGCGAGGGCACAGGCGTTCCTTCTCCAGCAACCCTGTTTTCTTTTGCAGCACGTACAGCTTGTTTTCAGCCAGTCTCACATCCCGTCCCCACAGCCTGGCCAGCCTGTCCCGCTGGCAGCGGGGCCCCTGCCCGTGTCCCTGGGGGATACCTGGGGTGGGTCACTGTGGCCCACGGAGATGCCAAGAGCGAGGTGGCCCTGAGGGAGAGCAGGTCTGCTGGCCGGGCCACACAGACAGAGCAGGGACAGAGGAGAGCTGGAGCAAGCCCACCTGCCTGGGAAAGTGTGTGAACATGGCTCAGCCTGCCCTGCCCTTCGCAGCCAGCACAGCCGAACGCGGGGCATTGCACTGAGCTGGGGTGGCAGCAACACAGGGCTGGGCTGAAACTGCTCTGAATGTGTGAGATGCTGAAATGTGGAGATGGTGTCCAAAGAGCTCATCATATTCAGTCTCATCATCTCTCTACTGTAAAGAAGAAACATGTATGTGAACTACTCTAGAATAAAATAAAATCTGGGCTGCACAGTAGCCTGCAGAGTTTAAATTCTGTGACTTACACTACAGATATTGCTGCTTAATAATTAAAGGTGGCAGCACTAGGACTAAGAGTGCTAAAATCAAAGGGAAGCAAGAGGGAAATTACTTGGTGATGCTTTTATTGGGCTCTAACTGCAGCATAAAAAGCTTAAACTCTAATTTCTACTTTCAAAATGAAACTGAAGTGGAAAAAACCAGAGTGCCTAGGCATTAATCTCTCGCCTTTCACTGAGTTAGTTAAGACACCTCATGACCTCTCAGTGCCACAAGCTCCTCTAGCAAGGAGCTGCCAGCCCCTACACAATGAGGTCACGTAGCCCAGGAGGGGCAATGAGGTGCAATGACCTAATTTAATTTGGAAAGACCCTTTAACATCATCGAGTCCAACCTTTCCAACCAGCACTGCCAAGGCCACTGCTAGCCCACGTTCCCAAGTGCCACATCCACATATCTGTTAAATCCCTCCAGGAATGGGGACTCCACCACTTCCCTGGACAGCTGTGCCAGGGCTGGACAACCCTTTCCAGGAAGGAATTTTCCCTAATGTCCCTAATAATGTCACTTGGTGGACCTCAAGGCTGTTTCCTGATGTCCTGATGCTTATGCCTTGGAAGAAGAGACCAACACCCAGGTCTTTGCTGGTCTGAGGGTGGAGGGTAGGTTTTTAATTTTTAAGACATTTGCGACGTACTTGGGGAAGGCAGCTGAGGTATAAGGGGACTGATGCACCCAGTCCTTGCTAAATGTCCTGTGTGCTGCTTTTACAGAAAGAGAAGATAATGCCACATGGCCTTACAGCTCTCAGCTCCTCTTGCCCCAGGGAAACACCCCATGCCCAACCCTCCCGGCCGGCCGTGGCTGCGGCAGCAGCAGTGCTATGGAAACAGCTCTCGTGAGAGCTGCTTTAATAAGTTTGGAGCAACTGGCTGTTTGTTTTGGTCTGCACTGTAATGGGGAAGAGGGGAACTGTTCATTTGAGGGGCTTTAGATTTCTTCTAGGTACAAGTTAGGAAGTAAACAGCCTAAAGACATGAAGTGAATGTTATCAGGAGTATGGTGCTCTAATTATAATTACATAACTCATATTTCAATTTTATGGGAATATTAAAAGGATTCCTGGGAGAGTTTTGAACTGTCTAAAAGTGCAACAGCATAAAACCCAATAAACCTTGCCTTCGTTTGGAGGACATTTCCTTAAAGGGCCCAGCTCAGCTGCCAGGGCTGCCATCTGTGCAGAAATAAAATGTCCTCAAACACCCTAAAAGATAAACTGCTTCCACACTAGAATTTTCTCCCATCCATGAGATGGAGTAATGATAGCTTTTGCTGTTGTCAGGGCTGGAATCCAGAGGACTGTGTGAGTGGATGCAATGCATAAATATTTTCAGTGCATGCCTGATTTGTATAGAATACAAGATATATTTATAGCCCTCATGAATACAAGATGGATGTGAGTCGAGAGGGAACTGTGTCTGAGTGGGCAGGAACACTCGCTGACCTCCACAGAGGGTTTAGGGGAGGTTTGGGGGGCAAGAACATCATCAGATTTCTCCCCCTTTGCAGTCCTGAGGCTGCTGGCGGGTCCATTTCCCAAGGGTGGAACCAGGGTCACAAGAGAAACCATTCTGTAAAACTGTGTCTCTCTGGAGCTGTGCTTGCACCTGTGGGGTGAATGTGGGCCCCCTTCATGTGCCCTGTACCCTAAGCATGTCACACATAGCTGCTGAGGGCAGGAGGAGAGTGCCCCGAACTCCTCATGGAGAGTGCCCTGGACTCCTCCAAGGGCACCTGGAAGGCTTGTGGCACTGCCTGGTCCTGCCACATGTCCTCATTCTGGAGGAGGAGGAGAGGTCACTCTCTGCACCTCTGTGTCCCTGTGGCAGCTGACACAGGAGCCAGGAAGCAGAGCCTGGATGCAGGTGACCACAGGGAATGTGCCCATGGTGCTATGGGAGCGAGTGGGATATCTGGCAGCTCCACGTGCACCTGGAGCAGCGCCTGAGGCAGCCTCTGGGGTGGCAGGTGACGGGAGGGGAGTTTGTCTAGGGCAGGAGGACAACATGGGTGGTCACGGGTCCCTGGAGCACCATTTCTGCTGCATTACCAACACACCCCATGCTCCCAGTGCAAACAGGGGATGGAAACAGCCTGGAATGCCCGACAGGAATGTCGGGTCCAGGTGCAGGACCTGGGGTCCATAGGCAGCAAGGGGGCAGGGCAGCTCTGCCCTGCACAGGACCCTGTCATGGGATGAGGAGCGCAGGGCTGCAAGGTGCACAGTGTCCTGGGGTGATGGGGAGCGCTGCTGCTCTCACATGGAGCAGAGGTTAAAAGAATACTACCCAACTCGCATCCCTATCTTGATTCAGAAGCCTGAGCCAGACGTTTCCCAGCCTTTGACCCCTCTGATCTCCAAATACAGCCTGTAGGAAAAACTGCCTGTGCTCCTTGGGGTGGGAGTGAGAGGGGAGGGGGATAGGTCCCTGCAGGAGGCAGCTTCAACTCCCAGAGCCCAGCAGCAAAGGAGCTGCAGCTCCTTGATCCCCACAGCCCCCTCAGCCCCCAAGCTGCCACAGCTCCTCAGCCCTCCCACTCATACCCCTGACTTCCTTGGGTTTAGCAGAGTGAGAAAAACAAAATGTTGAAGCTGTCTCATTCCCACTAGGAAATAAAAAATGCCCTTAATATTCATTCTGTCATCATCTTTTAGGTCTTCAGATGCTGCCATTTCATGGCTTGGGTATTTGTGGTTAACTGCTTCACACTCTGGAGCACTATCTGAAAGGAATTCATTTGGAAATCTGATTTCTCACAAGCAGGGTCTGCTGGCAGGAGCGTGGGAGGAGACCAAGAAACCTGAGTAAATACCCTGGCTTTCCTCAGAACTTCACCTTGCCTTTTGGTTGTCAGGGTTAAACAAATTTTCTGAATCTCCAGTCACTGGTCTAATGAAACTGCAGCATACTTACCAGGTTGTTCATCTTATTCTCCAGGTACTCTCAATCCTGTCTAGTCAAAGTGACGGTTCCTGCCTGGGAGTACAGACTTGATCAAAAGGCATGCTCTGGGGTTGTAAGACTTCCCAGGAAAATGTTGCCACAAGCAAAATAACATGTGATATTAATAGGTGTTGGTTCTATCATGATAAATTTTAAACAAAATGAAGCTCAATGAATCATATTGTGCAATACAGTGGATTGCTCAGTGTTACATATTGAGAATCAGAGGATTAACTGGGAACTGGAGACCAATCTGAAACGTGCCCTTGTGTGTAAATGTATGCACTAAATACAGGCACAGATTCGGGCATATGAAAACATTCCTGTGCCTTTTCCTGTTCAGCCAGAGACGCCCACCCTGTGTGCGGGTCAGGGCTCCAGGCACAGCCTGGCCCGGGGCTGGGGGATCCTGTGAGCAGTGACTGCATTTGGGGGCAAAGTGGCACAAACAGAGCTTGCCCCAGCAAAATGCTGCTCTTTGGCAAATGCACTGCCCTCATCATAAATGCCTTCTGGTTACAGAGCAAATGCTCCCACAACTTTCTGCAGTTGTGTCAGGCCATCTATGCAAACCCTTTTGTTCAAGTTTCCTCTGTTTTCTCTCCTGAAAATTTCCAGGCTTGTTCAGCCTATACTTATCTCAAAAATGAGGGAAAAAGCTGACACTGGAATATGTTGTTGCCCTTGTGAGGAACACACTTGTGGGCCAGAGGAGCTCCCCACCCCATGGCAGAGGAGATGTGGCCCCAGGCTGGTGCTCACAGCTGGGATGGCTGAAACACCAAACCAGATCAGTGGCCTTTGTTATGCAGGAAGTGGAGCCACTTAAGGCCCCAGCTGGTCCCTGCCCTGGCTGCAGCCACCCAAATCTCTGTGTCATGGGAGGAGTTGGGGTTCCTGGGGACATGTGTGCTTTGCTAACCATCAACCTCCATTGGTGACAAAATGGGGCCTCTCCCCTGCACCCTGCCAGGGCCTGGGAGCCTCCCCCTGCTCCTGCCATACAACAGAGGGGCAAATCCTGAGAGCTGAAGAGCACTTCTGCCTGAGAGAATGTGATTTAGATTAACTATTTTTAGCTGTATCTAGTGGGAGTTGAAGAAGGAGAGTGTCTTCCAGGAGATGCAGAATACCACGCTATATTGGGCGCCAAAATCGGAGCAGATGCTTCCAATTACACTTAATTCACCTCAATTATAGAAAAAGTCAAAAAAATTTATAGTTACACTAAGAATATCTTTTTCTGAAGTTACGAGTGTTTGGCACTGCAGAGTGCCCATGTCACAGAGCGGGGACACTGCAACACACCCATCCTGGGGGCAGTTTGGGACTGTTTGCAGAGCTCTGCTGCTGCTGCTGCCCTGGGGACACGGGAGTGGCTGTGGAGGGGGGACACGTCACACTCCGTCTTTGGGACACTTTATCCAGGGCCTGTTTCCTCATATATCAACCAGCTCTGTGGTGTTCTAGTACGTCCAGGAAGTATTTTGGTAGAATTCACATGGGAATATGGTCTGGAGCTCGTCCTGAATCAGGCAGTGCCACAAAGACAACACTGGGTCACCCTGTCCAGAGGCTGGGACTAGTCCCTGTCTTCACTAGAAATCACAGCCCAGCTGGGCTCACCACAGTCACAGCAAACAGTAGGTCTGTGAAGCACTTGGAGAGTGGGAGATATTTCAGAGTGCCCAAGTTTCACACATCCATGTCCCTGCTGGAGAAGAAGAGCTCTCCCAGGTTCCTGGTGGTGCCTCCCAGGGAGGCAAAGGAGCTCGTGTTGGCACTGCTGCGACTGGTTCTGCGGGGAGACAAGGGGCTGGGATGGCACTTCCTCGGTGCCAAGTCATGAGTCATTCTTTCCTTTGGCTTTTCTCTCTGACAAACTGTTTCCTACGGTTACGCTGCCTATTTATCAGCTGGAGACAGACATCAAAGCCCGGGGGTTCCACCAGCTCCTGCTCAGGGCACTGCAGTGCCCCTGTTCAGCTTCTCACTCTTCTGCAGCTGGGCACAAGGGATCTGTGTCCCAGCCCTGTGTTCCAGCAGACCCCTGTCCCCCAGGGCCCTTTTCCCTCTCTCATGGCCCCAGCCCCACCTCCAGCAGCCCCAGAAGGCAGGCTCCCCTGAGACCCCATCCTTGTCCTGCAGGCTGGACAGGTTCTTGACATTTTGTTGGACTTAAGCAGGAGAAAAAGTCATTCAGTCAGTGCTGATTTCCTAATTCAGTGTAACCTTTTCATATCCAGGCTAAGGACAGCTCAACATTTCCTCTGCATCCCAGTGTGAGGCTGCAAAGCCTCTCAGCTCTGCTCCCACTGCTGCTGCACATCTCTGGGATGCGTTGTGCATTGTCAAACATTTGGAATATATCACATTAATTTTTAAAGCCCTTGTTCACCCACTCAAGTCACTGTCATGGAGAACCTGCAGTATATGCCCCTCTGCTCTGCCCACTTCCTCCAAAATCCTTCAACTTACAGCTTCCCTGGGAGGGTGGGCAGGCCCTGGCACAGGTTGGGCAGAGAAGCTGTGGCTGCCCCTGGATCCCTGGGAGTGTCCAAGGCCAGGTCAGACAGGGCTTGGAACAACTTGGACTACTGAAAGGTGTCCCTGCCCATGGCAGGGGGTGGAAGAAGAACTTCAAGGTCCCTCCCATCCCAAACCATTCTGTGATTCTGTGATTTTCTCTAAAACATCAACATAAGCTTTCTAAGACAGGAAGCAGAGAAGATGTGTGCTACCCCTGGAGTAAGCTCCAAAAGGAGGCCAGGTCCACCTATAAATCACTGTGCAAGCTCTGCAGAAGAAGGGGAAGTGAAAGTTGTCTTTCAGACAAGGAAAACCACCAATCTTGGCTGCCTTTTCCAGTTTTCAGTGTGTCCATCACTCTGCTGTCTGAGCACCCTCCAGCAACTTAACATACAGCTCTTTGTCCTTCCCTATTGCTCTGCTCAGAGGGAAATATTACTTAACATGGCAGAGGAGCCTTTGAAAATGACATCTTGGATGAAGTAATGTTTCCTCTCTATGCCTGATGTGCCATCCCCAATGTAACAGGAACAAGCTCTTGCTAGGCTCTCTCATGTACCCTTAAGTATTGCCAGTGCTTTAAGGGGTCCTGGGGACTTTTAAAGCCTCCCTCCATCTGAACATTCTGCAAGTAACTTTGCTCCAAAAATCAAAGGAATCTTTCACTTGAATAGAATCACCATGTGAGAGATTAAAGGGCTACTTTCCTTTCACTCTTCTGACGTCCCTTTTTGTTCCAGAATCAGTCTGCACCCCGTTCCCTATTGATTAAGCAGATCTTTTTCCAAACCCTACAGTTTGCAGAGAATCTTCGCAGGCTGCATTGTCCCTCAAACTGGCTGAGTTGTTTCTCTTTTAATAACCATTTTTCAAGCTGCCAGCAGCTCTTAAAAGTAGTTTTGGATTAAAAAGGAAGGAAGGCATCCCAGGACTTTATGTTTCTAATTATGTTCCCAGAGAGCCTTGAAATGACTTTCATGAATCTATACCCAAAGCAGCCAAGTCTCTTGCTGCTCACACTGTTTCTATCCTGCTACAAATCTATTCCCTGTAATGGGGCTATTACTGTTTTTAACAGGCTTACATAAGGACAGAATGGGAGCCCGTAGGTGGTCTCCAGCTCACACCTTTTCCTTGATTTCAAACCGCTCCTGAAGGAAGAAAACCAAGTTAGTAAAAACAAGGCCAAAAGGTCACACATGGAGGAAAAAAGGTAGTCGATGCCCACCCATCGTTTATTGCTCAGTCCCCCAGATGAGATGAGCCCCCAGAGCATTGCAGGCACGGAGCTTTTCAAAGCCAAGCACTCCTGGTGGATGTGCCATCCAGATGCCCATCCTCTGCAGGTCCCGGGTCCATCCACTGCCTGGATGGAGGGAGGCAGAGTCACCTTGGCCATGCCAGGCTGGGGCCCAGCGCTCCTGAGCAATCCCATGGGACCCAAGTGCAACCATTCAGAGAAAAGGTTACTCTGAAATAGTGGTCTGTATTTACAATTAAGAGAATTATAACAGCTTTTCTCTTGAAGGCTGGATTTAGAAAAAGGCACTTTGCACTTTACTGCATCCAGGTCTTGTCCATTCCTGTATTTCTACGTGGCACTCACCAGTAATGTGGGAAGTACAGTTAGTCCCTGTCAAAGGCTGATGCCAGCTCACCACCTAGCCTACAAATACAGTGTCTTGTAGACTTTTCACATGGGGGGAAGCATTGGGTATTATTCTCAGATTAACTTTCATCTACAAGGTTTCTTGGCAAAAGTAGAAACAGGATCATAAGAATATCTTTCATCTGGTTATCTGTCTCTTGACAGCTACTGAAAAAGAAAATATGGCTGTTTCTTTAAAAAATGCAAACAATTTCAACTACAGAGGGTCAGTAAGCAATAAGTGTTCATAAAGGAATTGAAATACAGCTCTGCAAATAAACGTGTGGTGAGGTGTCTTTGTGGATGGCTTCTGGAGAGCAGTGAGGAGTAAGGAAATATTCAGTGAAAATAATATTGCCTTGGAGTTACTCCAGTTCCTGTTCCTAGTTTCCTGCTTTCGTGTCTTAGAGCAGAGGGAAGGGAAGAGCTGTGCCTGTATCCCTGGCCCTGCCTGCCCCTCTCCGGGCAGTCCCTCCCCCTGAGCTACTCTGCTGTCCACACTGTCCTCCAGGCATTTTGTGAGCAAATAATGTGCTCTGCTCGTACTTCAGGGGATGAATAAACTTCTAAAAGCCATTTACAAGGGTTTATGTGTGTCAGTTTTACTGCTGCTGCAGCCCCTGAAGCAGTCTGAGGTGGACAGTCCTGTAGGCAGGGAGCTGCTGCTGCAGTCCCACCTCACCAAAGAGCTGTGCTCAGCATTCCCTGCACGGCTTGGCCAGGCTGGATTTGGGAGTCGGGGTGCAGGCTTTGCTTCAGGACTTGTCTTAGTGACACCTGATTCCCAGTCACTCTGTCTGCTGCGGGGAAAAGTTCAGCATAAACCTGCTCCAGATGGGAGAGACAGAGGGAGAAAAGCTAACTCTAGAGGAGCTGGCACTCAGGAAGAGATGCTTTTGCTTTGGGACATTCCCTTGTTCCCTCTCAATATATCCATATGGAAAGTCCCAAATGGAAGTGCTGTACCTGACCTGGACTGTGTACCTGGCCAGAAGCTGCCAGGATGGAAATTCTTAGCACTCATGCTCCCTTGCTAACATGTGAATACATTGCTATGACACTGGGGTTGGGTTCAGTTCAGCTCTGGAGGAGCCCAAGATCACAGTGCAAAGGGAGATGCTGCTCACCGGTACCACTGCTTCGACCACTGCCACCCTGCAAGGTCCAGAGGCTTCCCCACAGCCTCCTCTCATGGGTGGGAGACATGGAGCACTGTCTGGCACAGGAGGAGTCCATCCAGGTGCTGACGAAGGAGCAGCTCTGGGGCACCAGCTGAAAATGGACAGACAGTAGAGGCTGCTTAAACAGGTGTGGAGAGAGGGGGAAGAAAAGGACAACGCAAAGCAAAGGCAGAGCAGGCAGGAAAACTGGAGCTGGTCCCTGGGTGAGGGTCACATAAGGCATGTGAAGCACCAGGGAACCACTGGGTGAACTGGGAGAGCTGGGAATTGGGTAAAGCTGATGCATCTCCTGCAGCAGGAGGGTGCCCTGCTCCTGGGTGGGTCAGGGACATAGCCAGTCTGAGGGTTTGCAGTGAACCCAGAGAAACATTCCTGACACAGAGCGAGATATTGTCTCTGCTTTTCTGCCCTCGCTGCCTCCTGGTGCTTTCCCTCCCTGCCTCTGGTGCTCACTGCAGGACAGCAAACCTGGGGCAGCCCAGCACTGATCAGAACTGCTGTGCCAGCACTAATCCTGAGGGAGAAGTGTGTACCAGGTGTTGAGAAGCAGTGGATACACTCCAGAGCCATGTCTCTGTTTACTCTGAACCACGCTGAGATCCCCTGCACCCTGTCGGGTCCAGAGAAGAGGGAGGGCAGCTCAGTGGTCTGGTGTTCCCCTCACCAGCCTGCAAGAGGGACATCTGCATGCAGGTCTGACTGCTCAGGTGTTGCTTTTAATGTACAGAACCACGAGGCAAATGGTGACTTTTCCTTGCTGTCTAAGTTATGCTCTTCATGCAAAGGGACAAAAGCAAAGTAGGAGGGACATAAAGCCGTGCTAAAATTGCTCTGGCAGCTGCGAGCTGCAGAAACCTCCCAGCGCCTGAACAGCAGATTATCATGGAGCCCTGGGCAAGGGGAGCACCACCGTGCTCCTCATCCTCATGAGTGCAAGCAAAGTGTGGAACAGAGGTGATGCGAGTGCCAGAGACACAGGGCAGCAGTGCCAAGGGACAAGTCAGTAAGAGGGATTGCAGTCTCCAGATGTTGGGGCTGTGATGCCCATGGCCCAGAGCTGCCAGGGATGGGCCAAGTTGCCCAGGGGTTCATTTCTGTGGCCAATGGCAGCAAAAGCCTCCACAGCTCCTGACAGTCGATGCCCTTAGTCCAAATTAACTATTTCACATCAGTTTTGTGGGGTTTTTAGCCCTGGCCTGAGTTTGTCTATTTGTCAGTGAAACACAAGGGGGAAAACCCCCAAACAAAATAGAGTTTAAAATAATATTTCAGTATGTTCACCCACCTTAAGGCAGGAAAACAGGGTGTTCCCAGCAGGCGGGGGCACGGGTGGGGTTTGCTGCCCTCCAGCTGCACAGGGGTATCACCCTTGGCCTGAGCCCAACTGAGGCTGTGGCTGTCAGGCTTTGTCAGACCCCGCAGGTGAAAGAGCTCCTGTCTGACAACCCAGTTTTGTGTCTAGGTCCTCTGATCCAAGTCCTTCAGTTTCCACAGCCAGGGAAAGCCGCGGCCCCTCGAACACGGGGTGGGAGCTGGGGGAGCTGCGTGCAGTGCTGTGAGTGACCTGATCAATCACTGCATGGGAAGAAAGAATTCCATGCTTGGATCAGCTCCAGAGCTCTCTCCAGTGAAGCATGGCAGCCACTGAGATCCACTGGTGAGGTTCCTACCCTCGGATGAGTTATTCTTTGGCTGGAAAAATCTAAAATATGAAATACAGAATTTACTTGACACAGGACTTCTGGCTGTACACAAAGGTTAACCTTGCACACATGTGCAGGTGTAGGGTGAATAAAACCCTCACCTGGCCTGAGTGTTTGCACAAAGGGAATCATAAAGGAAAACCCCAGGCTGACTAATGACACAGGCATTCAGGACTAGAGCAAACAGCTGTGAATGTTGATTGAAGCAATCCATTGTCTCTGTCATGGGCTGAATAAACAGTTCATCTTTGGCTTGCTGTGAAGCTGTAGCACTTTGAATAAAGTGGCCCAACTGAACCCAAGCGGTTCATTGACATTTGCTGTCAGGATCACTGTAATACTCTATTTTTTATTTTCTTTTTGTTCAGCACATGTGACCCCACAGGCACCACACACGTCTGTCCTCAGCTCCATCCTCGGCTCCATCCCCAGCTGCGTGTTCCCCTCGGCTGTCTCCCAAAGACCTGCTTCCCTGTGGCTGCCTAGTGGCCCCCCCGCCCCACTATTAACAGGATTTAGCTAATTAGCTGCGAGCAGTGCTGTTCTCCCTCACCAATGTAAAGGGTTTACTATTTTTATCTGACTCTGGATGTTTTTGGTTCCTAGGGGATTAAGGTCATAGGGCGCATATTTATTCAGATGCTGGAATTCTTACATCGTTTTTCCATTACTCAGTTTGGAAGGAGGAGCCTCAGCCTTCAACTCCCTCTTCCTCCTGTCTGGCTTCACCAGTGCCTCTCAGCTGACCTCCCTCCCTCCTTCCCTGCTCAGCGTGGGGAGCCATCTCCTCCGAAATGAGAGCGTTCTTTACTTTCACTAGTGGTACAGAAACCAAACAGCTTATTTATAACACAAGTGGTGTCCAAGGAGTGACAGAGCCGCAAGGCACTCCACACAGTGCCCTGTTGTTTATTTGCAGCAGGAGAGTTTGTTCTAATGCATTTTTGAAGCTATCGCTTCCATATGTTGCTTGAAAACAAGGATTCTGCCCAAACCCCATCCAGAACCTGAACTCACTACACTTAGGGCATTTCAGTAATCCCAGTGCTTTGAGGTATAGCCTGAGAACATTCCTGATACACACACACCTCTGGTAAACTGAATCCCACTAGACACAGTACCCTTAAGCTGGACTGCTGAAAAGGAAGTTCCCATAGGTAGTTTCAAGACCAGGGGAAGCAAAGCATCATTTAGAGATGTGTGGCCATTGTCATTTCAGGGCTGGCTCCCCAATGACACTTTACTGCAGTTCATGAGGGATTGACTGCTGTCATTTCATTTGCTTTCTGGTGCAGAAATCACACATGCTATGAGGCATTTTCCTCTGGGTGCAGCATTTTAACATTCATGTGGGATATGACAGCACTCAAGTGAGGAAGGCTCCACTTTAGAACTGCATCTCCTGCGCAAAGACACTGAGATTCGTGATGAGCCTCAGGTCCTGTAGGAATTTCTGCAAGAGTCTCAAGATGGTGCTCACAGTTCTGCTTTCTGCCCTTAAGTTAAAGCTTTACACACGTTACCTTCTATTTTCCAGAGGAGCAAAGCTACTGATCATGACCTGGACCCCACATCCACTGATGTGCTGCTGTGCAGGCTCTTGGAGGTGGAGCGCCTTGCAAGGAGCCTGGAGATTTGGAGCTTGGCTTGACAGGGGCTCCCCAAATGCTGCAGAGTGTGAGGGATGGATGGGCCATGACCCTGCACCCCGGTCAGACGTGCCATAGAATTCAGCTCCAGCTGAAATTTCCCGCAGGCTGATGGCTTCAGGCTCAGGAAAGTTGTGCTGCTGTAGCTCAGGTGAGATGTTTGTCTTTTGTAACACAACTTCGGCTGAGGATCCGAAACCTCGCGAGGTTACAGTTTAATCCTGATTGTCTGTTCTTGTTGAGCTCATCTTTCACAGTAAAATAATTTATAAATTATGGCCCTTTCTCCCATCTTCCCCCATAGTAAAGCACACAAGTCATTGATCTTTTAAGCCTGCATCATTTCTGAGTCTTCCTTCTATCTTCTCTACACTGTGAAATATACTACAAAATGAAAATGATTGGGCAAAGAAGGCAGAGAAATATGGTACACATTTGACAATAATATTTCTATATAGAATTCCATAGTGTATTGAATCTATTTAATGAGTTTTCTAGATTAAGCTGAAGTCTAGGGAATTTTTATTCTAATGCCAAATGCCATAAAAATATCTATGGTCCTGGGAGAACAGACACCATGTTAATCTATTTTTTTAATGTTAGGTGATTAGGTAATAGCCTTTCTGCAGCAATGATATTGACACTGTTACTCCTTGTGTAATTCAGCTGAAAAGTTCTGTTCCTCAAGGCCTTCTCTGCCCCAGCCCCAGGATGGAGTAAAACGGGTGGAAAGGACAGTGGCTGTGTAACCTACAGGGTATAGAGCAAATACAATCCCCATTTTTAACTACACCAGGCTATTCATATTTTCATATATTTTATAGATGAGCAGTTCATGAAGGGATGGAGAAGACCAGGCTCATGAGGAATAGCTTGTGCTTTCCCAGCCCACTGCTGTAAGGGGTCCAGACTCCGTGGCTCTCTGGGGAGCTGTGGGGAAGCCCATCCCAGTACCCGGCCCCGCTCCAGCCAGTTTCCAGATACAAGGAGAACCCATGGCCTGCCACCGTGTCCTTACCTTGATGTCCCACCACCGTGCTTTACCACCCAGTGTCTGAGGTTTGCTTAACAGATTGTAAGCAAACCAAATTTCTAGAAAAAATCTGGGCATGGAAAAAGAACAGGATTCATTATGCTGGATTAGAAGCCCTACAGAGACAGCAGGATAGCTCTAATCACACAGACACACACCCAAATTACGTCATTGTTCTTGTTTAAAAGAAATCAAATTCTGAGAAAATTTAAGTGGCTTAAATTATAAATGAGTTGCATCTGTGTGTGAGATGCATGTGCGAATGATTTGCTCATGAAACTGGAAAAGCTGCAACTCCCTTATAATTACCATGTGAAAGCCTTGGGAAGGGGCTGGGACAGTCCCACAGAACCCACACCAGCAGCACCAAACGGTGTCCCAGTGTCCCTGAGCAGTGCCCGCAGGGGCCAGAGCCCCATGTCCCCACTCGTGGGACTGGCCGGACCCTCCGGGGCGGTGGGAGCCCCCCTTGGCCCCAAACCCTCTGGGGTGGTGGGAGCCCCCCTTAGCCCCAAACCCTCTGGGTGGGAGCCCCCCTTGGCCCCAAACCCTCCAGGGTGGTGGGAGCCCCCCTTGGCCCCAGACCCTCCTGCCCCAGTTGCCCCAGTTTGGACTGCAGTAGCATCACGAAGTGGCCACACCTGGCGAGAGCTGTGCCCAAAGGTAAAGAATCCTGACAGTCCTCCGCAGACATACAAAAACAATGCAATAATCTAAAATGGCCAGAGGATGGGTAATTCTTCTTACCATGAAAATCGCCGGCCTTCTGGGAAGAGGGCTTAAAATTTTTTCATTAACAAATTGCTCAGTTTAAGTCCTTAATTCCTGTATGTGTCACCACACAGCTCACAGCCCCACAATGGTTTTTCATGATTTTTCTTTGATTTCAGGGAATTGACTGTTCTATCAGGTGTAAATTTGCAATGTAATAAATCCAACTTTTTGAAACCAGTATATAGATACTGCAACACCTGTGGTGTGGATATATTCACCTTCAACAAGCTCTGCTTTCTCCTATGACTTTTTTCCACACTAATTCCATGACACTCTGGTCTTTGTGGGTTTTTCTTACTGTTCTATATGAAAATGAGGAATTGATACCACAGAGCAGAGCTGAGAACTTCTTGACATCCCCTAAAATCCTTCTTTGTCTGCTTTTTTGGTAGAATCGGCTGAAAGTTCTCAACTTTTCTGTTTACTCTCGACAAGAGCTGGAGGAAATGGTGCAGTTCACAGGAGGTTACTGGGCTCTGGGAGACTGTTATGCAGGAGGGTGACCAGTGGTTTGCTGTTTATATCCTGCTTTCTCCAATCTGTTCCATATATTTATAAAACATTACATTTCACACCTTTGTATACAAACAACTTGTTGCAACAGAGACTAAACTTCAGCAAACAGACCCAGCTTGTCCCCAGCCTGTAGAGACTCAAATCCACGAGCTTTCTCGAGTCTGGGGAGGTTCAGACTGGGCACACCTGACACAAACCCCGGGGAGTATGGAGAGGGTCACAGTCACTCCCTAAGACCCCGTGCTGACACAAAGCCCCGCTGTGACGGCAGTACAGCCCGATGGCTCCTGGTGACACTCCTCACACACACCGCTGTCCCTCCTGTTCCAAGGGGAAAGCTGAGCTTGGAACACTTAGGGGAACTGAAACCCACCAGAGCAGCACTGCATTTATGGCTCCATTGGAAAAAATCACCACTCAAGCCATATTTCTGCTGACTAATAAATGGGGTTGCAGCTTTCTGATACTACAGGCCCAGCCTTTCCCAATTCCTGCTGTTTGGAACGCGGCTTCCTGCTCCTGCTGGTGAACAGTGCTGGGAATAGCACGTGTGATTTCTGGGCACTGTCCTCCCACCTGGCACTGCTTGTAAAGTGCTGAGGCCACGTGATGAGCAGTCACTGCGCCCTTCTCCAGGAGCAGCTACACCTCATTCATAGATGAAACACCCCAAACACAAAGTCTATACAACACTTTAGGATTTCTGAAGAAGTGTTTGCAAGGTGTGACTGTTTATGAGCTGTAAAAAGTAAATATTTGGATGTTCTTTAGCAGACCAGACGGATCTATCTGGGGCTAAATCCTCATGAGGAAAAGAACTGCAGGAAGAGAATAAATATGAGAAACTCAAAGACATGGAAGAATGTACAAAAAAACCCTTTTATTCAGCAAAAAGGTTAAGAACAGGAGTTGCAAACACAGTTTGGGGTGAGGGCGGTTTTTTGGCTTCTACAATAATACTTTGTTTGGCTGAAGTTTATACTGACAAAACTCACTGCTAATCTTTATTTGGCAAGTGACAAACACTGAAAGAACCGTCTTAAACATTTGTAGGTTCAGTTTCACTTGGATTGTTAGAGGAATTCAGGTAAGTTTCATTTGGAAATATGTGTGACAACACTACAAAGGCAACCAGATTGAGGACCCAGCAGGAATTGATGGCAGCCCTGAGACTGCCATGAGTGCACCTGTGGGATGCCTGGTAGGGAACAGCAGTATAATGGCAGAGCTAAGCTCCCCTGAAAGACACAGTTAGTCAGCAGGGCAAGAGGCCTTACATGAGGCTTCAGGAGACACAGGAACAGATATGTCACTGCCTGCGAACCACACGTTGGCTCCAGACCCCACTGTGGGCAGCCCCCTGTGCCAGTAACCTCCCAGTGCTCATCCAGCAAGTGCTTGGCTGGAAATACATTTTGAAAGATGAAAAAGCACTTATTCATCCCATGCCCCTCACTCACATGAGCTGCTTGCAAAGTCTTCAGAGCACCCATGTGCCTTGGACCACCTGTGTCCAGTGACAGCAGTCCTGGCACGGCGGGGCTGGGCACTGAGAAATGTCCCACAGGGGTGCAGTTCCATCCGTGAGGAATTGTGTGGCACAAGAGTAAAACCATTCCCAGCCTTAACTGGCAATTGGCTTTTGGCAACTTCTCTCCAACTGCCTGGACCTGAGAGTGACTAATGTGTGTCACAGTTACTGTGCAAATACCACACACCCCAGGTGCGAGGGGACAAGGCAGCATGTGGCTGTACCTGCATTATCCTGACACGCTCAGAAGGGAACAATGGGGAAGATGGGATTAACTCTCCCTGTTGTGTATCAAATTTTCACGGAAAGGGTGGTCAGGCACTGGAAGGGGCTGCCCAGGGAGGTTTGGAGTCCCCATCCCTGGACGTGTTCAAGGCAGGACTGGCCGTGGCACTCAGTGCTCTGGGCTGGGGGACAAGGTGAGGACTGGACACAGCTTGTGTCTGGGCATCACCTTCCCTGGGCTCACATTCTGGTTCTCACAGAGCATCCAGTGACACTTTACACAGGGCACTGGACTCCCGAGATACCACGGAGGTGCTGCAGAAGTAGCACAGCTGCCTGCTGTTACAGGAGGGGATTTACAAGCCCCCAGTTTTATTCCCGTGTCTACCCGTCCTGTTCTTTAAGATCCCTTTACCTGTGGACTTTGTCACTGCATGGTGACAAACACTGACACAGCTGCCCAGGGCAGTGAAGGTGCAAACTTCAGCACTTGCCCTTTCCCCGGGTGAGCTGGCATCATCCGCAGTGGAACGAGCGCTGTTCCCCGGCCTCACCTCGCTGTGGGAGCTGCACGAGGTGCCTGCTCAGCTGCCCGAGACGAGGAACAGCATCTCGCCTCTGCAGCCTTGAGCAGCTGGAAGAGAGAGAGTCTCGCTGAAGATACTACCCTGTGATGTCCTTTCTGCTCTGACTCACTCCTGTATGCTTGGCATAAAGTAAATCCCATCCTACCCACTGTGTAAGTCACAGAATCGTGGAATCCCAGAATGGTCATGAGGGACCATAAAGACCATCAAATTTCAACCTCCTGCCGTGGGCAGAGACATCTTCACCAGACCAGACTGCTCCAAGCCCCATCCAACGTGGCCTTCAACATTTACAGGGATGAGGCAGCCACAACCCCTCTGGACAACATGTTCCAGTGGCTTACCACCCTCAAAATGCACATTGTCCTTGCTGTAAATCACACTGTCTGTAAACACAGGAGAACAACAACATCCAGTTTCAGGCACACTGGGAAGCATCGTGGTGCACCCGGAAATTATTTTTGAATAACAAATTCAGTAAGTACATTTAATTTATTTATTTCAAAGGGCTGTTTTCAGACCATAGCATGGACTGCCACAGTGCTTGTTGGGGTAAGGGATGTCCACTCTGGGAAATACAAAGAATCTTCTCATCTGTGTCACAGGTCAAAGACCCCCAATCAAGTGACAGCATTTTAAAAGAGAATTTTAAATAAAAGAAATGGTATTTATAACTATTATAGCAAATAGTCCACGTCTGTCAGAAGTTACATTTGTCCCTATTGTCTCCCTCACAGCTGAGAGCATGAGCAGAGCTGCTGGCCTGTGCCATCCTCCAGAGACAGAACAGCCAGCACCTGTGTGCTGGGCTGTGAATAGCTCAGGTGTGTACCACCTCTAATTTCGGGGATAAACTGATCAGCTGCAGCTGCCCAGAATCACAGCAAAAGGCTTTAAATACAAATGGCCCTGCAAGTGGGGGACACTGAGATGGGAGTTTCACGCTCAGAGAAAAATCTCTTTGGCTCATGGGGCCAATCCTTAGCAATGCTGAAAGACGTTTAGGCCCCATATCTAACCAAAACCTACAGACCCTGGACTCTGCCCTGCTGTCTCCAGTCCCTTAGGGAGCCCCTGGGCCCCTCACAGTATTTTCATATTCAAATGCAAGCATCTGAGGTCTGAAAAACTGGTAGGAACATCTGTGCTTAGGTTACTGCACGGCTCTTTCCTGTTGAGCTGTTTGTGGCTCAAAATGGGCTTCCCACAAAACCACCCGTGTTATGGACCCAGGTAAGCATCTATACCCACAAGGAATTTTGAGAACATTTATGACTGGCTTCAGGATTTTGAAACTTGGATTTTAAATTCTGGAGGCCTCTTTCCTGAGAGCCCAAGTCTGCAAGCCAAAATCCAGCAGTACAAGTGAAGGTAGTGAGAAGCTGGTACTCTCAACTGGAAAGCCTGGCCTGTAAACGAGGTACAGGGATAGTCAGTGCTCACCTGGGTGGATTTCAGGCACTGCAGGTCCTACACTTCTCAGCCAGCTCTCCTGGACAGTAATCACAGCAGCTACAGACTATGAATTTTAATTTTTATGCAGAAAATATCTCATATGGACAGTGATAATTTTCTGTTGAGAAATATAACTGAGGCTGTGTCCAGTTCAGAAATGGCTTGGAAGAATTTCAAATGACTTAAACATAACTGAAGGAGCTGTACAAGCTCTGAGAGCTGCAGGACTCAGTCTGAAACTCGCACCTGACATCGGCAACCTGTAGTCTGAGATACAGATTAAACACTGAGCACCAGATTTGAGATTTTCTGCTCTGGTTTCTGTGGCTCCAGAACAAAATCAAGGTAGAGAGCAGCCATTAGTGTGGCCCTTCCTCTCTCCCAAAGTGTGAACCAAATAAACAGCAGTGAAAACTCTGTGATCATTTCCCTTATCTGTGTTTTGCAGCCTGCAAAGTACAAAATGGCCCATTTAACCAACTGCTGGGATGTTTCACAAAACCCACTAAGATCCCTCTCTGAGGGAAGAGAGGTCATCCCTCGAGGTCAGAAAAGAGCTTTCAGGCAGTAAAACACAACATTGCATTTGAGGGGTTTATTCTGATATAGTTTGGGGTTTTTTGTTGTTTTTTTCCTGCCAATATTAAAAGCTCCTCATAAAGATCTTTCTAATAAAAGCATAAGCCAATTAGTAAAGCCATAAAGACAGTGATGAAAGTAAATCAAATATGATTATAGAGGGATTGCATAACCAGTATTTGCGTGCTCCCTCTGTCATCCCTTCACAACAGACAGGGAGCCCTTCCCACAGAGACAGGAGCCACAGCTCTGAGCATTAGCCCAGCACTGCCACACCCCTGCTTTATTCCAGTAAGAAAAGCCATGAAAATACTGGAACTTGGGTCAAAAACCCAGTAGCCCAAACCTGCAAGACAACTTTCTGTGGCACGTGTGCAGGTGGTGACATTGTTTTCCAGGCTGTGCAATGAAAATCCATGGGGATGGTGATGTCAGGCACTTACCTGACCCTCAGGCTGATTTGAAAAATTCAGCCTCCAGACCGTTTTCCCCTCATAGTCACAAAGCTACTTAGTAAAAACTAACCTGATTCTTGAGCCTTCTTGCTCAGTCTTAACATTCAAGACAGGCACCAAGACTGGAAATAGTCAGACTACACTGTCTGGGTTTTAAGTGCTGGAAAACCAGGAGCTGTGACAGGAAACATGAGGCAACCTTAGCCAGCAGTGGTACTTTCCCTACAGTAACACACCGATCAGATCCCATCAGCCTTCCAGCTCTGTGCAGGAAGCAAGAGAAATACCTGATCTGCACCTGCCTCTCCAGCCCATGGGGCTCAGCTCAGGGCTGGAGCTCCTGCTCACTGGATGGATGCAAAGCACGACTTTCGTACTAATTCCTAATTCCTCACCATTACACTGTAAGATCCCCACTTGCAAGTTATCTTTTGCAATATGTGGAGGAAAGCACCAGCTCTACAGCACACACTGAGGTTTAACATTCATGTCAGAGCATATAACTCAGCTCTCACCATGCATTTACCTATTGCTTTTTCCCCATTGCCACTGGCAAACTTTTATATTCCAGACACAGACTTGCCCCATTTTTTCCCCCCCAAGTACCAAAGTATCAGCACTGCACAATTTGCCTTTGCAAACCAGCTCATGTCCCCTCTACCCCTTCCCTGCATCTTCTATCGTGTTTGTTCTGGGCTCCTGCAGCAGTGCAGAATATGGCTTCAATCATTCCTTGCTTTTTTAAATTGGGAATATCTATTATGGATTGGATGTTCCCCCTTGATAGGATGAGTGAATTCTGGCTGTGGAGGGAACAGCAGGACACTGGCTGTGGTCAGGATCCACTCCCTGGAAGGGAGCAGCCCGAGTCCCCTGGGTGGGCACTGCCCTGGGTCCCCCTCGGAGCTGCCCAGGATGTGCAGCCACGCCGGGCTGGTCCCGTCCCCTTCACTCCCTTGAGGGGATGTGGGACGTTCTGCCCAGCCTGTGCTGCCCCACACACGGCCACTGGTCCCAGGTATCACTACACTTCGCTCAGTGTTCTGCATTCCTTGGAAACAGCTTCCGTGATAATCCCTCACTGGGTGAGTCGGCTCTTGGGAAATCTTTTGAAAATGCTTTATAGATGCTGAGGTATTTTATGTTCCTGTTTTCTAAGGTTTTACCTGCTGCTTTCCTTCCAAAAGATGTGGGATTCACAGCCACCAGCCCAGGCACTGGCTGGACACTGCTGTGATGCTCTCGCACTGTAAAACTTCCTCCACAGCACAGTGGCAATTCCTGCCCGGGTTCCTTACAGGGAACTTCTTGTGGTCTGCAGCCACTTCCCACTCTAGTTTCCTGTTCTTGAGCACTGCCAGACTTTTCACCTGGATGCCATATGGCTTGGGATCCCTTTCCAGCTGGGTGTAATCTGACACAGCTTCCTCCAGCATACCCTGGCTTTGATGTAATCGCTATTGGCCGAACGCTGTAAGACTGTGCCAAAAACACAGCGGCGAATGTTCCTCCCCACTTTTATTTTCTTTTTTTCCCATGTGGGAACATGCTAAGGTAATACCAGGATGGTGTGTTGGAAAAGCCCAGCTTTGACAGCTGGTGGCTGCATCCAGGCAAGATCACAGCATCTACAGTGCAACTCTTGCACCAAAGCTTAGAAGAAATTGTCCAGAGGATTGTTCTGTGTCTCTGCACTGCATCTGTCTGTGTGCCACACATGGCTGGAGGCCAGCAATATCCCAGGGATGAGGCAGAATTCCACCATTTCAATTTGGTTTTCATTTAATTATATATTTAATTTGTACCTTCTGACAAGGCCAGCAGAGCTTTTGCCATTCCAGTTGCATTCCTGCCTGAGAAAGTTTGCTACAGAGGAGCCTGTAAAGGACTGACCCATCAGCTCAGCGTCACTTACAGCCCCAGGCCCAACAGGTTGCCCCGCTCTGACCCCCGGCGAGCCCCTGTCAGCATCCCCTCTGTCAGCATTCCCATTCCAGCACCCCCTCTGTCAGCATCCCCCATTTCAACATCCCCCATTCCAGCATCCCCCGTGCCAGCATCCCCCATTCCGTTACCCCCCGTGCCAGCATCCCCCGGCCATCCCGCCCGTGTCCCTGCTCCGGCCAGCCGGGGCACACGGCCGGCCCGCGGGGCTGTTCCGCACGGAGCAGCGCAGACCGGCCCGTCACCCGTGGGGTTTCTGTAGCGCGGTTACGGCCCCGGCGCCGCCCGGGCAGTGCGGGGAGCGCTCCGGGGGACCCCGCACCCGGGGCACTGCCGAACGGGGGTACCCCGCTCCCGGGGCACCGCCGAACGGGGGTACCCCGCTCCCAGGGCACCGCCGAACCGGGGCTACCGCCGAACCGGGCACTGCCGAACCGGGCACTGCCGAACCGGGGGTACCGCCCGGGGCAGCGGGACCCGCGGGGGCAGCGCCGGCCCGGCGCGGGGACCGCCCGCACTGCCGAGCCCAGCCGTGCCCCCCGAGCCCAGCCCTGCCCTGTCCCGATCCGATCCGCGCCCCGCGGGGCGGGCCGTGCCGCGGGCAGCGCCGTCGGGTGCGTGTGTGTGTGTGTGTGTGTGTGTGTGTGTGTGTGTGTGTGTGTGTGTGAGTGTGTGTGTGTGAGTGTGTGA
>JAWWTY010000158.1:35414697-35452353 GCA_035222235.1 Margarornis squamiger
ACGGGGCGGGCCCGGCGCCCCGCTCCTGCAGCGCCCCGCGCCGCCCCCGCGCTCCCCGCTGCGCCGCGCTTCCGCCCGCGCCATGGCGGGCAGGGCGGCCGCGGCCGGCGCGGGGGTGCTCCTGGTCACCGCCAACGTCGGATCGCTCTTCGACGACGTGAGTACCGCGGGCCGGGGGCGGGGGCGCCGCGGCCGCCCGCACTGCCCCGGCGGCGGGGCCCGGCGGGTGCCCGGGGCGGGGCGGGGGGCGCGGGGTGGCACGGCCCGGGAGGGGCGGGGGGCCCTGCCCGGCCCGGCCCGGTGCCCGGCGGGACGCGAGGAGGCAGCGTGGTTCGCGCTGGGGCAGGGCTGGGTCGGGCCGTGCCCCCGGCGGTGGGGCCGGAGCCGCGGCTGGCACGGCACGGCCCGGCCGGGGCAGGGGCAGGGGCAGGAGAGCTCGGCTGTGAGCGGAGGCAGTTGTGCACGAAGGAGCGCCCCCGGCCCCCCGAGGGCCCCCCGAGAGCTCCCCGGGCCCGAGCGGGGCCGGCCCGTCCCGCAGCACGGTCGGAGCCTCCGCAGGGGTGCGCCGGGTGCGAAGCTGCGGCACATCTGGCAGGGAGTTGGGTCCGCACTGGTGCTGTGGGTGCTCTCGCCCTGTGCTCGGTCAGGCTGCGCTCGGGGCCAGCCCGGCGGACACAGCGCTGGGATACAGTAACAGAGGGGTTGCTGGTTTTGGTGTGCTCTCCGAAGTCTGCTTTGCTTGTACGTTGCTTTAAAGGCTGCCCTGAAGTTCACGCTTTGATTGAGACAGCGGTGGTCGAAGGATGCAGATCGTGTTTTCTCCAAGTTCAGCGAACTTCTAGTTATCGCTGCAATTAGCTGTACAGTTCCACGTGTCCCTTCACCTTAAACGCAGGCTGTGGAAGTGTGCATTGCACAGTAATTGTGTCTGTGTCCCTGGCCGTGTGCAGGTCTGCGTGTGAGCGGTGCCCTGTGGGTCAGGGGCTGGCAGGGGGCTCCTGCCCTGGCGGAGATGGGGGCACAGCAGGCACCCCGCAGCACTGGCACTGCACGGACCCCGGGCCCCCAGTCCCACCAATTTCCTCATTATTCCCGTGGGAATTCCAGGCTCTGGGCGTTCCTGCAGCGTGCTCGCCTAGCATCATTTGCTGCTCTGGAGGGAGCGTGTTCCGTTTGTAGCCAGCCCCTGCCTTGCCGTGAAACGTTTAGTTTTCCGCAGCAAGGAAACCAGGTTCACTTGGATCAATTGCATTGCGGGGTGGGGAGCTGGAGGGCTGGTCTGAAGGTCTGTGGTTGTGCCCCTGGTGTGTGGCTGTTGGAGCTGGGACTGGCAGGGGCTTCTGGAGCTCTGCTGGTGCAGTCTGGGCACGGGAAAGGTGACATTAGCTGAGCTCGGGGACTTGGCTCTGCAGTTGTGTGTCGGAGCTGCCAGTGGCTCCTTCTCCTTGCTGGGCCCTTCCTGTGCAGTCGAGGAATATGTTTCTCTGACATGACCTGATTTCAGTCCTGAACAAGGATTCCTGCTTTGATAGACGGCACCTGAGCTGGGCTGTTCCTTTAACCCATGTTTTCTATTTCCAATTTCAAGTTTGAGTTGGTGATACCTATTTTAGTTAAACACCACACTTTTAGCCCGATATTGCCTGCCCTGGAGCCAGTGTAAGGGTGCGAGCTGTCACAGGGCGGTGCAGGGAGCCCGAGTGGCTGGGGTGGCCGGGCTGTGTATCCTGCACTGACAGCACCCCGACGGCTGGTGCTCTGGGATCCCATCCAGGGCCACCACGGCCCTCTGGGAGGCATTCCCACTTGGAACCCCAGGGCAGGTACCCGCATAAGGGGTGCTGTCACCCGGCTGGGTCTGGGCAGGGGGCCCTGAGTGGTGGGACTCCTGCCCCCTTCCACCCAGGGAACCCTCGCTGGCTCTGTGCTGAGCTGTCTCTGTGTGTTCAAAGCAGCCTGAGCAGGGCTGTGAGGCAGCAGCATGATTTGCATTTCAGGTGTGTTTTGTATGAGCACTCTTTGCTTGTGTGTGCAAGTACTCTTTAGTTGAGATCAGCATTTTATAGAAGAACAACTTAAAACACCTGTGGTAGGCAGGTTTGCCTGGGTGGGACAGTCTTTCCTAAATCATTGGTGTTGCTGATCTGTCTGTACTTTTACAAAGAGGGGAAAATTGCTTTTTTTGCTCTCTAATTGCCAGAAGCAGGTTTTGATAACACATGGGTTTGCTCCTGCCAGCCATCCACATTCACTAATTACCTGTTGCAGTGGTGACCTGGGAACTCATGAATAAACATAAACAGTGAAGAAAGATTGCACTGGTTAGTTTCATTCTGCTGCTTCATTCAAAACATTGATGCAGGACTAGATCTACAAATATTTTTCCAAGTTTCACAGACGTGCATCTCATGAATATGGATGTGTATGTTTTTTGTACATTCATGTTTACTTAAGCATTTAATGCTTTTCTTGCTATAGAAACAGTTTCTATTTTTATCACAGTATGCGCAGTAACAACAGATGTAGTTTAGGCAACCCCTGGGTCACTCTTTCTCTTTTCACCCTCCTCTGATGCCCCTGCCATGGGCAGAGGAATTCAGTTAGATGAGCTTTAAGGATCCATTCCACAACCCAAACCTATGATCCCAGCCTCCCTCTTTCTCTCCCTCCCTGTTTCCTTGCTTCCTTTATCTGCACTGCCAAAATTTCACATGTACCTTGCGGTGAGCCGAGTACTGTGGTGGGCACAGTATCCATCTGCCTGGCACTGCACTGCTTTTGCTGTATAGGGGTTTAATGACTTTAATGTCCCAGGTTTTTTACAATCTGCTGTATCCCCTTAGTTCTCTTCAGTTCTTTAAATGGCTTAATGCTGAGTTGTTTTTTTTTTTTTCCCTGGGACAAACACCTGGGAAACGTGCACAGCAAGGGCTGCACTCTCAGTTGTGCAGTTTGAGAAGGCCAGTGTCAGCCCTGCACAGACTGCTTAGAGAGGATCTAAGTGCTCATCCTGATTTATAGCTCCCTGGGTGTCAGCTTCCAAGTAATCCAGCTCCTGGCATCCTCAGTGTGGGCTAAGGATGCATGCCAGTGTGTGCTGGTGGGGTTACTGGTAACCAGTGCCCCTACTCAGAGCGCTGTGGTCGCAGGGGTGCTTTCTGTGTGCAGGTTGTGTGTGTCCTGGTCAACCCCAGCCCTTCCCCTGCAGCCCCCGAGGTGTAGTCAGAGTGACAGCTGAGTATGACCTGCAGAGCAAAGTCCTTTTTTAAGTATAAATGGGGAGCAAGACCCAAAGCAGCCGTGCAATAAAGCAGTGACATGTTATTGTGCCTCCACGTACTTGTAAAATTTAAACCTTTCTTCTGATTTGCTGAAGATGACTGGAGCAGCAACAGTACAGGTAGCACAGAGTGTGGGGGTTTCTTCCAAGATGGGGCTGTATGCTTAAAAAAAAATCTACTTTTCTTTAACAAAAAACCCAGCATTTTTTCTTCTTACCAGATAGCTTTACAAAATTCTGAGCAAAAGATTTTCCAGTAGGAGCTGGTGCAGCATTTAGCTTTCTTTAAGGATGCTCAAAGGATTATTTTGTAGCCCACCTTTCTTCTCCTGTTGATTAGGAGTTCTCGCTGACAGCAAGAGCATGTGGAACATGAGGAAGTAACAGTGACAAAGTGCATTATTATTACAGCTTTCTGTTAATGTGGTTTTATAACAGGTAGAGTTGGCATTTTGCAGCTTGCTGGGTTTCCACAAATTGCCAGTGTATCAGTGTGATGATGTAAAAGGATTTATTTCCTATTTTATTTCATATTTGACTATGAAATTATGCAATGTGAGTAGGATACCACAGGGAGAGAATCTGATAATTTGTTAGCTTGGATGAGCAGTAGGCTGTATTTTGAAAGCTTTATTTCTGTTTCAAAGTTTTCATTTTTCTTAGCACAGAATTTGACTTCAAAGACACAGAATGCTAGTCAAGCCCTCAGGTTTCATGATTTTCATAAAAGGCTGATGATCTGGCTTTTACTTACCTTTTCTCTCTTTTCCTTTTTCCGTTATTTATTTCATCATACTGTTTATATCTTCTACATCCCGCAGATGTATTTCCTCTTTTACCAGACATTTTCTTTCCCTTTCTGGTGCTGTGTGTACTCAGCTCCTCCTGAAAGCTTTCCCCTTGCTCCTAATTTATGATTTAAAGTGAGAATGTCACTTAAAAAAGGTGCCCTTTCATTTGGAGTTGTGTGTGCCTCAGACACCATCAGGAAGGTGAATGTGGCTGCTCTGAACACACCTTGTTCTCTGTTGAAGAGGAGACGCCACCAGGTTAAACTCAAAAGTTTCCTCTCCCCCAGGGATGACCAACATCCCATGCCTTGGCATCTGTGTGGGAAGAGGAAATCAAATGACTGACCTACCTTGGAAGACAAACCTGGGAAGTGTTTCCTCCACCCCTGCAGAAGACCAGTCTCTCTGGTTGTTAGCTTTGCCTTGTCCTCTGCCCCAAACTCTACCTTAAATTGGAGAAAAAAGAAAGGAAAAAGGCAGGCAGGTGTGACTGCAAGCCAGTTACATGCTTTCAGTATGTGGAAGTTCTCAAAATACAGCTGTGTCAGTGTAGGTTAATACTTTAACCATCTTCTTTCACTCTCTTGGTGAAGAACAGGAAGTGGTCACAGAAAAACAGGACTCTGTGCCTTTGGTCTTTTGCCTTTTTGCTTTTGGTCTGCCTTGAATGGCCTGTCAGAGTCATTTAGCATCCTTTTGGCATCTTTATTACTGAAGTGGCACATTCCCCTGATGAAACTTCCAGGGAAATGTGTTATTTCATATCGTGGAAAAGGTCACATTAAGCAAAATAATTATCATTCTGGGGAGGAGTGAGTATTAAAAGTAAAATGTTACTTTTGCTGCTCTTCTTTCAATAGTCTGTAGTAGGTATTTGACACTCTTAGCACTACTGTTATTTGTACATCACTTTTAAATGTAAGTGTTCTATTCAGTCACTTTCATTTTTAACACTTTCTCTGTTATTGACAAAGATTGAAATGAAAGCATTTATTGACAGCAAACAAAAGTGATCATAGCTCCTATATGATATTTGAAGTCAGCTATAATTGATGGTTTTCATTAATGTCTTCAAGTTGTTAAGCACTTGTCTTCATGAGTCAGTCAGCTGTAGCAGATAATATCCTTGAAAGCAGAACATAAGAGCTAAGGAAAGCAATGAAAACCCCGTGACAGCGGGGCAGGTACCTCGCAGGCTGGTTCAGAGCAACCAGGGGATGTGACTGGCACTGGCACTGGGTGTTTTCCAGCCTGTAGCACCGAGATCTCTGGGCTGTAATTCGAGGTGGGACCCACAGCCCAGGGATGTGGTTACAAGTGCCAGGCTCCAACACGGAGAGCTTTTCCTTTCACTTGTGCCTTGTGACTGGAAGGACTTTCCCCTCAGGTGTTGGTTTGCCCTCATTAAAACAGCTTCTGATCTTTCCTTGTACTGTTTCCCAAGTTGGTGGAAAGCTCTCTCCCTTATATTCTTTGGCAAATCCCGCTGTCCCTGCCTTTTTCATCTCCCCCTTTTCCTATAAAGAACCTCTGTTTCTTTTCTAATCGAGTTCACAATTAGAAACGCTAGTTATAGAGACATTAATGTCACATGAAATTGTAGCAGGGGCAGAAAAGCCCAGGAGCTGAAAGGAGGCGATGGGTGACACGGGAGTGTGCGGGGCTCCTGCCGTGTCCGCCTGGGCTGGGCAGAGACCACCCATCCCGCCAGGGGTCCTGCTCAGCCAGAGATTTTGGGTAAGGTGCTGCTGAAGGAGAAGAAACCCCCATCTCTCTCGTGCACACATGTGCTCTTGTTTCTAAGACAAGCACGTGGTTTTGTGTTTGCCCACTTCCCGTGTCTGTGCCTGAGGCCACAGCCGGCCGGCCAGGTCTCTGCTGTCCACAGGCTGGTTTGTCTGCTGCTTACGTATCACTGACAGCTCCAGAAGTGTTGGAAGCATTGCCTTTGGTCATACCCCGTGTTTGCTCAGTCTTTGAGGGCCAGAATGGAAAAATGTTGGTTTGGACTGGTTTGCCAGTGCATGTATGGAAAAGCCATGCACTGCTCCTTTCAGGCAGTGCACTGAATGGTGCTGGAACCAGCTGTTCAGGGTTTTTTCTTTGCAATAGAAAATGCATTGTATTAAATTAGGCTCAAGTTTGGAACCCATAGTGTTGGATTGCAGAACTCATGGGTGCAGATTGTTGTACAGACACCAGTAACCATAGTTCAGAGAGGGACTGCCCGCCTGTGTTGTACAGCATCATGACCATCCACCCTTCAAAACAGCCTGGAGAAAAAAGTAACTGCTTTGGGGCAAAAGGTGTGTTCCAGCAGGAATGGTGGTTAATGGTGGGAATGCTGGACTAGGCTCTGGACATCGGGGTTCAGTTTGCATTCAGCCACAGACATCCTGCTTGACCCCAAGCAAGAGGCAGCAGATTGCCCAGGCCACTGCCCTTCAGCTGCCACTGGAGGCATTCCCATGCTTGGGACAGGCTGCGAATGTGGCGTCCTGCTTCTCCTGCCAAAAAGGGGAGGATTTTGGAAGGGTTCTGTGGAGGTTCTGAAGCTGGTGTGGTGGGCAGCTGCGATGGCAGGCGAGCTGGGAGCAGGCTGTGTGAGGGAAGAGCTGTTGCGGGAAGGGGCCGTGCTGGCTGTGGGTGAGAGCTGGGGCGAGGGCTCATTCTTTCCCCTTTGGCTCGAGGAAAGCAGAGGAGCACCATGTACAGACTGCAGCACAGCCTGTATGGGCATGCACCATGTTTGGTTATGGAGAAGCTCCTGGCTAAACAAAGGCTCAGTTAATCCGAGCTCTGTGAGCCTCCTGCTCAGCAAGAGGCTCCTTGGCTGGTGCGAGCTCAAAAGAACGGCAAAACCAGCTCTCCAGGCAGGCTTTACAAGTCTCTCATTAGTCTGGGGAGTAAGTAAAGGCAGGGAGGCATGCTCTGTGTGGGTCTGTGCTTTGGTGAGGCTCGCAGGCTGTTTACAGGATGTGGATAACGTCACCTTGTCTAGAAGGTTCAGCTCTGGGTACGAGGCTTCGCTCGCGCGGCGCAGGAGCGGCCGATCGCAGGCATGGGTGCCACGGGAACCTGCCCTGTCCAAAACCTGTTTGGGTTACTTTGCGTGAGGTAGAGCTGCCTCTACATGTTGGCTCCTCATTTTCCAGTTTCCACTGCGTTCTTGAAAAGAGATTTATTTCTTTTTATTGTCCTTGAACGTGTCATCAAGGCACTGCATGTTAATGGCTGGGCTTCTTGGGGCAGCTGGTGCCGGGCGGGTGGCACTTCTGGCACTCTCATGGGTGAGCAGTGAGTGACACACTGCTTTTGGGAGCAGGGCCTATTTCTGAACTCTTTCGTTACAGCTTTTTAAGTGATGCTATGGAAGCTTGTTTTGAAATGTTTTGTTTTTTCCCGGTGTGGCAAACTCTCTAATTTTAGAGGCTCTACCAATCCCAGTGGGAAAAGCAAAACTAGTTTTCCCATAGGAACAGCTCAGAACTGTATGCTGAACTCCATGGCAGTATTTGTTTGTGTGTCAAGCAAACATGAAAAGAAATTGTACAAAAATCACTTGAGGGAATTCTGTATTTGTTAAGTACCATCAGCCAGCATTGGCTCTATTTTAATTACTTCAGAATTCCTGCTTATTTAGGGGCAGAATTCGTGCTTTTCTCAGGCTGTCTGAGCAGTGAAGACCTTTCCATGCACTCCTGGGCAGACAGCTGTTGTTGGGTCCAGCACTGCAGTGGATTTGCACAAAGAGCGTTCCCTTTGGCAAAAGCTTTGGCTGTTTGTGTCTCTGACCTCACCATTCAAAATGGTTTTTAAAACCAGCTGTTCAAAGTGAAAGTGTTGGTCTAGAATTCCTGTTGCGCTTTGTATTGAAGAAAGAAATCGAAGAACTATTTGGGTTTGTTTGTTTGTTTGGGGTTTTTTTTGTTTTGTTTTTGGTTTTTTGTTTTTGGGGTTTTTTTTAAATTTATTTTTAACTTAAAATGCTGCCAGGCACGCGAAGGAGTCAAGAACTGGGTGGAACAGTATGATAGGACAAACCCACTCACTTCAGAGAACTGGATGTGACTCAAAAATCATCTTCTAAAGCAAGTTTGTTTTCGTGAACTGGCAACACTGTTCTTCTGGGCTGGGAGGACAGGCCTGATCCCAGCTCAGCCGCTCACAGGGCTCTGAAGCCAGTTCTCATTTGTCTTGTGGGACAGAGTTTTAGCAAAAAGGAAGCAAGGACTTTTCCTTTTAGCTGTCCTTACTAAATATTAAAGTATTTGTGATTTATGACACTGTGCACCTTTTACTTATCTCAACAAAGATCTGTAGTTCCTTTCCCGCTTTTTCCTCAATTATATTAATATTGTGTGCATCTATTTGTTCTTATTGACAGAGCTGTCAGTCAGGTGAAGGGAGATACCCTTGATAAGTAGGTGAATGTTGGTACAAGACTTGCTTGTGTTGCTTAAAAATAATGGACTTCTGTGAACATTCAGTGTTTTATAATGAAAATTCATATTAAACAGATAAGAGCCTTACTTTATGCTACATTCAGAGCAGCGCAAGCAAGGTCTGTAAGGAAACACTAGAGAGGTTGTGGAAGCTGTAGTACCTCCATCCCTGGAGGTACTTGGAAGCTGTCTGGATGTGGTCCTGAGCAGCTGACTGGGCGACCTCGCTTGAACACGGGGCTGGACCTCCAGAGCTCCCTCCGAACCTCAGCCAGACTTTGTGACTCTACAGCCAGACATTATACATTTTTTCCTTGGTTGTTTATTGCTGATGCCATTGCCCATTGCTTTCCAGCACTTGCTGAGGCTGACGGCCGCCTTCTCTGTTCAACTTCTTGTGGCAAATCCTCGTTCCCTTTTTATCTGCTTTTCTGTTATGGACATAGACTGTTTCCAGATGCTTTGCAGAGTGACTGTGGTCCAGGAACTGGAACATGTGCATGCTTTCCTGAAAACTTGAGGAAAAACATGCATGTTGTCTGTCAGCTTATAAAGTTTCTAAATCTTGTGAAAGCTTCCTTGTGCCCTATTAGTGTGTGGGAATTGGAGTCTCCAAGTCAGGCTTACAGCTCTCATGGGTTTTGTTTGTTTGCTTTTCTGTTGACGTTTCAGTAGCAAATAAATACGATGTTCCCAGTTACTTCAGAAGTGGGAAGGAGCCAGAAGACCATTCCAAGTCCCTGGGACAGTAAGGGCAGTGGATCTGCAGGGTTTGCCGGCAGCTAATGGATGTGGTATTTACCCCAAACGGAGCAGCAGCAGGGACGCGTAATGGGAAGTGATTCAGTAGCAGAGCGGCTGCCTCACTGGAGTGTTTCTGTCTGATCTCTCCTGTGTTTGTGGTATTGCTCTTCGTTACTCGAAGCACGATTGTCCAAAGGACTGTGCTGAAAACTGGGAAGAGATGTTGTCACAGTGCAGAAAACAAACAAAAAACACAAAAAGGGCATTCCTCTTCTGTTTATGTTTTTGTTGAATCCCCTGGTCACGTCCATCAGGGTGACCTGCCATTCACGTTTGCAGTCATTGCCGTGGCACGGCTGGAGGTTCTGCCGGCGCTGCGGAGCCTTCGGGGCCTCGTGTGCGAGGGGCTGTGCCGGAGCCACCGATCCCCGGGACAGGCTCTGCTCCCTGGCAGGACCAGGCTCGCCTGGTGCTGCTGCCTCCAGCAGCAGGGCAGGTTCAGACCCTTCCCTCTGCCGAGAGTTCCACACCTGCTCTCGGGTTTGACTCCGCTGGCTCAGCGGGGTTGCCCAACCCTTCGCGTGCCTTGGGGCTGGCTGGCTCCCTTCTCGCTGCCCGCCGAGGGTGCGGGTGCTCTGGGAGGGGGCACTGGGACCACGACTCGCAGGAGGCCCCTTGGGCATCAGGTGGCCCCACCGGAGCAGGGAACAGCACGAGCAGAGGGGCAGGTATCAAGGATGCTCTGGGTCACGGAGCAGGGAGGGGCTGGTGGGGTCTCTGGAGACCATGGATATCGACAGCCCGGTCTCTCCACCTCCCTGTCCCCTTTCTGCAAACAGAAAGCAGCTTTGCAGCTGTGTGAATTCTTTATTGGAAGAGGCTCTGTTTCATCTGCTGCTTGAGGTGCTGGATGGGGTTTATCCTGAAAGCCTGGGAAGGGCCATGCCCTGGAGATGGAGCGATGGAGGGACCCTGTTGTGCTACACACCATAAATGCACATGAGCACTCCGTTCTGAATACTTTGTGACTTTTAGGTTCACCCCTGCAATGAGACCTAGAAGCAGAGACAGGGACTGTAGCAGAGGAGGATGGACAGGGTTCCTCTCCAGTACTGCAGCCATCTCCCTGGGATGTCACACAAATACTGAAATATTAATGAATTTCCTGAGTAAGAGACAGTTGTTTAAAAAGGAAAAAACTAAATCCCAAAAACAAATAAAACCCAAACCTCCCAAATCCCCAAACAGTTAAAAGTGAATGTTAAGTAGCCTCATACTTGGCAGGAATGTTGTTACTGTTTTTTCTTCCAAATACAAGAATAAACCAATAGTGAATCTCCCTCAGCCTTGGTGAAAAGCTGGCTTTGCTGAGGAGTCTGGAAATACTTGGGTCACGTTACTGTGTTCCTAAGGGCTCCTCAGTGCTTTTCCTGTGAACTAGAGAATGTATTAGATGGCACTTTAAACTGTGTTTGCTAGAACTGTGCAGATACTGACACTTCATGCATCCTAGAGGGAGATTCCTCTAGCTGCCCTGCATTTTTAGAAAGTTCAGTGGTATTTTAATTAGTTGAAAAATGTGAGGATGTTATCCAAAGATCTCAGCAGAACTGAAACTCTTACTGTGTCTTCACAGTACTTCTTCCAAAACCTCTTAATTAAATCCATGAACCAATTGTTTTCATTAGATGAGTATACAAAGAAGTAGGTTGTTTGTTAATGCAGGAATTTCCAATAAGGTTTCTGAAATGTGGCATTCACAGAGACAACTTATTAGACTATTCCATGTGTTCTGTTTCATTTTTCATGTTTTTCTTGCTTAAAATGGATATTTCTTCCTTAGTATGTATTTTAAGGTAAAGAGTGGCAGGTGTATGGCGTCAGTGCTCATAGATGAGGGGCATTCACAGCCTTCCTATGCTATTTGGGGCAGTGTATCCCTTTCATTTGGGTGCCCAACCTGGTGTATATCCTTGTAAGTGTAATCCTATGTCCTGTAAAATAACGTGTGGTTGTGCAAGCATATTTTCTGTAGAGCATAAACAAGTCATATTGTGAAAATATAATAGGTAAATTTGCCAAACCCAATTTGGAATTGGGAGACAGTTACTAAGTGTGACTTTTCCATGTCTCTTGAAGCACTAGCTGTGACTTACTATGGGAGACAAATCTGTGCTTTTTCCAAATAGTTTAAGTAACCATGAATTCAGGTGGCATTCTCTAATTCACTTTGGGTATAGATGTTGTTCAGACTTCTGCAAAGAGAGGGTAGAAGCTGCGTTCCTGCCAAAGTGCTCAATTGTGTATCTGCTGTTTTGAAGGTGCTGGTTTGAGTACTGAGACCTTTGGATCAAAGCTCTGCTCACAGCTCAGCCTGCTCTGGAGTGGTTTGCCTTTTCATAGAGCAATGGTCCCTGCCTGTTCCTGGGAAGGTGAGACCCTGCTTCACTTCCCCTGGAGGCGGAGGGTGAGCTGGATGGCTGAGGGGGAAGTGTCTGCTTTGTTCTTGTGGTGGTGCCTTTGGCCAGGTGCTGTGAGTCTGTAACGTTTTCCCTCTGGTCCCTGAACCAAGTACTGTGAGCAGGTCACAGTAAATACTGCCTTGGTGAACTGTGTTTCATGTGTGTTACTAGAGGTGGTGAAGCTCTTTTATCCTATTAATCCTCCTCTGCGTTGGGAAGGGTGACCCAGACTCCATGGCAGTGAGTTTTCTTGGAGCAGTGCTCTCTCTTCTATCTGTCTTACCTCTTCTCTTCCTTTTATCATTGCCCGTGCTTCAAAGATGGATAAAATGGAAATTCTAATGTCTGAAGCCATGTTGCATAAATATTGGCTGGTTAGAGATCTTAAAACAGGAGCACAAACTGAACTGAGCTAAGTTAGTATTTGTAATTAAGCTTGTGGTGCCTGGACCAGCCCCATGACAAGTACAATTTGCAGTACAAATGCAGTGTAAGTGAGAATGTATACTGAGGAGACAAGGTCTCTGTATGGGAAAACAAACTGTTCATAAAGCCTTCCTAAAATTCAGTGCCTGATACTGAACCTGCAGTACAGCAAATGTTGTACCTTGTGGAAAATATGTAAAGCAAATGCCAAAGGACACGACGTTAACCGAGCTCATTTAAATGCCTGGGCACCTGCCAAGTGGGTAAGTGCTGTGTGCTGGGTGAGCAGAGCTGTAGGTACCTGGTGCTGGGAATGTGTGCACCGGATTTAGAGAGCTTGCTCTAGAGTTTTGCTGCTCTTTCTAATAAGGTGATGGGTTTTTCTTAAATAATGTAACTGGGAATAGAAGTGTGCTTACTTCAGGGGCTGCTGCCATCAGCAGAGTGACCGCGCTGCGCACGTGGTTTGTTTGGCACGTTCATTAACGTGCCAGCCCCGCTCAGTTCCTGTGCTGCTGGGTGCACGGTCCAGTGGAACTCCTCCTGTCACCTGCCCTGACGCGAGGCCAGAGGGGCTGCTCAGAGGTCAGCGTGGTCTGAAGGGGAGGCCAGCGGGCCTGGGTTTGCACATGTGAGTTAAGGATGGCAAGAACTAGTTCTCCAGCCCTTGTTCCTCCTGGGGCTCTGGAAGTGGCCGAGGGAGGGTTCTGGCCAGAGGCACTGAGTGCTGTGCTGTTTGAGAAGTGGCTCAGCAGCCGTGCTGGTACAATTGAGGTGCCTCCCTCCAGCCTGCCTGATACTTACTGCTCTGAGAAACTGCAGAGCGCAAACCAAAGCAGGGGGCAGAACTGGCCTGCTTTCCTTGGACGGTGCTTCAGACTGTCGCTGGAATTTATTGCTGCATCTTGTTTACTTCTTTGAGTGTTCTTTGCAAACACTGGCAGCATCACACTTGGCCTTAAAAAAAGGAGAAAATGTGCTATTTCTCTTCTACTTTGTTTTGTTTAATTGAATATTTTTGAAATATGCCTGCCGTTCTCGCTTGGCAAGGCCCCCTGAAATCTGTAGCCATGAGAAGCTTTGCTTGCCATCTGTGAACTGGAGTTTCTTTTGGTTTTCTTTCTCAAGTTGCTGTTCTTTTTTTAAACTCAGCATAGCCGTTCCCAGCAGTTATGGCAGAGTGACTTAGTTTCTGACAGCAGCCATACTGTGCTGACCTTTGATAGGCTCTGCGAGTGGCTTGTCCCTGTGAGCTGGAGCTTCTGCAGGAGAGCTCGTTTGGGTGGCGACGGTCGTGCTCCGTCATGGAGCACTGGAGATAACAGGGAAATGAGAACAAGCCACTTTCTGGATTTGTACCAAGTAACAGCTAATTTTGGTAGTTTAACAACGTTTAGGGCTAGCATGTCTGGAGCAGACCTTTTTGTAATAGAACAGATTGGGTTTAAGACATTATTTAAACCAAGTTTAATACTCCACTCATTTTTAAAGCTGGCAGATAGCTAAAGGTACAAACCCCAGAGGTAATCGTTGTGCTATATTCTTTCAGAATGATTTTTATTACTTGGTATGCTACAGCAATATGTCTCTCTCATACTGACATCCATCCTTCTTATTGGTGAGGGAGGTGAACTGTGTCACATCCTTCTATTTAACAAGCAAAAAAGCTTAAAGTGCACTTCTCAGTTCATAGGTTTTTATCATGTTTTGATCTCGTCTTCGGTGGTTTAAAACTGCTGAATCTCATAAGTGTACACATGGCTGTATCCAAAGGTTGGGAGAGAGGCAGGAGGTGTACATTTTCCCCATGTTTCTGGGGGGATTTGCCCCAGTGGATTGAAGGAACATTGGGCTGAGCCACGGGGACAGACCTGCGACTGGGTGTGTAATGGTGGCACGGGCACTTCTGCCACGGGGGCTGTGCTTGGTCTGGGCTGAGGGGATCGGGGGTGTCTCCAGGTGTGGCTCCCAGTGCTTACCTGACTGATTCCTGAGAGCACCCAAGCTTTGGCCTTAACGTGGTTGCTTCTATTTCTTGCAGAATTTAGTGGGTTTGCATGACATAGCACAGGAACTCTGTAACAGTGTACAAGGGAAGACAGGAGTGGAAAGATGACAAGATTTTTTTATTTATTTTTTTTTTAACTTGGCTGATTAGCATGAGACTGTGATGTTCAACCCTAGTTTGTCAAATGTTAATTTGTTTGTTTTGATGGGAGATTTCATAAGGTAAAATCTTTATCTATCTAAGTAACTTCAGTGAACCCTCGAGCTTCTACAGATAAAAGTGGTGAAACCAAAAGAGCTGTTTTCAAAGAGAAGCAGCTCAGGACTGGGTTGGAGGACAAGATGTGTATTATTAAGGAAGGAAATAGGAAGCATTGGAGTGAAGCTGTGTGTGAATTCTCTCACCCTTGTGTATAAGGATAACCCCACAAAGGTGATGTTTTCCTATATCTGCAAATATTTATTACATTAGATGGATTGATGTTTTAAACAAAGTAAAGCTCTTGATGAAATTTAGTGTAAGTTTCCATATGGAAACTATGTCAAATATAATCAAAGCAGACATGCAAAGTATTAACAACTGTGCTTAGCAAATCCTTTAAGGTTTTGAGAAGACTTTTGTGTTAGGGATTAATATGCTTTTTTTCAGATACTGAAATGGGACTTTTTCTTCTCAAACTGTAGTGATTACTGGAAAAGTAGTCTGTGAAATAATCTCACTGCGTCACCGGCTGTAAAGGACTGGCCGTGTGTGTTTCGGACTCTGTGTTGGGTTCCCACGCTCCTTGGGAGCCTCTCTCACAGTGTGCTGGGATGGTGCAAGCAAAGTGGATTTCAGCTGCTCCTTGAGCAGCGGTGCTGGGACTGCAGTTAACAGCTGCCTGCAAGGGCTGCTGGATTTTTTGTTTGTTTCCTAAACCATCTCCTTGGACTACTTTTTAAAAACTGTGCACCAAGTCTTACCCTGTAGTGCAATGTTTTTATTGTGTTTTGTTTGCCTTCATCGAGTGTTGCACACGGGTGTATATAGATTGAGGGCACTGTGTCTTCAGGCAAAGGTTGTAATAATAAAAATATGGGAGCAAGGCAGCTTTTGAACAGTCACTGCATTGCACGTTTTGTATGGGAGTGTGTGTGTGTGTGTGTGTGCCTCTTAGGTAAAAGAGATGCAAAGACAAGCCAGGAGGCTGGATTTTGAGTGATAGGCTGCAGTGTTTACTAACACAGTAGAACGTTGTTTGGACTTGTGTAATGTAATTGAAGTGTTTTCAGTGCAGGGGATACTTGGCAGGATAAAAACTACTGATTTGGGGTTTTTTTACATTGCTGCAAATGTTCTTTTATGTCAAAGTGCTGAAATTCTGAAGAATCCTTCTCTTTGGAAAGTGGTTTCAGCTACATCTTACAGACAAATTCTGTAGTGAAATTCTGCAGAGCAAAGCTCCAGGCAAAGATGTTGTGGCTGGGTACACTGCTGTCTGTTTGAGGTGCTCCTCATGTGATAGTTTGGTTAGGCAGGAAACAGCCTCGTTCAGCCAAAGTTTGTCTTCATCCTGCCGATTTGGAGGTAACCCGATTCCTGCTTTTTTCCCTTCCAGCCTTCCCCCTTCTTTTCCCTGCTCTTTATAGCTTTGCAAACACAGATTAGGGCTGTGCTTTGCAAGTCCATTCTTTCCATTTCCCTTGGCACTACATGTTTTCCAAGTAGGACAACCAAAGCAGCACAACCCAAATGGGTCCAGTGGGGTGTCTGGGATCTCCCCAGGCTGCATCCGAAGATGCAGACTTCCATGGCAGTAAGGGAGGAGATGGAACAAGAGCCATTCCCAAGGCTCCAAAGAAGGAGCTGGAGAGGTAGTTCTGTTGCTCCTTACAGGCACATAACCATGGAAAAGATCCTGCTGAGGAGCCTCCTCTGTGCCTACAAAGGGACAAGCAGATATGACTTGTCCTACGAGCCATTCCCAGCACTCCTGGTGTCCCTGTCTCTCAGATGTCTGGCCAGCATGTTTTATTCATGTGTTTTGGGGTTAAGCTCAATTTCAGGTATGCCAGCAGACAGGCTTTGCAAAGCTCTTCAGTGTTTCTCTCCTTCATCTGGAGCATAGCCTGTGGATTGCTTTATACCATCATCTTCATTCTTATCTCACTTAATTAATTCCCAGGCATTGCAGGAGCCCTTGGCAGTGATGATGCTTCCAGCTCTCCTGGCATCTGTTTTCTCTCAACAGTCTAATCTGCTGAGAATAGAAATATTTAATTTATAAGTTCTGCACCCAATGTATGGGAATGCAGATGAAATTTATCGTAGCCCAGCTGTGATCTCGTTGTTCCTTTTGAACTCTGTGAAAGGTGTCATGGAAGCTTCGTATGTACTGACAGCAATGTGAAAATCTTTAAAAAAAAAGAAAGAGAAAGGAGAGAGAGACAGAGACTGCCTGTTTAAATTATTCAAGGATGAGAACCTAGCAGAAACAGAGCTGCTGGATTTGTAGTCTACAGAAACCCAGAAGCCTGTTAAAAATCTATGCAGCATTACATTAAAATTTGTGTTATTTGGTATCATGTGTGAGATTAATTTGAAGATTTCCATTAAGAGTGTATTTAATGACTGGTTCTGGGTGCTGGGTTGAAGACAACCTTGGCTCTACCTTGTGGGACCAGTGACACTCTTGCTATGGGCAGTGTGGGAACCACTGGGAAGCCAAGCAAAGAAATGATACAAGTGTGCCCTGTGTTGAGTGTGTTAACTGTTCCCCTGTGCACAGTGGGCAGGTTTTGGAGGCAGGTGTGACCCAGCTTTGATTTGTCAGTCTGACTCGCACCCTTGTATTGAGTGTTTCATAGAATCACAGAATGGTTAAGGTTGGAAGGGACCTCAAAGCCCATCCAGTGCCACCCATGCCATGGCAGGGACACCTCCCACCAGCCCAGGTTGCTCCAAGCCCCATCCAGCCTGGCCTTGGGCACTCCCAGGGATCCAGGAGCAGCCACAGCTTCTCTGCCCAGCCTGTGCCAGGGCCTGCCCCCCCAACCCACAGGGAAGGATTCCTTCCCAATATCCTATTTAACCCTGCCCTCTGGCAGTTGGGAAGTCATTCCCCCTTGACCCCAGTCCCTCTCCAGCTCTCCCGGAGCTCCTTTAGGCACTGGAAGGGGCTCTCAGGTCTCCCTGAAGCCTTCTCTTCTCTAGGTGCACACCCCCAGCCTGCCTCCAGAACAGAGGGGCTCCACGACTTAGTGCCCTCCTCTGGATGTGTTCCAATGTTTGCCAACACTGACTTTTTAAGCGCAAGGGGAAGACTAGTATTCATTTTCCTATGCATAGATTATCCATTCATGTATCTGTAGACTTCTCAGGAATTCATCACGATTGCATGTGTATATTCTCCCCCCTTTTCCCTCTGGATGAAGAAATGTGACTAAATGACGAAAAGTGAGCTTTTTATGCTGGAGAAATTAATTGAAATGATTGCCACTATTGTTACTGATTTACTGTCCCTAAAACTGGACTGATTAAAAGTCTCTTGAAATCAATGAGTCTTTTGAAACCAGGTCCAGTAAATGGAGATACTGTTCTTCCTTCTCTAAAATTCAGGGCTTTAATGTCACCTGGCTGCATCTGTCACTCGGCTGTGTGAGGACATGCATAGCAATCTGACCTGGGAGATCCAGCACTCAGCTGCTGGGGGTCATAGATTTGGGGAAAGGGGTTTGACTTTGTATTCATTTGCTTTTTGTACTGAGGATGTACTTGGGAAATCTGATTGTTTATTATTTCAAAAGCACCCTGTTGCTTGGTGTCTGAGTATCTCTTACTGGTGGCTGGAATATCAAACTTTCTGCGAGGCTGTGGAAGAAACATATTATCATTGTCATTTTCTGGTAAGACTTCTATGTAGGGTTACTTTTTTATTCCCCCCCCCTCCATTCTTTAGGTGTCTTCTTTTGTAGGTGTCCTCATTTTTACATTGTACCATCCTTTCTCTTAGTATTTTTCCTCCTGTTCAGATATCAATAGAGCAAAAGGACTGTAATTTTCAGTCTGTTGTACCAAAATAGGACAAATCTTTCAGAAATGCACCAATGACGTTTTCTTCTTGGACTTTGAAGAATTCAAAGCAGGCTCAGCTTTATATTGTGAGGAACCCCAGAGCCTGTTGGATTTGTTGGGAGCCTGGAAGCACTGCTGGGAGGTCTGTGTACCTGCACTGTTACCTGCTTTGAAGAATCACTGTGTTTAACCGTAAGATAGGAAATGAAATGGCTTCTGAATAGTTGTCCTGTCCACGAGGATTAATCTTTTATAAGCAAGATCATGTGTGAATGAATTGGCACTCAAATAATGCTTTATGGATCACTTTAGAATATAAAGCAGTGATTTCTGTGGGTGTTTACCATAGAAAGAAGGAGTCTACTGCCTGCCTTGGCGCTTCAGGCAGCTGGTCTGATAGTTCTGGGTGATGGTCTCTGATCCCTCTTGGAGCAGCTCCAGCAGCGGCGTTGACTGTGAAGGTGAGCCTGGCCACGGCCCTGCTCTTGTCTCTATCAAAAGGTTATTTCAGGGCCCCATCCAGTCATGGTGACGTTGAGCAACCTCCCTCTCCATGGGGATTGTGTGGTGCCATCTCTGTGGTAACCACAGCTCTGCCTTATATGGAAAAAGGATTTGTAGAAAGTTAAGTATTTTTAGCTTCCCTAACTGAGCTGCAACAGCTGGGAAGGTGGAGAGGCCAAAGCAACACCACCAGAATCTTTCCAGGAGTTACCTGCCCATGATTTGAGAATGCTGGATCCCAGCCTTGCCAGTGCCTTCTGTCCCTCCCTGTGTATCCACAGGAGCCCTCCCTGTGAGGGAACCATCCTTTGTAACACAAGGACTATTCTTGTTATTCCGAGGGATTGCTTTTAGTATTGATTCTCAGTAGTACCTACAAAGTCTGTGTCTGGCACAATAAGAAGCTAAAGCTGGGTCCCAGCAAGTAAGTTTAGAAAGCATGCTTCTGATGCTCTTAGTGTTTAGTTTTATTCTGCTGTAATAACTTGTGTTCCAGAGCTAGCAAATCTGGACAAAAGACACCAAGAAGTGTTGAAAAGCCATGTGGATGTGGCACTTGGGAACATGGGTTAGTGGTGGCCTTGGCAGTGCTGGGGGGAATGGTTGGCCTTGATGGTCCAAGAGGGCTTTTCCAAGCTAAGCACTTCTGTGATTTAAATGTGGCATGGAAAGTGAGGACAGGAAATCAAAGGAGGGTGAAACAAACTTTCCATTGGGGCTGGAGCACCTTTGGGCAATTCTCCTCGAGTGCATCCATGTGCAGGATGTCAGGCTTTGTGTTCAGCTTTAGCTGTGGTGGAGCTCATGTTTACGTATAGCAGGATCAGAAACTGTTTGGGCACGAGCTGCCTGCTGGGTGTTGACATCACAGGTCTGGTTCTCTGCTGTTAACACAGATGAGGAAAAGACATTTTAACCTTAAGTTTGGGGTCTTAATGTAGTAATAAACCCCAGATCTGTCACTGTTATGTTTGTCTTTTGCTCTTCTGCCAAAGCTGAGTGTGGGAGATGCTGTTCCGTGTACCAGGGAGCTAACTAGGGCATACAGAGGTGCCCAGCACTGCGGGCTGGGCTGGAAGGCTGCACAGGGAGCGAGGGAATGGCTTTCTCCAGGAGGTGCCTGGGCTCATCCCCTGGCACCCAGACTCTGGGCTGGCAGCCCAGCTGAGTTTGTGCTGCTGCAGGGAGGGCGCTCTGCAGGATGTCTGCTGCTCTACCCACCAGGGCAGCTCTGTGTCCCATGGTGTCCAGGGCTGGGCTGGCTGCACATCCCAGCGCGGGGAGTCAGCTCTCCGAGGGAATCCCTGTCAGCAGCAGTGAGGTGGGTCTGGGTGGCTCCATTTGGTGTGCAGCTGGTCACCTGGGGAGTGCTGGGACAAACCAGCCCAAAACATCACAACTTCAGAGGGCTTTCACCGTTAGGAAGGCCAGGCAGGTATTTGCTTTCAGACACGTGTTTTTTGTTGATTAATGCACTGTTGAGGACCTTTTTTGTTCTGATTTGGTTTCTGGTACTGTGACAGAAATGGGACTTGCCCTAGAGGAAGACACTGGGCAAACTGGGGGGATTTTGGGGCAAGGTCTCCTCAGCTTATGACCCCCAACCTGTCTCTCTTCCCCACTGCCCAGCTGAAAAGCTGTACTGGTGACTTTTTGTGAGCCAAAGCCAGCTGTGCAAGTGAGGCAGAGCTGGAGTGTGTGGGGGAGGCAATGCAGGTGGTGGGAACGGGCAGAAATGACCAGGGGGCTACTCGGCTGCTCCTCTGCACCCTCACACTCCACACGGGTAGAGTGGGGCCAGCTGGGACCCCGCAGCCCACCCAGCCCAGGGGAAGGGGCAGTGATGGGCAGCAGGACCGAGCAGGTTGTGACCTGTGCCCAGGGCCAGGAGCTGCTGCAGGTCAGGATGAGCTGCCTGGTGCCAGCTGAGAGGGGGTTTAGGGACTTGTAGAAAGCTGAAGTATTTCATGTGATTTAAAGTAAGTGAGGGAAATGTTTGGGGATGAATGCTCTTTAAGGAAAAACATAAGCCAGATCTGGGGATCTTTCATGGCTTGCATTTCCCTGTCCTCTGTGTGAACTGTGCTGGGATTCCCCGCTCTGCTCTCCTGTTGGTGCCACTCTGCTCATCTACAGCCTGACAAAGCTGTTTGCTTGGGAATGGCAAATGCCCAAAAAACAGTCCAAGGCCTGACCTGTGAGTTCACTGCCTGTTCCAGCTTCGCCTTTGGCACTGTTACGGTTTGCATGAAGTGTTTTATTTCTGTGTGGAAAATAATGTATATTGGGCAATGCAGTGTGAAGGGCAGGTTGAAATGCTTCAAAAGCACCCAAACAGATTTGGAGCCCAAGTTCTTGATCTTTTTATTATTTACTTATTATATTTGCTTTATTTTCTGTGATGGCAATGTTGTATTTAATGCATTAAGTCACACTTCTGAGATATTACAGTCTTCAGTTAAAAATGTTGTCTCTTTGCACTTTTATACAGTATTAGCAAGTAAGGTGTTTTGGGAGCTGTGGCTTTGGAAAGAATCTGTTGTTTTTGAAGATGCAGTGTTCAAAGTAGCTCTAGTTTGATCTTGTGGGCTAAATACCTGTTTTAAGTCTGGAGTGTGTCTTGCCTGGTGATTTCTTGCAGAGAAGATTCTGCAGGCTCAGTCCTATCAACAGTAAGGGTAAATAATCTGGATTTTATTCCTGTTTTGTCAACAAGAAATTGATAGAAGGAATGTTTTTGGATGTGAGAGCCTACTGAAAGGGAAGTAAAAGCGTAATGAGACATTTGCATATCTCCAGAAGACACAAAGGCTGCTGGGCTGTTGAGTGTTTGCTATCATATTTACAGTAGATTCAAGATTTGGTCAGTGTGGGAACAATGATGCTTTTCTTCCTCGCTGCTCCTCTCTGATACTAGCTGGTGTGTTTAACAGCCCCACTGAAGAGCTCCGAATAGCAGGCTCTTGCCTTTAACAATGTCCTTCTGTTCTGGAAACTAGGGCTGCTTCCAGGATCACCTCTGCTGGAATTAGAGGGTGTTTCCTGAGTAACCTTGACCTTGAGTTTTAAGGCTCCTAAGTGAAGTGGTTTTGCTCCTGGTTGTGTTGGAACTGTGAATGAAGCATTAAAAAAACTCCCAACCAACCAAACAAAAAAAACCAAAACCAACAAAAACCCCACATAATCCATAGTTACACAAGTTTTCTAGGAAACTCTTTTTAAAAATACTAATGAAGTGTCTTTCTTTTCATTAAAAAATGAAAATATTCCTTTTGGAAATGTGGAATGATGCTCTTAGACTCTTCCTGCTCATACTTTAACCATATAAAAATCTAACCTAGAATGACAGGTAATTGGAAGTAAAATGTATTTCATTAACTTTCGACCCTATCAACTTCCTTGCCTTTCAGAGGTCTGTGAAACCTCCACCTTAGAGTTGGCAGTGCTAGTTTTAGTACACACTGGTTTCCACTGCTATTCCCTGTGAACTGCATGGTAACTCCAGCAGCACCGTGCGTCATCTTGCTGTTACAGCACGAAGGGTCACCCAAATCTTGGCCAGTGCCAGAGTCACACGTCAAGGACTTTAATTCCTCAGAGGAGAGGGATCCAGAGGTACGTGCATATACACCCCTGTGAATATACAGACATGGCATTCATTTGGAGTGAGTGAATCTGCAGCCTGGGAGTGAAATCCAGCTTGGTCTGATGCAGTGACTGCCCTGAGCACTGTTTCTGTCAGTCTGTAGCTAAGTATTCATGGTTAATTTGTGTGTGCTATGGCTCTGTCTAGGGCTTGAGAACCTGCCTGTACACACTCCTGTCACTGGGCTGTAAATAGAATAATAGCTTAGAAGTCATAGCTGAAGCAGAGAACGAAGTTGAGCATGTGGAATCTGTTGTTTCCATCCTGAATTGTTTTCTGACTGTAGAGCTGCACAAAGAGTGTGTCTAAAGAGAGCCAGCTGTTGCTGTCCTGGTTAAAATGGGTCCCCATGAAGCCCCTGCCGTGGCTGCAGAGCCTGTGCCTGGCTGGAGCACGGCCTGGCCGTGCCCTGATGTGCCGACAGCTCGTCCAGCCTGTGCTGCGGCTCTGGGAACAAACCAGGGCCAGCCAGGCTCTGGGGTGCTGGGTGTCTTAATGAAGAGGCTGGAAATAACCGAGTTACTGCTCTGAGAGGAGATTAATTGCTCCATAACACTATCCTCATTTCCCTGAGCCTGGTGGGATTCCTTGTCCCGTGCCCTAATTGCTGGTCAGGGGCTGTGGCTCTGCAGCAGCACACAGCAGCTTCATGCATCGCTCAGAGGAGGAGACTCAAAACCAAGGGGGGCTGCAGCTCCCAGAGCCCTCCTGAGCTGCAGACAGGCATCATCATTTACTGTCTTTGCGCTTTAATCTGTATATGCTGTGACATGATCACCATCATTGTGTGCTTTTGTTACCTAAGACTGGAAATGGGAGGGTGGAAGGAAAATTCTGGAGTTTTAATCTTTTGAGACATTTGGTGTGTCTTTAAGGATCTCTGACAGGCCAGTTATAGTTGAAAACAAGTAGATCTATTTTGGTTGTATTAAGCTGTACTCTGTCACTTCAAGCTCTCTGCTCTCAAAATAAGTGACAAAGCAGGTGAGCTGACACTGAGCTCCAGTGTCAGCACCTTGATGTATTTGTCACACGAGGACACCCGTGCTGGCACGTCGGGTGAAAATTGAGCTCCTGCTCCCCAGAAAAGGCAGTGTAAAAAACCTGATGTTTTGCTGTGAAATTTAGAAGCTTGAGACTTCTGCTTTGGTGTGACTGTGGTGACCTCTGAAGCTGGACAATGTGTCGAGATGGATGTAGCCAGTCCCAGTGTACCAAAACTTTTTAGTTTCAAGTAGAGGTACAGAATTAGGTGATATACCAGGTACTAACAATGAGTGCATTAATAAATAATTACAGTTAGTTTTATTAACCCATAACTGCAATTAGGAATGAATTTTGTGTAACTATGGAAAATATTTGTGTAAAAACTTAAGGGAAGCAAAAGCCAGCTGAGCATGTAAGAAGGCTGTAAGAACAGGATGGAGAAAGAATTTTCACTTGCTCAGTTGGTTTTTACAATACCAAATGTGGTGTCCTTACTTGTATTTGGCTTTATGGGTAAAAAAGTATTCTGGCAGCCAAGTACAGCTCTTACGTTTTTAGGGGAGGAAATTCCGTTTTTCCTGAGGATTTGAGGTTTGGGTCAGCGTTCAGGTTGCCTGTTAAAGCTCCTCCTTGTCTCTGTGTGTGTCAGTAGCCGTGTGGCTTTGGGAGGAGGTTGAGCGTGGCTGGGCCCTGCTGCACACAGGACTCTGGGGACCCAGGATGGGGCTGCCGGGCTGGGTGGCTCTGGGGCTCTTGGGAAATGCCAGCTGCTGGGAGATTCCAGCAGGGCTGGAATTGGTGAGAGACCACGTTTTTAATGCTGAACTCACTCTGAAAACTGAAGTCTGTTTCAAGGATACAAATAGTTGCTATTGTGTAAACTAAACTAATGTGATGGTGAATTATTTGCTGTAGGATTTGACAGTTTCCACAACACTTTTCCTCTGGAATGGACTATACATTGTGTTGGTGCCATGAGGTGGAGAACAGGCTGTCAGTGTAGAAAAGTGTGGCACAGTGAAAAATCTCAATATAACCTGATGTTGCCACATCTCTGGGTGAGTGAAATCTGATATTGCAGGAGATGGTGAGCATCTTGGGTTATCTAGAACATTTGTGATCTCTGGGAGTCTGCCACCCTGGAGGCAAGTCCAGCAGATGCACACTCTTGGGAAATCTGAAAACAAACATCTTTCTGCTGTGTCTGTGCTGCAAACAGGACAGCACCATGACCACCTCTAGGGAAGCTCCTGGAGGAGGGAAGGCAGAGGAACAGGCTGTTTGCCATGGCTGTCCTGTCTCCTTATGTGCATGGCAGTAAGACATGATGTCGCAGTCTAGCAGCGTGGTCTGCCTTGTGTCCGTGGCCTCCATCACCTGAATCCTGCTATTTGTATCATTCCTGGTCTACCTTATTCCTGAACTCTGTGCCATGGGCTTGGGGGGATGAGAGAGAGAGACGGGTGAGTAGTCAGCCCAGACCTGCTTTGTTTCAGTGGGGTTGCTGTAAAGGCTCTCTGAGCCTGTGGCTGCTGGGAGAGATTCACCAGAGGGAGTTTAAAATGCCTGATGTTGCAGTGCAGCGGTGTATTTGTTTTACACATCTGCCTTCCCACTGTTCTTTGTAATGGCTCTGTAATTTTGAATTGTTCATGCTAATTTGCAGGAATGTTTTCCCTCTAGAAGAAAAAAAAAGTTGTCCTTGAATATCCAGGAGGTGAGTCCGGGGAGTGCATCCCCAACCTCGGAGCCCTGTTCAGTGGCCGTGTCCCCACAGGGGCTGCTTGAGGATGGTGGTTCCTGAGGTGCAGGCTCTGTTCTTCTCCCTCTGCAGATCCTCTCCATGTCAGGAGGCATCAGCTCCAGCTTAAGGGACATGGCACAGTTTCCAGGGAATGGCAACCCTGTTGATACTCTTCATTCTCAATCCTGAATTTAAGGAGTTTCACTCTTGCTTTTCTTATAAAATTAGTATTATTACAGCATAAATATGCGTTTCTAGAGCTCCCCAAGAGAAACATTTAAAAACACATACAGCTGTCCTTGTGAGTGTGTTCCCAGATCTGCAGCGTTGTCCTGAAGTGCATCCTTGTGCTCTGGTACCCAGTGAGTCTATCGGAATTTCATCTTGCTGAGGTGGTCAGAGGGAACTCGAGGTGGCTTTTCCCAGTGTAAACCATAACTCATTTGGAATGTTTAAAATATATGAAAAAAATTTCAGGGGAAAAAACTCAATAAAGTTGTCCGTAGATTTTGTCAGAGCCTAATTGGAGCCTGAAGCCCATTTTCCTAAACAGGAAAAGAGCCATTCCAGCTCGGAGAGGAATGTTGATGCTAGGTGAAGTGCACTTCCTTGTGACAGAGAAAAATAGAGGTGTTACCTCACTGCAAACAGGATATCTCTGAATAGTTAGGTTTAAATATACAACATTTTCCATGGTGGCTTTGAATTTGTGGAGCTGTGGACACAGAGTGGGTTTTGGCTGCAGCAGTGTTATTGCTGGCTGGCTGGCGGGAGGTTTCTGCTGGTACCTCACAGTGCCGTGCCTTTGGGTTTTACTGTTGGGTCAAGCCTACCTGAATAAATGTGTCCACAAAATGTTGTGGGAATTGTTTTCTGTGCTTGGGCTTGTTAATTGCATGTACGCAGAGTAGGGTTGTCTGACCCTGTAGCAGTGACAGTGTGACTGCACCAGCTCCGGGCTGCCCCGGGGGTGTGAGCTGCCAGCATGGAGTCACCTCCCCTCCCGGTCCAGCCTTGCGGTGGACACACGCTTCCTTCTGATACAGGAGGCTTTTGAAGATGGAAAATAAACTTTTCAGCTGAAGATGTCTTCCTTCTGTTCCCCTCAAAGTCTGTCTTGTCAGCAGCAGTGGGTGGTGAATGTTGTGTTACAAAAAGGAGTGTTTTTCTCCAAAAGACAGTGGAGAAGCAGGACCCAGAGTATGTGTTCTTGCAGTACTTAACTTGCATTTTTATTTTTAAGCATGTACTTATTCCAGTCCAGTGTGCCAGACTGTGTATGCACAGTAGGTTGGGAAGAGTTCAGTAGTTCTGGGGAAATGTATGCAGTATCTCTTGCTTCAAGCCTTGTCTCTTATCTCAGTGGCAAATGGTTTACCGTAAGGAAGAATCTTCCAGAGATGTAACTTGTAAATAGGAAGTCTCTATTCCTGACCATGTCTTGTGAGTAGTTCTGTAGATGAGTGTAGAAGACAAAGTGCTATTTAGTGAGTTGAGAGAAAACTTGGAAGTGTTTTGCATGTATATTTTTTGTCCCTTTACCTGTGGATTTGTCTGATTTAGCCTGGTCATTTTTGTTCCTCTCTTTGTATCTGGGAAGCTTTCTGCCAGTGGCACTTTCCCTGTAGGCTTGCGAAGCTCTTTAGGAGTCCCACAGGAGTGGTTCTACCCACCACAGCGCAGATGGTGTTTGTGTGGCTCCTGGAGTTCAGGTACGGTCATGACCATGCTAATCCTCTGCCCAGGCCTGTGGTCAGTCCTGCTGCCTGACTTGCTCAGGTTGTTGGTTTCTACCTGGTGACTGTAGAAGGCTTTTCCCATCTTCTGTGTCAAGTCTGTCCAGGCTGTACTCACACACGTCACTTCAGTCTGTCACAGATCACTTCACCCCTTGTCTTGCCTCTTCATTTATTCCACATTCTGTTCACATTCCATTATTTTTGGGATAAACTGCCTGACTTCATGTAAACCCCTCTGGCTTCCTCAGCCTTCCCAAGATGTTTTGTGTCAATAGTGGGAGGCTGGCTCCTGGTTGCTTGGTTTGTTTATTTGTTTTTGGCCAAAGTTTCCCCTCTCGATTGCTCTCACACTGGATTTGCCGGGAGATGTTTTTGCTGTATCCCAGAATAGAGCCTTGTAAAAATCTACTAAACTTTTTTTGGGGGACAGTAAAAATTTGAGAGTTGAACAGCCTGTATACTGAAACAACAGCCTTCCATGCTGGCTTCTAGCCTGCTGAATTCCCTGTAATCTTACCTTCTTCAGAGTTATATTAAACATATATTTGCATATGTATAAAATACATATATATGTTTACAGTTAAAGAATTACATGGTGCATAGGCTGTAGTGCCTGTGCTGGGCATAGTGCCTGGCATGCTGGGTACCAGTGAGGGGCTGGCACTCTGCTCACTGTCATTTGGGATTTCACAGGGACCAGGGAGCTGAGGTGGTGGATGAAACCTCCGATGGGTGATGCAAAGGGGAAGTGAGGCTGCCAAGAATTTACCTGGGAAATGTGACATGAGAATCTGAGTCACGCTGCAGGTGGATGGAGGAGTGCACTCAGACTGGAAGCAGATCCAGGAGCCCTGGAGGAAAGGTGCCCAGGGCATTAAGCTGGGTGGTAAAACTCACCTTCTGCCTGAGCAGCGAAGCTCTTTGTTGTCCCAACCATGGCGGTGCTTCACATGTCTGCCATTATTGATGTAACTTCTGCAGTTTATTTCTTATCCAGCTCACTGCCCTGCTTTAACACTTTGTGATTCACTTGTGTGAAATCAGTGCTGCTGAATAGCGAGCACAGGTCCAAAAGATGTTTTATAAAGTGTGGCAAATAAATTGGTTTTGGTTTTTTACAAAAAAAAGACACCTTGAAAAGTAGCTTTGCAGCAGTAATGCCCCTGAGCCTCTTGGAGCTCATTAGTCGGTCAGATTACTGCTCATGCTGTGAACACGGTTTTGTTTTTTTTCCCCACATGGGGCTGGAGTTTGAGGTGTTTCTGTCCTTGTCGTGGGATAGTCGGGGCAGCACTGGGGAAGCTGCGAGCCCCCAGCCTGGTACTGTAACTGCTGCAACCTGAAATTAGGAGATTTAGGGGCGTATTCATTTGCTTTCTGGCTGTTACACATTAGAAAATGCTTGCATCGTGTTTTTGAGTTTTTCTGTACCCACCAGCAAGAAATTACATTTTTCATAGGAATAATAGCTAAGGTACTCACCTGGCCTCTGGAGATTTCTTAAAAAAATCATTTAAAAGGCTGAATCACAAACACAAAGCAAGATCTTTGAGTGCTAAGGCAGTCAGTGAGCTGTAGGAGCTGAGGACACAGTCTGTACCCAATAAATGCCTGTGAGGGGTTTGCCAGTGCCCTGGGGAGGGCTGCATAGCAGGAACCTCAGTTCCCTGGATGAACTCGTGCTTTGCAGGCACTCAGTTATCCTCAGCAGGTGTATTGTGAAAATGTGCTCTCATTTCTGTACTGTTCGCTTGCTGTCTTATGTGATCCCTCCCTGGTATTTGGGGAAAATGTACAGAAAGGTAATTTGGGCCCTAATTCTGCCAAACATGAGCATGAGCTCTGTGGTAGGACAGGGACGCTCAGTGACCATTTTTGGTTTACAGAGTTACATTGAAAATTGCAAAAATAACATGTTATTACCCTTTGCTATTATCTGTCCCTGTTTTCAGTGAGTTCCAAACAAAAAGCTTGTCACCTAAGCCTGGAAAATTGTGCAGGAAATGCAGACGGGAAGTGATGGAAGCGCAGAAGCTCTGCCAAAGTTTGCTGCAGCAGCTTTTCTCTTTGAAATACCACTTTGATTCTTGGTAGCCCCATTGCAGCCAGGAGGCTTTAGATATTAGCTACCTTTTGCACCACTAACCACTGGTCATGCTGGTTTGAAAATATTAATTGATGAATGTGTCCCTACCTGCAAAAGCAGAGTCAGCGTAGTAATTTTCTTTTAAAAATTGGTTAATAACATTACAAGTAAACCTTTATTCAGGTGGAGCTGGGACTGTCAGTACACCAAGAGCCATGAGAGCTTTGGTGCTCCCCTCTGGGGTTGGTCACAGTGAACTCTCTATCCACAGTGATGCTGAGGGAAGACGGATCCGTGTGGAATATACCCAGTCCTGCTGAGTGTAACAGGTTTTGAAGAGCTTGATGGGAGGCAAAGGGAAATTGGACAAATATGCATCAACACTTAACATAAAAAGAAGGAAAAATAAAATAGCTGTCTATAAAGACAGGCAGAGGTGAGCATGGCATTTGGAGTATGGGCCAGAGCGGCAGGTTTGGGGTGAGAGGAGGCTGTGCTGGGAGTGCTGCCTCACACACCGACCTGTCCTGTATCCCTCAGGACAGGGGCCTCATTTGTCCACATACTGCAGGACCAGGGAGCAAATTAAGCCTGGCATTTTTGACCTCTGGTTGTACTTGGATAACCTTTATTGCACTTCTTTGGACCAAAGCAAAGGCTTTGGATTGGATCTTTAGTTTAAGTAGCCATTTGTTTTCTGTAAGAAATGCGCTCTGTTAGCTGTGTTTTTCTTGTTGGGGGACCTTGGCACATACGGCTGGAGGTGTGGGAGCTCAGGAGGTGTCTGCAGGGATGGGCTGGAGGAAGTTTGTGTGAGAGGGGAGGCCTCTCAGCTCTGGGAGTAGCAGTAGCGGTGGGGATGGTGCCTGCAGTGAGAGCTGGAGCATCACCCAGAGCACAGTTCCCGCTGGGAAGCACAGCAGCTGGTGCACTGGCAAACTCCAGCATCCTCCTTTCCCAGCCAGGAGTCTGAGAGGGAATAACCAAAGTGCTCCCCGTTTGGGTTATGCTGCTGTGTGCTGGTCCCTTGGCCAAAGCCTGTGGCGTGGCACCGCACGATGGTTTGAGGACAGGACTGGAATTAGACATCACTGTCTGTGTCGTGGGTTCACACGTGGGTTTGGACACACAAACTGCCGAGGTTCTGTGTGGTTGGTAAGAACAAGGTTTGGCTTTCCCAGGGAAAGCTGTGAATGCCTGGGCTGAGGAACTGTGGGGCTGGGAGTGTGAGGGGGCTGGCAGAGAGGGGGGCACCGGGTGCTGGCGTGCTGGGCTCTGTGTGCTGTGGGGGCCTCCCAAAGTAAAGACGGGGGCCTTACAGACTGGGTCAAAATCTGTGTGCCTAAAAACATCAAATGCACCACGTGTAGGTAACCATTAACATGAGGAAGAACAGTCAGAGTATCCTGTGGGGCTGGGGTGCTGGCAGGGTGTCTTTCTGATCTGTGCATGCTTTTGTTTCTTTGGGGGTCTTGTAGAATTTATTTTCAGCAGCGGTTGTTTTTTCTCAGCCGTGAGAGGGGCTGTGATCCGAGTGGTGGGTGCTGTGCAGTCTGTGCTAGCAGGGTGGGTGTTCTCGTGCCCGGCCGCGCTCCGACCCTGCGCTCTGGCGGCGGCTGTCGGCTGCCTGGCGCTTCCTTCCTTCGGAGCCTATATTTAGTGTTAAACTAGTCACTGTGCCACAGCGCTGCAGGCAGCCGCCTTGCAAGCCAAAGGAAGCGGTTCCCTTTAGGGATAACAGTGAACGAGGGGCAGGATTTCCTGTGGAAAAGCACCCACAGGAGAGTTGCCTTTTACTTTGACCTTAATGGCAAAAAAGGCAAAACGAAATGTCTGGGCAGTTTATTCCATAGGAAATTTGTTTTTTTCCCCTCTCCCGTGTTACCACCTCCTTTGTTCTTCTGGGCACGGCCTGGAGCGCCTCTTGGGAGTTTGAGAGGCACGCTTTGGTGCCTGTGGGGACCGCGGAGGTGACCACCCTGGAGGCTGGGCAGCCCTGCTGAGCAGGGAGAACCGGGCTGTTCCTCGCGGGGGTGAGCTCGGCAGCACCCACTGTGTTCCCTGCGGAACGGGCTCTGCTTTCCTCGCCCCTGTTAGGGCTCTGTAAATACCCTGTCTGTGGGGACAGAGCCGCAAAGGGCCGAGCCTGGCCCTCTGTGGTCGAGGTGCCGGCCCCAGAGCCATGCACTGTGCCAGGCCTGAGGAGCCCCGCTGTCACTGTGGGGTCCCAGGGTGACCCCTGGCCACATGCCCTCCCTGCATGGGGGCAGGAGCTCCCTTTGGGAGTGCAGGTAACTGGGTTACAGGGCAGGAGCTCGGGAAGGTTCGCATGTGTTTTCATCCCTCCAGCAGCCCTGTGTGCCCCCGTGGGTGTGTGTGGCTGGAGCCCCCGGCCCATGATGGGTGCCGTCTGGGGGACACTGGCCATCCCGTCCCTGCCCTCCCACAGCTCTGTGACCCTTCGTGGCAATGGTCCTCTGGCTGGCTGATAAGGTGAAAACCTGTTTTTGCTGCTTTCCTCAAAAAATGTCCCTTCACTGTTTCTTCCAGTCGTTCTGGTCCATGTGGCAGGACCATGGAGCAGCTGCTTCACTGACCACGTTGGGTCTGGGTTGGGGTTTTCTGAACTCCTGCAGTTCCTTTAAAGGCTCTGGAGAAAAAAATCAAGCGTGAGCACTTCAGTTTGTGGGTGCTCCATTTAGGAGCCCTTCGGCAGCGGTGTGCGGTGGCAGCCCCGGTGGGACACGGCACGTCCCCGGTGGGAGCCGGGGCACGTGTGGCAGTGGTGCCGGGGGGCAGTTCTCCCCGCCCCGAGCCCTGACAGGATCCGTGTCTCCTCATGCTTGTCAGAAGTGGTGTTGCAACAGCAGTGGCGTTTCCAGACGCCTCCGCTTACATCACTGCCTGATGTGGGGAGCGGGTTTAAAAAGGACAGTATTCCAATAATGTATTTCTGTACAAAATGTTCCAGCTTTCCTGAGTAATGTTTTGTCCTGTCCCAGTAAACTGCAGTGGTGTCTTTAAAACCGCAGAAACGCACAGTTCCGTGCTGTTTCATCTGGACTCTCCCAGGTTGTGTTAAGGGTGTTGGTTTGGTTTCAGTTCTCCCAATTTCCTGAGCACGCACATTCCTGGACAGGCTGGAGTGTCGTGGTGCTCCTGCCTGTGGAGCAGTCAGCGTGGGCGATCCCTCGGGGTGTTCTGCCCCAAAAGCACCGGCCCTGTGTTGCAGAAGACGATGTTCCCCATGTGCCTGGCAGCAGTCTGCACAGCCTGCTCTTCAGCACCTCCTGAAGTGCTGAGAACTGGGTAAGAGAACAGGGGATGTGACTTAGTGTGTGAGAGAGTCACCTTTTAAATCAATTGCTCCCCTTTATTTTTTTCTTTTACTTTTTAAAGTCCTTATGAAGGTAGAATTCCTGATGGTGCCCAGGTTCACATTGTATGGAGACCAGGGGATTTGTTTCTCCATAGCTCTGGCTGACAGCAATGTGGGTTGTCCTTGCTTTTCCTCCTTCAGAGCAAATGGAAGCTCTCCTTGCTGAAGGAAGATCAGGATTCCCTAATCCCCCTCAGGCAGCAAATCCCTCAAACCAGGGACTCCCTGATAAAGGAGATGGGGGCTGTGGGCCTGCATCCCTGGGGATGCTCCAACCCCTGGACACGTCCCCAGGTGCCTGCAGCGGGCACCTGCTGGGAGCAGGGTGGGCAGAGACCCCCCAGTTCAGATCACATGTGACACCTGTGGCAGGTAATAAGAAACCTGTTGACTGCTGCATTTGCAGCCCTTGGTCCTCATCCAGCGTGGTGCTGTGGAGGGGTTGTGGAGGCCTGGGAGCAGGGCAGACCTGGGACACATCTCGGTGAGGAGCTGACCCTGCCCTGCATGGGCATGGAGGGCATGGACTGGGCACGCCAGGCCAGTGGTCTGCCCAGAGGGCAGAGGAGCTGCTGGGCTTCACACACGGCCTGCCTCCTGCTTTACCTTCTGGGGGGCTGAAATGCGGAAAGGGAAGGATCACTGCAGTGACAGCAGTGAGTTTCGCTTCTGCCTCTTTCCCACAACAGAAGGAGTGTTTGCGTGGACAGCTCTCCACAAATGCCCTTTAACTAGAGGATTGGGCATTGAGAACTGCTTCTTGTAGGTGTCCCTTTCCCTTACAGCTGGGCACAGGTAGGATGTGTGTTTGCAGGGGTACTGCCTGCCCTGCTCCGGTGCAGTTTCGGACAGGTGTCCTCCACAGGAGTGCTGAGGTCCTGTCTGTCGGTGCTCAGTGCGGGGATGGGTTGCTGGAATTCTGGAATAGGCCTCAGTGCTGCCTTTTTGACACTGTGGTAACCTCATAAGTTAACATAGTATTGCATAAAACCAGAGTTTGGAATATATTTTTGGTTTTAGCTCTTATGTTCATTCTTTATTTTCTTTCATGAAAGCTGCTAAAATTCTGTTTTATACCATAAAGTGTGGGGTTTTTTCCTCTGAGGGGTGGGGGAGCAGGGAAACATTCACTTTCAAAACATACTGTGCTTGGGATTTTTTTTGCTTGTTTTTTCCACTGTAACATAGGGACTGACTGTGGTGTGTTATTTGATGGTGTATCTTGACTGAGACCAGAAACTGACTGTGCATCCAGTTTTTATGTGTAGAAGCCCAAGGACCTTACAAATATGAATGGATCTATATAGCAAGAGGCTCATTTCTGTAACTGGGGCCCAAACACAGTCCCTAAAATTTATATACTCAAAGTTCTAAGGGAATCAGCATTCTAGGCATCTAAAATCACTGTTTCACTATCGCTTGATATTTAGGTTTCCAAATGAATATCAATGCCAGATTTAAATGTACATCTGTTTTAAAAGCAGCAGGGAAGTATTTATGTATTTCATTTGAGAGTTTGCTTCTGCTGGAGCTGGCTGGGTGAAACACTTTGTAAAGGGCCACGCACATGTCTCTGCCAATTTATATCTTTCTAAGCTTTCCACTTTGCCAGATGCCTGATGGCCTTTTGTGGAAACTTAAGGGAATACTGAGGATGTTATTTCTAATTGCACATATCTGTTCTGCTGCTTTGACTTCCTTGAAACTACATCAGCAGTATTTTATTAATTGAACAAAACTGTTTTCCTTTTAGGACTTTGTTTTGCTAAATTGTTTCTTTTGAGTTGTCCATGGCTTTGAAGATTTATTTCTCCTTATATAACTTATTTTTACCATAAAGCATCATCTAGAGACCGTCTATGTAAATTTTTCCTTCTAAAGCAATTGTATTTAAAGTGCAATTCTAGCACCTAAACCTTGTCCTGGGGTATCCTGGATGTGCAGGAGGGAAGAGCATTGGGCTCTTGAACAACCAGGATGTCAGTAATAATACATACAGGACAGCTGATGCTTCCTGTGTTCAGTTGGTTTGTTGGCTGGGTGTTTTCCTCCCATCCTTCCTGTATAAAGCAAAGCCCAAACCTTGGCTTTTGCTCAAGGAGACCTGGTTGTGGCACAATAGTGGAAGAGGTTGTTCCAATGTCACCTATCAGGAGAAGACTCTTCAGGTCCCTTCACCTAAGCTAAGCAGATGGGCCCACGTGGCTTTTCTGGTCCCTGCTGCTCTCTATTGCTGCTGCCCTGGTGCCACCCGCATGTCCAGCCCTCCCTTGGGCACCCAGAGCTGTCTGGCATCAGTCTTCTGCCAGGGCAGGATTTGGCAGAGACTCATCTCCCCTCTGTAAGAAATAGTGGCCTGTGAAGCAGCATTTAATGCTCACCTCTTGGGTGCCTCCTGAGCCCCAGTACCACCAGGGGCTTTCCCTGGGGCTCCAGTGGTGGGAACTGTGTGCCATGGAGCCCTTGGGCGCTGGGTGCTGTGCATGGCTCACCGACCTGCACCAGGTGGGTTTGGGGGCTGTGCCTGTGGCATTTGTCTCAGATCACTCCTGATGATCCTGGGTTGCTCATACTGGAACTCCTTCCCAGCACGAGATGCTTTGTCCCAGCCAAGCATTTGGCTGTTCGTGGGAGTGCAGTGTGTATGCGCGTGTGCAGGAGCCTTGTGGGCGGATGGTGTTACCCTGCAGGAGAACACTGTCAGTTCTAAACCACCTCTGCTGGGCTCTCTCTCACCATCACCAAAACAAGGTTGGCATTTCCATGTGGTGGCTCAGAATAAAGCTGAGAATAAACTTTGTGGACTGTTGGACCATTGATCAGAGATGCATTTATTACAGAAACCTGCTCTCTAGATCAAATTGAAATTAATTTCTAAATATCCCCTTCAGCACTTTATTTCTGAAATACGAAGTCAATAACTCTCATGTGTCTCCTCTGCTGTCAAATACTTAAAGTTAGATCACTGTGTATTTATTAGTGTGACTGTGTTTTGGCATCCCCAGGGTCTGCTTGGCGGTAAACTCACAGCCAGTCTTGGGACTGTGGTATTTTGGCATGAAAGCTCTTTCTTCTGGTGGAACAGGGTGTGTTGGAGCTCCTTTGCTGACAGCTCACACACTGCTGGCATGTTTCTCCTGGGACTGACTCTGCAGTGATTCTGGGAAAGGTTTGGAATTCCATCCCTGGCAGAGCAGTGCCCTGTTACACAGCATGTGGCTCATAAATTGTGGATATATCTTCTTGAGGAAAGAGCATTTATTGCTTAGAGGAATTGACAGACACTGCTGGACACCAGTGTGTGTGGCTCATTTAGTTCTTGAGCTTTAGGTCACAGAAATTGCTGCCTGCAGATGTGAATTCTTACATAATTTTACATTATTATTATTTTTCCATGGAACACGTATCTTAATAATTTAAGGCAATATTTTATGCTGGCCTCCTGCTATGCAATTACTCCCTGAGCTGTTGGGCTCAGGTGTCCCAGAGGTGTAGGTGTATCAGGGTAGGTGTGGTGTGTCTGTATGGAATGACTGACCTGGGGCCCTCCCACCAGTCTTTATTTCTTGTGGAGAAGGCACTGGGAGTCTGTGGGATGTTCTGCTTCACGATGCCAGCACAGCATGGCTGTGAAAAGGCCTGCAGCTGTCACAGCCCACAGGATTCATAAAACGTGGGGTATTTTCAAGCCTCCATAAAACCCAGCCTACAGGAAGAACTGTTTGGATCATTGGCTTTAGTGGCTGCCGTCATTGCTGGGTCTCTGTTGACTCATAGAGGCTCTGCAACTAAAAGTTTGCTGAATTTTTAGCTGTGTCCCTGCTGTAGCTCAGACATGTGAAAATTGAAATGATGGGGTAGCAGCCACAGCACCAAGGTAGGTGCACAGCTGGAATATACTGGTGTACAGCTCTCAACAAGTCTGACTTTGACTTGGCTCAAGGAGGCAAATTACTGGTCAGGCTTTTGTCAGTGACAGACAAGGATTTTCCTTTCCTTTCTGCTAGTCCATGTGTAAGTTCTCTTGCTTGCCTTACCTGCCAGGCAGGCCTCAGGTTGCTGGGCTCCTCTGAGGGTGGCAGAGGTCACTTGCAGCGGGCAGATCCAGTGTCCACAGAGTGATGAGCTGTCCATTGCTCATGGCTCGTTGGTCTGTGCCCACCACCCGCCTGGAACACGTGAGTCAGGATGCTGCTGCTCCCCTGGGCATGTTTCCGTATCGCAGAGATCTAAAAGAACAGTTGTAGATACCCCTACGTTCAACCTGGGGGAGTTTTTAAAGATTGAATTTCAAACAAATGCAGAAAGAAATTCTGCAAATACACAGTAGAGACCACAGTGGTGGTTGTGAATGTTGCCAGAGCTCTATTTTCTCTATCTGTGTGGAAGAGCAGACATATTTCATTTACCCTTTTTTCAGTTTTCTCCATGTCATTCCAAAATCAGGATAGAAAGCAATGGAAAACTTGACTGTATTAATGTGGTTAATCCCTGCTATTTGCTAACAATTATAGTTTGTGTGGTGTTGGATTAGCTCTTGTTAATGCTCTTAACATGCTGGTTATTCAAATGTCCAGGAGCCTTTAAGCTTTCAATAAGATATCAGTAATAGAAATTAAATTTGAAGCACATGGGGAGCTCACTGGGGTCAGGAGAGTTAAGATTCCAGGCCTCTGTTATTCCAGTCTTTGCAGTTACTTGTAAATCATTATTGAGCAGTAGTTACCACCCTGTGCTGGTGCCTGGCCGGGTTTATCCTGCCTGTGGGCTGTGGAGGGGGATCAGCCTGATGGGACCGTGCTCCTGGTGTGGTGTGTGCCCAGGGACAGCCCAGGCTGAGCCCCCCTGGTGCCAGGGGATAAACAGTGTCTGTGTGCTGCTTACCTGCAGGAAACATGGTGCTTAGAAATGGTTTAACTCCATGTTTTAAGGGTGTATCTGGATCTGTGGTAGATCTGTGTAAGCCTGGTAGTGTTGCTATCAGATCTATTATTCTGGAAGTCTGGAAATCTTGTTGCTCCATCAGTGTAATGTGATCCTTAAGAAAATTACCAGTTATCTTAACTCTGCTAAAAATGTGTCTCTTAAATTAATTGTAGTGTGGGAACATTATAATTGAAAGCTGAACTTCATTAGTGCTGAGAGAAGTCTTTCTTTTTTGTGTTCTGTGATGCTGGATTAGCTAAGGAAAGAATAGGCTTGGGAGAGATATTAATACTTTGATGGGAATATCAGAGAATCACAGAATGGTTTGGGCTGGAAGGGACTTTAAATCTCATCCCATTCCACCCCCTGCCACGGGCAGGGACACCTTCCACCAGCCCAGGGTGCTCCAAGCCCCGTCCAACCTGGCCTTGGACAC
>JAWWTY010000158.1:35456850-35468671 GCA_035222235.1 Margarornis squamiger
CCCCTGGATCCCTGGGAGTGTCCAAGGCCAGGTTGGACGGGGCTTGGAGCAACCTGGGCTGGTGGAAGGTGTCCCTGACCAAGGCAGGGGCTGGAATGAGATGGGCTTCAAGGTCCCTTCCAGCTCAAACCATTCCATGATTCTATGGTATTCTAAACAATGCATTAATATCTGTCCCAAGTATTTTGCTTTCTTTTGTCTGTCCTGCCATTCCTTGAGCTGTTGTTCTTTGGCAGATTCCCTGAGGGCATGAGCTGAGGGTGCCCTGTGGAAAGGGGAGGAGGACACAGAGCAACCAGCTGGCACAGGGCTGGAGGTGGGGGAAGCCAGAAAGAAGGCTGATAAGGTAGGGTTGGGATTAGTGAGCAGGGAGGTGTCAGTTCATCGGTGAATGGGTATGAAAGGATTTAGCATTGAAGAGGACAGGGAGAAGATTAATTTCCGTTATGTTACAAAAAGAATGAGCTAAGTTAATGAAGGACAGTGTGTGGAGAGAAAGGATGGGAAGAAGGCCAAAGTCTGTGGAAGACATGAAATATAATGTGCCTATTTTTAGACAGAAAAATCAGAGGAGGATAAATTATCTTTCTACTTGATTGTTATCTCCAGTCCTTCAAAACTTCAAATTGTTTCATTTATACGAGGTGATTGGGGAGGAGTCTGAGACAGAGGGCTTGGTTACAGAATTGTACTGCACAGTGATAAAAATGGAAAGAAAGGATGTGGTTGTGCCGTAGGAGGGAGTGTTGGAGGAGGGCATGGCAGTGGGGAGCTGGGCAGCTCTGCAGAGCATTGAGGTGGCAGCTTGAGCTGTGGCAGCCAGGGGAGTCACAGCAGCCACAGGGCTCACCAGAACCCAGCCTCAGCAGAGGAGTCTGTGTTGGCAGCCCTGGAGACCTCCTTAGCACCTTCTCTCTTGGAACTGCCTGCCCAGGGACTTAATGGGCACCTGCCAGAGCTGCTTCTCCTGCTCCAGTTTGTATTTCTGTCATCACCTCTTCAAACATCCCTGTGTCTGTGGGATCCCAGAAGGAAGGAATCTGCACTCAACAGCCTTGTTCAGCGCCTCTTCGTGTTATTTCATTGGGCTTTTGCCACCTGCTGTCCCTGTGTCAGGGAACCTCCATTCTGAGCTGTGATGTTCAGTGGAACCCTCACTTCTCACCTGTGATGGCACAGTTAGCAGCCCTTCCTGTCTGCAGCCTTCATGGAATGAACTTGTTTAACGTGTTCAGCTCCATGTCTCCACGCTGCTGCCTCTGAGGCAGGACAGGGCAGGACACAGGGCAGTGCTCCTCAGGCTCAGTGGGGATGGGGCCTGACCCCATAGCTGGCCCAGGGCCCTCAGCCTCACGCCTGTCTTCAGCATCCCACACCTGTCCCCAACATCCCTCACCCCGTTTGCTCTCCTGACTGTGCCACTTGGCTGTTTTTGTTGAGCAGCTTAGAAGAGGAGGAAAGGAGGAAAATAAGAGGGTCCTACAGCCTTTGGTGACTTGCTTCATCTTGTTCTACCTGACTTGGTTCTGGGATTATTTCTGTAAATCCATTCCCTCTGAGCCTTTGCTCTTGTGGTTAATTAGTTTGATAGGTGTCACAGGAGTGAGGTGTGGGTTTTCCAGGCCCTTGGTGGGACAGTGACCATTCTTCCAGAGCTGAAGTTCTCGATGCACTTGGGGACAGTGCACAGAGGCTCCATGGGGGACATCTGGTGTGGGATTCCAGGGCTTCCAGGTACTCGCTCCTGGGGTTAAAAATAAGAAAATAAAGACTTTTTGAAAATAAACAAAACCCCAACTCCAAGCCACTGTCCTCCCTATGTGAACCTATTTGCAGGCTGCTCCCACCTTTTCACAAATCCAGGAGACTCTAGCAGTGAAATGTGGCAGCACAAGTGCCACTGGCAATGTTGATTTAATTGTCACTTGTGGCTGAGTCCTGCTCACACTGAAAACCCACTCCTGGTCTGCCTTCAAATGTAGTTGTTTGTGTGTTTCTTTCACATAGATTTGAGATTGGAATTTAGTAGGGAACTCAGAGTATTCCATATCGATTTGTATCTCCTCCAGTGGGAGATGGGGATGGATGCAGGGATGTTCTCTTGATAGTTTCTGTTGTGCAAGGGTCTCACGTAATGAGGCGTGAGGGACCTTCTTGCTCTCCATAGCTTCCTGAAATGAGGGTGCAGCCAGGTGTGGGTCAGGCCCTTCTAGGTAACAAGGGACAGGACAAAAGGAAATGGCCTCAAGTTGCACCAGGGGAGGTTTAGGTTTGTTATTGGGGAAAATTCCATCTCCAAAAGGCTTGTCTGGCCCTGGCGCAGGATGCCCAGCACAGCAGTTTATCTGTGCTGGCAAGTGAGCTGTGCCAGCCGGGGGAAGGGGCACAGTGGAGAGAAGGGGATGTTTTGTTCTTTGTGTATTAATTTAAGCTCTCCCTGAGCTTGGGCCAAGGTTCAAGCTCCACACCCAGAGCGAGGGTTTCCATCGGGAATATGGAGAATGTGCATCACTGGGAAAAATAATTGTTCCTAAGGAGAACCTATAACATCTGAATTCCAGAATTGTCAAAGGATGAATAAGAAAGGGGTGGTGATGGATTTCACGGGACAAATATGGTGCCTTTTCCCCTCAGCTCTCGCAAACTCTCTGACTAGCAAGGCTCGCAGGTTGGGGTGGATGTTTCAGCCTTACAAATTGGTACAGCACCTCTGGGCAAACCATGCAACAGGCAGTCAGGGTAAAGCAGTAAGTTCAAAGTTGTATCCAGCTATATATGAAAATAGCACACTTGATGGGAAAAGAGAGCGAAACAGAAGTTTCATGCCTGTGTGTTTGCCTCTGGGCAGGTAGTGTTGGAGCTATTTGCAAGGGATGATGTTGAGGCATCTCTCTGGCTTTGTCTGATATGTTCTGCTGACTCCCACAGATACTGCCTGTTCTGACCAGTGCTGTGAGAGGAAAGTCTGATCTGAGGTTTTATTCCCCACTAGTATGCAAAAATTATCCGGAAGGCTTGTTGTTGAAAATAAAGCTCAACAAATCAATTCTCTCCCTCTGTGATCATGTCTGAGGTTGGGCTCTATTGCTGAAAAGGCAGAGCTTTGCACTTACTATGGTTTGCTGCTTTGGTTTTCATAACTTCTGTAGAAATCTGGAAGTGCTTTTCCCAGTTTGTCCTTGGCAGGAGCTCTAATGGCCTCGAGCATCCTGTGGAAGTACCATCTTCCTTCTGACCCAATCTGGTAGAAGTATATCCATGTCCCTTGAAGCTCCCTTGAAGCTCAGGTGGCAGGAGCTGGGTGTGGGCAGGTCCGTGAACTTTCTGATCCCCAGGTGATGAATGTGCCTGTGTAACAGGACATATTTCAACACGAGTCAAGTCTGCTGATTTAATTGCCTGATAAACCTGTGTGGGGACAAATGCTGTGCAGTTGTATACAAAATCAGAGGGGACTTGGAAATGAAAGGGCGAGATCTGTCCATTGGCATAGTGCAGGAGCATCCTCATGTTTGTACTTTTTGCTTTAATTGTGAAAAAACTCCCCACTTGATTGCACTGAAGAAAGCAATAAGTATTGGAATATTGTTATAAAAATACATTACTCTTATTCCTAACTAATTTTTGTCTTTTGTTTTTCAGCCAGAAAATTTACAGAAGAATTGGCTTCGGGAATTTTATCAGGTAAGGTAAAGCTTATTTTCTCATGGAGTTTTGTGCATGCTTGCTTATTGGCATAATTTGTAATGTCAGGATCTTTTGCTTTGTGAAGTGAAATCAATAATTATTTTATAGTAAAAAATAGCACTGAAAAATGTCTCTTTCTGGATTTCTGAGTAATCATTATAAAAATTCAGCACATAAACACTATTTGTTCTCATTCATAATCTTCTGCCTAAAACAAAAGTGTTAACATTTTATAAAATTCACTTTAGTTTGGCATAGGTCTTTCAAGTCTCCTGAGTAAAAGAGATATTTGAGTAATTAAAAAAAAAAAATAATCTGTTGGGAAGTCCAGTTCATCTGTTTATTTTTCTTCCTTCACCTTGGTTGATCAATGCTCTATGTACATGGTGCTTGCACTGCACCAGCATCTCAGCCAGCTCTGATTCCAACCCTCGGCAGCTTCAGGAAAAACCCTTCCTATGCAGGAAATAAAAATAAACAGATAGAACTCTTTTTATTTAATTTTGTATTTTTTCAGATGGGTGCATGTTTTCCAGCATCACTTGACTTATTTATGTATCTTTATCGAGGAGACTCCTTCCCTGTTCACTTGTTTACTGAAGTGGGATGAGCACTACGGAAACAGTTCTGAATAGTTTGTGGAAAACAGGAAGAGGAGGGGAATAGAATGAGCTGGTGCTATCTTAGGGCAGGGACCACTGACATGTGACTGGACTGGTCTGTCCTTGGTCCAGTGGACGTTGTGTGTAGAGAATTACAAACAGGAAGAATATGATCCATTAACTCTCCATGAGGCTGGTCGAGGGCAGGTCTGAGCAGGGAAAGTGTCACTGAGGCAGATCTGAGCCTGTCCCTCAGCTGTGGGGGCTCTGCCATGTCCCCTCTCCTCTTCCGTGCCTCTGCCCTCTGTTCCTGCAGTCTGGGAGCTGTATTTCAGCAGAGAAGAGGAAAGGAAGAGTAGACCAGGACAAGGCTGGCAGTGCTGTGCGTGGCCAGTGCCAGCTGTGCCCTGTGGGCCTTGTCCTGCTTCCCCTCCGGGTCCCTGCACGGGCTGGCTGCTCACACTGCACTCTGCAGGGCAGGAGGAAGCGGAACAGAGCTGGATAAAAAGCTCCTTAGGGAAGAGACAAACATGGTTGTACCGACAGTCACTCAGCACCATCCTGGCTTAGGCTGCAGGGTGACCCAGTGAACCTACAGCTTCAGGGGGATTGTTGTGTTTAATTCCCCACGCTCTGTGCGTGAAACCTCTGTGAACTGGGCTTCAGCATCATCACTGAAAAATGACTCTTTGTGTTTCTTCGTAAACTTGAAACCAGATCAACCGCAGACCACAGCTTTTTCCATTCTTCTGAGGAATTCAATTTGCATATGTAGTTGTGTCAGGGCAGTTTGCATAACTTCAGAGGATGGGGTCCTTGTGTAAGCAGTCAAAGTGTTCTCCACGGAAAAGGAAGCACTGTTGCCACTCTTAGTTTAAAATGTTTCTAGAAATTAAACCTAAAATGTCTCTGCGTTGAGGCCAGAGAGCGTATCAGTTACAGATCATTTTGGGGGCTTGTTTTCAAGTTCCCGTAAATTAAAATAAGGGATTTTAAATGCTGTGACAGGTAAATACAAGTCACTTATGTATTATCACTGATTTATATGCCATATGTATTTCTGAGGATGTGGTAGCACATATGCTAAAATAACATTAAAATGTCACATACTAAATTTTTTAAACTTCTGACATTGATCTACAAATATTCTACATTATTAACATGAAAAATATGGAAGATCTAATGCTATTAAATTAAATACTTTATCCAAGAAAAAAAATAGGAAAAAAAATTACTTCAAAGATCCTTTTAGAGCTGGTTTTAGCAGCAGCTCCCAGTCTAGAGAGCCACAAGCTGCCTGGCCACTGCTCTTGACAGCAGTGAATGCAGCTGAGGGGTGTTGTCCTATCTCATCTGGTTTTCTTGGATTCATCCATCTGCAGTCCTATAAAAGTAGAGCCTGCATTCGGGTGACAGCTGACTGGGTAGTTTAAAATTGATTTAAGTGTTAAATACAGGGTAATTTTCTACTGGTTCGCTATTAGTTGCTGCTTTTCCCCCAGGGAAGAGTAAACCAAAATGAAACACAAGTTTAGCTGGACTCAGCCATGGATATTTTATAGAATCATAGAATGTTAAGGGTTGGAAAGGACCTTAAAGATTATCTAGTCCCAACTCTGCCTGCCATGAGCAGGGTCACCTCCCACTAGACCAGGTTGTTCAAGGCCTTAACTAACCTGGCCTTGAACACTGCCAGGGTTGGGCCATCTGCAACCTGTGCCAGTCTCACCACCCTTGCAGGAAAGCATTTCTTCTTAACATCTAGACTAAGTTTCCCCTCTTTCAGTTTGTACCCTTACATCTTATCCCATCACTACAGCTCCTGATGACAAGTCCTTCTTTGGCTTCCCTGGAGGCCCCTTCAGATACTGGGCAGTGCTGTGAGGTCTCCACACGGCCTTCTCTTCTCCATGCTGAACATTCCCAGCTTTCTCAGCCTGTCTCCATAGGGCAGGTGCTCCAGTCCTCTTATCACATTCTTGGCCTCCTTTGAATTTGGCCCAGCAGTTTCATGTCCTTGTGATGGGGTCACTGAACTGTGCACGGCACTGCAGGTGGGGTGTCACCAGAGCAGAGCTATTGCTCTTGGGCTGCTCCCAGGGAGGTGCTAGTGGGGCTTTCCCCAGGCAAGTCTGGGAGTGCTGGAGGAGCTGGTGGCCAGGAGGGACTGCTGACCGCAGACTCCAGGGAGGAAGGGTGGCCTGGACCCCGCATTCACCCGTTTCCCAGTGCTAGATTTATAGCAGAGCTTTTCCTCCGTGCTGCTTTTCTGTTTCCATTTGGTCCCTAGGGTCAGTATGTGGCATTCATTTTGGGGCTCCATAATGCTTTTTTTTATGGTACAAGCAGTAGGTTTTGTGTTCTCATTACCTGTGGATAAAGAAAGACACTTAAGGGCAGCAGCTTAAAGAAGAACGAACAACAAGCAGCTGTCTTGCTAAACATCACCTAAATATCAGGCAGAGGGGAGCAGAGAAGGCACTTTGCCTGCCAGTATCATCCTTTTGGGGGTGTTCTCTCCTGTGACCGGGGGCCTGCCGGAGGTGTCAGTGCCACTTCCCACGTGCGGGTGCCGCAGCCGTGACCTGGGCGCGCACTGATCGCGTGGCACACGGGACAGCTTCGGGAGCGTGGAGGAAGCTGCTGGCAAGGGACGGTGTAGGAGCACAGAGAAAGGACTGTTACTGACTGACTTGCTTTTTTCCTTTTCACCTCCTCCCTCCCCATCTCTTGTCCTTTCTTCAGCTGCGCTGGGCCTCATGTTTTGGGCAGGGAGAGTTCAGGAACTGGAGCTATTGCAAACCTTGGCTAATTTTAGTAACAGTCTTTTGTGTAGTGTTTATGGCAGATGATCACTTTAGATGAAAACCTGGAGGCAGAAGGCTCTTTCTTCTAGTGCAATTTACTGTGTTGCCTCGTGTTCAAGAATATTTTGAGCCTTTACTTGTAGTTACACAGAAGTGAAAAGTTTACCTAAAAGCTAAAGGTCATCTTGGTATTGCTGCGTGGGAACTCGGTGTGTTACCCTTTGAAGAGAAAGAAGGAAGAAGAAAACAAACAAAAAAACCCCAAACCAACCAAACAAAAAAAACCCAAAACACAACAAAAACCCACCCAGCCACTCAAAGTTTGTTGCTTAATTATTTTAGTGGACTTAATGCTGTTTGTTTAATTAGAGAGGGACCCTGGGAGGTGCCTTTTTTTTCTTCTTCAGACTTAAGAGAAATTGAAAAGACTTGGAGTGGTTTGGATCACATATGCTAAATTGACTTGTACGTATTTCACAGTTCACAAGGAAACTAAAGCTCATATGTTGTTAATTTTTTTGAGCAGTTCTGTATATGGGTGATGAGGGCTCAGGCTCCTCTTGTGCCTTGCTTGGATGGAGTCTGAGCCTGGTGGCATCACTTCTGTGCCTGCACTGCCCTCTCTGGGGGGCCCGGCCGGCAGCTCCTGCCCCAGCTCCTGCAGACCCTGACCCTCTCTGCCCTGTGGCACTGCCAGCCTCCCCTCCCCATCCCCTCTCCAAACAGGCAAAAACCTATAGCAATGGGAAAGTGTCAGGTTTGTGCTTTTCACCAGTTATATAGTCATACTCAGCTATGTTGGAGCATCTTTCTCAGTCACCCACATTCCCCAAAATAACTCCCAATTGTGGCTTCCTTTATACTATTTTTGTGTATCCAGAAATGGAAAATAATGCCCAACTTGGTAAAAACACTGTGCTGCTGTGGATGCAAATTATGTGTTTATGTGGTCTCGTGTATGATCTTTAACCTCTGGTAACTGGGAGTTTTCTGCTCTGAAGTATTCATTACTCATTACTATGTACTGTTTGTTCTTCCATAAGAGTAGAAAACTAGTAAAAGATAATGAAGCAGAACCAATTTTCTCTTAGATGGAGGGTTTTTATTATATGAGAAGACATAACTAATATTCAGGTATGTTTTAGTGACTTAACCTGCAAGGAATGCCATGACAGCCTCTCACTGCTATTAATCCAATGCTGTTTCCTCATAAAAAATGGCATATAGGCATTTTTGGGTTGTTTGTTGTCTGGGGTTTTTTTTTAATACCCACTGTGATTTCAGGTTCTTAAAGATTTGAATGCAAACAAAAAAACCCTGTGTTCTGCATCTCGGTTCAGAGCCTGGAAGTGTTTTCTGTTGCTGCTGCAGCACAGTGGAATTGTTCTCCAGTGTTCCCTCAAGTCAGGACTACCCATTCAGGGCTCCCTGTCACTGATCATGAACGTGAGATAGTTTATGCCTAGATCTTACATGAAATTGTTGATTTTATTTTTATCTTACCAGTTTATTAGTTTCATTAGTTGTGTAAGAAGAGCTTTTAACTGAAGCAAACTTGTAGTAGTTAAAATGAGTAACAAAAAGCGCTGTTTCTGTTGTGCCCACAGTCAGTGTTACTGGGTGCATTGCCCTGGAACAGTGAGAGTGGATGGATTACAACATTAAATAGTTACAACTGCTTTCTGGTGATGGTAACTCCATAGAGCTGTCCAAGTAGATGAGATCAGGACGTGGAATCTGAAACTGATTTGGAGGAATAAAGGAAATGCAGAGTTGGGATGGCATTGTGTTGGGAACCACAGATGAGCTCTGTTCTGAAGTTCCACTCTGGGGGTTGTGTTTGGTTAGTATTTCTCTGCAGACAGTGAACAAAATGAGCCAACCAGGTAAAGTAAGGATGCTCCATAGTCTGTGCACTCTGCTGCTCTCTGTGATGACAGGTTGCTGTCAGTAGTCCCTTGAGCAGCACCCTGGGAAGAAGAGGGAGCATCTGTATGGGGACACTTTCTCAGCCACTTTCTCTTAGCTGTTTGTAAACCTATGAAATCAACTAGTATTAAGGTAAGCTTTCATAGTTATGGGAAATATGTATCAGATGAAAATCATGTCCCAGATGGGTATCAGTTCTTGTGGTTCAGGTATTTTTTTAGCCATCTGGTCTGTCACTTGCTTGCTCTTTTTGTTTATTTTTTAATTAGACTTTCCTTTGGGTCTTCCTCTGGCTCATTCTGGGTCCCTACTGATGATGGCCTATTTTAAAGCAGGATTTCTGATATCACCATTGGCAGAGACCAGCATTAATGAGCTAATGAAAGTGCTCAAAGATCCTCAAACACCTAAGTGGGGGTATTTACTTTTTCCCTTTATACTGTAACACTGACAGCAGCTCCCCTCTGAGTGCTTCAGTGAGCAGGTCAGTGCCAAGATGTGTTCTGGTGATGGCAAAGGTGATGAGGTATAGAGGAGGAAGTCACTCGAAGAACCAAGGCAGGACGTTCCCTCCTTCCTCGAGGGTAACCCCGTGTAGGTTAGGAATTCTGTAATTCCCTGGGACCTGGACGCAGCAGTTCTTCCGCTTCCCCTTGGCATTGATGTGCATGAGCTGCTCCAGCCCTGCCCTCCCTGGGCTCTGTGGCTCCTGTCCCACCACCCCCTCTGCTGCTGGCCCTGACACCCCCCGACACCGCTGGCGGGCTCTGCTCTGGGCACTGGTGGAGGGTGGTGTTCCAGGGAAGTCCCTGAGGAGGGATGTGCCACCAGCTGGTGATACAGCTCGCTGTTGCCTTGCCCTCTGGTGCCTGACAGGCTCCGCCAGGACTGGCGCTGCCTCTGCCAGTGCCCGTGGGCCATCCCTGCTGCGGCACATCCCTGAGCGTGGGATGCAGCTCTGCTGCTGCTGTGGGAAGGTACCAGCTCAAAGCAGGCACGGCCTTCTCACTGCTTCTGCCTCAGCGCTAAGCTGCTGAGGTTTGGATTTTGCTGATCTTTGCTTCATTGTCTTTTGAGCTTGATTGTCCAGTGAGATTATTTGTGCAGTCGGGAATGAGGGATTTTGCATTCTGTCATCAGAGAAATGGCAGTTTCTCTCCACTGGTTTAAAAGGAACGTCCACAACTTCTAGTTGGGGTGTTCCATCCCTGAAAGTGTTTTGGGCCAGGTTGGATGGGGCATGGAGCAACCTGGTCTAGTGGAAGGTGTCCCTGTCCGTGGCAGGGGGTGGAACAAGAAAACACCTTTTAACAGTAACATTAGTCGCTGTTTTATGTAATTAAAAGCAAGACTGCAATGGTTTACTGTGGTCTGTCTGTTTTCAGAGTTGCAGGGTAGGCACTGAGTACAAAGGGAGAATAATCCTTGGTTTTTCAGCTGTCCTTCCCTGGGGTGTGTTGAGGGGAGAGCTCTCCAGTTCCCATGCCCACCTCCCACACAGCTCTGCCCCAGTAGAAGCAGGAGAGATGCTGTGCCCTCCATGTACAGGGGACCCTGAGCCTGCAGCCAAGACCTGCACAGGGCAGCTGGTTTATGGCTGCATGGACAGCGTGGAGCTGTGCTGGCTGGGGCTGCCCAGGGCCACCTGTCAGAAATAAGGGAAACTATTTTGGATTTTAAGGTGTTCTCTCCCTGTGCGCTTGCATCAGCACATCATTGATCATTTCAGACTGTTCCCTTTTAGAATGGAAGTAGTTCTTCAGCTTGTGTCTCTTAGTTCACAATAACACGTGGAATACAAGTTGTAGGACTCAGTATCAACACAGAAATATTTTGGATGTGGTGTTTAAAGTGCTGAATAGAGACAACGCAGCGAAAATGCCACAGGACAGATTAACATTGAATGTGTGTTCAAAGCAGCAGCAAATTTATAAACATTGTATATTTGATTTGATGCACGATGAAAGACAGAAGCATTCTAGGTTTTTGGTATGGTAATTGCATCCTAGTGCTGATTGTTTAGTATCTAAGATATGTGCAGTGTACAGGACTAACACATGGAATAGCCTGGTGGATTTCTGTGCCTCCTCTGTTAGGTGCTTGTGTGTATCATAGTGTGCATGTGTTATTTAAATACTTTTGTAAGTAGAATACTTCATAAATGAAAATATCAAACACAACAGCTAATCAGCATTGAGAAATTTTGTAAAAGTGGAAAAAACCCACCACTTAACAATTTAATTGAAGTGTTTGAACTCTTTCACCTCCCAGACAGAGAGGTTTTGCTCCTCTTAATGATGTCAGGTTCTCTTTGAGGGGAGTAGAAAGAGTTTATTTGTATTTTAAATCTCTAGAAACTAATTCAAAGTTTAGAAAAGAAAATACTAACTTAGAACACTTGAGATAATTACTGTGTACTATGAATCTTTTATGTGGTTAGGAAATGGTGCTCCCCTTGCTGCTTGTTGCTGCTGTGCCGGTTGGTGCCCCGGTAGCAGCTGCCAGCCCTCCATGCCGGGGGCACAGCTGGATGTGCGACCAGGGCTGCGGACACAGCTGTCTTAGAACCGGCTCCTCTCTCTGTTCCAGGTCGTCCACGCACACAAGCCCCACTTCATGGCTTTACACTGTCAAGAATTTGGAGGGAAAAACTACGAAGCTTCCATGTCTCACGTAGACAAGTTCGTGAAGTAAGTGCTGAGGGGCTGTGGGTGGGCACCCCGGCGCCGGGGGCGAGGAGACCGAGGGCGGGGGCGCTCGGTGGGCCGGGCAGCATCCCCGGGAAGGGTTCCCTTT
>JAWWTY010000158.1:35468810-35561450 GCA_035222235.1 Margarornis squamiger
GCTGTGCCTGCGGCAGAGGTGCCCACATCTGGGGAGGTGGGGGGGCGGAGGGGCCCACATCTGGGGAGGTGGCAGAGGGGCCCACATCTGGGCGGGGGGGAGGCGGAGGTGCCCACATCTGGGGAGGTGGGGGGGCGGAGGTGCCCACATCTGGGCGGGGGGGAGGCGGAGGTGCCCACATCTGGGGGAGGGGGGCAGCGGCCCCCCAGCCGTGCCCAAGCAGCACTGGGGGCTCACGATCCACGCCAGGGGTGCTGGTGCTGGTGGGAGCTCCAGAGTGTCCGGGCAGCTGGCTGTGCTGGGGACACCCCAGGGGTTCCTTTGGGCACTGCTGGGGACGTCATGGCACAGAGCAATGCACCTCCCTTTACATGGGCAATCCCTTTTTCTTCCAGAGAACTGTTATCAAGTGATGCAATGAAAGACTACAACAGAGCTCGAGTTTACCTGGATGAAAACTATAAATCACAGGAACATTTCACGGTAAATTTCTTTATTTCACAAGTTTGGTTCAACCAAAAGTGAATTTCTTCATTTTGGGGGTTTTGGCCTGTGGGGCTGTGAGCTGTTTCCATCCTGATAATGATTACATCTTTCCTAAGAGTGTTTACTCCATGGGATGTCTATGTGTTGGTTTTACAGAGGTGCATCCATCTAAAATGAGTGGAATATCAGTGTGCACAGACAGTATTTTGTTTAAAATGATCATCAAAGCCCTTTTTTCCTCCAACAACTAACCTTGGTGGCTCGGAATCACCTTCCATTCGAGAGCCTGGCAGTGTGAGGTGATGCTAGCACCGAGTGTGATGAGCTGGTGAGGGGTTGGGGGTTTCCTGGGTTGGCTGGCAGCCCTGCTGGGCTGGGGCATAGTGACAGGAGCCAGAGCACAGGTTTGCACCAGTACAGGAGTGGTGTTCAGGTACGTAAATCCATGTGTGCACAGCTGCCTTTCCTGCAGAGCAGAAGGGCTTGTGTGGCCCGAGCTAGGGCTGTGGATTGTGCCAACACGTCTGCTCATTGTCCAGGTGGCCGCTGCCAGGTTGTACAGGAAAGAACGGCCCTTTGGGTGTGGATAGTGACATCTGCCTTCTCCCCAGGGCAGCAGCTTCCTTCTCCCCCAGGATGCTCCTTGGAGGAGCCCAGCTCCCCAGTGCCTCTGGGCTCTCTCTGGCACTGCAGCTGGTGCTGCGCAGTGGCCAAAGGCAGCGCCTGGGACACAGTTCAGACAAGGAAAACTCATCCCCCCAGCATGCACAAACCCCAGCTTGGAGGCATACAAGTTTGGGGAATAAGAACCTGGAAAGGTTTTTATTTATTCATTTTTAATGACTCTGGCTAGAAGCCCAGGTAGCATGGAATGGGAGGAGAAACATCAGTGGTTTTTTTCTCTTGCTCATCAAAGAAGAGAGAAACAAGATTATCAGCTCTACTGAGCTTTAGTGGACAAGCCTCAGTCAGTAAGGTGGAAACTGTCCTGTGAAGGTGTCCGGAAAGTACCAGGAGGTGAGGGGCAGTAGGACAGAGCTGTGTGTTTTGGAGTCACTCACAGTTCAGAGCTGTGTCCAGATACACCTGTGTCCTGGCAAAGACCCCGCGGGGTCCTGCAGCAGGTGCCTCGGGGTGTGGACAGGGGAGCTGCCAGGGGCTCTGCATTACCTGATCCACCTTCAGCCAGGTGAGGTCCAGAAGGTCCTTCCAGCTGAGACTTTTCTGTGACATAGGACAAGAGGATAATTATCTGTGATCTTAATTTGGGAAACAGCATAGAAGGATAATGCAATCTGTAAAAAAAATGCAGCCTTTTTTTTAAAGATGATCCCAGTACTTTATAATATTGAAGTTATTTTATTTAGCATGAAGTACATCTATTTTTGATGCCACTGTGGTGGATAAAAAGGCTGTTGTGGAAGATGATGGGAATCCAAGTTATAGATCATGTGCCATTTGTGTCTCTGTAAAGAACTCTGTCTCTTGCAAAGTTCCCAGTTCAAGAAATAACATCCTTTCTTGTTTCACATACCAGCATTATTTTCTAGACATGGTGTTTTCTTGCAGTATTCCCCAACCACCTTTCTATTTCTCCCTTTCCTGTCATAAATATTACTTCACATACTTTTCTTCTGATCCTTCATTTACTAAAGTTGGACCTTCCTGGAAAAAAAATTCTGTTAATATATTTAATATTGCTTGTACCAATATTATTTTCCATGAAAAGCAGTGTAACCAAGCACGTGTTACTATTATTTGTTTACATTGCCCTCTGTGGAACTGGCTGGGAGGGAGCACTCAGGAAAGGCTTTACAAGTTGTGGTGACTCGAACAAGCTCCTGGTGCAGCGCTGTTGTTCAAGGAGGCATGTGACCCCGGAAAGCAGAGCTAGTGGGGAAGGAGTGTGGGAAACGCAGTGATTTTGCCTCTCTATGCAGACCAGGTGAAAGCAGCACGGGTGTTCTGGGATCTAGGTCTTGCATGATAGTTTTTAAAAGCACAGTGAAAAGATGGACTCATAGAATGATGTTTCTGGCTTTTTTCTGTCTGTTGTTTTCAACTCATAAGAACCTTTTAGAGCTGAATCAACTCAGTGTGGAAAAGAGAAAACCTATAAGATGAGTGATTATTCAATGATGTTTTGTGTTACTATCACTGACAGAAGTATAAAACACTCCCCTGTGTGCTAATGGGGTCTTTTATACCTCTGCTGTTAGACTGTAGTAGTAGTGGCTTGAAACCAAAGCCCAAAAACCTAGAAAGGAGAGAGGATCACCTTCATACCGAGCTCTTTAACCTTCTGACTTCTTGGAGTTTGCTCTCTGGCACTGAACACTGACAATCCACATACACAGTTCCTGCAAGTGCTGTCAGGAATCAAAGATTCATAGAAATGGTGTTTTACACACATGCTTTGAGCTGGCAGTTCTCCAGCTCCTCTGCTCAGTGTGTGTAACTTACACGCTGGGAACCGGGAGTTTCACATGTGGTGCGTCCATTTAGGGTAAAGTTTTGGTCTTATCTCCAGTGTGGTTTGGCTTGCACGATGTCATGTGTCTCCCTGTTGTCTCATTAGCTGTGTTTGATTGCAAAGTTCTGTAACTTCTGTGGGCTTTTTTCCATCCCTTCTAAGGCACAGACTTGGCAGCAGGTGGTAGCCTTGTTGTTATTATATTATTACCTCTCTGTCTCTGAAATATAAACATTTTTCACATATATTGTTGTATAATGCTATTTTCTTTAGAAAGGGAGAAGCCCAAGCAGTTGCAGTTTGGTTAACCTTTAGCCCTGCTGCTCTCACATCCCCTTTTCTAGCAGTTCTGGCATCACTTCCTCTGTAAGGCTTTCCTTGGCTTGCCTCCTGCAATACTAAACTGGATTTTGCTGGCCACAGTTACTCAGTTTGACTGCAGTAAGAGTGACAGGGAGGTCTGAGACAGCGCTGTCAGCAGCTCCAGTTCACAGCCGCATAGGGGACGAGTTCCACATGAGAAATAACAACCCACTCTGAGAAGAAGGTGTCTCTAGTGGAGTGAGCTAGTTTTAAAAACTCTGAAAACTCAGTGCGTGTTAAGGACCAAAATAGTTTATTTTGCATTGTCCCAGACATAAAGCTTAATATCAGGATTTGTCATTTATGGTCACATGTAGCAAACGTGGTGTGGAAGCGACTAGTTGTAAGTTTTGGATTTGTGGGGAGAGAACTGAGCTTTGGTGGGCTGGGTTGGATCTGCTGGGAATGGTGGTAGGATGAGGCTGTGTGGGCTTTTGTTCCACTCAAAACTTACTAAACTCATGCACAAAATAACCCCCAGGCTGAGCAGTGAGTGCATAGCCAGGGAAGGTGCTGGGGTGGCAAGTCCGTGTCCCAGGCTTTGTGGGTCGGGCTGGCGAGGGAGGCAGATTCGGGCAGCGACTCCTGACCCAAGGCTTTGGTTAAGGCTTGTGTTGCTCTTCGGAGACATGCAGCTTTATCAGATTTAAAACTGACCTGAAGATTAATCTCTTGGCAGAGCGCAGCTGATGCAGAGCTGATGCCTGTCAGCTCTGGGAAGGTGGCAGTGCTGGAGAGCTCCCAGCAGTTATGGACGAGGCTGGCGGGTGACAGCCTCCCCAGGCCTAATGAGGGCTTCCCAGAAATTTCAGATTAACTAAACTGGCAGCTCTGCCGCTGTCCCACTTCTGACTGGAAATACTAGTGGCACACAAGTGTTGACAGACTGGCTCCCATGCTAGCCAGAGATTTCAGACACTCAAACAGCTTGGCAAGGCTGTGTGAAAGGCAGCCTCCTGTAAATCCATGTTTGAAAGCATGATACTTTCTTTTATCTTTGAAAATGTTATCTAGGAGGTAGATCTTGGTTTCTGTCAGAGAGTGTACAATTAGTGAAGAAGAAGAAGACTGAAATGGTAAAAGGCTGAAAAGGTAAGAAATTCAGTCCATTGGTTTCATTTATTTGTGACTCTACCCAATGGACCTCACTCCTAATAAAGCAGATATTTGCAGTTGTATTGATTTTCCCAACATCCCATTATTTATGTTCTCTGTTAATTTTATTGTACTTGGTATATTTCATGTAAGGGGTAAATTATAAATCTTGACACTTTTCTATGTGAAGAGTTACTCAAAAATATTGGGTTTGTTGAACTTTTACATTTTGATACTTCTGAAATAGCCCAAATTAATGGTAAATAAGGCGTTTTTATCTTGGAATAAGAACATTCATACTGAAGCTGAATAGCAGCCAGAAATATGTTGATGTTTTCATCAAATCCAAACTGGTTTTATATGGAAAAAATGTCAGTAGACATTTTTATTGTAATTAGATAAAATGTAGTTTGGTTGGTGCCCTCTATTTATTGATTTCTGGAGTACTCAATTAAGGTTTTATATTGCTTAGCAAATGCTTTCTTTTGTATTTCATTATTCAGAGAAGGCAGAGGAAGCCCCTGTGTAGCCTAAACCTCCTTTCTGTGTTGAACACGTGGTTTCTGTAGGTTGAGAGAGAATCTTTAGTGCATCAAGTCAGTCCCGAGGGTCCTGGCAAACCAGACTTCCAGCAGTGAGCTGGTCACCAGCTCGTGCCTCCAGTGTTCCGTGGGCGTGTTGGGAGCTGTGTGGCTGGGACAGCCCTTAGCCGCTGTTGCTTTACTTCCCAGTGTAGGTTTGTTTTTAAAAAACGAGTGGACTCGTTTGTTCCCTGCCTGCCTGCTCAGCCACAGGTGACCTGGCAATGAACAAAGATCCATTGGGCTCTACACGTGATGTGCCAAAGTTCCAGCTTCCTCCTCTTAGTAAGGGTGCAGTGCACTGCAATTAGTTCATTACCTAACAGAGTGTCATTGAAATTAAAACAAGAAAAGACTTTTTTGAAACTGGCAGTTCTGACATTTTTGGATTTTGCACTTCTGATAACAATAGATGGAATGGAGAGAGGCTGCTGTGCTCACACAGCTCCCTGCTTCCAAAGGACAGGTTTGGTGAGATAGTGATTGAAATGAATCTTCCCTTCAGTAACCACCAGGGAGGTGGACAAAGATAGGATACAAATGGAGAATACAGTGGCAACAGGCCATTTTCTGCCAGGCTTTCTGTCTGCACCCCTGCCAAATCCACGCTCGGGTTATGGAGGCCGAGGTTTTTGGGTGCTGAAGGTGGCAGAGGCACTGGTCAGGGTGTGTGGGTGTGCAGCCATCACAGATCCTCGGGGGTGTGGGGCTGCACATCGCTCGGGCCCCGTGCTGGCACTCTGTGGTGCCCCCATCCAGCTCGTGCCCCTGCTCCAAGTGGCACAGCGCTGTCCCTGGGCAGGATGGGGCCACCGGCTGGTCCTGGGCTTGGTGCTCCTCGGCAGGGGCAGGAGACTCCAGCCTGGGAACAGTGAACATGAAGAGAGTCCGGGCACTGCCAGGGTGTGTAGGAAAGGTTGTGCCTTTTGGTTCTTTCCCATGATTGTTTTGATTTCACACACTCTGCATCAGTGGTTTTGTTTTAATGTAAAATGGCTCTTGCTGAGGTAGATAAAGCAGTGATGGCCTGCAGCAGCATCTAAGGCAGAGCTTTGCTCAAGTCATTATCCTTAATAGCAATAACCTGAGCCAGTATGGTGGGGGGCTCTAGTGGGGAGCAGTGGTCCTAAAAATACATATGGACAACATGTTAGTAGTGTGTTATTTTACCTTGAAATTATATCTGTTCATTATGGAGAGAATAGTAAAGTTAATTTTTGTTAGATTAATGATACTTGAGTAATATTTTTGGTTGAGCTGAGTTCAAATAATTGGCCATTAATTGAAAAAGGAAATTGAAATGAATTTATCTTGTACATAAATCATGTCATAGTTATTAATGGGTCCTAGAAAATATCGGCCTGTTCCCAGAAATGGATGGTGTACACTGATTCTCCCAAGCTTATTAGCAATTTCGAGTTTGGTTAAGTAAAAAAGATGATTTAGGAAGAGAGATGTAATTGAATTGAATATTGGGGGAATTCACATGCCTGATGAGTTCTCAGCCTGCTTCTTCATTAACAGTTTTACAGTGTTCAGGCTTTGCAGAAAGGCAGGATTTCCCCAGGAGATGGAGCTGGAGCACCAGACTGCAGTGCCGGGGTACCCGTGGCAGCCTGGTGGGCACTGGGACCCTGTACTGTGGGTGGGAGGGCACAGTGGGGCACTTGGTGCTGTTGGAGTGAGGGCACAGCGGGGCACACGGTGCCATCGGGGTGGGAGGGCACAGCGGGCACTTGGTGCTGATGGGCGGTCAGGGCACACGTGTGGACACTCAAACACACATGGAGCATGTCCTTCCCTGCAGCCCCAGCTGCGACACAGGCAGCTCTGGGGAGGCCAGGGAAGGCTCTGCTGCCTCCCCAGAGGGAGTCATTCCCCCTGGAATGTCGATCACAGTCTCAGATGTGTCACTGTCTGTCACTGTGACTTGCTGCTGAACAGAAGACTTTGCAGCATTTTCTTGCTTCTCTGCTTACTGTAGTCTTCATTTGGATTTTCTTCTACTCACATGAGCGTTTCCACCTTCTTTTTTTCTTCTTCTCCTTTCCATGGAATTCTAGTTTGTATCAGTGTTTGTTTTTATAATGATACCTGTGAAGATTATGCCAATTCGGAGCAGTAGGAGTTTGTCCGAGTGGGTGGCAGCAGCAGTGCCTGGCAGAGATGTGATCCCTGGAGGGAGGGATGGGTACAGAGCTATCCTGCAAAGGAAAGTGATGCCACAGGAGGAGACAGGAGTGTCACTCAGGCACTCTTCTCAAATTAGCTCCTTTGGGGTTCCTCCAGGGAACAATCTTTTGGGATGGAGAAAGGTCCAGACTCCTTTCTAAGGCACATGTGAGAAACCTGCAAGTGTTCTCTCATCACCAGCCTCCCACATCACTCCTGAGCAAACACTTCCCTCTGCCTCACTCTTGGTTTGGGTTTTTTTCCCTAAGAGATAAGTTAGTATAAATATTTTAAACAAATCTTACTCTGCCAATTCTCTGGGGTATTTTTTGGCACTCCATCGTGTGGGAGCTGTGTAAGGCTGGTGGCAGTGAGAGGGTTCCTGGGTGCAGGGCTATGTCGTGGTCCTGGGCAAGGGCTGGCAGTGGAGCACTCAGGTGCTTGCTGCTCAGGTACTTTTGTAATCTTTGCTTTCTACTAACTCCACTCCTGGATAGAATAAAAGGAATAAAACTATTTGAAAAACATATTAGTCTTCCTCATAAAGGCCCCTAAAATGACAGAAGCAGACCTACAACCATGCACAGAAGTGCTTCTGGAGAAGTGTATGTACTAGCAAAAGGAAAATGGAAAAATAAGGGTTTGAAGGCCATTTGTAGGAAATACAAGCAATGCAAAGCAGGATGGAGCCTCGTGGTGGCAGTGCCTGTCAGGGATCGGGGCTGGTACCACACTCTGTAGAGGTTTCGCTGCTTCAGCAGCTCTTGCCTCATCGTGTTCATCCTCATCTTGTTCATTATAACACAGAATCTCTTCCCATTACATCCTCCAGCTTTTTGAGGGGTTTTGATGAAATACATGGTTGGGAGCTTTTCGAGATGTGCATCACGAAGTTTGACCTCTTCATTAGCTTTTATCTTTTTCTAATTGAAAAAACCAAGTTCATGAAGGGAGCTGGTGAATGTCAGAGATAATCCTACAGCTTCTGACAAAGTCCTGGAAAAATGCTTGTAGAAGTATTGTCATTCTGTGACATGGACATGTATTTGCAACAACCTGAAATGAAATCTCCCACTTAATTTCTTAGGGAACTAAATTGTCTATCAGGTAATCGCTTCCAATTTCTTTTGGACGGGAAATGGGATCTGAAAGGTATTTTCAAAGTAGAACCTTCCTCTGGTTTTGACTTGTCTTTTCCATGCATTTTTAAAATAAATCTTTTAATATGGCAACAGAGTTCTTGCTAGGAGGAATTTCATGGTTTATCTTCCATCTGTTTTCTGACACTTCTGTGTAATTGGAAGAGGAGGAATAATTACAAAACAGGGAGGGATTTCACAGATCAGTAGCCCAATAATGCAGCCTTGGGTCAATCTCTGTTGTTTACAAATGTGTTGGTGCTAAGGAAATTGGTGATAAAGCAGCATCTGTATCTGCAGAATCGTTATTCTGTTTGTATCAGCTATGGATTTACAGTCCATATGGAATTGTATTTTCTATGGGTTGTGGATTTTATATTCAGAATTTCACCCTGTAGTTGTGCAACAGGCTACGTGGTTAGGAAAAAACGTGAGATTATTTGTAAGGCATAATTATAACTTGGTTTTATAGAAACTTATGCATCTAAAAATCAGCTGAAATACTTGAAATTAAATTACAGACTCTAGTGTCTGAACACAAGAGGAAATCAATTATTTCTAAGCTTTTAAAGGTTAAAAAAAGACTTTTCTAGTTGTTGCTGGAGAGGTGAGGCTAACCCAGAAGGCATAGCTCTCCTTTGAGGCAGGGATGCTGTGCTGACAGGCCCTTGGGAGGTGCCTCCCCAGAGCCCATATTCCCATTCAGCATTTCCCAGGAGCTGAGGGGTCCGCACAGTGGCTACGGGATGTGACTGCCCGGCGGCTCTGGGGGCACGGGGGGCACTGGGGGAGCCTGGCCGAGAGAGGTGCCCCACAGCAGCCGAGGCAGCCCCACTGCCCCATCCCACCCCACAGCAGCCGAGGCAGCCCCACTGCCCCATCCCACGCCGTCCCCAGCCCCTGGCCACCCCTGCCAGCCCGCAGGGTGCGAGGGCAGCGCGGCACAGGGAACGCTCCCCCTGAACTGCCTCAGCCCTTCCTGCGTGGCCCCCGCGCCCTCCCGTGCCCTCCCGTGCTTGGTGGGAAGTCTCACGCCGGACAGCCCGGGGATGTTGTTCCCCTTCCACGGGCAGCACCTGCTGGGCTCTGGGAGCGGGTCCCACGCGGGGCCGGCCACAGCACGGGGGAACAGCCTCCCGTGGGGCAGAGCTGCTCTCGTGTCCGCGAGAGCGTGGGGCATTTCTGTTTGTTTCTGCCTTGTTGCATGTTTAATTATTGTGTGTTCTTTAATTTGTCCAGAGATTTATGGAAAGAGTTATTGGTTGGCTCAACACATACCTCAAACAGTAAATCTTCTCAATCATCTGCCATTTGTTTGACAACTCTGCTTTTGACAGTCCAGCAATACTGCAGATATATTCCAAGGCTTCAGCTTGGAGTCCTTGGCGCCTTAGGGCTTGTTGCCTGCTTTTGGCATGATGATTCTCAAGTCTCATTTAGCTTTTTTCCCTTTTTTATAGTACATAATACTTATATTTATTCTTCTTGAATATTTGTTCTTCTTGATACGTGAATTTGTTACGTGTAAACAGTAAACAATTTTGAGGGAAAACTGGCTAATGACATTTTCTGATACTGTGACTGGAATTCAAGTCTTGTTTCAGGCCTTTTAATTTGGCAAGTTCCTTTGCAGAGAGGAGAGCGGAGGGCTGCTCGGTGCCTGTCCTCTGGAGCGCCCCACGGCGCTGCCCTGCGGGCGGCTCGCCGCGCGTGCCTCGGATCCTGCTGCGCTCTGCACGTCGGGGGGCCGCGTGCTGGTGGGCACTGAAGGGCTGTGCAGTGCACCTGCTCCAACCTGACCCCCCTTCGAAGGCACGGGAGTCTTTTCAGCCCCCTCTCTGGGCTGTGGGGTGCCGCTCGGCCGCCCTGCCGTTGTCCCCAGTGCCCCTCAGGGCTGTGACCGTGGCAGGTGCCCGGCCCCTTGCTGACCACTGACCAGCAAGGCCAGGAGCTTGTGCCTGGCAAGGGCCAAGGGCTCGAGGGTATTTAGTGTAAAGGTTTGCCAAATGCTCAGAGGATGTTGAGTATTTAATAGAACAGAAGGAGTGGTAATGAAGAATGGTGTTATCTGCTGAAATAATTGAGGATCTGAAACAAATAATATAGTAAGTGCCTTAATTTGAAGTTTGCAAAGCCTCACATGGATCTGCATTAGAAATCTGGTGGCCTAGTTCCTAAGTTTTGTCTTTCTACAGGAAAAAAGAAGCCTAAGGTATGGGGCAGTCAGAAATCTTGTTTGCATTTGTATGTGGTTGGGCGAAGGGCAGGGCCGGTTACACATTGCTCGAGCAGAGCCATGATGTTATTAACAGCTCTTTTCAAGTAATGCGTGTGAGGAATTTGGTTTGTGTGACAAAATGTTTGATTTGGAACAGTTCTGGCTTTCAAGAAAAGATGTGAGATTGGAAAATTAGAAAATAATTGCTTAAGAAATTATGAAACGCTGCTTAAGGCACTTGCTAATGTGTTTGTCTGAGGCATTGAATTAATTCTTAAATAAGAGTAGCATGACTATAGAAAAATCAGATGTATGGTGTTTACTGATACAAACTAATGGGTTTATTAGAGTTTGAAATTGTTATAATGCCGCAGTTGTAGCCAAAAAGAAAGCAGCAATCCCTGGGGCTGCTCAGTCCCTGGCTGTGAACATCTTGTGCCAGTCGGGCTTCACTGCATAGCTCAATGGGCATACATTACAGAAAGCCTGGGAATGCACCTATTATTTCACAACACAAATGAACAGGAGCAAAAGATGGAATTGTGTTATGACACGTGATCACAGCTCAGAATATGTCTGTTGATGTGGAAAGCAGCAAGCAGCCCAGTTTCCAAGGGAAAACAGTGAATAAGGGCCTGTGCAGCTCTGAGTGAGGTGGAGCTGGGCTGAAACCTCAGGCTGTGCCAGTGGGGGCCGATGGATTTTGGCAGTGGAGCCATTTGCAGGGAGAGAAGCCTGTGACAGAGGCTCAGCAAGCACCGAGCGACACCTCTGGAGAACCGCAGGCCTTGGGAGGTTTGGATGCAAGTGTAGAAATGCCTCAGACACACTCACTGCTTTGTCACACTTAGCACTGTTCCCAGCGTACAGACCCAAACTGGAACCCTCTGACACTGAGGAAGTGTTTCTACTTCGTTTTAGAGGGCTTTCCAAGTGTCTATTGATCAGTGTTCCCTAACAGCACAGAAATAATGTGTCTAATTTAACTGGCCACATGGAAGAGTATAGAAAAAACATTAGTTATCCCTTGAAAGGCTTGGAACATCGATAGGAGGACATAACATTAATGACTTTCCTATACACGAGCTTCAAAAATGTCTAAATGAGGAAGAAATTACAAATTTATTTTCCTATAATTTCAGCAGTTGTCTTGTTTTACTGCACCAGTAAAGCATTAAGCAATGAAATGTCACACAAGGAGTATTTTCGTGATAATTTGTCTGACATGCAAAGCATATGAAACAAAAGAGGAAAAGATGGAAATGTGGGGTTTAGTCATTTTGACAAATTTAGTGATTTTTGCTGGTGAAGTCTGGCTGAGAGTCTGCTGCCTCTGCCCAAACTATTCTAAATATTGCTGTTTGCTGAGTGGCTCACTCTGCAGGAATAGCTTTGTGTCTCAGTTCTGGTCTTTACCCTGAATGCAGGTTGCTAATTTTGCAGTAATTTATTAACATAAATAAATGTGTAGCAAAACAAAAGCTACTGATCATAGCAATTTTTTTTTTTTTAATAAACAGGATAAATACCAGGTCTCCAGAGGTTTGTGGTAGCAGTTGTGGTTGGGAAGGAAGGATTATTACCCATTCCCTTCCTGTGGTTGTGCAGTATCAAAGTGTGCAAGAGTTTTAGGTTGGTTTCATTCTATTCCACCTTTTCCAGATAAACAAGAGAGACAAAGATATAAAATCTGTTTTCTGAATGAAGCAAAACTTCTCTGAATGACCCACTGTAGTGCCTTGCAGCCTGACCCATCCTGTGATTCTGTGCAGCATTTATCCTAACATTTGAAAAAGGCTCCCATCTCTCATGAGGAGGCATGTTTTCCTGTGCTGCAAGTCATTTCTGTACCACTGTTCAGAGACATCCATGTTCTCTGTCTTCAGACTACAGGGTCTCTCTTACACCTGCCTTTAATAAGCATAGGAAAACTGTGCTATAAGTAATAATCAGCATCTGAAAAGCAGATTCAGTTTATTCACATAACCAGGGCAGTGAGAGGGCAAAGGTTTGCTCAGGTCACTGACAGGGAGGGGCATCAGGTTGTCCAAGGGGGAACATCAGATGATATAAATAACCATGGCAGGTGTAAATCTGCCTTGTACAGTGTTGGGGCTCATTGTGAGCGTGTCTGTAGCCAGTGCAGGTACTCTGTGTGCCAGTGGTGAGCTGGTCCATGTCCCTGGAGAAGGCTGGGACAGCATGTGTTTGTGGGGATGACTTGCTATTCTGGAAATTATGGCAAATAGGGCTACTCCGAGACTGGGCCAGAACTCGAGTGGCCTTCATAATAAAAGTTCATAGTTAGTGGCTTGACCTCTCACTTTAGGGCAGTCTGTGGGGTTTGGACCACAGAGGAAAGGAGGTCTGAATGGGTGGGTAATATGTTGGAATGTCAGGAACAAAGTCCTAATGACCAGGAAATGTATGGATCCTGGGGGGTGGGAGAAGACAAAGTAAATCATAACTTCAATGTAAAAAAACAATCAAACCAACACATACAGAAAAAACAAAGCCAACAACAACAAAAAAACCCAAACACCTAAGCCCACAACAAAACCACAAAGCCCTCAAAACCCCCTGACTTGTTTTGCAAGAATTTGTATCTCTCTCAGCTAATTACAGTAGTGGCTTACTAAGTCAGGCTCAGAAGGCTGCAGCCTAAGCTGCCTTGCATTCGTGAAAACATCTCCCAAAAAGATGGAGTATTTCTGTATTGATTCATTTCCTTGTGAAAGCAGCTGCAGTTATAAATCCCACATTTAAATGTTACTGTTACAGTCCTCTCTTATGCAAATTGTCTTCTAAACAACAGTTGCTGTAAGGTCAGATCACTGTAAAGCTTCCTGTCCCCTTAATGGAGAGGGACCAGGTAAGACTTTGAAAATCCCTCAGTTCCAGGGCAGGAACTGTCTGCACCAGCTTTAGGTCCTGATATAGATGATGTGTATGACACAGATGAGGAGAAAAACACCTCAGTGCCTTGTCACCTTTTGCTGCCAGGCACACCTTGCCCAGTGGCTTGGTGTTCTGCTGGTGGTGGCACCCAATCCTCCCCTGAGACAGGTGCATGGACACAGGTGCTCCAGGTTACAGGAGTCGGATCCCCTGACTGATACAATACATGGGAACTTACTTAAGGGGAGGGACTGTTACATGCAGGGAGGCATGGAGAGAACATGGTATGAGTAACATCTGGAAGGTGTTATGATATTTTTGATTCTGTAATTATACTTTTAGGTTTGACAAGCAGCATTTTCTCCAAGACCATATATACTACATAGAACTGAAGTTCAAGATTGGGGTAGGGGAGAAGAAGTTATGTATCTCTGCTTCAGATGTTGCTTTACCCTATTTCCAGTTGCCTGCCCCAGAACTTAAATATTGCTGAAGTGCTAATGGCTTTAAAGCTGGAATTAGCACTTCCTATCAGTGGCAGTGGCTTTGCAGTTCACCAGCCCCCCTGCACTTGCTGTCCTAAGGGCAGAGAGTGTCAGTCTCTGCACTGGGACTCTTAGGCTGAATCAGAGCTGGTTCTGCTGCTCACACTTTGGACCTTCACCCAAGGGGTGCATTTTCCCTGGACTCATCTCTAAGCAGGAGCAAGGATCCATTTCTGGTGGTACCTTCATTTAGCTTTTGGGCAGTAGTGGGAGAACACTGCCTGTGTGTCAGGGACCTCAAAGCTGTATGCAGAAGGAAGGGATGAAAAAAATAATTTGGAGGCTGCTATTTTCTCTGAAAGTGCAGAGCAGCTGCTTTGCTGTAAATTCATATTGAGTAGTAATTTCTCTGTGTAGACAGGGGGTATTCTTCTACGTATGGAAATGATTTTTTGAGGAACAAAAAAAAAAAGTAACTTCAGTGTGTTTGAAAGAGTGAGAAAAATCTGAGCTAAAAAATTTGAATACTTGGAAAATTCCAACTTAAGTAAACCTAAATCCTGAACCAGGTTGTGAAGCTGGAGGCAGTCACATAGCAGGCATTCCTTAGAATTTCTAGTGCACCAGAACACTGTTCCTTTAACCATGAGCCAACACAATACCACTTGCAGTGTCTGTAAATCTTCAGGGGTGCAGTGGATATTAACAGGCGCGTAAGATGCTGTGTCTCTCTACTGGCCAAGCTGGAAGGATGTGTTCCTTAGCAAGGGTGATGGAGTGGAGAAGTATGGGGAGCCTTATCCAAGGTGTGTGTCTCCCTCAAAGCATATCCAGTGATGAATGTTTTCCAGGGGCCTTGGATCTGTCCTCCGTCTTCATCCTTTCTCCCAGGTGAGAGATACCACCTCATGAACTCGTTCCCTGCCAGGCTTCCAAAGAGCACCCAGGAGTGCCAGGATGCTAGGGCTAGTCTCAGCCATGTTTAAGTGTTTTCTATCTCCTAATTCTAACATAAGTGTTAAAAATGTCGTTCTTTGACCTGAATCCCTTGGTTTCTGATTGACAGAGATCAACAAACCAAGAATGTTTACTGAGTTGCCAAGATTTAATTGATAAATTAGGTGCTTTGCAGTGAAATGCAAAGTCTGTTCCTTCTGAGCAGTGTCACAAAAGCTCCGGTTCACGTGTTTGGGTCATTTGTTAGTCACTGCGGTTCTGTGCTGTTCTCCTTCAGGACTTGAATTTAGAAGTGGGCATCAATCCCTCTCTACGGAAGAGATGCACAGGCGAGACTGTGTGTGTTCCTCTGAGTCCTAGGAAGTCTCCTTACCCTGACTTTGCAGTGCTGCTGACAGTGAGCCAGAAGTTGCTTGGCTTTCAGTTAATGTCATTACATAACGCTGCTCCTTTAATACGACCTTTAGCTCGGATACATAATTTGGAGAAATAGTCCTGCATTTACTTTTCAGTTAGTATTCTGGAGCACACCCCAGGAGGATGACTGTCATTTATTACTCTTCCAAGCATAGGACTTCATGAAGGCAATTTTTTAAAGAGCGTGAGCTATTAATTATGCTGAGAAAAGAATATGTTCCTTGGAGCAGCCCATCCGCAGAGACACATTTCCTCCTTGTCTCTGGTGCTTGTTTTCTAGGACACACTAGGAAGAAAGCATGAGATTTCCCCATAAATGCTTCTTACTGGTAGATGCTTTTGCCATTTTGGTATCCATGTGGCTTCAAGGGAGTTGCACTTTCGAGGAACTGATTACTGCACTAAATGACAACAGCTCTGTTGTGGTATCACAGTGAGTTCCTGGAGGTAGATGTCACCATTTTGTTATGAGATCACTCAGGGTGTGCAGTTAGTCCTTGGGTTTGAGTTGCGGCTCCGTGGCCATGAGAGTACTTGGTCTGTCTGCAGAGTGTGGCCTGCCTGCAGCAGTTCCCTGTGCAGCACATGCCCAGGTAAGCTTGAGTCTTCCAAGGCGTGCCAGCTGCAGGTCCCACACGCCTGTCCCCATGCCACACGTGCCCTGTCCCTGGCCTCCACCTTACTGACCTGTGTACAGTGAAACCCGAGTTACTGCTCTTCTCAGGAGTCTTCCTTTTCCTGAAGCAATGCGTTAGCCTTTGCGTAGTGTCTCGGCTCTTACCCTGGAGGGTGGTGCCATTGAGACAGGGAGTCCTGGAGCCCCAAGACTGTATGTAAAAGGCGCCTTTGAAGCTGGTGCATCACAGTGGAAAGGGGGCAGGCAGACTGAGGCAGAAGTGGAGTCAGCTGCGACAGCACAGTTTGCTTTGGCTCCTGGAGCAGCAGCGTATCCGTGAGGGTTGCAGGACGGAGCTGTCAGGCAGGGCCACTGGTGTGGCTGTGCCTGCCCCAGCCCCGCAGCACCAATCGATGGAGCCACCGGAGCCCCGAGCGACGCCTCGTGCCGCAGGGATCCTCCCTCCTGCGCTCCCCTCGCCCGGCTCCTTCCACACACCAGAACAATATTTTGAAATTTATGGAAAATTAATTATCGATTACAGATGTGCCCTGGTTCAAGGAAGGTAAAAACGAATGGATGCATTTACGATGAGGGACGTAATCCGCTTTGTGAAACTGATTGTCTTTTGCTCTGCTCCTGCCCTCCCTCTCTTCCCCTTCTCTTTCCTCCTGCTCCCTCCCCCTTCCCGTACGCTGGGTAAGAGACAGGCCTGATAAAGTGGGAGAAGCAAGATTGGTTTTCTAAGGGCACCAGGCCCTTCATGACCAGGTAAATCATGGGCTGTCTGGCGCTGGGGCTGGGTGATGACCTGCTCCCTGTGCCGCGGCACCGCACCCCCCTGCGGGACGTGATGATGTGCACCCGGGCGGCTGCGGGGGGCTGCAGTGAAGGTGAAACTGTCATATCGATCTTTTTAGCACTAAAATATGAGCCACTTTACTCCGCTCCCCGATGCTGTGATGTGAAAAATAATAACTCGGATCCAAATTAAAAATATTGATCTCTGGAAGGTGTTGAAAGTAAATAAACACCTTCCGAAGTTTTCGGGTCAGCCAAGAAATGGTATTCAGCAATAAATGTGTCGGCATGTCAGAATCCAGGGTTCTTGATCTGTTTTTCCTTTCGAATTGATTTTTCATTACTTACTTCCTAAAAGTGTTGGAATTTGGTCTTCTACCGTTAAATCCCAGTGTTTGGGCAAATTATTTCTTTGGGGCTTATGAGGTGCTCCTAATCCACTCGCTCATTGATTGATTGATTTTTGACTCAATAAACTTGCATTACCCTTGCTTTATTTAAGGCTTCCATCATAATTTTTTGTACATTTAGGCTTGACTTTTTTATTTCCTTCTAACAGATGAGCTGACATTGGTCTATCAAACATGTGGGAAAACAATTGCCACAAGGTTAATTTTATTGCTAGCTCCATGCATTTTAAGTAGGTGCCAGGTATTTTCCACTGCAGGCTGATAAATTGCAGTTGAACCACTAAAGCATAAGAATGAACAGAAGCACTGTAACAACAACAGAAACCCCATGGAAATGGATCACAGCGCATAAACATTAAATGGATTATTTTTGCTTCATTGGTTTAACTTCATTTTGCATCTGACCAGCAATAGGTACGTGACAGTGTAATGAGCTCTTTAACTGGGACTCGCTCGTGCCCGGAGGCTGCAGCATTCTGAACTCTTGGGGTGACGGTGTTTAGGTATTTTTAGTTAGTGGAAACAGTAAAATGCAGTCACACCTGCATTTTCAAAAAGTCATTTTCTCTTGCAGAGCAGCCAGTTGAGTTTTTGATATCGAAATGTTCTTCTGAACTGATCTGTTGATGTTGGTGTTCTCTGTCAGCATTCACGAACCTCCTTTGGAAGCTGTTCCAGTGATGGCAGGGTGGGAAAGGCACAATGGGCACGAGAGTCACTTCTTCCATGAACAGAGAGAGAAGTTTGGTCAGCGTTAGAAAAGCCCCTGAAGCAGTTCAGTGTGTGCCGCAGAGCCTTCGTGCCTGCCAGCTGCCCCGAGCCAGGGCTCACACCTTCGCACATTTCTGTGCACGGAAGCTCCCATTTTGCAGTGTTCCTTTCCTGGATTTACTAGCCAGAGCCTGACAGTTCAGATATAGTTAAACTCGTGTGTTTATTCTGTTCAATTCAAGGAGACATGATCAATTAAGAGGAATAAAACTGGAGCTCCATAAATTACTTGATGGAGCTGATGGTTCTGTTCACTTGCCACTGTAACTGCATCTCATCAGCTAGGTTTGGCCTTTGTTCACATGTAGGAGTTTGATTGAAATTCCTGGGGTTCATACTATCTCTTAAATTTTTGTTCTTAAAGTCTGCATCTGTTGGTCTGCTATTCCTGTGCACTAAGGGTGCTCCCAGCGCTGCAAGGCTTGCGTGTAAGAATCTGTAGGTATCACCAGCCCACAGTTGTTCCCCATGTCCTAGGAAAACTGGCTGTATGTTTCATGTACTTTCATATCACCTGTAGGGAGGGGAAAAGGAGGAGAAAAAATGGGATTTTTACTAATGTGAATGTTGTAAATGCAGTTTGTAACCCTGGCATTATTCTCTTTGTGTGTGCTAAATAACAAAGATCCTGTGCTTATTTTCAGGGACATTTTTTGACTGTGGGTTAATGAATATTCTTAGAGTTTGATCATAAAATGTCCAGTTCAATAATTTAAAAAAATGGTAAGGGGGCAGCTCTGTAAGAGTGTAGGCCAAGAAAACAGTAAATTAGTAAAAAAACCACAGGTTCATGTGCTACATAGAGATGGAGAGCAGGAAAGAATTCCCAACAGTCTTTAAATGTTCTTTCCTTTCTTCATAGCTTTGCAGTCATCGTGCTGTGGGCATCTTTGACAGCTGTATTTAGCACAGCAGCACTTTTCTCCTTTCCTATTCAGGAGTATTTCCAAGTGGAAAAACAGTATTAGGTTTTGTTTTATCTTGGAAACTAAAGACAGTCCAGTCCCACTAGGTATTTGGGTATTTTGCTCTATTTTCAAAAATGTTTTTATTTCATTGGCAAAAAAGAGAATTTTGAACATCATCCTCCTGACACCTGATAATACCAGTGCCTGGGTTAAGAGATTTCAGGGCAGGAGCATCCACAGCTGCTGCAATGCTGTGGCAGTATCTTGGTGAACTCACGTTGCCCTTAGCAAACTTCCCCTGGTTGTGATATTAAAAAAAGTCAGTAGCTGTTTAGGGACTGCAGGTTACGTTCAATTTGTCTGTTTAAGTTAAGATCAGTGTTTTGCCCAGATTGTCTTTTAATTCAATCACTTGTCACTAGACTTTCCTAAAGAGTAAGAAAAATATGTAACTGACAGGCTGGCAAAGGTTTGACCAAGTGTATTGTAGTTGGACCATATATCAGGGGAGAAGACAAATATGATTGAGTGCTGTGTCATAGCACCACGCGTAGGAAACAAATACTCTGCACGAAATCTATTGGTGAGCAAACTGAAAAATTGTTAAGCTCTTAAAGAGCTTAAAGGCTTGTTAGCATTTTCTGACAGAAACCCACTGAAGCAGAGAACAGAAAAAGAAAGAGTCAAAGAGTCACAATGGCTGATTGGGAATGCAGATTTGTGGTTCTGTTCAGCATCCAGCTCCATATGGGCCCTCGTGCTGGGACTGGGACTGGGACTGGGAGTGGGACAGCAGTGTCTCCTGGCGCCTGAGAGCCTCTGTGCTCCATGTGCTGAGATCCTCTACAACTGCACAACTGGCACCTGTGCTCAGAGGTTCATCATGTTCCCGTTTTCAAATTGTAGGAAAGTCATAGTAATTTTTATAAAGTACAGCTGTTCTTGGTAGGTGTTTGGATGGGTTCTGCTGAAGGGGCTAAACCCATAGGGTTCAGCCATGTGCTGCCTCATTGAAAAGGGTTTATTTGCCCGAAGCCGGTACCTGATGTCAACAGCTTCTCATGGAGCCACCAGCTTAGGACAAGGATCCTCCATGACCCAGATGAAGCCCTTCCTTACTGCAGATGCTAAATGAAGCAAATATGCATAGGAGGTATGAAGATCAGGTGAGATTAATAATCTGTTAATGCAGTTGGATTTCCTTACCTTCTCACGGTTTAATAAAAGCCCCGTAGAAAAAAAATCAACTCATACTAGATGTAATATTAAAAGGATAAGTTGCTTTCAAACAGAACATTGATGAGGATAAACAAATACCTATGTAATGTTGGATTTGTTCCTGCTAATCAGTGTTATTTCTTTAAAAGCTTGCAATTTGAAGAGCAAAGTGAGGTTGAACACTTTTTTTACCTTCAACAGCAAAGGTGTATTTTAACAATTGTGAATGAATCTGTAACTTGGGGTGAGTTTTAACCAAGGCTTCCTCCATTCTTTAGGCACTGAAATCAGTGATAATTAATAAGCTTTGTAAAGCCAACACGGGCCAGCATGTGCATGATAAATGGAGCTATTATTGTACGTAGAGAAACAATTAATGTCTCACTCCACGTGGTGGGATGTCCACTAACACACCCTCCTAGTAACGCGAACCAGAAGAGCTGTAGTAGCACATACACAGGTTTTAGGTGAGGAGCAAAGCAAAGTGTTCTAATAATGTATTCAGGCACTAATTTGGAAGTTGTGTTTTCCATTCTTTCCTTCCAGCCAGTGGGTAAGGAGCTCTGCTCTGCTCAGGAGGGTTAGAGAGCTGTCCTCACCCATACCTGGGCAGAGCCACGCTCGCTGCCCTGCCTCGAGGGAGGAGCTGGATGCTTGAGGAGAAATGTCTCATTCAATTCTCTTAGCATGTTACTCCTCTTTAGTATATGTTCTATGGATTCACCTATCTGTAGAATCCATGTAGCATCACATTGTCAGCACTCACATCTGGATTCATTTTTGGTGCTGCAGGACAGGGAAATATTTGAAGAAATATTTGAAGCTGTTGATGCAGATACTACATAACGTTGTCAGTGGTCATAATATCACTGTGGTGTGAGAACAGTGTTACTTCGTATTTCCTAATTCAATTTAAAAAAACAACAACAAAACCAAAACACGCGCACACACAAAAACCCCCCACCAACCAGAAAATGTCTATTTAATTTCCTCTTTCAATTTCTTGGAGAAGAGTACTCGAGCACTCCCTCCTACCAGATCCAGGCTTCCATATGCCCTGGGAGCAGCCAAGGCTTCGTGCCTGTCACTGACGCAAGAAGGGAAAGAGTAAAGCAATGCTTGAAGGTACCCGGGGAATCGCAGAGCAGCAGTGGCCTCACTTGTTTGACATGCTTTCTGGGCAATTTTTTTGAGTTAGCAGTTTGGTTCTGTTTTGGTGCAGAAGCTTTATAATTTAAAGTTTTCCTAATTATCAGAGCAACATGTAATTAACTCACTGTAGCATTCCTGTAGCCTCCCACTTCTGAACGTCATCATCCCAGTTTTGGATCTGCAGATATCCCTGCAGGAGGAAGCTGCTATTTTTCATTAACAGCAAATGGCACTGGGGACTTGGGTTTGAGCTGTGCCACAGCAGTGGTTCCTGCATGCAAGGAGTAGCCAAACCTACCACGTGCCATTCCCTCAGCTTGCCATAATTTTAATTTCAAAATTGTTTGTGCTACAGTTAATGCATGTAATTTAAAAACATAAACTTCTTTTTAGAGTTCAGTTGTTTCTTTTTATTTTCTTAATTATTGTGAAATATTTGTCATAGTCTTTGGTTACCCTTTCAGGGTTCTTCTTTAGACAGTTCATCTAAGAAAATCTGTGGGTTGATAGATTTTCTGATTAAATACTTGAAACACACTACATGTTTTAATTGTCCTGAGATCCATTTTTCTTGAGAGTCTGTGGCAATGTACAGTCTGCTATTTAGAAACACTGATTGATGAATTCTGCTGTAATTTAAACTAAAAGTTAATAAGACAGGCCTACATGGATCTGATGCAAGTTATTAGACCTGTAAGGCACTTTAATATATGCCATTTATTATTCAAAGAAGTGCAAGCCAAAAATGTTTCATGTGCACTAATAAAAATTCAATATAATTATTTCAGAGAACTTCAGGAAATGCAAACGGTCAGATAAACTGAATTTATTAAACAATATCCAGTGACAGGAATGTTGATGGACCTCTCAGGCACTGCTAGGGGCTGGTGGTACCTTTGCAGTAGGAATTTGGAAGTGCTGAAACTTCCCTTGCAGAAGTTGTTTTCTGCTGTTCCTTATCTTTGAGTTAAATCCATGACATACAGTGTTTTATTTTTGCTATCTGCTTCAAAAGATCAAATATTGATGGCTCTGTCCAGTGTTTTGCCTAAATTGCTGTGGATTTCTATATCCTGGAGTTAGAGATGAGCTCAGGTAACAATGGCTCAGCTGCACTTTCAGCTGGTCAGACTTGAAATCCAAACCCACTATGGCTGTCTCATAAAGTTTAAGGTTTTCTATTATTAAAATCTTGCTTTGAAATAATAAATGACTACAGGCTGTCACAGCAGGGTCTGGAAAGGCCAGCACGTAGAATGGGCTGAGATTTCATCTGAGCGTAGTTGAGTTTTATAGATCTATTTATGAGATCCAATACTGTAATGATGTAATTTTACTTGTCTAATAAATGTAGCTGTACAACGACGGATAGCAAACATTTCTATTGTGACCAAAATCCTTTAAACTGCAGCCACTTTGATCTCAGAGCTCATGCTATTTAATAAATGCTGGCCATTCTTCTAACAATCACAATTATTTAAAGGGTTTTCAAAAGGGATAGAGCAAATCAAATAAAACAATTACTGTTGTATCTCATTCTGAAGTTAAGTGTATTTTTTATGTGGGTCTTGTTTAGTGTCTCCTCCCAGTTTTCATCCATTATCACAATAATTGAGTTTGTAGCTGGAATTAAATTTATCAAATTGTGTTATCCTCTTTTGAAATTGGATAGGTATCCTGGCAGTGGGAGCTAGAAGTTAATCTGCTTTGCTAAAGCCTCCAGTGGCACAGCGGCAACAGGATTGAGAAGGCTCAAACATTTTCCTGTCACCCTGGACACGATGTAATTTCTCCTCAATCCCTTGTGCAAATAATGACATTTGAATCGAGCATTAACAGGCTTAATTACTTTAAAATTGTCATTTTAATTTACACTGATATAGTATTGATCATACAAGCAGAGATTAAGCTGTTCACTGGAGCAGATGATGGGGAATTAAACATTAAAGGGTCCTCGTGGGGCTGAGAGGCCGCCCAGAGAGTGCCAGGAGAGGAATGATATTTCTCTGTAATGAACTGGCGGCATGCAGGGACATGAATCTTTGGCCTACTGGAAAAAGGGAAATAATGGGGTTTGGGAAGCATTTGCAGGTTATTCATTCGCTGCCATGCACCAATTCTCCAGTGATTCATCCACCTCACCAACATTTATTTATCTAGCAAATTCAGGAGCTCTGACCTTTCTGCTAAGTACATTTAACATAAGACGAAGTGGAATATTTCAGGTGTAACTTTTTACAAATATTAGTTATTGTTTCTTATTTCTGACTAATATTAAACAGAGTTATTTAATCTGCCATCCATACTTGCGCCCATTTGTGCGACTCATGATGAGCAGATGGACTTCATAAAGAGATCCAGGTATTGTGGGACTCGATGAGGTCCTCAAAGTCCTTGACCTCATTTAGTTACAGTCTGATTTCCTTCTCTGACAAACCTGAATTAAAGTTAATTTAAGACAAGCTGAGATGAGTTTATGTGGGCGATTATACAGCGTGTAATAGTAAAAATGACAACTAATCCTTGTAAAGCCTCTAACCTAAAAATGTCACCACCCTGGAAGGAAGTATGGTTTAAAAGTCCTAGCAGATATATATGGAATACTTTAAGGCCAAAAATTTCACTTTGGTGATTTGGACTTGCCTAATAATTTGTTTGAAATGTGGTGAGGAAACAAGTATTGCTATTTTGATAATGTGCAGTGTAAAAACTCAAAATTAAATGTGCGTGCTAAATTGTACAAAATCAATGTTGTGTTTTCATATATAGAAGCAAGTTTACTTTTTCCCCCTATCCTGAGCTAGTAAGTAGTTTTCCTTATGCCTTGTGTTTTAGTTTTATCAGAGAAAACTATAACCAGCAGTGTAACAATGTGGGATAGTGGGTGAGTCAGGGTACTTGCAGTCATTGCAATTCAAAATCAAGTGTCTCCTTTCTGAAAATGGAAGTTTGCCATTTAAGAGAACATAGGGCCAGATCACACCCTTTGACTTGAGGTGTTAAATTCTTTTCAGTTGGCAACTATGTAAGTTCTTGAGGAAGTCCACTGAAGCCAATAGCATCTGTGCATTTGTTGGTGTGGCTTCCTTGGGATGTCATTCCTCTTGCATGTAATCAAGGGACTGATCCTTAAAAGTGAGGAAGGTGATGCAACACGGAAAGCTGAATTTTCTCATTGCTTACATTTTTTCACTTGAAGCAGGAAAATGCATTGAATAAAAATGTAAACTCTTGCTAGATCCAAAAGGCATGGGGTTAGGATTCCGCAGTACACAAAAGTGATTTGTGCTTGGGGTTTTAAGAAAGCTGTCTTTGAAAACTAAATAAAATTTGTGCAAGCCTTTTATCAGAAACAATGTTCTGGCTGGGATTTGAGAAAGGGTCTGTGGGTTTGGTTTTCTGTAATTACAGACTTAAGAACATACTTGCTTACTTTCAGTTCCTTGTGGGTTTGAGTGCTGTTTTAGGTCTAGTAGCTTTTGCTTCAAAATGTTCCTGTTTTCAGTGAAGACGGAAATGCTGGAACCTGCCCTGCAGGTGAGGAAGGATGTGCAAGGTGAAGTGGAGTATGGCTTCCACTCAAAGGGAGTTGCAAGGAAAGGGCATTGTGTGGCTGAGGTAGAGAAGGAGGATGTGCAGGCACACAGCTGCTCCCAGCAGAACATCCCATCTGAGAGCTCCCACTGCCTCCCGGGGTCTGTCCTTGTGTCCTTCTGCAGACTGTCCCCGTGTCCTCCCATGATCTGTCCATGTGTCCTCCCCAGGTTTGTCCCTGTGTCCTCCTGGGGTCTGTCCTTGTGTCCCAGCACGTGGCTGAGCCTGGGCGGCTCCCCGACAGTTCTGCTCCTGGAGCAGGAAGGAACAGTCTATCTCCAGTTCTTTGTAGGCTAATGTATCGCTGCAGACAGTGGTATAGACATCTGAAATATAATTAAATGGCAGGAATGCTCTATTTGTCTAAACAAGACAAAGCATGGAATGGGTTCATTTGACTTGAAACACGTAATTAGCATAACCCTTCTGGATGCTTGTTTTATCATTTGCAATATAGAAAAAGATTGATTATCGTACTGTACCTTTTGAATGTCATTAATAGAATTGTTTTGTCCACTTGATTAATATGTTGCCTCAACCTCAGAATAATCAGATTAAACTAGGTTGCCTTGTTCCTTCTGACTTGGAACATTCCTATTTCCATGCACCAATTTCTCACAAAGGGCCCACATAAATTGTCTTTGGTGCATTTTGTCATCTCCAATGTTTCAGCATACATCCAATGGGGAATCTCTCCTGATACTATGGAATGGGTGTTGCTATAGAAATGGATTTTATAAGCTGATTAACTACTCTTTTCTAAGTTTAGATAGTGGGGAGGTAGAACTGGGGTGTTTTCATGACAGTTCCTGTAACAAATCAAGCCTCTGGTGTCCACATACTCTAAAATTTATCAGATATTTTAGGTATTATTTCCCACCAGGGATCTCCATTTTTGAATGTGTGAGCCATAAGACATTAAGGGTTTGTTTTCATTTTTGTCTTATTTTCTAAACCAAACCAATTACACAAAACCCTGAGCCTTGCTCTTTGCAGGAGCCAGTACTAAAGGTTTTCAGTTGTGTGATAACATCTAATATTCATGCTTGTGATCTGTCAGTTGTTGGCTGCATTAAATCAGTGACATCCCAGCAGCTGAACGGGCATTGCAGCACTGATATTGTCTCATCCCAGTTAAAGGAACGTTTCTGTTCATTGAACACATGTGTTTCAACACACTTAGGAGCGAAGTTAGTCTATCAGAACTGGACCAGGTTGAGCATAGGGCCAGTCACTGCAAGGCAAAGGCCAGACCCTGAGTAAGGTGTGTGCCTTGTGTGAGCTCTGGGAGAAGCTGCATCTCCTGAGCAGGGCAGAGAGGACAGAGGGACACAAAGCTTTCCCTCTCTGTAGGGAAGTGGTGCGTGCTGTGAGTACAGGGCGGATGTGTACACACACATTTCCTGTAAGAGATATAAAGATGCATGAAGATTCAAAATGTCTTCACAACAATATGTGAATGAAGCACAAACTTATGCTCCAGAATTAAGATTTAAGTTTCTGTCTACCTGGGTCAATGTTTGAGGTTACTAAGTGTTTGAGTCATTGAACTTTAAGACTGCATTCATCACAGCTTCCTAGACTAATATAAATTTCTTCCCATTAAGTCAATAAGCGTGGTTACATCAGACAGCAGCACTGTCTAGAAACTAAGATTAATGTCCATCATAAAAGTGACATGAAGAGACAACTTGTTTGATTTATACAGACTATTTTTGTCTTCTCAATTTTAAAATAAAATTCAAATTATTACTTCTAGCAATATAGAGGTTTTCTTTCTCCCTTCCACTGTTACTGAAACATCCCTTTCAGATGGTGGCTTTTGATAATCAAGGTGTGAGCCTGTAGGATGAAAAGCCCTTCCTGTAGGTGGACTAACAGCACAACTGATAGACAACTTTCCACTTCTTTGAAAGAGCCATTTTTTTAGGCCTTTTAATTTACCTGTTTTAGTAAGATAGCATCTTCCAGTTTAGGATTGGAAATGGATTCCTATTTGTTTGTGCTCCAGTTGAGATGTAAAAGGACAGTAGTTCTGGTAGTGTGCCCCACTGTAATTCCGGGCTGGAATTCCATCTTGGGTTGTTATTGAAGCTGTCCCAGAGGCCACAGTGCCTTGCTCAGCACCGTCACTGCCAGTTCATGCAGGAGCATTGACATCATCCTGAGCAGGAATACATCTTCAGTTAATTCCATTGGAAACTGTAGTAAAGTCAGGCTTTATTTGCAAGTTTGAAGGCTTTTAGTCCTCATCTACCGTATTGCCTTTTATCAAATTCCATGGGATCAAGGAGCATCAGCTTTATTTATCCAGTTGACTTTTTGTTATTGATGGATCAGCTTCAGAAAGGGCCTCACGATTCTCTGCTGTTCTTGAAATTCTTGAATGTATTTTCTTTACCATTCACTAGCTCAAAGCTAGAAAATAATAGTAATATGGTGGTGATAGCAAGGTCAAAAATAGTGTTTGATCAAGGTAGTGGTGACAGACTAGTAAATTCAGCAATCTTAACTCACTTTTCATATGCTCTATAGAGTCCTTTGGTTTTGTTTCTTGTAAATTTACTCTTTTTTTAAAGTCAGGGATAGGTATTGAAGTGCTGCCTTTGTAGGCAAGGCCCCCACCATGAAGATGGTAAAGCCTTTGGGTGCAGCTGTTACTGTTGGTTTTGGCTCAACGCTGTGGATTCCCCTATGGCAGTTCAGCAGCTGAAGTTTGATCTGAGACTTCCAAAGGTAAAGCATTAATAGAAATGATGAGTTGCAGTTCCAAGCAAGATATGGCAAACATGTTTCTAACAGGTCCTTCCGGAACTGTTTGTGGTGTTTCCTCTGTGCAATGAGCTCTTGCAGCAGGGAGGGTGGCATCCTTCCAAGTTGCCCCTACCGTGAGGCTGCCTTTCTGCTTCAGGATAAATCCGAACTGAGGTGCCAGGCAGCTGGCAGGTGTGGGCCCACCCATCCTGGTGCCAGTGTTCATCTCCACGCTCTCAGCAGGGTGAGCAGGTCAGGAGATGTGAGCAGCATTTGTGCTCACTGTTCATGCAGTGTCTGTCACAGAGGGGCAGCCTCACAGAACGAGTTCCCTGTACGTCAGCAAGTGTCTTACCTGCATCCACAGCGGTCCTGGAGTTTTCTTTTCCTAGCATAATGCAATGCCCTTGGGATTTCCACGGTGAGAAGATGCCTTTGCTTGGTCTTTTCTTCTCACAGCCAGTGCTCTGGAACTTGTCAAGTCTCCCCACAGTGAAAGAAGGAGGAGGCAGTAGAAACAGGCCATAGCAAACCTTCTATTTCAGGTTTGATAGAATGTTGAGACAAAAGGGCATTAAGGAGTTCTGTTTACTGTGTTACCAGTGAGTCAGAGGGTGACAGTTTCCAGATTCTTCTTGAGTAATTCAGTTGGATTGACAGAATTTCGAGAACAATGTTTTTGTCTGTCATCAGAGCAGTGGAACCTGCCTGTCTGTAACCAGCTTGAAGTGAGTGTGCTAAATACCTTTAGATTGTAAGTAGACAGGAATATGTTCCTTTAAAATATGATTATCTTAAAACATTACTCCACGTAAGCCAGGTATTTGTTTGAGTTGAGATGCAGGCCTGGCGGGTTCAGGGTGCATGAGGAATTCCACCCTTGCACTGAGCTGCAAGTCCAGGCTCCACACTGTGCTAGGAGTTTGCAGGGCTGGTCCCAGCATTTCCCCTAATGCCAGAAATCAGAGCTCAAGCAGGCTACTTATGAATGTACAAAATGTACCATATTATTGAAACTTTAAAAAATCAATTAAAGCTTTTCTGTGATTGTCCACAGACATCGTGTGCTCCATTTGAGTGGCAGTAGGTAATTTGTAAACTGGTTAGGTTCATTGTTGGCCATCTCTTAGAATTGATTGTCCTTTAATTAACTTATCTCTATCATGCATGTAATGTGATTCCCAATAAAAATTACAGGATTTTAATTGAAATTGAAAAGTTATGAAAGGTAGAAGTATAAATAATGTGTATTATATAAATGCTTACTCAAACTCTCGTGGACATTCTGAAAAGATTTTAATAACAGGGCAGGTTTTCCACATGATTTAATTACCAATTGACTTGACTGAGTATTTAGATTAGAAGAGTATAATTTCGTTTATTTCATAAAGAAAAGCTTTACATCTTTATGTCCTTATTGATTTGCCAATACTATTTAATGAGTTTCAGTTCACAAAAGTTACATTAGTTGAAAAACATCTTTGGGATTGGCTCATGCAGCCTTACTTTGGAAATAAAACTGCTTGAAGAAAATGCTGAGGGTAGTTTAAAGTTAATTATGACAAAGTATTGCTCTGAAGTGTACATGAAGAAATACACAGTGACAGCAGGCATTTGGTTATTTTGCATATAATTACTGTATATAATTTCAGGAAAATTAGTTTCTTTTCACTAGTCCTGTTGTTTTCTTAGATTTGCTAAACCAGATATGCTGCACGTGTTTTCATTTATGCACTTGTTTTTAGTTTGCATACACTGAAATTTTTTTTAGGATTCTTCCTAACCCAGTGTTTGGGTTTTTTATGGAACTTTGACAGAGTAAACTTAAATTGTTGCATTATTGCCGCTTTGCTTTATATCACTGTACCTTTATGGAATCAGTGCATCAACTGGTGCAAAAGGGCACAAGAATTTAAAATACCTAATCACATAAATTGTGCTGCTCTTAATTTCAGTGAAGTGACGCCTGTTAAGAGGTACTGGGTTTGGCCCCTTGTTAGCGACAATAACGAATCCCCGGCTGTTCTGCATCCCTGTCTGTGGCCGGAGTGGCAGCGCGCAGAGCAGGGCTGTGCAGTCACTGCGCTCGGCCGGGTCTGTCTGCTCAGAGTCACTGCAGGGCCACGGCTGGTGTTTAGCACCGACTGTATCAACAGCATCACCTAAGAGACAAAAGCTGGGAGAGAGACCTCCTCTTTTCTGCTGTGAAATATTTTGTAGTAAGTTGGAAGAAATCAGTAGAGAATGCTATTCAAATATGGGCAATTCTCGTTGTATTTGTGATTCAGTACATAATGGTGGTGATACAAATAAACCCCAGTTTGTGGTGGTGTTTTTAGAATTTCAGACTTTTTCTGCATGTTGCATGGAAGCCTGAGAACACAGGTGTAGGGAGGGTGTTCAGAAGGGGGTTGCAAGTACATTCCCCTTGGCCCACATACCTCTGCCCTCATGCTCTGTGGTAAGGGACTCCAGGTTTCTCCTGAACGTGTCAGGCAGCTGGTGTTGCTGTCCCAGGTTTCAGTTTGCAGTTCGGTGCACTGAACAAAGAGCTGCTGGGCGGTCTCACCCCCAGCACAGCCATATCTGGGCAGCACCAGGTAAATTCACAGAATGCCACACTGGTTTGGGTTGGAAGTGACCTTAAAGATCATCCAGTTCACCCCAGTGCCATAGACCAAGGTGAGACAGACTGGGTCTCCCGAGACATCAGCCTTAGAAGGCACACACCTTTGTGCTGAATACAGAAAAGAGTATCCTGAAGCAGGACTTTGTGCAGGGCAGTGTGATGAGGGGTCCTACTCACCCTCGTGGTTATTTTTTGTCACGTGATGTGTAGGCTTTGTGCTGGATTCTGGCTTTGGCTCGTGGTGGCATCAGCGCCGTCCCCAGCAGCATTCCTGGATGGCAGGGCTGCCATTGTAGCTCCTGGCTTTGCAGCTGCGTTACACATCTGGCTGTGAGGCTGCTCAGGAGGACTCTTGCACAGGTGCCACGTTGGTGTATCTAGGCCAAAAGCACCAGAGGGGTTTATTAATCCCAGTTTAAGTTACTAATCCCCGCTTCTCCGGCAGATTGCCATAGCATTGTGTTTGCCTTCTTCGTCTCAAGCAAGAGAGAAAACTGATGATTTCAGTGTCCTCAAGGTTGATGCCCTTGCAAGAAGCTGTTCTGTCCCTCAAATCTGTGACCCTCTTTTGAGGCTGTCTTGTTCCACTGCAGTTCATCTTTGTTATGGTAATTTAAAAATTTAACAGGTTTATTAATCCTGCAGAATTTATTATAGTCAAACATGAGATATTATTAAGTTGCTATTGTACAAAGCATTTACCCTCGCTGTTGGAATGACTTGTCCTCTGCATTGGCAGACACAGAAACATTCATTTTGTTTCCTAATTAGGAGAGCTGCAATCAGGAACCATGACAGGGTTCAGCTCCTCAGTGTACGGCATGCCAGGTTCCATAGTGCAGGCTTTATAAAATTCTCTTTAATTCAGGAACAGAATATCATTAACTTTGTAAGTGGATGAATACAATGGACAAGCAATTTAATTAACTTCTAACATTGGATGTTGGACAGGAGACAAAATGAAATTATGCACATATTTCTTATGCAGGCAGTCAACCTTGAAAGGGGCTTGATTGTGATGGGTCAGACAGGGGGACAGCTTTGTCCAATTATTTGATGTTTAGTCCTAGAATATGAAATTTGAAATTTGGTACTTTGTAAATCAATCATCTCTTATTTTGAGGCAGCTACAAAGGTTCTCTGAGATATAAAACAAGCACCAGTGACTGTGACACGCTAAATACAACCTTTTACCACATGGTACTTTCCTATTTGAAGATGACCTGTATAATGCTAAATGAAATGGGCATTAATGCCTCCTCATCAAATTGAATTTGCCATCTTGAGTGTATTATGTAAGAATATATCAATGAAATACTGAATTGATTTAAATTTTTTAAAATTTAGATTATTTAGAATCAAATCAATGTGGCAGGAGTCACCCAGCCTACCAGTTTCCCCTAAAATAAAGCACCTTATTTTTAACCAGAAGCAAGCTGTGGTAAAGTCTTAAGCATCTGGCAGTGTCTCCCATCTGCTCAGAAGCCATCCAGGTTGAGTCCCAGTTCCAGGAGTACTGCCCAAGGCAAATCTTGTCTAGCAGCTTGGCCTGGCTGGATCAGCTGCCATCCCATGCCCAGCATGAAGGGACTTTCCATGGGCTGCTCTTCCTGCCAGCAGGGCCTGGGTGCAAAAATACATGGGAGATAGAATATAGAGTATAGCTGAAAAATAATAGCCTGCACTTCTGTATAATCTTCTGCAACCTGAGACTCGAGCTCTGTTTTTTGAAGTTCAAGTACTGTTGCCACTATCCATGGGATAAATCTGGCTCTTTGGGCTACTTTTTGAGCTTGTTTGTCAGGAACTTTTAACTGCCCAGAATTTTTTTTTGACTCTCCATGAGGCTTAACAGTGAAATAACCATGAAGTATTTAAGCATTTACCTGTGTATCTTTTGAGGAGCTCTTATGCTTATCCTGTGTGCTGTGCTCACAGATGGAAATTTGACTTTCTTTCTATCCCTTCCCATCCTGAGGAGCCAGTGAATATTCTGAGCATGGCAGGGTGCTTTGCTCTGGCTTTGAATGTCCTCAGCAGCAGTTTTGGCTCTCTGATCACACTCGCTCCCTGCTGTCAGGCCCGTTAAAACTCGCTGGGGCCGAATCCAGAGCGTGGCCCTGAACTGCGGCTCTCCATCCTGTATTCCCACCGCCTCCTTTCCGCACTGGTGCGGAGCCAGGCTGGGTGCCTCTTACCCTGATTGGGGCCTCCAGAGTGCTTGTGTAATAGAAATATTAAGTAACAGTGTGATTAATGACTTTGTGAGAGCTCTACTTTGCGTTCAGGAATATTGATAAGTGGCCTTTTTTGTAACTGCTCAGCACACATACACTTCCCTTAGCTCAGATTGGCTCCTTGGTCTGTCACTAATCTTGGTTTTCAGAAAAAGAACTTCTGTCTGATTTTTTTTTTTTTAAATTGAATTGAGTTTTAATTAAAATACAAAATTTTTTGTGAAATATGTCAGGATCAAAAGCAGCATTAAATTTTCTTTGTCAATGCAGTAGGCTACATACAGGTTATTCGTTTACTCACCAGACATGTTTATACATAGATCAGAGGTTTGGTTTGTTAATTTTTCTCTTTTCTTCTGAAATTAACTGGTCCCACATAATATTTTAAAATTGAATGTGATTATTCAATGGTTGTAACAAAATTATAAAGAGAAGGTGGCAGAGGTGGATCATGTTAGCTGAAGATCCCTCATTTTGTTAGTCTTCAGAACAGGAAGGTGAAAGCTCCTGGGACTTCGGTTTTGTTCCAGAAAATGTGCTGTTGCTGGTTGCTGTTAGCAGACACCTCTCTGAGGTATCTGGGATGACCAGGATGGCAAACAAGTTTCTTTTTTTATGTTGATCTCTTGATTAAGCATTTAAATTACTTGAGATTTAGCTATCTCGGAGTTTTTAAAACAGTTACTCCAGTCTATCATGTGGACAAATCTCAACCTTTACAGAAACCTCGACAGATAAGCCTGTTTGAAAATACCTAAATCTTGGTAATGAGACTAGAAATAAACATTACAAGCTATAAAACTATATATGAACACCTGTGCATCAGTTGTTTCCTAAATTACATTTAATTCAACTATTATAAAAGGAAAACAAAAAAAAGTTTTAATTATTTAGCATTTTTTTTAGAGGCACATTTATAGTGATTGTCCCCCTTGACAGTTTCATTGCTATTGGTCTTGCACCTTGAAAGGGCTGCTCTGAAGCAGTAAGAAAGAAGAGAGTGAGGGAGCAGTGCTGGATGTTACAAGTATGTCTGGTGATGCTCAACTATGACTCAACAGCAAAGACTGTGGCACTAAAATGAGTTGAGAATGGTTGGAACCACACTGTGTGTTCTGACAGCTGACTGAAGCTGGGAACACAAGGCAGTGTGAGGTGATTCGCTGGGTGCAGAGGAGTCGGAGGTGGAACTTCCCAGCTTGGTTCAGCCATATGACTGGAAGAGTTGGTCTGAAAAACTGGCAGGTCCATGAAATAAATAGATTACAAACAAATTAGAATTTTTTGAGACAAAAGAACTTTTGAAGTCAAAACCAGCATGTGGAAATTAATCTAAAAATGCAGAAGGGTCTTTGCAGGTATGGATGTAATATAGTCAAGAAATTCCCAGAATTTGGTGATTCCTAGTGCTGGATACCCTTTTTTATCCCCACCTGCTGCTTCTGCTTCTGGAAATCTCCAGTGCTCCAACAGCACTGGCTTAACTGGGATATGAGCACTGGAGGCACTCGCAAGATAGTAGTGCAGGTGGCTTCTTTACAACATGGGTGTTATAAATTAACAAAGGTTTATCTTATTTATATATAAACCTTGTATGTTTATGTTGTGATGCATAACATTGATTTAGGTTTTGTGGAGTGAAAGAGTTTGCAGTGCCAATCCTGCCACTGGTTTTACTCTTTCCCAAGTGGACAATTCCATTTGCTTTAATGGGAATATCACATGTAACAGAGCAGTTGTTTTTAATACAGACCAAGTTCCAGCGTGTCGAGAGTGTTTCTGAAGTTTGTCACTGGGTCTTTGGAGCGCACTCACTTTGACACTTTATTAAAGGTGTAATTATTCAAATACTGTTGGACTGAAGCTGATACCGGTGTTTGCGCTGTGGAGCTGCAGGAGCGGTGTGTAATTGTTTGGAATGGTCGGATCGGGCTCCGGCCGTCTGCGCGTCAGGTGGAGCGGGGCTGTCCGGGCAGCCTCAGTGGCACTTTAATTGCGTGTGCTCTGGCTGATAAGTCTAATTCAGGAAATGATAAATTGCTGGACACCTAATTTGTTTGCAAATAAAAAGTGATAGAGTATTTCATAATGCGTTGATGTGTGTACCCAGCGTGGTTTTTAACCTTGAATGGGCCCTGGAGGGTTGGCGTTCCCTGTCGGCGGCAGCAGGGCCTGCCCGGGGCAGGTGCGCGGGCACCAGCCTGGCCTGCACCGGCACTCCTACCAGGACTCACTTCTTTACGCCAAACTAAGGGTGGGTGTTTTCACAGGGTGGTTCTGAAATGCCACAGAAATCCAGGGTAGCCAGCGGGCTTCTTTCCTAGCAGACTTTTGGAGCTGTTTTGCTGTCGCTGTACCCTGTGGCAGGGCACCCTGCGCACCAGGTACCCCCATTCCCTCAGCAGGGTACCCCATTCCCTCAGCAGGGTACCCCATTCCCTGAGGAGGGTACCCCATTCCCTCAGCAGGGTACCCCCATTCCCCCAGCAGGGTACTCCCGTTCCCCCAGCAGGGTGCCCCGTTCCCCAAGCAGGTGCCCCGTTCCCCGAGCAGGGTACCCCATTCCCTGAGCAGGGTACCCCATTCCCTCACAAGGATACCCCCATTCCCTGAGGAGGGTACCCCATTCCCCCAGCAGGGTACCCCATTCCCCCAGCAGGGTGCCCCGTTCCCCCAGCAGGTACCCCGTTCCCTGAGGAGCGGGCCGCAGGGCTGCGGGCAGGGCAGCCCCAGTGTGGGGAGGTGGCGCGGCCATGGCAGCCATCGCGCTGGGCCACCACAGCCCCCGGCAGGGCTCGGCACCCCCAGGCTGGGGGCAAGGGCAGGCCCCGCCGTTCGCCATCGCAGGTTTGCCAGTTTGAAGTCCCTCAAACTCGGCTGCGACACAGATGGGTGCGGGGTCAGTGCGGCCGTGCCGCGGCCACGCGTGGCAGCGCCCAGGGCCCGGCCTGCCCCGCCCGAGGGGCCGCTCACACACGGACTGCATCGCCCTAATGGGAAACTAATACCTGCTCTTGATGCTCGCGGTTATAAACATGTGGGATACTTTTTTAATTGTTGGTAGGAGAGCAGGCGGGCAATCAATAGTGTCAGGCGTGCCAAACTCACTGTTGACATTCAGCAGAGCCAAAAAGGCTGGTGGGAGATAAGGGCTTCCTGTCAGCAGTGCCTGCGCTAATTCATATTCAGACATTGTCATGTTCCATGATAAATGAATTCCTTGAACTATATTGATATAGTAGGTTAAACATTGAAAAAGTTGGGCTGAACTTTGACTTTAAATATTCATTAAAGCTAATTATGGATTTTATGACTACATGAATTACAGTTTCTGTGTCATCATGGGCAATTTATTTTTAATATATTTAGAGCAATCTTTATATATTAACTATCACATTTAGTGAGGTAATGCAGTAAATGTTTACTCTGTACAGTAATTAGGCTTTTATTCAGCTATTTCCTTTATGCATTAAATCTCCACAGTTGCAATGGTGTACTTTAAAAAGAAATTATGCCAATTAGCTGTTAGAAAAAATCTATAGATGGTTAAATCTTAAAACTTTTGTGGCAAAATTTCTGTTTAATCAAAGGAATAGTGTTTGTAATGATGGCAGATGTATAATCCATCACAACCAATTTGTTTATCTTGCCATCAGTACAGGTTTTCCCAGATGAGTCTTTTCATATGGAATAATGAAAGAAATGTCCAATACTGTAATGAGTATCATTCTGGAAGCTAATTAATTGCAGTGGACATTTAACTTCAGTCTGCTAGCAGGGAGAAGATGCCTGGTTTTCTCTCCATAATACATTTTGGGTGGAGATGTAAAGCTCTTCTAATGAATGTGCTCACTGCACATTAAATGTTGCTCTCTGTATCTACAGCTGCAGTACAGGTCCACACACAGACGTGGTAGGAAAGTCAGGTGCTTCTGTCAGTCCGGAAAAAGCAGTTGTTAATAGCAGCATTGCCTGAGATAATGCCTGGCCTTTCCCTGAGCTCCTGAGCATTTCCGGAGGGGCCATTCTCACAAAAGCCAGGATGTGTTTGCCTGTGTACTCTGCAGTTAGTGACTGTGATATTGAAAGAGGTCCTAGGAGTTTACAAAGGAAATTTTCCCTGCTCTACCTGCTTGATTTTGTGTGCTGGTTTGACTGTTTGATTTCAGAGGTGTTAAAGCCAAGCTGTTTAGTTATAGTGAGCAGGGGAGACAGCAGAACAATCAGTTTTACCTTTCTGTGTGTTTCTAAGGAACTTGGCCAAGCTAAAAATCAGTATTACTCGTGACTGTGCAACCTGCCTTTCTGCTTTGATGCTGTCTGCTGATTTAGTTGGGGGTGTGTATATATATGTATATATTCATGTCTATTTACAACGTTTAAATTTGTCTGGGAAACAAAATGTGAATAAATTTCGGTACAGCTACTGGCAGTGACTTGTGTGATGTTTCCCTGTGGCCACGGGTGTTAGTCTGAATTGTGTGTGTGCTTCTGGGAGTAACTGGGCACCTCAGGCTCTGATGAAGCCCTTTGTGTCTGGTCAGCCCCTGGCTTTAATAGTAGAGTAGAAATCATAGACTCGTGGAATGGCCTGGGTTGGAAGGGACCTTAAAGCCCACCCAGTGCCACCCCCTGCCATGGGCAGGGACACCTTCCACCAGCCCAGGGTGCTCCAAGCCCCGTCCAACCTGGCCTTGAACACCTCCAGGGATCCAGGGGCAGCCACAGCTTTTTCTGTGCCAGGGCCTGCCCACCCTCACAGGGAAGAATTCCTTCCTAATTCTCCTGGCTGATCAGTCCCAGGAATTACATGTGCTGTCCCTGTGACCACCTGAGGCCAACAGGTTGAGCTGGTCTCTCTGAACTTCTAGGAACTTCTGGTACTACTAAATAGGTGGTTTTGATAGTAACTGACCCAGGAGCAGGCAGGTTGGCCTGACAAGTTAAGAACTTTCTGATCTGAGCCTAACTGTGAGCTATTCATTCATCACTCTGCCATGAGGCTACTGAAATAGAATCCATGACTGGTCTGTTTGCAGACTGCTTGGGAAGTCAAGGAGAGAAGCCTGTGGCTGCCCCTTGCACCTCACTCTGGTGAGACATCACGCGTGGCAGAGCATGTGCCATGCCCTGTTCGTTCCCTGGGGCAGCAGTGCTCTGTTCTGGCTTGGAGCGGCTGGCGAGAGCTGCTGCACTGTGCCTGAGCCCTGCCCTCCGAATGCTGCAGAGGAAAGGCTGCAGACATCCTTAGGGGGTGACACTGTCTGAAGGGGCACAGCTGCAGAACGTGCATTGTCCCTGGTGTGTGGTGAAGTCAGCCTCAGTGGCCCTCAGTGCACACCCTTTTCCAGGTTTGTGCTCTAGAAAGGCTGTTGTGAAGAGGGCTGCAGTACTCTCAGGTCTGCTGGTTCACTGTGGTGCAGCCTCTGTAACTGAGCAAGGAAGGGACAGTGCACAGCACAACCACTGAGGTTCCATTTCAGTAGAAGCACCTACTTACAGGTGGCATAGAACTTGTGCTGACAGTAGAAGTCATCCATTTCAACAACCCTTAAAAGGGAACAAATAATAGCTTTCTTTCTTTGCATTTGAGGTGTTTAAAAGTTGAGCTCTTTGGGTGGTTTATAATCCGTAATGTGTCCCTCTATTGTATCACTTAGATACTGTACGTGCCGTGCTGCTTCTGTATTTGCCACTGCTGCTTTTTCCAAAGGATATTAAAATTGTAAATAAAATAAAACAAAGTTTTATTCTTTAAATTAATCTCATTTAACTCTATTGTTAAAGTGGCATTTTATGAGAAATAAATTGAATTAACATAATTGTCTCAACAAAAGGGCCTAGGCATTAGGTCCTGGAAGGATTTTTTACGTATATTTCATTGCGTTAGGGCAGGGAATTATAAGTGCACTTCATCATTTTACAAGTTCACATTTATGTACCTAAAGCTGATTAAGTCTATAACAATGCGGAAGATAGCGATAGCTGTAATTTCCATTCCATTATAGTTTTTATTCTTTTCAATAGAGTGTTTGGAATTGCACAGTCCAAGCCTGTCTTAATGTTAGTGGTATCAGTTCCTGAAACTTGACGGAGTTACTCCATCACTGTCACAGATTCATTGTGCACGAGTGCTACAAGTGCAGACTATCAAACTGAGTTTTTGCTACATAAGTCTTCAAAATTAGTTTTTTAAAAATGAGATTAAAACTGTAAGAAGTCAAGCAGTGAGTGAATCATGACACTCAGAAATGACGTAGCTTGAGGATGAGTGGCACTACTGTTTTTAATAGAATTATGACACCTAAATAAAACAGGTTTTAGAGCATCTGGATTCTTCTTGGTTTACTTGTTGATATGTTACATAAAGAAGCTTCAGAGTTCATAATTCTGTCACCCACATTTGACATTATTTGCAGCTGATTTGGACAGATCACTATTTCCAAATACTTTCTTTTGCTTAGTCTTAGATTCCCATCTCAGCTGTGGCATGGGCAATTCTGATGAGAATAAATGGAAAAGCTTACCGTGGTCAGCCACTGAAGCAGCAGCTCAGGATGGGAGGGAGTCTCCAGCCCAGAGAGTTCTGAGTCTCCTGGGCAGTGCCCTGAGCATTCCCACTGACAGCCCTGGGGAGAGGGCGTGAACTGGAGCTCCTTTCACAGCATGATCCTGCTGTCCTGCTTTGTGGGAAAAAGAAAAGCTCCCTTAAAAACAGCCCTAAGATGTCATGAGTAGGCTGGATTCGCCACACATTACTGACATAGCCCAAGATTTCCTGTTCCATGATCCCTTTTTCATTTGCTGTTAATTTTTTCAGACTTACAGCATTTGGGATGATACTTCCCAGATGCTTTCCGAGGCTCCTTTTTTAATTCTGAATGCCACATAAGAAGCTGAAATAAAGCTGTATCTTTATACCGAGTTCTTAAAGAGTATTATTATATAGCAAAGTGTTATCTTTATATATGTCAGATTTTGCCCTGTGCATTGAAGAAAGGGATGGACCAACTGGGAATATCAGGTGGCAGTACTTTTATCTGGTACCAGGATTTATTTTTTGCTGGTAGCGTGTCCTTGTTGCAGCGCAGTTAACCTTGAGTCCTTCACAGGAGTGTCTCCTGCAGTTCCTTGTTTGCCTCCTCCATGTTATAAAAAAGAAGCCCAAAGGCCCAAAGGAATCTGCCTGGGTCGCAGGGACGTGTACTCATCAATTAAATGTGTGACAGTGTTTTCTGTTGGATGGACTAATATGTCAAGGAGATGGGCAGGACCTCATGTTTGTGCTTTTGACAAATCAGCAAATGTTTAATCTCTGGATGTGCAGTGTCTTATAAATAATGCAGCAGTCCCCGAACTGAATAGTGCTCTGCCAGGAGGGGCTCTGTCGTCAGAGAGGAAGAGATGGAATGAAACAAAACCATCCTTTTTGGTTAATGCATTGCTTCTTTTATTCTTCGCAGTAAGAGTTTATCTAATAGCAGGCTGCTTTCTTCTCAGCTTCTGTTGGGTGCATCAAATGTATTTAAAGGTTCATCAAGTTCTCATTTAAAATTTGTGAATATTTTAATATTCCACCATAAGTCTATTTACACTGCTTTTTCGTTTCTCACTTGATTTTCATTTGCTCTCTTCTAACATGTCATTCTCCTCTCATTAACTGGAGGAAAGCAATATATGACGTGCCTGAGGAGAAGGCAAAGCAAGCAGCAAGCTCACGGTACCTGTAGGTCTTACTGTGGTGAAGCATCCATGGTACAAATGGAGCCAGGAAGGGACCCTGAGCACCCTGGGTTAGCAGCTGTGCAAAGTTTTGGGAAAAGGAGCATCCAGAAGGAAGACTGGAGCAGGAAGGCAAGGGAAGTTGATGAATTTTTTTAGTCTCAGGGTGGCAAAAAACCATGTCAGGCTGTGGGGAGGTTGTGGATCCCCTTCTGCAGAGGCTTGAGGTGCAAGTTAGAAAATTGCAAACTTTCCCTTGTTCCTGTACCACAAGCTCCAAAAGCTTTGGGTTTGCTCTGAAAGTCAAGGAGAAATTGTCAAGTTTCTGTAACAGACCTGGGGGACTGTGTTCATGGCTGTGTCACCAATCGTGTCCCTCCATTTGGTGTTTAAATGTACACTGTCTGTGGTGCCCTCTCTGTGGTCAGTCAGCTGTTAAGGATCTTCTTTATAATGGCTGGTGAAACTTCAGAGAAGCAACAAAGGAAATTAATATTTTTATAGATCTTAGAAAATTTAAACATTAATAAATTTCTTCTGGGTTTCTTTTCGAATTGAAAACCACGATACTGTTTTAATTTTAGTTAGCCAAAGTAGGTATTTTTTAATTTTGTATTTTATTGTTGGTTTTTTACAGGCTCTAGGAAGTTTTTACTTTCTTCATGAGTCTTTGAAAAACATCTACCAGTTCGATTTTAAAGGTAAGCAAAGGAATTAAACGTTTTTAATGTACAATTGGCTTTATACCATCAAGGCAGCTTTCCCATCCTCTTTTCTGGTGGTGTTGCCTGGCAGTGTTCCCGTGTTACACAGACTCCTCTATAATGTATGCAGGTCCCTTGGTGACAGGTGTTACTTTTCTTACCTTTTATAGACCTCTTAGGAGAAGTCAATGGACCGGCCACAGGTTGCAAGATGGAGCATTAATCATTCCCACAGACCCTTGGGTCCATGGTGATCCCTGAGATTTCAGAACTCTGAATGGCCACAAGGTTCTTCCATGTAGATCAGATGCAGGACCAAGACCTTAACTGTCCAACAGCAATGGTCATTTTGCAAAGCAGCTGAGGTAGATTTATGGCTTAAATTACTCAGGAACAGAGCAGGTCAGTAGGAGGGTGGCATTGTTTTAACCTACATTGATCCTTCAGGTTGGAGGTCTTGCTACGTCTGACAAGTTTAAAAGTAATGCAAGACTATGTATCTTAAATATTAAAAATATTATGGAAATTATTGAATGCTTTCAGAGGTGAATATAGAAAGGATTATGTAAAATTTATGTTATTTCACTTGAGAACTGTGTATATTTAATATAAACATCTCCTGAGCTTCATTTAGCTCACTGAGCTGAGTCACATTAATACTCCATCTAGCATCCCATTAATTTGAGACACTATTGAAATGGTGGTAACTATGGAGTGAACTAATTGTCTTAATTATATAGATTAATTATTTTTGTTCTCAGTAGAGACAGATTCTTTCTGCTCATGTAATTGAGGGTACAGGGTCTTCCTGCCTTGAAATATCTAAACGATAGTTCTGTGTATGTAGCAATTCAAGATTTAGCCAGCATTAGTCCTCCTCCTGTCACCACTGGTTTCATTGCCGAAGGAACACTGAATATCACAGAGTGATTTTATCTCTGACAGACCATACAGGAACACTCCATAGCGATGTTGACACTCCTAAGAGAGGCCATACCTGGGCTTTCTCCTAGACTAGAGCCACTCTACAGACACTCAGTAATGAACTGTGCCCACAGGGGGGATGCTGGGGGCCCCAGATGTTGCCCAGGCCCTGGGGGAAGCAGTCTGTTCTCAACTGCTGTGGCTGTTCATTCATTCTGCCGTGTGAATGGCTTTGTGTGCCAACAATGTGTGAAGTGCCTGTGCACACCTGAGCCCGCACCTTCATCCCACCAGCACTGGAGGAGCAGCAGTTTCATTCTGAGCTCCACCCGAAGGTTCCTCCTGCTGGTTACAGATGAGACGTGTCCTGCTCCAGCAACACCTGACAGGGAAATGACAGCTGCTTTAGGAAAAGAGAAGCTTTTGGGATTTATTAGGGATTTATTAATCACTGATTGGCAGATTATTCACTACTGTACAGCTTTTAAAAGGAAGTGAGAAAATGGAAGATAAAAATGTAGGGGAGAACAATCAATAGGAAAGCAATAACCAGACAGTCATTCCAGAAAATAAATGCTTTAAATAGTCAGTGCTTCGTTTTGCTTGGCAAAACCTTAGCAGAGCCAGCAGGGCTGTGAACCATGCATATAACGATGGGTTTGGCCCAGGTATCATTTGGAAGAAAAAAAACTCTTAATAAAAATCCAAGGAAATGGGTGAATTGCTGTTGTAAGTCACCCACTGTTCTCATAACGTAGAGCAGAAACCGTCTTCTAGTGTAGGTTTTGTAAAATATGACCCTGAAGGTTCCCATCTTTCAGGGGAAATGTAAAACTTGCCTCTTCTCTTCATGACTATTGATGTTTTCACAGTGTATTAAGCTCTTAAATCAGAAGAAAAATCCAAATGGGTACAAACATTCTCTGCACAAAAATCATTATGAAATTCTGGTTCTACTCAAAAACATGCAAAAAATAGATGTTAATACACAATTCAGTATTCCTGGAACATCACTGTGGCTTTTCAAAATTCACTGCACAGTTGTATGTGAGTGAATACAGACTTTAGGAAAAAAAAAGATTGTCTCCGTTTTTCAGATCTCGGGAAAACATATCTGAGTTTTAAATTTTTTTTCGTACAACCTCACATATTATTTGCTACAGCATAGGGGTGTTAGACTGTTTTCACAGTGGTCAGAGGCCCAAATATTTGCTTAAAATTTAAACTAGTGCTAAGCTGTGTGTTCTGAAGGGCCATCCTTCAAGAAAGGGGTTTTAGCCAGTTCCAGTCAACCACTTTGATTTACAAAAAGAATCTTTTTCTCTGGTGTGAGGTCAGAAATGAGCAGAGCTGGTTTTAGTTGGAGACAGGCTGTCTTCCCCCTGCATTCACTGCTCGGCAGTCGTGTCAGTGAGCCACTGGCTCACATGTAGGGTCAGCGCCAATGTGGGTGATGAGGAAGTATCTCCCTTTGCCAAGGGCTGCCTTTTACTGAGGTTCTCCCAGCAGAAACCGTCAGTCCTTACAGTTTTGCCAAGTCTTCTCTGTATCCAAAATGGCATCGGGATCTCTGCTGACACTGTTGAACTTGCTGAAAGAGGCACATCCACCCATGATCCACTCAGAAGAATGCCACATCCGTTTATCAGGATATTTGTTTAGTTTCCCTGTGGGAGTCAGACCTCAGAGTGATTGGCACATAAAGAGTGATACTTTTTTTCCCTCTGAAGACATAGTGCTATACTACAGTAAATGCTTCCTCAGATTAGATAAAATACTTTACCTAGACAACTGTAACTGACAGGTTTTTATACTGCTTGATGTTTTCACCAGATATCCAGTAGAACTGGACAGTTTAGAGTTCTTGATAATAGTTGATTTGGACTTTTTCCCCTATATATTCCCACTCAGAACTCAATCCAGTTGGGTAGGTCCAGCTGCACAACAGCTGCCTGTACTCATGTGTCAGTGGAGTCTGTAAACTATGTCAGGTTCTCACCTTGCCAGTACATTGCCCTGATCAGGAGAGAGACCAAATATGAAGCTGGTCAAGAAGCAGAACTTCTCATTCGTGAGCTGAATAGATCCATTGGAGTCTGTGCTGTTTCTGTCTGTGATAAAGCTGTTCATTAGAGACTTTGGAAAGTGATGTCCATCACCACTGAGTCTCTTGTAAAAAGCCAGCACCCATTCCAGCTGTAGATCCAGCCTCATGTGCTGATGGCCAGACAGGCATGATCTGAAGGAGATGTGGGCTGCAGGGTCACTATACTGGTTTAAAAGTAAACTGGCAGGAGAAATGAACCCAGCTCAAGAGAGATTACAAGTCAGAGTTACAATTTACTAAAAAGATTACAATAAATACAGTGATTCAGAGGAAACTGGTTTTAACCCACAAAGATAGATGTATAACCTGGCACCCTGGGACATGAACAGAATGGTGTTTGTCAGCCCCTGTGCTGAGTGCCACATGGTCCCCCTGAGTGCAAAGGAAAAGGCAAGGAAACCTGTTGGTGAGGATGATGGTCACAGCTCTGTTGAAGTAATGATCGCAGTCTTGTCGAGAGTGGCAGTTGCAGTCCTCTAGAGGTTCTGGTCCTCCTCTGGATCTGACAAGTGGTACCAGAAGTCCCAAAACTTGCTCAGGTTCAGGTGGGGATGCCCAGTACCTCCCCCAGGGCGAGGAGTTTCACAATGGACAATTTAACTCTGTGACTCATGGGATATTTTGAAATCTTTGATGGTGTAGGTCAATGTGGCTGCCTACTGTGCCAGTCCCTACTAGCCCATTAGCAGACATGACCCCTCAGGCTGGGTGTGAAGGTGTTTATGCCTCCTGGAGGGGAGTGACCACAGCTGAGTCACTGGTGTGAAGACAGAAAAACTCCTCTGTCTCACAGGGTTCTTTAACATCCAGATTGTAGCCTGAGGTGTCAGGTATGCCCTGGGCAGCTGCTGCAAACAACCCATTATTAACAGTCCATCAGAAATTACATAGGGACGGTTTTGGTTATACCCACATAGTGATAAACTGATCCCAGCTCCTGTAACTAGGACAGTCACAGAACAGCCAAGGAGGGATTCAAGTGCAAGAGTGTGCAGAGACTGGGGTCATGATTAGAGCTCCAACACTTTATAGGGCTCTGGATAGTAGCAATGACACTACCCATAACTGTGTACCTTCGAGGTGTCTGATATAAGCAGGTATGTTTATACCTGGTTGAGTGGTCCCTCGTTTTCTCCCAGAACAGTTCAGTGCTTGCACACTTTTGATAAGACCCTGTTGATTTGCCAGCTGATTTGCAGATGCCGCTGCTTTGCCAACAAGTGGGGGAAGTTGCTCGAAATGTTGAGGTATGTTAATTTTGCTTTATCTCTCTTCCTAGCTAAGAAGTATAAAAAGGTTACTGGGAAAGAAATCTACTCTGACACTTTAGAAAGCACGCCCATGCTGGAAAAAGAGAAATTTCCACAGGATTATTTCCCTGAGGTAGGTACAGCCTGTGGAGCATTCTCATATACTGGGTTTGATTGTGATTTGCTCTAATTACTTTAGCAACTCCTCTCACTGATGTGTATAAGGGCATACTGAGTCTTGGAATTTTGTTTGCTTGTTGATTTCTTTGACACCTTTAATACATGTTTTAAGTCATGGTATGGATGTACCAAATTCCAGAGGAACTCTTTGTATAATAGGAAATCCTTGTGCAGGGTAGAGACAGTGATGAAAAGACTCATTTGTGCATTTAAACCACAAGAGATGGCACACTGATGGCAGGGCTGTCTCAGGGAGCCCTGCTCCTCGGCAGGGTGCATCCTGCAACTGCGGCTCTGTATGGGGGGATTGGGATTGGGGGGAAAAGGGAGCTCCTGCTGGGGCAAGATTGCGTATAACGTGGACACACACTGGTGGTGTCCTCTGAGGCTGCCCTCAGACTCCCTCTTGTTCTCAGAAGAACTGTGGAGTGTTACTGGTTTGAGGTTGAAGGTCTTGTGGAAACTAGAAACACAAGCAGAGCTGAGGGATTTCATCCACTGCACCTGCAAGTGCAGACTTTGCCTGCACTTTTCTTTGATGTTTGCTTTAGTTTTCTCTCTTTTGATTTCTTAAGAGCATCTAGAACGTGAGTATTTAATGGTTAATGTCTTTCTCAAGCCAAATTAATAAATTTGTTGAATTCCAGTAACATTAGTGGATCAAACAGGCATGTTATTGCTTTAATAAAAGGAAGAACTAAATAAACTTTTAAAATAAATTTAGAATTTGTAAATATACACCTTAGACATATTTACACAGTGCTTGTGGGCTTGGCAGTGCATTGCATAGTTACCGGCTTGATGGGGTGAAGGTTGTTCTTTTTCTTGACTTTGATATCAAATTATTTATTTTTATATCTCTGTACTGGAAGGGAAACTGCCGTTGACATAATTTTGCTAAGCTTTTATCTGCTGTGAATAAGCCTCTTAAATACTACTTTGAAGTTAAGTGTTACATGATTTTGAGGGCCCCTGCGGCGGTTGCTGAGGTGGTGGAAGGAGCTGTGGCAGCGTGGGGGACTGGCAGCGTAAGCAGCAGCCGAGCAGGCTGTGAGTGACGTGCCTGCAGTGCTGGGAGCACTGAGAGCGCTGCACAGTGCAGGCAGTGCTGCCATCCCCCCTCACCACGCTAGCACAGGTTATGGATTGCTCATTGATACCTCCCTTATTTCACTGCTCTTGTTTTTTGGAAATTTGGGTTGACCCAGCAGAACGCATGAGCAGCTTATCTTCCTGAACATTGTATTGACGTTCTTGTGTGTTTTAGCCAGACCTCTCATATCACATTTACAATTTTTTGTATGAGAAATGGTTTAAGACTGATTTCTTTTCTTTTTATTACTGCTGCTTAAGGATGATCTAAAAGTAATTACAATGATTGAGGCATAATGCAATTCAAAATAATTACAGCCCACTGCATATAAAACTAACAAAACTTTCTGTCTTGATTTATGGATCCTCTTGGCGAGGCATAAGCCTCAAATGATGCCTCTGGGAGCAACACTCCAGATAATGTTAGGCCATTTTAAAAAAAGCAGATTTGTGTAGTCTATCAGGCCTGAGTAATTTTTTTTTCCCATAGTGAGAAATTGGTTGTTATCATAGATCACAGATACTGCTCAAAGCTCTTATGAAAGATGAATTAATTTCACTAATGCCTTAATGCAAACCTTTCATGGAGGAGGCTGTATGGTGATAACCTTACTGCGGTCTCTCCTTTCTCAATGATGATTTATGTTGTCTTTTAGTAGATGAAACTGCCTGTATTCACAATCCATCTGCTGGCTAAAGGAATCCTATTAACAGAGGATCTGAGAAGAGACTTAATACTGTAAGGTGAAAGATGTGGTATCCCCTTTCTGGGACACGAAGTAGGAATTTTTTTTCCTATTTTAAAATGTAGATCCCTTTCTGAGAGCACACAGATGAACTGTGTCATCTCCACCTGTTTTTATGGTGGCTTACAGATGGTGGAACAGGCAGTGACTATTTATTTCAGTAAAAATAAAGATTGTTGCTTTGAAATCTGCAGTTAGAAGCAAATTTCTCTCTCTTCCTTTGCAAACTATAGTTTGTCTATACATTCTGTTTCTAAAACTTTCTTCTTTCCAAATACTGTGTTTGGAAATACTGAAGCACATCAATGATCCAAAAATATGTAAGGGCTGTTGTTCAGCTGCAGTTTGTATCTGAGACTAAGGATGACAATTTTATGTGGGAGGTATTGAAAGGTGCTCCAGCTCTTGGGCTGCATTAGGCTTAAAGCCTGTGCCTAATGTTAAATAGACAAGTTATTAATAAGTGAGTTATTTATTTAAATTAAAGGAATTACATAAGTGTCTTGAGGTTATGAGTATCTAAAGGCATTTTGCAGGTTGAGGTGGGAGAATATACCAGTTACAGAGTAAAAGAAGTGTCATTTTATGGTACAGAGGCACAGGTGATGTTCCCCAGTGGCAGATGAAGCTCCTCCCCGGTCTCCCATGCTGGCTTCTCCTCAGGCCAGCTCAAAGGCACAAACCCTCATGATTTTGTCCTCCACTTGTTGCTTTTTGACAATCACTCAGTCTGGAGCATTACACGGAGCTGCTAACTTCAAATAGTTCAAATGTAAAGAAAGGAAGTGATTTTGGGGTAAGAACTACATTCTGCACTGTTTTTATGGCAAGTTGTACTAATACAGCTCATTTCCTGGCTAGTTGAACACTGAGCATGTTGTGAGCAGGTGGAACACGGGTCCTGCATGAGGCTCTGAGGAGGAGGAGGAGTTTTCAGTGTGGCCATGAAGGCCTGTCAGTGCTGAGCATCGCTCGGTGCTGTCGGTGTTTGGCTCATTCCTGCTCCAGGTTTTCCCTAGAGCTGTGGTGTTCCTTTAAGGAGCTGCAATTACACCTCAGTCATTGCCACTTTAATATGTCTTTCCTTCATGCCCTGCTTTGTATGGTTGAATAAACCCTTGCTGGGTCACTATTTAATTTGATATGGTCCCTCTCAGTAAAATGATGGAGAAAAGATGAATTAAGGCTCTGTGCTGGTCATTATCAATCATGGTTTGTGTGCATTACTTATTGCTCACAGTGCTTTTTGACATTAGCCCTCTCTAACCTCTCTCTTCATGTTAATGCTGTCTAGAGGTCTGTTCCCCCCACTCTGTAGGAGAGGTTATTTATATAGGTGGTGGTTCTGGGGGGTTTTAAAAGGTCAGCATGATCTCCTCAGAGACTCTATTCACAAAGGAAAGGCTGGCAGAATGTAACTACCAGTTTTCAAATTGTGATTTTAAAAAATACATTTTTTTGGTGAGGAATTCTGATAGTGAGCTTCATTAACACTGGTTATAGTACATTGTTGGGGAAGTGGCCTCTCTGACATACCCCTGCCCTTAAACCTGTATTCATAGTGTGTCTGTGAGAAAACTCCAAGCTCCAGTGAGAAATTCTGTATTTTACAGTGTCATGAACTACAAATTGTGTTGCAAATATCTTTTCACTGGCTTGTGTCAGTGTAGGTTTTTGTTAAACAGCCAAACAGCATTGCCAAGGGCTGGGCACGCTGTGTGCTGGTACTGCTTGTGTTGGTGAGGTGTCAGGGACAGAACCAGGGTGGGGTCCTGTGGGTGCCTGGATCTAGATTTCACATTTCAGTCAGATTCTAGCCCCTGCTGGAGAAGTGGATGAGGATTGATAACACAACTCTGGGTCTCAGACACTTTGATTACACGAAATCATAAACTTGTTGTAAATGTGTAAGCCTGTGGCAGGAGGCAGGGCACATCCAAGGGAGAAGCATCTGGCTGATGTCAGTGAGCCTCCTTGCTGCCCTCCTGAAGGGCTGGGATAACACACATCACAGCCATTTTCAGGAAGGGTCCCAGGTGGCATCTGCTCAGTCATGGGAAGCTGATGGAGCAAATCTTCCTGGATGCCCCGTTGCATGAAGAAGGGGTGTGCCATGGATATTGTGGGCATTGACTCTAGCGAGGACTTCAAATGCAGTCAGTCACAGTGTCCTGGAAGCCCAGCTGGTGACACTTGTACTGGGAAAGATGGTCAGCTCCCCGGGTGACAGGGTGGTGACAAAGTCCAGCCGGCAGCTTGTGTTCCTCAGGGATCAATGCTGGGATTGGTACTATCCAGCCCCTCTGTTACCAGCTGGGCCATGCACAATCTAGGGAGCTGTCAGTGTGAAAGGTGCCTGTGGCAGGGGCTGGAACGAGATGATCTTTAAGGTCCCTTCCAGCCCAAGCCATTCTGTGATTCTGTTGTTTTAAGACAGTCAGGTTCGGTTTGGAGAGGCCCCTCACTGTCCCAGCAATGTCTGGGACTGAGGACTGTAAATACACCCGGCCAGTGCCTCAGGGGTGGTACCTCTGTCAGGGGGTGCTCTACTGGGACTGGCACTTTATTTGCAGTAAGGAGTTGCAGTCATTTGCTACAAAATCATTGGCACCATTGTTTAGGCCTGTGTGGTGCACTATTTATTCCCAGAGCACCTTAGCCTAGCCCAGCATGCATTGCTAAGAGGGAATAAATAGGATGCATAATCATGTCTTCTTGTGGGAGGCTGTAATTTGTGGCAGTGGCTCAGGAGTGGTGCTGAAAAACCCTTTTTGCTGTATCATAAGTGCCATGTGTTGGCATGAACTGATTTGTGGCTTTCTCACTGACATTGCAGTTTTGATGAATGTAATGGTTTACCATTATTTAAATTCCCCTTAACTTTTATAGAAATATAGGGTGGGTTGGCTCAGCAGGAGAAATAGCTTTCTAGCAGATCTCATTCATTTTAATTTGATGTAAATCTCTGATGACATTTTACAGTTCAGGTAAAATTGCAAAGAAGACATTTGTGCATAGGCAGTAAGAATTTGCTGGTTTAGACTAAGCATAAATACAGTTGTAAAGCTTTCCTCTTTGGTTATCGTTCATCTATAAACAAGTGCTGGGGCTTATATTAATTTTACACAGAAGTTTATAACTGCTGCAGAACCAAAAATATAAATAATTCCAGGATTTATAAAAGACACAATATCTGTTTTCAAGGTACCTCACTTTGTGTTCAGTGCTTCTTGGTTACAGTGTATGGATGAGCTCTGTTTTATTTTGCTCTGTGTGTCAGTACATTTCACAGTAATCCTTTACCTAAGGTGACTGGCTCTTCTTCACGTATTTTTCAGTGCAAGTGGTCCAGAAAAGGTTTCATTCGAACAAGATGGTGTATTACTGATTGGTAAGTTACATCTTTCTGACTACATGTGTATTACGTGTGGGTTTGTTAACAACCATTTCAAAGTAGGTATTTCCATGTGTAGATTTCTCTGTTCTTAGAGCAAGTTGGTTCCAAACAGTTGCTTTATGATCAATTGAACACGTAGTGTTCCATAATGCTGGAACAGGCTCCCCAGGGCAGTGGTCACAGCACCAAGGCTGACAAAGCTCAAAGAGCATTTGAATGATACTCTCAGGCACATGGTGTGGCTCTTGGGTATGGTCCTGTGGTCCTGTGAAGGGCTGAGGATTGGACTCGATGACCCTTGTGAGTCCCTTCCATCCAACTCAGCATATTCTGTGATTCTTTAAGTTGTAAAGATGCATAACCAGATGTGGTGTCCCTACTCACACAGGTCTTTAGGCTGGCACCATGGGGGTCAGAGGAAGCTCTTGGTCGGGGTGGTCAGACAGGTTGGTGCCTGGAGTTAGTCCCATCATGGGGCTGACAGTGTCCCCCACTATGCTCCCACCACACCTGGTGCTGCCAGCGGTCGGCTGCATCTCACCTGCACCAGGGGCTGTGCAGCCCTCCCCTCTGGGATCTGTGAGAAAAGAGCTTGTTCTCTAGGCACTCTTTAAGCCCTGTCCAGTTTCCACCGAAGTCAGCAGAGGGACTGTACTGCAGCTTTTTTAAACCAGTCCCCACTGTATTATTTTTCCAGGAGCAGAACTTTTTATTTGTTGTGTTCAGGTCAGGATTCCCATTTTAAACCTGAGGTATGGTCCTATTCTGTGTGAGGTTGCTTATTTTCGTCCTAGAGTGGAGTGAAGCAGCCCAGTGCTCCCTGGTAGGGCTGGATGGAGGGGCACAGAGAGCAGGCAGCACCTCTTACCTGTGCACTCAGGTGCTGAGCAACTGCCTCACCAAGCCAGACTTGGTTATGTGGGATGTCACCTTGCTGCCATCAGAGCAGAACAAGTTCCTCATCAGACATGCTGTGCAAATCTACAGAAGGAACAAACATGATTTGCTGTTGGGATCAGCCAGCAGTCTGGAGAGGTGGGGCTGAGGGGAGCAAAGAACCACACCGAGCAGCAGCAGAGCAGCATTGTGGTGTTAGGGGCCGATTGCTGCCTTTGGAGGAGCAGTGCCCCCGAGTGCTCACAAGGGGTGTATCTCAGAGGCTGTTGCCATCTGTGTTTGAGATTGCTGTCTTTAATAACAATAGGAGTGGTAACAGTAATAATGTATACTGGGGGGCAGCTGGTTGTCAAACACTGTACCTGAGGGAGCCTGGAAGTGTTCCTTACCTTAACCCAGGGAGAGCTCAGTAAACTCACAGATATTTATTGATGTTACAGTCACCTACATTTATGTGAACCTTCAACACTTTTCCTTTGTCCTCTGGTTGTTTCACATCTTAAAATTTTAAGTTTGTTTTTTAAGTCCAGTGAATGTTCACACAGGGTGACTTTTGAGTGCTGAACAGTGTTCTTGCTTGTTGGCATAAGCATGTTTGTTAGATTAAGCAGTTTGTGAAAACTGAAAAAGCAGCAGCTTTTCTCCTTTCATAGACTTTTGTCCCAGAAATTGGGCAGGCAGCTGTGGGATAACATGGGTTTGTGTTAGTTTTTTCAGATCCACAAGCACGGCATGCGGTTTCAGCAGTAGAGATGTGCAGAAGTGGGTATTTAGCATCAGTTGCTAATCTGGCCTTTGCTCTTTTGTCATGATATGTCCAGGTTCTGTCTCTCCTGTCCTCTGAGATTTCCTCTTCGCTGAAAAATAATGCAAATTTATCTTTAGGCCTTTCCAAGAAAAAAATGTCCTTCAGAATCAGATTGAAGACAGTGGGGTTTTTTTGTGGGGTTACTAAAAAAGGACAGTCCTTGGGAGCAGCAGCCTGTAGGGGATGTTTGGATCAGATCATACACCATGCTCATGCCTGCCAAGGGTTGTGGGGCACTGAGGGTTTTCCGGGTCTGTGATGAGCTGAGCCATGGTAGTAGTTCTGTGTCTGGAATAGTCTGTAGTTATGATCCACAGGATCTAATGAGAAGTTTCTAATGAGAAGTTGAAGGGGCAAGTTATTGTCAACAATTTCTGGAGAATGAAAGTCAAATACAGGAAAATACAGGGGGTTAAAAAATATACTTCATGAGGTCTAAGCGCATAATGTGACTATTCAGGGTGAGGTGAATGTTTGCACCCAGTCTCTGTGCATACGAACAAAGTTCTGGCCATTTTCATAATCGTGACTTTTGATCAATACATCTCTACATTCTAATAGAAATATAGCCCAAACACTTGTTGTTAGTACTTCTCTGTGAGTCATTAAGGGAAACTGTTCATTTTCCCTGACTAGGAAAATGTCATTACAGAATGTACTCCTTGCCAAAAACAGTGGGCTCCCAAAGACCCCAAAAAGTGACCTTAACAGACTTCAGGGAACTGTCCTTTTTCCTCCTCTGTTATTCAGGTATTATACAGCTGCCCCAGTTGAGTTTCTCTGTGAATTGAGATTTTTCACATCCATTATTCTTCATTAACTTACCTTTAGTGTGGACAAAGAACTAAAGAATCTTGGAGCACTCCCAAGTTTTCACATTAAGAAAAAACAAAAGAGAACTACATAATTACATGCACTGTTATTTTGACTTTTTTTTTATAAGGGGAAGGTGTTTGTTTCTTTTCCAGTAGTTCTCAGTGTTTTAATAGGTGCAAGATAGTGCCTTGAAGGCATTGCAGTCTTAAATACAATTGCATACATAGTTCATAATTGGTCAGGAGGATGAAGTAGAGAATACACTTAGAAAATATAGGTAGGGCACCAATCTTAGGAATGTTTGCAAGTATATCAGAGGTCAGAATCAGCAACAACAATTGTTTTGATAATTTTGAGGAAGTAGTACTGGAAGATGAATGTCAGGGAAGCATTGCGCTTTGAGAGGAGAATTCAAAAGCACCAATACAATTTGGGGAATAACTGACTCATTACCGCTGCTGTAGAAAAGGATCAAGGGAGAAGGAATTGAATATGGCTCATTATTATCTTACTGAGATGTGTTAATAGATAGATCCTGTGAAGGACATGAAGGGGGAAGGCATGGTAATTATTTACCTGAGTGCTGCCAAGGCCTGTGATAGAGTGCTCTGTCTCCCTTTGAGTGGTGTGCTTTTGATACACGTGGAAAAAAGGATAGGAGAGTCAGGAATGGTGGGAGTATTTGAGCAGGGAGTGAGAATACTTGTCTGGACACATCAGGGAAAACTGGTTGCAGTCTGTCAGCCCTGAAGAAGGAGCAGAAATAAGTTTAATTTACAGGAAAATAGATAATAACGATCAAAGCTTGAGTTTAAGGACAGGGAAGTTGTAGGTGGAAGGTCTGTCATCAGTTTTAAGAACAGGCCAGCTTTAGGCTCATGGAGATGGGTTATGGATACCTTCACATATGAGGCAAGCTGGTGACATGGGACCCTCCCTGTCCTTCAGGGATTCTTCGTGTTCATCCTTCAGCCAACAGGACTGGACATCTCAAGCCATCACGTTTTGTAGTTACATGGTCATTGTATATTTTGGTAAGAAGTTTAGTAGTTCTGCTTCCACCTCAGTGTGAGTTCAGTGGGCAGGATGTGCTGTTCCCTGGAGCCAGATACCTCCCCCGGGATCTCTGCCAGAGCCCTTTGTGCTCAGTGACCTGTGTGTCTGACCATGCTCGCTGTTCTCACTGCCATCATTGCTGTGTCCAAATTCATTCCCAACTCCATCATGGTCTGGGAAGCTCCTGAGCACAGCTTGAGGTTTCTGCTGATGCCTTTCTGGGCCAGAGCCCGTCCATGATCTCACTGCCAGGCTGCAAGTGGGCTTAAGGGGCTTGTCTGGCCTAAGCAGTCTGTGAGTCTGGGTCCCATAGGCACAGCCTGAGGGAAGCAGGCTGGGTCCTCTTCCCAGCTGAAGTGGTGTGTCATCTTGGCATTCTCCACACAGGGACACATAAGGAGTTGCAATGATATGATTTAGCCTTTAATGTCAGTAACACTCTCCTGTCAGTAGCTTTTCCTGTTGTTTATTGCAAAGCCACAGTTCTACTGGGCATTTACCTGCAGCTTTGTAAACTGGAAGTTGCTTGTTGACATATTCGGTTTAAAAATATTTTAGTGAGAGGGTACTGCCTGATTTCTGGAATTGTAACTGACCAACCATTTCATTTTCATGTTGTGCATACTGTATGCAAAAGCCTTGATGGAGCCTTACCCATGGATAGCTGTCATTAGCTTGATGCTAGCCTTGGACAGTTTTCTGATGATGATAGCTTAACCTGCTAAGTTTGTGTGAGTAAATATTAAGGTAACATTAGAGCGAATACAGTGAGTGTTGTTATGTTGAATGCTTTGCTGATGCAACAAATGTTTTTTTCTTTTATCCTGAATCATTTTATTTTTTTCCTTTTTTGTCATAGTGCCTTTGACTTGGTAAACATTCATCTTTTCCATGATGCTTCCAATTTAATTGCTTGGGAAACAAGCCCATCGGTTTACTCAGGAATACGGCATAAGGCTCTTGGCTATGTACTTGATAGGTATGTATTAGCCTTTCCTGGCCTCTCTCAATCTCTGTGTTTGTAAGCAGCCTATGAAAGACGTTTCAAATGGCACACTCAGAAATGTAGAGATTTTTATTCTGTCACCTGAAAATGGTTACTGCTTGCCAGAGTTTTGTAAACAGTGCCAATTGCAGATCACTTTATGACACTCATTCTTTAATGCCAAATTACTGATCTGGGACCACTGCTCTGAAGCCACCAGAAGTTGTAGAGTAGAAAGCAGGTTTATTTTTTTCATATGTTACTTACATTAGCTTCTTTTTAGACTGTGTGGAGTCTAATAAAGCTGCCATTCAAGTGCATTTCCAGTTGTTACAGAATAACAGAATAATTCCAGTTGGAAGACATCTCTGGGAGTCCCTTGTTCATCACCCTGCTTGGAGCAGGGCTGGCTTCAACAGCAAACCAGGATGTTCAGGGCTTGTCTAGCTGAGCTTTGAGCAGCTCCACACATTTTGGTTTGTAGTTCCTCTGGGCCACCCATTGCTCTGTTTGATTACCCTTACTGTGGAACTTTCTGTCCCTATTATCCAGCCAGAAATTTCCTCAGAGCAGTTTGTCTCCATCGTCCCCATCTTTTGGCATGCACTGCTGAACTAAGTCTGGTTTTGTCATTTCTGTAGCTACCGAATAGGTAAAGCCAGCAACAGAGTCCTCTGCAGACATCTTTTCTGTAACCTGAACAAACCTGGCTCTTTCAGCCTCTCCTCATGTGTCTCTGCACACAGAGCCGGTGGTGCTTTAATCTCCACACCAGCTGGATGCAGAAGGCAGCTCATCTCAGCAGCCACACAGTGTTTGTGTGCAGCCAGCACTGGTATTAATTAAATTACCACATGGGTTATAATGGTATTACAGAGTAGTTAATCTGATGAGTGCTACAATACAGAGGGGGGGTCCCAAAATACCTAGCGACTTACAACTGCCCTAATTATAAAGTCAGGAAAAAGACAACTTTTTCTTGAGTAAGAAAAGAATGTTTCTGCATGGGCATTGGTGTGTTGGAAGAACAAACAGGTATTTCTCATAGGCAATATCATTTGGCTTCGTGTTTCAGTGAAAAGTAGAACTTTAACTTGTCTCTTCAGAGCAGCTGTGGCGTTTGCTGTGATCCCTGGTGTAATGGGGTGCCTAAAACAAACTGCTGGGGCTGGAAGGAATAGAACCAGAGCACTTCCTGTGCTGTTTTGCTGCCCTGATCCCTGGTGTCCATTGTGCCGTAGGGTGCTGGGTTTAGAGGACTCTGCAATGAGACCCCCAGTGAGCGTGGGGCTCTGCTGCCGTTTCTTGGAACAAGGGCTGGGCAAGGGGAGCCCAGCTGGTGTCACCAGTGCCCTTCCCTGCATTGAGGACTGGACCAGTGTCACCAGTGCCCTTCCCTGGGGCAAGTGCTGGGCTGGTGTCAGCTCTGCCCTTTCCCCAGCATGAGCCCCAGGGGTGTCAGTCCAGCCGGGGGTCCTGAGCCCCATCCTACCACCCAGCACAGCCCATCAGCTGGGGCCACATCGGTGGCAAGGGCCGGTCCCTTGGTGGCTGAGGGGAGGGAGCTCATGGGTGAGTGCTGCCCAACACGACCTGCTGTGCCCCTGCCTTCTGGCATCTGCTGGCAGCCTCCCTGCACGTGGCGGAGCCGGGAGGGATCCCCATCCACAAGCAGCTCTCAGCAATCCTGGCTCTCTCTGGCACCAGCATGGAAGTTTTAGACACTCCGGAACCAAACCAGGTTATGTGTTGGAAAATACCTCGTTGTGATTTTTCCCTATGTAGCTTTTCACTGAAAAAGGTTCTGAAACGTGCAGTGGAGTGTAACTGCCTTTCCAATTACATTCTCTCCCAGGTTTGCTCCTTCTCAGTGGGTTTTCTCTCCTGGGAGAGCCGGCAGGTGGGATAGCAGAGCCTGCCTTTCCCCCAGCAGAGGGCTGAGCAGGAATTGCTCTAAATGCGAATTTACTGCCACCCTTGGGGTAATCCAAGGATGAGCAGGAGAAAGGCAGTATGACTTTTCTTGCTTCACGTGCAAACTGCTCAAAGCATCAGAAAATGCTGGAGGCACTTGGAAGGATTGCAAATAGGTAGCATATATATAAATACATAACAGATCCCTGATCTAGGGGACAGGGGCACAGGAAGATCAGGATCTACTCTCGATGCTGTCTGAGATGCAGATTCTTGAGTTCTGTTACATAGAGCAGTGTGGGAAAGGCCTATTTTTGTGTCATTTTTCCTTGGCTCCGTTGGTCTCCTCTGCTTTTCTTACGCTTTGCAGCAGGGAAACCTGTGCAACCCCTTTGCATTATTTATTGCACACTTGTTTACAGCATACAGTGTGCTTCATTAGCTAATTTTGGCTTTGGACCTCCCACGATGCCCTGGCAAAGAGTAAGGTGATAGACTGTAGTATTAGTGTCAGCTGTGGGTCAGGGATGTCACGATGGTATATCATTAAAATGTGACACTGCCAAAAACTGCCCCGACTCCCCGTGCTTAGAAAAGGAGCCTTGGATGCTGGGTTGCGCAGTGTCCCAGCGAGCTCGGCGAGGATGAATTGTCCATTCTGAGGGAGCAGCCAGCCGCAGATCCGGACCTCCACAGCGCAGTGATGGGCTGCCGGCCACAAAGGGGGACTTCTGTAGCGCAGTGAATAATGGGAAGCCCCTTTCATCGGCAGGGGTAACCTTTTGGCAGCCACCAGCACACTCTATTCTGATCTGCTGATTGGGGAGGACAATACACTGAAGCTCACTTTGAATGAATGCTGCCACCAACAGTGTCCCCATTCAGGGGCTTTGGGAACCATCTTTGGCCATTGTCCGCCAGCACTCCCTCAGACAGCAGGAAAAGGGAAAGTGAGAGCAGCTATAGGGGGAAAAGTACTTCTTTTCTTGGCTTTAATCTCTCTTTAAAGCTTCATAGATCTACATTTCCAGCTGAGCTACTGGAACTATGCAGTGTCAGATAAATACAGAAGAGAGAGGTTTCAAGCTGAGCTTTCAAATCCCCTTATCTGCATGAACTAATAATGCAGATTTAGTGCTGTTAAAAACAGAGACTGATAAGTCTTTTCCTTTAAAGCCTCTAAACTGCTAAAGAGCATTTAACAGCGATGCAGTTCAAACCCAGTGAACAATGCTGAGAAGGAAAACAGTTTAATGAGCTAAACCTTCACTGAATGAAACAGAAACACCTTCTCACAGTTGATTTAGGTCACTGTGGGAGTCGGTGAAAGCACAGTTGTGTTCACGCTGCATCTTCATAAACATGAGTTACGTCCAGCCTTTCATCTGGGCAGCAGCTATCACAGGAGTTTGGGATGCAAACCAGAAAAGGCTTTGCAAATAAAGCTCAAATGAATCAGTTCAACTGTTCAGATTGCCAGGGAAGTTGGTTTCCCTAAAATTATTTTAGCGTAGGGTTTTCACACATAGGCTCGAAGCTGCATGACATCCCAGCATTGCTGAGCAGGGCAGGGGCTGGGGGGAAACAAAGGAAAAAGCGTTGAGCGAATGATTTAAAGTTGCACTAAAAGTTTTCTCCCAGGGGAATCTCTTCATAGTCCTAATAGCATGTTTGGGGAGTAGAAAGTTTGTTCTTTTAGTTTTAATGGGCTTTATTAAAGCTAAATCTGAAGTGATTTAGCTTTATAGCTTGAAAAATTAATTAAATACCAAGAACACTGTTAAAGGCAGCTCACTGGTATGTGCTGAGGCAGATTGGGTCTGATATTTGCTATATAGCAAGGGAGAAGAAGATGTGGTGTCAGATGGATGCTTTAAAGACCAGGAGAGCTGGAATCACGCTGGTGTTAAATAAATATTTGGTTGTATCTTTACAAACACAGTCTGTATGTAGAAAATTGAGGTGTGCATGGAGCCTCTGTCAGCACCAATGTAAACAGCAACTGAGCCTCCCACAAGTCAGTTTTGTTGTTGCAGGTAGACACAGGTACAGTAAAAACTGAATTTGCTTTAAAATTAAAATAAGAATATCTGCTTTATATTTTATGGGGAAAAAAATTATTCCAGGCCCATTTTGAATAATTCCCATGTACAATTAGCCCTATTTCCATAATACTTGCTTTTCTTGTATTTTCTGAGGTTAGAGGATGTAAGCTATAAATGAAAGTAAGATAGGAAATACAGTTTACATTTTAGTTTAGTCTCTCATGCATCTGCTGTAATTAATGGATGTGCATATGTCATATTAATTAATCATATGGGCATATTATTCATGTCCTGTGGCCCCTTGCTGGGGAAGGGTGTCCGAATGCAAGAGCCAGACTGGGGAATAAGAAGCTGCAGGATGGGGCCCTTTAACAGTGTGAGAGAGAGTTTGGGAAGGGCAGGACGTGAGGTGTTAGCCTGATCCAAAGCTCTTGGCATGCCAGCCATCTAAACTTCCTGAAATTATCTCGAGCATTCAGATCCATAAAATGAATGTGGTTTTTTTTTTAAAGAAAGTGACAGTGCTCTTCTGTTTTCCTATTGAAATGTTCCCTGGCCTAGTTCAACAGAAACATTTTTACATTACAACTGTGAAATCTTGGCATAAAGCTCCCCTTTGTGCCCTTCATTATTTTCTCACAAATATAGTCCATTGTCACATAGCTGAAGTTAATTTGATCAACATTGGGACATTTAACTTTTATGTCCGGTCAAAGGAGCTGTTTCATGCTCATTTTGGGTATTCAAAAGAAATGATTGCCAGAAAAATAATGTTACTATTAACAATTCAGAGCAATTAGTTTCCCAGGGAGAGGCGATGTGATGCACCGGCTCCACACAACTATTCTTTGTCATTTTATGGATGCTCATCAGTCAACTGTCACTTCTTCTCAAAGACCCCTCCAATCTAAATGTTTCTCTTTGGGCTTTTCCCAGAACTAGCAGCTGAATGAGCAAAAGAAAAGCCACTTAGTTTCTAGGCAAAGGAGAACTTCACTCTAAAGATCTGGGTCATTTGGGAAGATCCTTGGAGCAGCTCACTTTCCAGGAGCTTGGGATGGGGTTTCTTTTTGGTGGTTTGTTTTTGTTGGGCTTTTTTTTTTTTTACTTTATGTGTTTTTTGCAACAGTGATTTTAACATGTGCATTCAAATGTTTAGGGAAATTTCTGTGTATTCAGATAGAAAGCACTCCCAGGGCAAATAAACCTTCCAGCCAAATGTCTTCTAACAAAAGTTTAAACCCCTGGATCACATTCAAATTGACAGCTTTTCATTAAACACCCGAGGCTCGGCTCGTTAATATTCGGTCATCCCCCCCCTTAAACGGAGGTTAAGTGCTCTCAAAATTAGCGTGTTTGGATAATATGCTCTTTAAAGAGTAAATCCAGCAAAATTGTGTTGTTACTTTCAGCCTGTCAAATACAGCCGAAGACACTTTTCCTTGTTGCTTGTTTTTTTGCTGTCTCAAGCTTTTGCATCTTTGATGCAGTTGTCAAAAATCGAACTCCTCTGTCTTTCCTGTTTGCACAGACACCTTGTGAATTTCATTTAGATTATATTTTTAGCTGAAAAATAATTTTGTATTTGTATCAATTATAATGAAAAATATTCACGGGTATAATTTTAAGGACACAATAAATGCAGTTCCATATTAAGTGAGTATGATGATTTCTGGTTGTCCTAGTCAGTATTTTTGCCTTTAATCTGTTATTTTCAGCATTTGGGGCTCTTTTCTTTTCCTTATCTTTTCGGCATTAGTTAATAACTAAACAGGCTGTTAATAAATTTTCAGTATTTATTATTCAGATGGTAAAGATCTATTTTTTTGTCTCATGGTAAATCTCTGTAAACAATAGCAGGTTTGGAAACAAAACCCTGACATCCAAAATCCAGAACTTTAGACACTTGCAGGTGTCAGACACTTGCAGGTATCACACAAAAAGGTGTCACTTAAAGAAAAAATAGGGTAAATACACCAAGGCAGTCTTCACTTTGCCTGCCCAGTGTGGATAGAATTGTGGCTCTTTGAGAAGAAAGGCTGCACATAAAAGCTCTGAGGGTTCCTGGAGGGGTTTCCCACCCAGTCCCTGTGCAGCAGCGTGGCTGTGGGTGATGGCAGTCAGGGATTGCCCGGGTCTGGGGCTGCTCTTGTGGCAGTCCAAGCCTCCACCTCATCTTCCCTTATGGCTCTGCTCCTTTTTGCCTGCTTTCCAGTAACAGGATCTTCTGGAGCTGCCCTCTTGTCTGCTGTGCCTTTCTAATAGAGGTTGGGTGTACTGTAACACAGTCCCGCTCCCGGGAGCACAAGTGCAATTAAACACACCATGGAAGAAAAGAGAATGCCTCTTAAAAAAGAAATGGCTGTAAACAATTTGCTACCTGCTTGATTTTGTTCAGAAAATAGCTTTATATCAGAATGTGCAGAGCGTGCCACATTCTCATTGAGTTATATTTTCTGTTTACTGTAAATTGTTCCTTAGAGAGACTGGAGCTGGATGAAGAGCAGTCATTAGTGTCCAGCTAAAGGTGACACTGACATCAGCATTCATTGTGGTTTGTGCCTTTTCAAGTCTCCTGTCCTATAGCCATATAATCTTCCAGGATAGCTATGATTCAATTAAGAAGAATCTATATGGGCTGTTGATCCAATTCTTATTCATTTGCAGAGAAATGAAAATAAATTGCTATTTTGATTTTATTTACAATGCTGGCTGTGAGCTGATGCTATGAGCTGATAGTTATAAAATGGAGAAATGGTTGGAGGAGCCCCATTCTGCTCTTGTTGGAGCCTGTGGGCACTAGGTCAGTAGCCACCTTGGACATTTTGACTCCCGTAGGAAGGTGAGAGCACCGTGGGTGGGGCCTGTGGGCTCTGCATCCTGTGTTCAATGTCCTGGAAAGACTCAGATCCTCCCTAACAAGGAAATACCTAGATGTGAGGTACAGCACTTCCAGCCACTTGTCTGCCTGTACCAGAGCTGGAGAGCTTGTAGCTGGCTGGGCAGATGTTGCATGTGGCTGGACAGGTCAGTGGCTGTGCCTGCCTCACCTGTTACAGAGCTTCTTTACTTTTCATTCCATCAGTGCCAGGTGGAATGAAGACACAGCCAAGGTGATTCAGTTTCTCACTCCAACAAGGAAACAAGTCCTGCTGCTTCTGTAGCCACTAGAATTTTCTTTGTTCAACCCTGATGCTGACAGCTCTAACTTTTTGATCACTCTGCTCTTTGGAAAGAAGGTTGCTCCCTTCTCTTTAGCACTTCAAACGTTTCTGTCAGGTCATCCCCCATTTGTTCGATCTCAGCTCAGTGCTCCACTGTAGTGTGATTTTCAAAGGGATACTGTAAAATTGGTTGCTCATGAGCTTTTCTGAGCACTGAGCATTGTTTAGTCCTTTGCAAGTGAAGTCTCTCTGGGTTTGAGTCATTTGCATTGCCCTTTCGTATAAGCAGTTGGGTTTATTTTTAATTCACAGTCCTCCTGGTCCTAGCTGTTCCTCAGGCCAGGCCAGTGGCAGCCCGTGGGTCTGTCTCTGACAGCGCCCCGTGGGTAGCGTGGCTGGTGTCATGTCACCACCCATTGCCCACAGCCATCACAGGAGGTGCGGCTGGGAAAGATGCTTGTTGCAGGTCTGGCAAGACCCAAATCTGGCAAAATTCCTTAACCATCCCACCACCACTCCCATGGATGAGCTGTTCAGGGCAGGCAGTGCCTCTGGTCTGAGCTTTTCTAGATTTGTCACAAAAATTACTTTTTGCAGCCTGAAGAAGTAATGCATCAGTATCCCATTCCTGCATATGCTGTCTATTTCTGGCTCACTATTTGCAATTCTGACACTAAGTGAGCGCAGGATTTTGGCTTTGCTCTCCACATTGAAGCGCTGTGGAACAGTAAGTGAGAATTGCCATGTCTCGACTTCATGCAGAGGAAGATGCAGCAGTTACCTGCTGCCTGCTAACTACTAAGTGTCACCAGCACTGAAAAGCTCAGAATCTATGTAGAAGGATGTTAATCTTCCATGGTAAAGTAAAGGAAGATTCAAAAAGGCATGCAGTTTCTCTGGTTTCTTCTTGTAGTTCCTCTTACATCAGCTGAAGAGCACAAAAATATCTTTGTGTGATAACGCCAGTGCCATAGCACTGTGTTGTCCTGTAGCAGAATTGACAAGTCCTTACATCATTATCCAGGGCTGCTATTTCATTAGACGAATGTCAGTGTCAGGTAAGATCATGGGTTTGTCAATATAATGAAAATACCAGTCAAGTGAGGAAAAAGTCACAATTTTCCGGCTCTAAAAATTGATTTTTATTGCTCTTCTTGTAATCCTTTCTTTGGATTAAGTATTTATTATTGATGTGGTCTTTCTTTTAATCTTAATAGCTGCTGACATTGTAATTAATTAAAAAATAGAACATTTTTGCCCAAATGGCACTATATTGAAATTAAAAGTGAACATCACATATTAGTTAAACAGCCCTGGCAAATGTCTTGAGTGCTAAGATGATTGCCTAAGCTTCTTGACAATTCCTTTCATCTTGCTGTATGGTGCTTGACCTTTTGAGATGTTTTGGTGTTATTAATAGGTTTTAGCCATTATATCAGAAAGAACAAGGCACAAAAATATTACAAACTTTATCTTTTTAATGACAGTGCTACACCACCTTGGGCATGCCAATGAAGGCACTTCCATCAAGGCTTTTGAGGCACACTTAGACAGTCAGTAACCAGGTAACTTGTACTCAGAACTGATGGGGATTTTTCTGGAATTTGTCCCCAGATGTGTGTCTGAAATTGCAAATGGGTGCATGCTGAGCATCAGCAGGGCTGCAGGAGGGAGGTGATATGCAGGAGAGGATGGGATTCTATTTCAAAGCTGTTTCTGAAACCTGCCAGAGGTGGATCCCCCAGGTGCTGATCTCTGAGTAAAACTTAGGAAAAAGCAATGGAGATAGGAACGGCAGAAATCTGAACAGCCACACAGCAGTCCTGTGTCTGGATTGGTGTAAGCCAAAACCAAATATTTCCATTGTCTTGGTCTTCAGTTCCTTGACATGGCTCTGGCAGGAGACAAATTTCATTGTTGTCATTTCTTGACATTCCACCAGAAGTCACTGCAGGAGTTGTTATTACCTCTGGCATTATAGATCCGTGGAAAAGGTGTGTATAACTATCTTATCCATAGGTCACTGCTGCCTCCAGAGCAGCTTTTGGCTCCCACCAATAGGATGGCCAAGTAGTTTTCTGCCTTTTTTTAAATTTTCTCCCTTTCCAAATGTTCCCCGGAGGTGTAAGACCCTCACTGGCCAAGAGAGGTAAGTTGCTCATGCCTTTGGCACTGTGACTCCTGCCATGGATGGGGCTGGGGTCCAGGCTTCCACAGCAAGGGTGTGAGTGGCCCCACTGTTCCTTCACCCAGTGTGGGAGGGTTTGTGCAGCCCCTGCAGGGACGGAACCCAACACTGCTGCTGCTGGCTCAGCTCAACACAGAACCTGTGGTTCCAAGATCTGCTCAGCTCAGCAGTAAACAAGGCAAGCAGGTTCACCTGAGAAACAATGGCCACAACCAGGAGTGAGCTGTCCTCTTGTCTCTGTATGTTAGTTGTGGTCTTCATATTCCTTTCCTTAGGAGAGGATATTTTATACAGGCAGTCCCTTCCAACACAAACTATGTCATTTCTAAAAGCTTCTATTCTATGTCCTTTGTAAAAGCTTTTGTGTCTGCAACTCTCATGTGTGGATAATGGACAGGAATAAAGAGATTGTGGAGAGATGGGCATCTTACCCCAGAAGTTGCACAAGGAAGATAGAAGGGCTCATATTAGCTGGTATTTAGCTTAAACACATTTAGTTATTATAAAAATTTGCTCACTGAATAAAATATGGCTTGACCTCTGGATTGTTCCTTCCCAAGAAACGTGACAGCGTCCCTCCTTCTCCCCCATTCAGCCTGCTTGGCAGAGCTGCGCGGTTTTTGTTTTGTTTTGTTATGTTATTGTTGTGTTTAAAAAAAACCAAAACCCTCAAGCCCCTCTTTTCAGTGGTGTCAAGTTAGGATGAATTGGCCAGGGAGGCATGTTTATAGACTGTGTGAAGAACTTTGTCTTTGTGTGGGAATGCTGGTGACACTGGTATGGCTTGCCTGAATGAACTGCGGTGACGCGGCTAATAAGGTGTCCTGCTGAGCGCCACCGCAGCCTTTCTCAGACCTCCCACCTAATGCCATTCAGCTCCAGCTCAGTGTAGCTAATTTTTCCCATTCCCTCAATTCTTTAGGCCTCCTTACAAACAGAAAAGTCAACTTTCACACCGAGGAGAAGATAAGTGCTTTAGGAAATAATCGTGTAAACAGAATGTTACCTTCTGACCTGATGCTGATACCTTGGTCTGGGACAAAACCCAGCTGGCTATTGCATTAGACATGGCTATTAAAAGAATAATGCTGCTGATCCTCCTTACAAAGTGCCCTGAGAAATGGTTTAGCCAAATCACAGTGCCTCTTGTCACATTGAATCATGTTCAGCTGCTCTTTTCCATGACCAAATTGCTGATATTTAGCCACTTCCCTGTCTTTTCCGTTCTTGCCACAGTAGGGGAGGGGGAGAAGTATGAAAGCAAGGGGAAGTCGGTCATGTTTCTGATTGTCTGTTATTTTCTAGCTGAATTTGTGTTTGAAGTGTATATACAGTGCTCCACACAGTGTTTATAAAAGAGGTGCCTTTCATGAAGTAACTTTAATTGTAAACTACTATAATGAGTACTTCAAAACAAAGTAAATTACAAAAGGATTTCGGTGATTCCAGTAACACAGAATTATTCATTTTCAGTTTGTACTGATCCCTCTGTGTAGCTACTGAAATTAATAAATAGATCAAGATTTCCAGTAGTATTGAGGAGAAGGGGGACCTCTGCCAGTTCCTTGTTTTTGTCTTTATAGGAATGGGGCATTTCCTAAGTGGCTTTGAGAAAACTTCCCCCTCAGAGTCCACGTACCTGACACTGCCATCCGGGCTGAGATGTGTGTTCTTAGAGCAGAGTAATTTGGGGCACCCAGGCTCCAGAGCAGACCCCAAGCACATGCTTCCACTGTGGCATCTGTGTGACCCCTCCCGTGGTCAGTCCAGCCCTGCTCCCGCCCCAGCCAGGCTGGCCAGCCCAGGATGAAGCTGCACAGTGGCACAGCTCAGGGCGGTAGGAGGTTTCTCATAATTCTCCTGATGCTCCCAGAGGAACAGCTGGGTTTGTCATAGGACAGGGTGTCAGCGTCTGCCATGCTGAAAGCTCTGCTGAGGGGAAGGGGTTTGCTCAAAGCCTGACCAACACATCTCCAGTGCAGACACAGGAGCTTCTTTCTGGGCCTGTAAAGGTCTTGCTGATGCCCAGCATGAGCCAAATTGCAGCTGTTAGACCAAAATAAGAATTGTATGTCTTTATTCTGCAGAAAAGAAATTGCTATAGTAATTTAGCATTAATTTGCATTCTTAGTAGTGACAGTTGAGTTCACTCCTAAAAAAAATGTGTAAATCATGGATCTGAAAACATTTCAGCATGTGACTAACTTGGACTGTAAACTGTACTTAAAGTTACAATCACTCAAGTGTTTCCTCTTACTGCCCTGTCATGGCTGAAGAGCTCTTCAGCTCTTTCGTTCAACTCATCTGCCTCTTTTCAAAAAGAACAAAATGTGAAAAGAAACCGGAATCTTCCCACTAAAACCATAGGATTTATGCTGGTGACATGGATTGGCTGTGTTCTTTTTATATGGTTCAGATTTATCACTCCACTGAGTGATTCATGGCAACATTTTTGAAGGATTAGTTCATTCGTGGTTAAAGGAAGGGTTTTTTTATAGAAACAAATAGCAAAGGAGAGTAACACAGATATGGAAGCCTTCCTAGTTCATCTGCAAGCCCTTGTTCTTGTTAAAAAGGGATTGTCTTCTGAGTTCCCTGTTGCCTGTACACATGCCTAATTGTGCATGTTGTGGCTTAGAACATGGAAACACAAAGAACAGAGCATTTTTGATTAGCTGTCACCCCAGTCCTGACACCTGCAGAGGTAACACAGGGCAGACTGGCCCCATTTCTGTCTCAGTCCCCTCAGTGTCAGAGTATTGCTGTACTGTTCCTTATGGCCAACTCCTTTGCAGACTGGGAGTCTGAGTCTGGGAAGAGTCAGACTCCAAGTTCTTGTGCCATTGATTCAGGGCAGCTGTAGGCACCAGGAAGTGTTTCAGCACAGAGCTGTCACAGTCCCAAACTGCAGAAAGAGGTCTGACATTTGGGAACTGTTGAACTAATCATAAGTTCCAAGACAAGGGCAGTTGGTTACATACATGTATTAAGTTGAGTCATTTAAAGGACATTTCATTGTTAGGTACCCCAGATCACTTAATAAGTACATGTGTGTACTTATTAAATGTGTCTGTCTCTTGCTGTGCCACTGTTGGGAATTCTCCTGTACACCTGAATTTCACCACCTGTGAAAAGAGATGAGTCAGAAGCCACTTGGGGCATTATTCTAAAGAAGTTAACATTTGGACTCTTGCTTCAGTCTGACATGAGACACTCCTTCTAAAATGTCCAACAAGACAAGCTACAAGGGGAGTAACTGGATAAAATTTTCAGTTGTAAAGCCAGCATTGATTTGTATGCAAGTCATGTTTAAATCAGGTAATGTGCAAGAATGTGAAATGACTGAGTTTAATTAATTGGTCAGAAACAGACTAATCAGCTGGTTTGTTCATAGATTTGGAGACATTTTCACAGGCTGTTTTTGGAATAGTCTGTTATTTGGAAAATATGTCTTTGCATAAAACAATCACAGGCATGGCTCTCATAATCCCAGTTTGTTTTAAGAGGCCTTCGATGGACCTTGGTGTCGTTCCTGCAATATCTGTCATTCCTCTGTCAGCAGTAAATGGCAATGAGCAGAGCCAAAGCTGAAATATGAATCAGGAGTGTTGGCAAAGCAAAATCAGTTGTTTTGTGTTTAAGTGTGGATCCAATTTTGCGATGATAGTGTTAGCAAACTGTGGCACTGTAAATGGTTTAAGTTCTCATTTTCCTTCAGTGCACCACGAGGGCACTAATCAAACTAATGTTTTGTGCAGGTCAGGAGTGACAGGTTTGTCTCAGGGCTCGCTGGGAGCTGACAGTGGGCAGTATTTATTAACAGTGCCTGCAGTAATCTGTCAGCTGAATGGAGGATTGAAGATTTTCATACTGGAAAAGGCAAAGTCTTTGCGAGAGATTTTCTTCAAATGATCACTGTCTTAGGCCCAATGCACATTATGTTTTCCATAGAATAATATTCCTTACATAATAGATGGCTGTTGGCGAAAGCCATGAGATGTTTTCAGAGGAGCAGCAGTATCTCACTGCAGATCCAATGCTGTACCTTTATAGCTTTGAGAGGTCTAAATGGATGCAATGCACTAGGACTTATAAAGCCACGTGAAACAAGTGCCTCCTCTCCGGGCAGTGTGTTCCAGGGAGCCTCCTGCCCAGCCCTGCTGGCCAACCCTGTACCTGTCCGTGAGGGCCCTGCCCTGCCTCACCTGCGCTTTCTGGCACTGCAGCACTTACATGTTCATGTATTCCCAGAATGTTCACAGCCTATTGCCTGCATTTGTGCCTTTTGTGTCTGTAAATTCTTTGTGACTATGGCAGTTAAATTTTGGGTGTTTCATACCTTCCTCAGCCACTGATAGGAGATGAATTGTATTGATTCCTGGTTTGAAAATAAGCGTGATTCAGTGGATTTCCAAATGCCGGGATCTCTTAAAGCTGTAAAATTGCACATTGTTTGGAGTGCCAGACAACTGTTGTTAACAATAGATCAGCTAATAATATAATGACAGTTTTTAATAACGCAATATTTGAAAGATGGACAGTAATGCCGTATCTCTCTGGGCAGGACCGAGCAAAGGCTTGAGAAAAAAGTCAATCTTCACTGCACAGCTGGAGTGATCACCTGTTGGGTGTTAGCTACAGCCTCAGTAAAAATCTGCTGGCACAGCAGAGAGCTGTCTTCAGGGAACTGTAGCCGAGCTGGGAGCCAGGGATGTTCTGTGGGATGATGGATGTTTATTCCTACCACATCACTCCTCATGTGACTCTTAGAGTACTCACAGACACCGGGAAACATTACTTGGATATCAGTAAACTCAGACATACTCTGAACCCACTGCTAATTCAGGGTTCCTAATTCTTAGATGCCCAGCCCAAAGCCATATCCTTAAACTTTCCAAGGTGTGGAGGACTTCCATGATGCCCTCCCATGATGTCCAAATGCTGCTTCTGTGTAATTTGTACGAACTGCTGCAAACGTGCTTTCTCCCAGCTTGCTCTGTCAGCCAGGCAGGGGAAGCCAAATGCAGGGACTGGTGACAGAATTGCCTCAGCAAAGAAAATCAACTGAAAAACACGGTTAATACATTGGGCCAGTATAAAGTGGTAGTTTTGATGGTTCCAATAAACATTTCTGAGACTGTGCTTAAAGACAACATAAGTGTGTTTGTGCATCCTTGCATGTATGTAAAGAATGACAGGTTTGTTCTGTTTTCATTTTTTTCCAGAATTATAGATCAGCGGTTTGAGAAAGTTTCATATTTTGTCTTTGGAGATTTCAACTTTAGACTGGATGCCAAAGCAGTAGTTGAGGTAGGACTTCTCTTTTTTTTCTGTTGTAGACATTACCAAGTTTGATTTCTCAAATGTTTTTTCCTGCGGAAAAGCTAAACATGACTTAACAAAGTAATGTTAATATTGACGTCAGACTTGGCCAAGACTACTTTTAACGGGAACATCTGGCAGGTAAATGAAATTGCATGGTTTTGACTTTTGCCATCTCCTTAGAGCTCACAGTGAATTTCCTGCAAGCAGAGGAAGTGCTGGGTTACGTGTCTACTCTGGGGAAAAAACGAGGGTCATTTCCTAAATGTCCATGATAGAACTTCACACTGTAAAGTACAGGCAGCCATCAGTGCAAACCTTTGGGCCAGTATCATCTCAGGGTGGAAGATGGCTGGAACATATGTATTAGGCCAAAAGGAATGTACTAAACCTTTTTCATTATGAGCTGAGATTACCTTGACTTGACTGCCGAAGCTCAGTTCTAGATAATGTGGGGTCAGAAATAATACCCAGGTTGAAAACCAGTTTAATCTTTAATTTTTCCCACTTTAATTCTCAGAGGTATTGAAGTGTCTTTTTTATGTCCTTGTGGCAGGCATGTATCTTTTAAGCCAAAAGTGGTAATTTTGTAAATCAAACAGTGGGAAGTAAGTGCCCTGTGTGTGGAAGGCTGGCTCTCCCCATCCCAGGGTGGTGCCTTTCTCCTTCCTTACGCTCCTTCATCTTTGAAAAACAGGAGTTTAACGTTACAGAACTGCATATGGAACTAATAGCTTACTTATTGGACTCCCTGAGTACAGTGCAGTCATTTAACCAGCAAGCTTAAAGCATAATTGAAACGAAAGTCAAGTCACTATTTCAGAATATACAGCTTCATACTGCATATGTTAAAGGTTAAATCCTGCTCTGCTATGCTGCGGCTGCCATGGTTATCATTCGTGTTCAGAGATCACTTGGTTTTGAACAATTATTTTGAACTATTTTTTCTTCAGTAGTGGTGTGATGGTATTCCTGAGGATGTTCCTGTCAGAAATCACCTGCCAGTCACTCTGCAGCAGAGTTATCTCCTGCACCCAGTACTGATGAAAGGTGCTCTAAGTTTTGCACTCACTGCCAGCAGTCTGCAGGACTGAAACTGCAGAGGGTGTTTGCTTTGGTACCAGCAGATTAAGATTTCTACATTTATATCTGTGAGTTTCAAAATGAACCACATCAAACGGAATACTGTCACTGACCGCAGAGGATGCAAACTGCACAACAGGTCACTACGTGTGCCCGGTGGTTCTCAGAACTCTGCATCTTGGGAATGTTTTACTGCTGCTGGGTAATGTCACTGCATTTGAGTACACAAGGTGCAATTGGGAGATGAATCAAATTCATTTCCTCATTCTTCCTACTTAAAGTGTGTGCCTGTGTGAGTGCACAAAGCAGTAGAATAATACAGATTTTCTGTTGCTCTTTTGGAAAAGCATACTCCATTAGCCAGAACTTCACTCAGCTACTCTGCAACATCAGTAAAGCATAATTAAAGGTGATCTAGAAACTTCCATGTATAATTTACACAGGCACAGGAAAGTCACATTAAGTTTGTTTTTTAGTGTTCTGCACTTGGTGCAGTTTATAAATTCATATGTCAGCAGATTCAAAAGCTTTAAGAAATGGTTGTCTCATGCAGGTTGCTCCACAGTAACTGTACAGCACCGTGCTGTGAACAGCTCTGGGCACTGGGACAGTCCTGAGAGAGTCAGCAGTCAGCACGCAGCACTGTTCGGCTCCTGGGACAGAGATCAGTTCCCAAAGTATAGTTTGGAAGGGCAGAACTACAGGCCATCTCTAGTAGGAATTGTACTAGATAGGACCTGATGGTCTGGTCGTGTGCAAGATGCAGTCCCAAATCCCTTCACAGCGTGGTTTGCACATAGTGTGACTCAGCTGTGCCATTTTCCCAGAGCCAGGGCTGGGCACAGCTGCAGTGGCAGAGCAGGAATGAGAATGGCCAGATGTGCTCATGTCCCCATGTCTCCAGCACTCAGTGCCAGCCTGTGCTCAGCTGGGAACCTCCTGCTCCAAAGGACGTCCCAGTCCCTTCTGGCATTTGAAAATGTGCCTGTGCAAATGGATATTAACCACTCTCTGGACTATTCAGCAGTGGAGTTAATACTGGGATTTTTAAGGGTTAATCCATTGACCTGTCATCTTTGTATATTTTATGAAATTTATCTCTGCTTTTCTTGCTGACCTTTTGAATTCCCTCTTGAGACCACAGTGTGCGGAACACTTGGACCCTGAGGTGCTATGAGCAGTACGTGTGGAAATACATTGTGGAAATGCAGACTGTGCTTAGAACAAACACAGAGAATTATTTCTGAAGGATTTCCCAATTGTGCTATATAAAGACAATATCTGAGAGCTGCTGAAAATGTGGAGTCCAGATTCTGAAATGCAGTGTCGTCAATCAGATGCCAAAAGCGTTGTGCTTATTAATTCATAATTAATAGACAATAAATCATTAATACATAATTTATTGAACGTTTATGGGAACCTTAATCTTAAGTCACATTGATTTCCTTGCTAGGAAAATCCGCTTTCCTGTTGCTGGAGTAACTGGGGAGGTTGTTACCGGCACATGGGCAATACCAGGTGCTGTTGCTGAAGCGGCTCCAGTGAATCTTCAAGTGCGTTTGCTGTGTCAGTTCCTGACCCACTCCAGCAGCACCGTCTGGGCCAGGTCCCGGCACATCCCACTGGGACTGTGCAGCCGAGCTGGGGGGCAGTCCCTCTCCATAAGGGAGGGGAGCACCAGTGCTTTGTCATTGCAACACATATGGAAAACCTTCCATTAGAGCCCAGCCTCGTGGAAGGAACCTCCCTGTTCTGGCCAGCAAAGCACAGGCACCTGATGCTGTGCCGGCCGTGCCCTCAGGAGTGCCTGAGGACATCCTTTGCTCCTCGCTCTTCATGCCATGAGGGTTTCCAAAAATAACCCGTGAAGGTAGGAAATGTATTTAGTAAGGTAGTAACTGCAGAAGAAAGATCTACATTTCCCTGGTGTTTGATCTCCAAGACCTGACTGTTCTGTCTGATGGCCAGCTAACTTCAGTTAATCCTGCATAGGCAAAGGTGGCCAAGGATTTTGCTGCTGTTTAAATTCAAAGTTTTGCCTACTGATTTTTTTTTTTTAAAAATGGTAGACTTTTTAGGGTGTTGCAGCATTCTGATTATTTGCCCGCTACTTCAAGGTGTCTTTCAGCACCTCTATTCCCAGCACATATGGAAGTGTTTACAACGTAAAAAATGATAGACTTCTGTATTATTTCACCTATGAATTCTGTTCTCTATCAGCTTCTCTGCGATATCTCTAGTACAAGTACTGTCCCAGCATTTCATAGAAACACGAATTGTTGTTTCTTTATGTAGAAGATGGTTCTCTTAACTTTTCCAGAAGTTTTGCTCTTGTCTATTTTATAGCTAACACAGACAGGTCAGTGTAATCTTTGCACTTATCAGAAGTGCATTGCAAATGTATAGTAGCCTATGTGGCAAAGGCACTTTTTCTATTTCGGGAAAAATTATCTTCTAAAGGTGAAGTTTGATGAGGTGACTTTGAAGAAATCTGCAGCAGCAGAGAGACATACCGTAGGCTGGGTTGAAGAATATTCCAGAAATCTAAAAATTATTATGAGTTAGTGCTTTGGTTCTTAAAAAGGTAACAGAGTACATGCTTGGAGGTTCTGAAATTAAATTACTTCTACTACTTGGCTATCACCTGAATAAAACCAGGATAATAAAATCTCTGAACACATTAAGGGTGAGAAGGGAGCAGTAGGTTGTGAAGGGGTGATTGAGGATGTTTATTACAAAGAACTGGAGAGTATGAGTTCCTTTTGGTTTTGGTGAGAAATTAGAGAAATTAAGTGACTGTGAGTGACCACATGGAAAAAATGAGTTAATTCTCTGCCGTCAGCCCCTGGGAGCAGGCAGCTCTCCCCTGTGGTGGCTGCTGCAGAGCTCACGGGGTTTCATGCTGTGACCAGATCCAAGGCCATTCTGATCTCTAGTTTTACCTCTGTTTTTAACTGAAACATCTTATTGGCATCTAATATTTCCTGTAAACTCTACAAACACTTTCTGGTGTAAGTGTGGAAGCAGAATTGGTCCCATAAATTCCTCCTTGACTTTTTGTTCACGTGGATCTGTGGAAGTGCCAGTGAGAGGGTCGTGACCCCATCAGTGCATGTGTGGGGCTGCCCATGCACCGTGTTCACGCAGGCTGGCACTTTGGATCCATCACGTGCAGAGGTGCCCTTTCCCCTTTTTTGAGAGGGAAGGTGCTAAAAAAAGAAATATTTCCCATTCCTGCTGGCCCAGGAGCTCCTGTGCTGGAGCCTAGTGGTACCTGCAGTGTGTCTGTCCAGAGCTGTCTCCTCTCCTGTTCCCTGCACAGCCTGGAGCATCCCATCACAGCCTTGACTGTGCTCATCGGGAGAAGCACTTCACCTTCTGTGTCAGTGAGCCTGTTTACCAGTCCTGCTCTGTTTAAGTCACTATTCAAGTGTTTTAGCTGGGTCTGGAACAAGGAAGAGTAAATTTTTTGATCAGTTGGTCATAATGACAGTCTGTATTAATCTTTGAGAATTACTGTATTTTCATATTTAAACAAAAAACCTAGTTAGTCACTGAAACTCTTACCTGTAAGTCTTCTTAATCCAGTATGTCCATCTTAGAAAAGTACAAACAGGCTTAAGAAACCAGGCTTATTTTGACTGTTTGGGAATAAAACACTGTTTATGCCTGAGGGTGCTGATTCAAAAGTCTCTTAAAGTTCCTTGTACTCCAAAGAAAAAAAGAAAGATAACCGTGTGCTCCTCAGTCCCAAGAATTGCAGCTCAGTAACACAAAGCTCAGTTTCCAAACCATCAGCCTTTAGGGGAAAGCCACATTAATTGTAAAATCCATTTGCTCAAGGTAAACTAGGTCCTTGCCTTGTATCCAGGATAGTTTTCATTTTTCTGTGACTAAAGGACATTGTGTTAGGGTTGGTGGTAGGTAAGCTGGAGAGGCATTAAGTGTATCGTGTATGAAGATTTATAAAGGTTGCAATAGAAGTGGTGCTTCAGGATTTCAGTCATTTTGGCCTTCAGAAAGCTTTCAAGCTCTACCTGCAGAACAAAAAGAAAAGTCCTTATATTAAAACTGGGAATTCACCTTGTCCACCCACCCTGTCTGCTCCATGGGTTACAGTCAACCAGGATATTTCCTTTTCAGATTGCCCTTTGATAAGATGTGACTGGGATTGCTGATTAAACATTTTTTAAAAGGTAATAACTGCTCATAAGAAGTTGCATATCTGACTCCATCATTGCATTGTGCCTCTCTACCATCTCTGTCCATGTGAATTTTTTATCCAGTAAAATAGGAATGACTTCATTCTGGCATGACTTTTTCCTCCCACCATATTGCTGATGCTACAGTAAATCATGTAATTTCCATTTGATCACACAGTCTTGGCGTAACATGGTCTTTCATTCTGAAAAAGCCAGTGGTGGTATTGTATTCCTTTACCTAGCATGCTTGTGCCAGCAGAATTTGGAGGAGCACTCCTGTCACTGCCACGATGTGTGTCTGCAAAACCTCCTCCTTTGAGACACGGCTCACTCTCTTTTGAACCAACATCTCTCATTCAAATTAAAAGCTGATGAACAGCTTTTCAAGTCTGAGTAATTGATTTAGCTCTTACTCAAGTCTGAAGAATTATTTTAAGTTGAACTTGTTTCGCCCTGTGCTTTGGGCACTAATGAGGATCTTTGCAAACTGTAGCCAACAACTGACCTGTTAGTAAGAGTCATCAAAAAGATTAATAGTTAATTAAGGAATTAGCCTCGATTTGGAAAACTGATTCTCAGTGAGGCGGTCAGTGGATGTGGAGACTTGCTTACCTCCTCATTGTTACAGGTGGGCTTCCCTGGGCAAAACAGCTCACCTGACAGGAGAGACTCTTGTAGTACTGGAGCCATCACCAACCAGTGGCTTGTCCTGTCAGGTGCAAATATTTGTGTGTGTGTGTGTGTGTGTGTGTATTTTTTTATGTAAGTAGTTTTTGCAGGAGATGCTTTGAATACATCAGGAAAAGGACATGTTAGAATTGCACATTCTTAGGCAATTGCTGCTACAAACACAGCAGTAATTTCCTTTTTTAAATTCTTTTTCTCCTTTGGCTAGTGATCAGTCAGGAAAAACCAGTAAAGTGTGACTGCTTAAAAATTCTAGCAGAATAAAGAGCAAGTGTATGTAGTTGTGGGCATATGCAACTGTGCTTCCCTGCCCCAAACCACACTAGACATTGCTGCCTTTCCTGATGACATGCAGGTGTCTACACCTATTCATTTAGGATCTCAAGTACATCCATTTAATTCATGGCCAAGTGGTAAAAGCTCCTGTAGGACCTTCTCCGTAGTGACTTTTAGTTTAAAACTGTAGTACAGTTCCCATCTTCCTGCAATAAAGTGATACTAAGCCATCCTTGTAAAGGATGCTTTATTTCTGAGATAAACCTGCACATCATGAAATAAATAAATAAAGCTTACAGGCTTCAGATCATATTTTCATACCAGTTAGAAAAGCATGTGAGATCTTGGATTGGTTTTATCTTCTCAGACAGTTCATTGTAAATACCTTCATCTCATAGAGATTTTAATGTTCTTTTACAAGCTCAAGGAAATTCTGGGGGAAAAATCCCGTGTAAAATTAAAGGGTAATAAAGCTTTGTTAAATTAAAATGCATACAATTTCAGGTCTAATAAGGAGAGTTTTATTAATGAATGTAAATGGCAACAATACATCTGAGGCACCTGCTAAATGTTCATTATAAATTACTCTTGTAGACATTGTGATGAGTTTCATATTGTAGCCAGTCTTATAAAAGTATGCAGATTGCTTCCCCAAGGGACTGTATATTTACTTAACAGTGTAGTTAATTGCAATTATTTATTTTCCAGTGATTGCAAATGGCTTCTGCATTAAAGATGTATGTGGCTATTAGGAATTATTCAATTACCTCTCTTTTTCTCAGTAGTCTGAAGCAAACCTGAGCTTGGATTCCCAGAGGTCAGTCAGTAGTGTATTAACTCAGTCTGCTCCTCAGCTTTCTGCTGGGGCCAAGCTCCGTAGCCATGAGTCCTCTCAGCAGAGCAGGCTTGAGAAACGCTCGTTACCCGGCCCTGCAGCTGATTGTTTGATGTCTTCCGTTCCATCCTGATGCTGCCACAGTTAATGGCAAGATTCATAGGAGGTTAATTAAATCCGTCTTCAAAACAACGAGAGGCCAATGAGCCATATCCTCGTTGAAATAGTAAATTAAATGATGCAATTGTTTCTACTTCCATCATGGGTAAGGGGAAAGATGAGTGAATGAATTGTTCTGTGGCTGCCTCCTCTGGGGCCCCAGAGGGTCTTGGAGCATGTGGTCATAAACCTGCTTTTAATTTGTGGCTACAGGAAGGGATGACACTGCTATCAGCAGGCAGAGGTCCCGCCCAGCATCACTGTGTGAAGGATGACACTGTAAAAACTAACAGGGCCTCTTTGAGTGGGGCTGAGCAGTTCCTTCTGCTCCAGATGTGAATTAATACAAACACAGTGACAGAGCAGAACGGAAAAGATGATGCGTTCATCAAACTTGGCACTGCCTGGGCCATAATTAAAATGTACACAAATTAAATACAATTATCTCGTGCTTTCTAATAGGGCAGAGCATCATTAAGCTAATTAATGCCGTGGTCTGTAAGCTGTGCCCGCAGCCGTGGCTGTCGCCGTGGCTGTGGGCGGCAGCTGTGCCCTCAGCTGCGGTGACAGCGGGTGACAGCGGTGCCAGCAGCGCTTGTCCCCAGCGCCTACACCTGCCATCCATCCGTCCATCCATCCGTCCATCCATCACCTGATGGCAGCAGGGACAGCTGGCATGGGGACAGTCCCAGCACTTCCCCCTGGCGGGGGTGTGCCTGTGGGCCGGCGCCGAGGATGAGGGGTCCTGAGGGCACGTGGCAGCTCCAGGTGTGTGGTTTGGCACCAGCCCCAGTGAACGAGCAGGGACGGGCAGGGAGGGAGAAAGTTCCTGGAGCACGAGCATCTTTCGGGGGTGTGTGCGTACCTGTGAGCTCCCAACAAAGCAGCCAGAGTTATCTGCAGGGTTGGCATGGCAGGTCCAGAGGCTGAGGCTTCGGGTGTGTGGAAAAATGGCCTTGACAAGAGGTCCCAGCTGGTAAGATGCTGGTGCCATACCTAGGTATCAGCTGCAGCCTGCCCAGGTGTAACAGTGCTTGTCTGTCTGAGGGAGGCAGGTTCAGCTTTGCTGGATGGCGTGCTCATTAAAGAGCACACCAAGATGTGTTTGTCAAACCTTTTGACATGCCCATGGTTTTGCTCCTGTAACGTAGGAAGCATTGGAGTTGGAATACAGGAGTCACTTCATTCCACACTCACCTTTAAGCATTGGCAGGCGACTGTTCTCAGTCAGGGTAGGGGGACTCATTCTACAGCAGGGACTGGGGCTAGAAAAACAGAGATAACCAACCAGTAATAATAACATCTGGACTTCAAAGTTATTCTTAGCAAGGCAGGTGACATTTGAATAATTTAGTGGAGTATTATAATGTATAGTGTAAGTCTGTAATAGCTACTTAAGTAAAGCCACCTTTTGATTGGGGTTTTGCTCATATCTAGCATAGAAACTCATTAGCTTAACGGAGGCAAAATATCACCTGGGTAGATGCTGTAAAATACCTTTTTTAAGAATTATCTCATTTTGGAAGAAATAGATGTATCTGCAAAAAATGCATTCTTTTTACATTTCAGTTTATTCCTGGGTGTTACTGTGATACAAAATTTTAACATCTATGGATGAATTGCACACTAGTATTTGAAAGGCACCCACTGATGGTATGAAAGAAAAGGAGTGGGGGAGAAGGAAAGTCTTGCACTCTGCATATGTGCAGTATATCGACAGCATGTGAATACCTATTTTCATTATCATAAATGGAAGCCCAGAAGGAGTTTTTTTAAAAAAACTCCACCATGTATTAAATAATGATATTTTGCTTGCTTATCAAAAACAAAATTGGAAAGAAAGAATTTGCTATCTATCTGAAGGTCAAGGAACAGGATCATATCTGCTTCTATCAGCAACTCTTGTTGCAATGGCAAGTTTTATTCTTGAGGTGGAGTCAGAAATACAGTGAGAGTTGATGAACTGAATGCACAAAATCTCTGATGTGTGTGCAGCTATGTTAAAACGTTTAAAAAATTCCCCTAACAGATTATTACCTGAAAATATTTATTCTCAAAAGGAACAAAGATCGATATTTTGTTAAAAAAGAACAACCTTGTTTTTATTTGGGTTTGGACTCACGTTTAGTGCTGCTGGAAGAAAAAGTGTCGTTACTGTAAAGTTTGCAGTGGCACCTCCTGAGCACTGACAGTGGCAAACGGGGTTGGCCTCAGGGAGAATGGGCAAACTGTGATGCCTCAAGTATGTAAAGCTCATTTGTGGTGGGACATTGTACCTCGGTGGTGCAGTGTAGGACAGAAAGACATACTGTTATCAGGGACAGAGTCGCTCAAGAGGTTCAGCTTTGTGACCTGTTACAAACTTTACTTATTCTTGCTTTTCAAGGGGCTCCAAATAAAATATTACTAAAATTTAAGGGAAATAAACCCAGTGACTTGACAAAGAGCAGGTGAAATGCAGTCTTTAGTCAAAGAAATCCTCCAATTCAGGTTTTTTAAAGAAAGCACATACCAGGAGAAATTCTCTTGCCAGACCGAATTTTTCAACTGTATTTAGTAATTGAACCAAATTCTTCTAATGCTGCAACTTCCTGCTAACTTCAGTGTACTTGGTAGCTCTCAGTTCCCTGCCTGTCCCGTTTCTTTCCTTTTTTTTTAACACATTGCTGGGTATGTAATTATCACTCAATAAATCCACTTCTGTATTATTTCTTCTTGATTCCGTTCCACTCGAACATACATAAAAATTACAAAAATGCCTATTTCCACAGCTGAATACTTAACTCACCAGCCAGTTATTGGATTGGCCCTTGCAAGAAGTATTTAAGTTCTCCTGTGTTTGGTTCTTTTTGGGATGTCTGCCATGGAGCTGTTCAGAATGTTGTTGGATTGTATCTTACAGTGCAGGCCTGCACAGCTTTTTGACAGACAGATTTTTGATTTGTTTCTTTTTCTTCCACCTTCTTTAGCCCTCTGAGCACTAACATTGTCTCACAGGCAAACGGATCTGGTCTGAAAGTCCCTATTTCCCTGCAAATTGGCATAGGAATCAGTATTAATTTTAGGAAAGTTCAGAAAACACACCTTGAACTGCTCAGCACTGTGGAATAAACACCTGCAGTTCGTTACTTTTGTCTCCTGCATGGTTCTTCCTTTCCTATTTCTGTAGCAAAGAGGTAAGAAACAGGCCAGCAGCTTCTGTTCCCTGGCCCCTCTGAGGAGGACTCACACAGTGGTAATGTCTAAAAAAATTGTGTTGGATACAGATCTCCACGGTATTTCATCATCTTGTGTGCTACTAAAGAAAGTGTTGATTTTCCAATCCACATGGTGTATCCACAAATCTGTCTTTATTAGTAATGGTAATTCAGACAGCAATTCTGCCTTTCTCAGAATACAATTTCCCATAATGTATCATTTTTCCAGTCCCAATTTGAGATGAGAATTTGCCATTTCAAAGCAAAATATGCAAAATGGCAGCCCAGGAATCTCCAATCAGCTGTGACAGTTGCTATAACATTTAGGTTGCTCCTTTTCCAAGGATAGTTTTATAAAAATTCTGAAAAGCTTCCTGGCCCTTTGTCCAGTCATGTAGTATCTGTTCAGTAGAGGCCTTTAAAGATTCTTTCTTCCTCCTGTGAGTGAAGCAGCAGCTGGAAGGAGGAGCTAACATGTTGAATCCCACCCTTTCTCCCACAGGTGTTCCAAGGTCAAGTAAAAGGGCTCCATCCACCACTGAGAACTGGGGGGCTCAAGAGCAGTTGTACCCCCCCTGCCCAGGCCTAGATTACACTCATTGTGAACTTTATGGATTATTTTACCTTAAGGTAGACACTTTGTAATTGGGGGTTTTCTTAGATGGAGGGTGGGCTGTAGGAGTTCATGTGAATAGGGAATGAGGTGATGGTGGGACCGTTCTCCTGCTGAAGGACTGAAGGGCCACTGGGAGAACACCTTGCATGTGTCACCTCCATGAAATGGGGCATCTTTTCGTACCACATGAGGTACCACAAAGAGGTTCCCCACGTCCTGCACTGCATGAAGCATCTCTTCGATCTGTAGCCTGACCAAGGAGATCAAATTGGTTCCTTCTCACACAGAGGCCAAAGGAGTGGGAAGGGAGTGGAAGTGACTTAGACCTTATCTCTTGTGAAAATTTTAGCCTCTAATCTCTACCTTAGTTAAAATCTAATCCTGAATTCTTGCATTATTGCTTACACTAAAACTCTCCAATGTCATTTACAGCTCTTGGGAGATTTCACAAGGCTCACTAATAAGGGATATTTTAATATACAAAGCCATTAAGGGGTTAAAACCAATTGTATGAAAAGAGATTATAGGATCTTTATCACATGTTGTTTATCTGATCAACAGTTAACAATTTAAGACAGTATTATCCTAGTAAAAAGAAGGTTTGTTTCAGATACTGACATAAACATCCCCTCATAATAGTGGCTTTTCATTTACTGCATTGCAATGTACCATAAGCTTAAAGGCACAACAGCTTCTTTGTGTGTCTCAATAATGCCTGTCCAGAGTGATGTCAGTCAATTTTTGACCTATACAGTCTGATGTTATTCTCAACAATCATAGATTTTTTTTTTTCTTTAATGAGTTAAGAATACGCCAATAAAATCCTTGAAAATTATCATTTCCTTCATGATGTCTTCCTCTGGAAGAACAAGATATATTACCCATGTGGACCTTTCTGTAAAGTCTTGTTTCATCTGGCTTCTTCTGGCTTTTGTTGTTTCCTTTGTGGCTTGACTTTCCACAGTCTTGTGTAACTTGCCCTCTCAGTGGGAAAAATACTAACAGTTAAATAGCAGTTTCTGGTAGAGGTTGAGAAATACACCATATACATGAGACAGCCCACTGGTAGGAGCAGATTCTGAATTGAGCCTCTGTGATGGCACTCTTGGGGTCCCATATAAAAACTGTTTGTGGGGTCAGCTCCCTTGTACTCCTTGGAAACTGTTCCTCCAAGATGGGAAAAGAGATTGTGGAGTGGACCAGGGTTCATTCAGGGCACACAGAATGCCTCAGGTGGGACACACTGCTGCAGGTGGTGCTCCCCATGCCTGTGCTCCCTATCCAAGCACTTTCCATCCCAGTGCTCCCCATCCCAGTGCTCCACACCCAAGCACTTTCCATCCCAGTGCTCCCCATCCCACACAGAGGCAGTGGGCAGAGGCAGCGTGGTGACACAACTCAGCGTCACAGAAGGATGTGCTCAGCCTCTGCTGCTTTCCTGCCAGCCAAGGGGGGAAATCAGCCTTCTGGAGGAAAGACCTCTCCCTGAGGGAAACAGCGTAGGGAAGCAGAGCTTCTCGGCCCCTGCCAGTCAGAGCTGTCGGGACCACAGCCCCAGGCTCTGGCGCTCAGCCTGCCCACACGGTTCAGTGCAGGGGGGCTGCTCAGGGGCTGTAGGACAATTCCCATAATCTCCTGTCTGGCTCTCACACAACCTGTGTGCTCTGGAGCACAGCAAATAGCTCTCAGATGGTCAGAGGCTGTTAGCTTCTCTCCAGCTTTCAGACGGGATTACAGAATATTGCTGCTGGTTCCGTCCAGCTCTGATCCTCACAGTGTTCTGGCAAGGCTTCTGCGTGCCACTCACATCCTCCTGCTCCCTTAGGGACAGTAAAGAAATACATACACTGAGTGAATTCTTTATGGAAATCAAGTCTTTCTATAATGCTATTTCTAGATTACTTTTATTCATATAACCCTAATGCTTCCCTGAAAATTAAACCAGATTTAATTCTTTATTCATTTTCAGCTGAATGCAATGTAACTGTAGTATTGTCATTAAGCTTGCAGAACACAAACATAACCTGGATTGAGTTGGACTTTGGTGTGGATCCTGTATTTCTCCCTCATTGTCATTTGGGGTTTTTTTAAGTCATGAAGTCACCTCGGTGCAGCCCCTGAGCTGCCCTTGGAGAAGCAGCTCCAGACTGCAGCTGCACTACTCTCTGTCTTCCCTTCAGTGGGAACCATGGGATTATCACAGGAGGTGGCTCTGTGCCACACCATCCTCAGAGCAGAGTTCAGCGTGTGCTAAATGCTTGAGTGACAACAGCTGAACTTCAGCAAGCCAAAGGTCCAGAGTATACAACAGATTTAAATTAAAGATTGCCAAAGTGAGATGGAAATTTGTTTTTCTTCTGTCTGCTGGGTATTTTACATTATATAAAATGAATACTAGATGATAATTGCCAATATGGTGTCTTGTATTGATTTAATTCAATAAGCAGCTTCACCTCCACCTTTTGCATGCACTTGCCTTAAAATATATGCATTATGAAGGCAATGATTCAAAGTCTTTAGGAAATCAATATCCAGACAGGATTCTGTTCTTCAAATATTGACAGCAGAATAACTCTAAGAAACAATGACAAACAGTAAAAGCAGGGGTAGACAAAATTAAGGTTGTAATTCTATTGTAGTCAGTCTCTGCAGAGGGCTCAAACTGCTGCCTGATGCTGCATATTGTGTGTGCTCCAGCAAACAGCTGGCATTGACACCTTGCAGTCAGAATTTCTGGTGAAACCTGTGACCACTGAAATGAAAGGCAGTTTCTGCCAATGATTCTGTAGAGTTACCTGTTTCGGTTGATTTTTTGCTAATAACTTGCACAGATTTTTTCAGCCATGAGCATGTACTGAGTGGCATAGATGGATATATGTAGGCTGTTACCATTAACATTGTTCTCACCTTTGATGATTTCTCTACTAAAATTCTCTACTAAATGGAAGTTGCATCAAGGCCTGTGAATTACATTTTTTTAACTGTGCAGCTCTGTGTTCTAATTTACTGTGGTTTTGTAATGGTAATTTTAAAATCCTTTAATACTGACAGCTGAATTTTGTGCACAGTGAGCATATTTCTGAGAAATTAAAGGATGTCCTTTATGGAGTAAAACATGTTGCAGTTAGTGCAAACTGCACTGCTTGCTTAGTTCATACAGTTCTGAAATCACATTGGTATGGATAGTTCAGTACTGCAGTTACAAGTAAAAATATCTTATTGGCAGTCATGCAGAAAAAGCATTCTTTCAGTGCCATTCAAAAGTATAGTCTGTTTTGGTTTTCTCACTCTGAAATACCTGATGGCAGTTCAAAAGTCTAGCTAGTGAGTAGTGAGTATCCACTACATAGATATGAGAACCTCTTTTCAATAGGTGGGGAAGGATTATCAAGAGTAACTCTTTTCAGTATTACCCCACCTGTAAATGTCATTGATGAGCCAACAAGGTTTATTTTTCCTTTCTGTCCTTTAGTTTTGTAGTTTTAACACGTGCTGAATTTCACAAGTGTGTCAGTATTATATCCAAGTGAAATGTTCAAGAGCTCTGCTCACATCTGGTAGTAGAAAAATCATTAATGTTTTCCCTGAATGTACTGAAAATCTCTTTAACTTGACATATGTGTATAATTTAAAATAGAAGGAAAACTTGGAGCCACAAATGCCTGGGTGATGTTTCCTGAGCATTAGATCAGTCACAGTCAGAAGGAATTTAAGCAGTAAGACCAGCCAATTGTAATTGCCCATCTGTGGCAAACAGACTTTGAAGTTGATTTAGAACAAACTGGAGTACCTGGGACATTGCAAAATGCTAGAAGAGGGATAGATTCGTTCCTGCAGTTAAGAGGAAAAAAAGGAGGGAAGGACTGAGCAAGGTTTTCATTAGCTGAAGGCTTGTTAGCTTGACATTCATTTCAGGCAAACTAACGGAAGAGTTGGTAGTGAGAAAAAAATTGAAAGATAAAATGCAGCCACAAAACTTGCTTGAACAAGGCAGTTTGTCCTGAGATTAACAGCTTGGATGAAAGTGGTGAAGTGAAATCAAGTGATGGCAAGACAAGTTTTGAAAACCTTATTTAAGTTAGCGCTGGGCTGTGTTGCACAAGCGGGAGCACTGAGGAGTCACTGGCAGAGCAGCAGGAGACACCGAGCGTGAACAACTCAAGCTCAGCTCCCATGGCAATGGCACCTTTAGGTATGGGGTTTTTAATTGTGAATTTGATTTTGCATGTGGCTGCCAAGCTGGTGTATTGAAATCCCTCACACACCTCCACTGTGTGTATGGCAAAGTCCTAGTTTGGTGTGACAGGAGAGAGAGCAAGGCCCTGTGTCCTCTTACTCAGACCCTAGCCCAGGTGTGGGTGCCAAGGCGTAGTCTCTTTTGGAGCTCCTGGGGCCAGGTGTGCTGAGCCAGGCTTCCTTAGACCTGCCCTCAGCTTAGCTCAGGCACCCTGGCTGTTGGCACAGGGTTTCCTGGGTGTGTGCAGTCAGAAGGCTGCTGTCTCACACTCTCCTCTGTTCACAGCAGTGTCCCCTTCCTTCTATGTCTCAGTGATGGTTAGAAGCCACTAACAGACAATTTAAAATGAAAAATCTTACATGGGAAATTAGCCACAAGAATGATTAATAAGAGCTTCTGTTCCTGGAGCAGCTGCCAGAGGAATTGGGGAGTATCCTGTGTTTTACCAAGAGGTCAAGCCTTTCTGAAAGTATGTTTTAGTCAAAGAGGTGACATTTTCTTCAGTTCAGGAGGAGATTGGTGTGGTGCAGGGTCTGCTGTGTATGATTAGACAATACAAATGCACGGTCACTTCTGGCTGGAGCTTTGCCTTGGGAGTTCTTAAGCTTCCTGAGAAGACTTAGATAACTTTGGTTTCTGCTTGCCATTAAAATAATTTCTACTGAGTTTGATGCTGGTGGAGGAAGATACCATTTATTTCTTTACTATGTGCATTTCACTTTTCCTAATAATTACCAAGTTAAATCTGCACCTGAACACAAGCAGCTGATGGAACATTCCTTTTAGCCATCCACTGTATCCCTGATAGAGACAATCAATAGGTAAAATCTATGCAAATGAGTGGAGTTCAAGTGAGGGCTACCCTAAACAGGACTAAGCTATGCACCCGCCTTTGTGCCAAATTTTTCAGGGTTTTTTTTTCTCCTGTAATGAATCCATGTATTTTGTGCATTGGAGCATGGCATGAGGCCTTTTGGATGGCAGGCTCTTCAAGAGAGAGGAAGAAAGTTTTAATCACAAAAGCAGAAACTTCAGTCGGAGAAGTGATTCCACACTTTGTTTCATTTGTAAATGGTGCGTTTTGGCTTTTGTGAAACAGAACCCGGGTCCAATTCAGGACAGCGTTTCAGGGATTCTTTCCATGGGGCTTTTTGAATCTGAAATAGTGCACATGAAAAGAGCAGGAGATTGAACATAATTTGTTCCAACAGCTAGTCTAAGATTTTTTCCAATCAAGATTCTTTCAGCATATTCCTCTTTGTTGAGCTATAAGCAGCTTTTAAAATAATGGCATTAGCCTATATTTCAGGGCTTCGCTGGGTGTTCTCAGCTCTGGTGATTAGTTACAAGAAATAGAAATGCCTGTATTGTAATCTTTTAATGGCTATGGGAGACTTGTAAACTAAGTTGAGATTTGAGCAATTTGGAGATTTCAAAATGAGCTGTAGAGTTCATTGAGAAAGAAAAATGCGTCATTGAAATTCATGGTGCCACTTTGGTTTTCTTTGCTGAGATTCATCACTGAAAGCCATATTGCTTTCCCTTTGCCTTTATTTAAAGCTCTTCAATACATTGTTTTTAAGGTCCATTTCTTTTACAAGCTTTTCCTTTCAGCTTGCTCAGGGTATCAGGTCCTATGAACATCTGTTTGTGCCAAAAATCAGCCAGGACCTGGACTGTATCCTGCCTCCCTCCTCCCCTTTGTTTCCAGAGGCTATTGTTTCCGATTTCATGCTATCAGAGGGGCTGCATGTTTTCCTGTGTGAAGTTGTCAGAGAGATAAAAGCACAGGAGCAGGGTCACATTTCGAGGGATGGGCATGAAAAATTGGTAAAATGTATCTTGAGGGCCACCCACAAGACTTGGTTGAAGAAATTCAGAAGCAGGGAGTAGAATTGTAATTTTAAAATTGTGCAAATTCTGGGGTGGAATAAGTAGTGGTGAAATAAGTCTTTAACTGGCAGAAATCTCTTAGATTTACACTTGGTTGACTTATTCCTCTTAGGTAGTTTGAGAGCCTCCAGTTGAACTTTGTTACACAGAAAATACCATAATCTTCACTGTGTTGCCTGCCCATGTCTCTTTGGTACAAGAGTGAAGGACCAGAAGGTTTAAAGCCAGTGTTTTACACCTTTCAGCCATCAGAATGCACTGAGGAAAAGAGAAGCCGTACTGGAAGTCTGATTTGGTTTAAAGTCACAGAATCATTAGGCTGTATGACACCAGACCTGCAAGGAATATAGTAAAGAAGATGATGATAAAAAGACCAGTAGTGCACCGTAATTAACCTAATGAAACACATTTTCCAGGAAGGAAGCATGGTGCTATCCTTGTAACTGTGGCTGTGGTTTATAGTGTTGCAGACCATGGTCAGCCCAAACACACTTACCCTTTTGTGTGACATGAGTTCCAGAGGTGGCCCCCTGGTTTTGAAGCATGCAGAGCAGTTCAGGTGTGTCAGGAGGGAAGAGCTGCGCTCACACACAGCTGGCTCAGCCAGTTCAGCACTGTCCTCCCCTCCTGCAGGGACACAGCAGGAAGAGCTACAGGTGTCTTACAGGTGTTCTCTGAAAGGACTAAGCAGCCAGGAAAAAGCTGTGCCTGTCTCTAACTTAGTGTCAGCGGAGCTAAGGCAGTGCCTTGCTAGTCTGTTTGGTTTATCTTAACTTTTCACTTAGGTCTCTAGCAGGTATGAAGTGAAGGAAATGGTTTAACAGTGCTGGTGTACATCAGGGATTCAGTAAGGTGGTTGCTTTTATTTTAGAAGCTTGTAATGAGGATTTTGTTAAAGAACATGACAAGAAAACAAATGAAATATGTAAGTTGTACTTTTTCCAAGCAACTGATAAAATAAGGGATGTCAAGCAAGGCATGCTCTTGCTGCCATATGGATTCCGAATTGCTAAATGATATATGTCACACAAATCAGCCTAATACTGGAATTTTAAGGAGGGGTATTCTTTTCTATTGCTTTATTCCAAAGAGAAGTCAATTATTTTTCTTAAATGCATAAATTGTTTACAATTTATTATGAGAAACCAAATATACATTCTGAGTTTTGTTGAATTTATCAGCTTTTTTAGCTATGGAATTTCAGGGCAGGGCACTGATACGCAGACTTTTTTCCACTTTGGTAGTATAGCAGAAAAAATTGCTAAACAGGTTTTGGAAGTACAATAATTATTGAATTTATATCCTTTATGGTAATACTTTTGGATATTCATTTGTTTATAAATAGAAAAGGAAAAGCAGCAACACTGCCAAATGTGTAGCAGTTGTGTACGTGAGTTTAAAGAACACTCTGTCAGTATTTTTAAATAGGAATATCACTTATGAGCACTCGTGTTTAACTTGCAGTGAGCTTGGTCAGAGTTCTTTCTGGGTCCCACTGCAGGAGTGGCTGTGGAGGTGACATTGCCTGCCAGCCCATGTCCAGGGGCACAGAGGGCCCTGAGGCGTGTCCTGCAGCCGGGGCTGCCGGGTGCCCTGTGCTCCGGCACTCAGACCAGGTGAGAGGAGATGCCTGGGCACAAAGCCACACCAGCACAGTTCCAGCTTGGGGGGGCAAAAGGAGTATCTCTGTCTTTCTAAGCATCACCACCACGTCTTCATGTCCTGCAGTTCTTTGAGTATTATGGAGAGGAACTTTAACACTGCTGCTAATGTGCTTAATGGGTGTAAGTTCTTTTCAAAATCACAACTTTTTTATACCAGCAGTTTTCTTTGGCATACCTGTCTGATTTTGGATGGGTAAAAGAATCTACTTTGTTTAGCTTTGTCTCAAAAGGGAAAAGAGCAAAGCCTAGAGTAAAAATTAATAACACATCTTAAAATCCATTACAACATCTCCCTTTTTTCTGACTAAAAGTGAGTGAAAAAGGCCTCTCTAGAGGAAATAAAGAAGAAGTTATTACAGCTTTCACTTTTTTGTAGCGTATGAAAAAGCTTTCTGTATGTTAAACAGTCTGTGGACATCTGGCATGATTGGTTTTAATCTGCTGACTAAAAAGTCAGGATTAAATCTTGCTTTACACCTCTTTGTATTGCGGTCAGTAAAGTGACAGAGCTGCCCTGAAACAATGGCACTACTTATTCCACCCAATATGCCATGTGGTAGATCACCCCTTTTTTCAGCACCACTTCTCTGCAAAGACAATGAAGCATCTGGTGGGGTTTTCCTGTGTCCAAGATATTTTTTGTCAGTAATTTCACTCAGCCGCTCTGCTTAGCTCTCCCTTGGTGCTACTTTTGGAGACGGGGTTTGCCAAATCCAGTGGCAAGAGGTCAGGAGGCCAAAGTGATGAATTTTTATGTGCCTGTTCCTTGTGTTTCTGCTCAGTCATGATTCTTTGCGTGCTGTGCTGCTTCTGAAAGGGAGCCACAGTGAGCAATTTGTCGTCCCGGGCTGTGGAGAATGGGGAGGCAGATGAGTTAAAGTGGCGTGTAGGACTGCGGACAGAGCCGCGCACAAATGTTTCCTGACGGCCGAACAGAATCCTCCTGTCACTATTCAGTGCAAGAGGGGCTTGGGAGATTTGTAGCCTGTTGGCTTTCGATCAAGTGACAAATGAATTTAACAGCACTTAAAGATACAGCAGAAAGAATAGCACTTCAGCAGCCAGCCCCAGCTGTGAGCTCTAAGTGATGCTGCGTTAACACTTCTGAAATCGCGTTTTTCCCTCTCTGGGCATAATTGGGAGCTCTCTGTTTCTCAGCATGTTTGAATCCTGATTTGCTTTAAGGAAAAAAATGCCATCTGTGTTTCAGAAACTCTGTGGAATGGGCTTTCTGGTTGTTCCCATCCCCTCCGGTGGGTCACTGGTCCTTACAAGCAGGGGGCCCTGGTAGCTGCACTTGTGGCATAGCTTTCTGTCCTCACTCAGTGGTGCTCTCTGACATCCAGCGGGGTCAAATGAGCCAGGGATCAGCATCCATTGCAGGGTTAAATCCCTCTGGATCCCCAGCCAGTGCTGTGAAGTTGCTGTTCCTCCAAATCTCTCTCTGATCAGCTGTGTCTCTGTAATTGGCTGAGGACTGTTGGTGGTCAGCAGCTGCGCTTTGGATGTCTCAGTGGAAGCCGTGTCCTGGGGAGTCCTGAACATTGCAGTGCTGCACAACCCTTCCTTCTCACATCATCCAAAACCACACCAGAGGGGATGCAGAGCTGCCTTACCAGGGTCATGAATAGAGTTGGTACATAGAATATGCCACCCTGTTTCTCTCTACACACCAACGTGTTACCCCACCGCTGTTTCTGTGTCTTGGCAGTCATTGAGTGTGGAGTGTGTACACAAGCTGATCTGTCTGTCCATCTTACCCTCAATTGGGGAGTGTATAGCAAACCTTGGGTCCACACCTTGCACAGTATTTTACAAAGATTTCCTTTATTCATTTTATTCAAAACCATTTCCTTTAATGTGTGAATAAGGGCTTCTGGAAGTGGGTGAACTCCATGATGGTTTGGGTCTTGTTGAAGAACCTGGTGGGCAGTGTGCCTGTGGACAGCCCTGTTGTGCAGAGGGGTCAGGGTGCTGCTACAGCCAGGTACTTGGCACCTGCATGATCACAGTGATGGGAGAGAGACAATTCAGCAACCCCACCTCTTGGCTCTCTGAGCTATTTGAACATAACTAGCTGAAAAGGATTATTTGAACTTCCAGGCTGCTGGACTCATATTCCATTTCAAAAGTGAATAAAGGAACAAATGATGTGGAACCAGACAGGGAGTACATTGATGGGAAATGAATGAGATATGGCAGGATGAAAAGGAGTCAAGTCAGAGAGGCTGAACAAACGGGGAAAAAAAGGGGGAAAATACAGGTAGGAAATGGTCCACATGCTGCACCAGCAAGGCATCTCCTGGTCAGCCGGGTTTTACTCTTACAATAACCCCCTACAGTGTGTTCCAGTTATCAACACAGTGAATTTTACATTCCCAACTTGTTCAGGTCTGAAAAATAGATACAGTGAGCTGGAAATTCTTTTCCTCTCATGTTTGTTTCCTTAAAAAGTAAACTTAGAGCAGGGGTGCTTTTTTCCCATAGGCGGGGAACAGTGGAAGAACATGGGCATCTCTCCTACTTTGCTCTACATGGTTTGTGACCAGCTGATGACCTGGATGGCAACATCCTTCCTGGAGGACCCCCATCCATCCCACAGTTGTGCTGAGGCTTAGCAAGAGCCCAGGCCTGAGCTGCTGGCAGCCCGCAACGCATTCATGCCTCATGCGAGTCACTTTCTGGCTTTCTGGTTCCACTCTCAAGTCCATCTCTCTTTAAGGCACTAATTTATTTTATATTTTTTTTTGCTGTTTTGCATAATAGGAAGAAGGGAAAAGTTTTTTACTTCTTTATTTTTCTAATTTTGTGATTAAAAGTATACAGTGGCTGCATAAAGGCATCTAGATTTTAGGTACATACATGGTTTGATTTCAGAATTGACCAATATTTCGTATTTTAAAAGTCAGCTCCTGATGATACCTGCTGCTGGGAGTCTTCTTTGTGGGAGCCAAAGGGTCACACTCTTCAGAGGTAAAGCCTTGATCTTGAACTGTGTCACACCCTTGATCTTGTACATAACTCTTCATTAATTTAAAGGGCAAACTCCTGACTTTACTCCTGTTGGCAGTGCCAAGTGGGAGTGTTTCTGAGGCTGTACTGAGGTCAGATGGAAGCAGGGAGCTGGCTGTGCCCATGGTCCCAGCGTGCTGTGTCAGGACTCCTTGCAAGGGTTAAGGAGGATGAGGCTGGCAGACCCCAGTTCCCTGGAAACCTACAGTGTCCAGTGCTGAAAAGGAATCAAGAAGCACCAAAGAGTTTTCTTAGGTGTTGATTTAAATGTTTGCTATTCAGTGTTACTGCTCCTGTGTTTCATTTTCTTATATGACATTTGGAGGCAGCAGAAACAGGAACACTATCACCCCAAACACAGGCAAATGTTACCACTCAAAACAAAGGCAATTGCAAGGCACAGGGGAGCAGATGGGGTTCATTGGCTGTTTTGCTTTTAAAATGAAAAGAAATAGAGGTTCTTAGTCTGCAAGTTAGATAAAAGCAAGCTTAGCTATAAGGAGAGAAGCTGCCTCTTATTTCATTCCTCCCGAATTCAAGAGAACAGAGGATTTTATGTTTTTCTACAGAAACAGATTTACATCACAGATTCTGTGTGCTTCATCAAAGTCTTTGCTGAACAGAAACAATACAACCAGTCCTCTGCTTGGTCAGCTGGAGTGAAAAAGTGTAAGTGCTCTGAAGGTTTCCAAGGAATTTTTCAAGCTGGTGTTGCTTCTTAGCCAAAACAGAAAAAGTAATGAAAGAGAAATAATAGAAGATCTAAGTTAATCTGAAGAAATTCACACCTTAAGGGACAAGACAGCATATATTGCATATATGCAGAGGATTTCCCTAGGAACAGTTGTGCTGTTCCAGTTCCTGTAATTATGAAAAAGCAAATAATTGTCTTTGAACCTCCCCCAGGACTATTTGACTTCAAGTAGTGATGCAAAATGATTAGAGGGATGGACAGGAGGAGGAAAGAAATTTTTCCAGCAGACTGCTTTCAAGTTCCAGGTCTTGTAGGGCTGATGCCTAAAGGTTTGGTGTGTATTTTTGGTGTGTATTTTGTGGATTTTTAGAAGGTTTGGTGTGTATTTTGTGGA
>JAWWTY010000158.1:35571213-35637866 GCA_035222235.1 Margarornis squamiger
TCTCCTCTCCTCTCCTCTCCTCTCCTCTCCTCTCCTCTCCTTCCCTGCCTATGGCTCATTCTCCCCATGTTCACAGAGAGCTGGGCTGTTGGAGAGCTCTCTGCAAGACTCTCGAGCAAGGAGGGCAGCTGAAGCCGTGGTACCCTCTCTGGTTTTAGGTTGACTTCACCTCAGAGATTAATTCCATGTGAGAATCTGAGATCTTACTCGTTTGTTGAGGCCAGAAGAGCCTGAAGAGTGAGACCCATGAGGGCAGTGAAAGTCTGGTTCCATTTTCAGCACCTGCTGCTGTCCTGTTCCACCATGGCTTGTGTGACCTATGTATTTTCCTCCAATACATTCCTGAAGCTGAGCAAAGCTGTTCTTGGTGGTGCCATTTGCCATGTCCCAGTGGTACTTTGGACGGCTGCTGGTTGATTTGCATACAGGGCCATGAGGTGTGAAGGCACAGGCAGAATCCCACTTAAACACATTCCATTTCAAAATCAGTAGTCATTTCTTTCATGCATCAAGAAGTGGGAAATCTTCCAGATCAAACATGGAAGAAAAAGATAAACGATATAATGAGCCATTGGAGATAATCTAATCTTCATGGTCTAGTTAAACACGCAGCACCATGATCACTAAAAACAAACTACCTCTCTAAAAGGATAAATGTCTCTGTGCCGAATTCAACCCAAAAAATCCATCGCATCCTTCATCAACCGCCGGTCTTGTACCAGCCTGACAGAAATTTAATTCAAGCTGGCTCCTGAAAATAATTATTGTATTTTAAGAGTAGTAATCATTGGTCGGGACATGATTGAATGTGTCCATGCCTATTGACTTTTTCTATGATTTATAGCTTTGTTTAGTCGATATTCCCATCGAAATTGTATAATTAATTATAAGTGGGGCTGTCAGGTCTGGAGGATGGAGTGCCCTGATGAGTATTTGGGAAGATTAAATTTTCCTTAGCTGTACCAATGCAAGGCTTGGGAATTTTCACAGCACTGTGGCTGTTGGATAAAGATGTTTTCTGTGTGTTTAGCAACTGCTTTAGCTCAAAATCCATTGATTTTTCTAAGGGTATTTTTTTTATCAGTGCAGTGTCTCTTCAGTAACATTGGAATGTGTACGGATGTGACAAGACCTGACAAATATTTATTATCAACAGGCTACTTTATCATTGTCCATACAGAGTTATTCCTTCCTTTTTACATTGTAATCAACAAAAAGGATCCTAAGATATATTTATAAAAATGATTATTTTTTATGAAAAATCTGATATAGGTACAAATTACCTGTTTAACAGAAATTCAGTTTGAAATGCATACTGTAATCTGTCAGGTCTCATTTTTTCAAACTAATCTGTAGCTTATCCATACTTATCTGTACCTTATTACAAAGTTAGCTTAGCATTTACCTATATTGATTATCTCAGAGTGCAACGACCATTCTATATCATTGTGTTTCAGAAAGGAACACCTACATTTATCCAGCACTGTGGTGATAGAAAAACAGAGAAAACCTGTTTGAAAACAGCTGTAGCAATAATGTGAAAGTGTCTTAATATTGAATTCCTGTGTTCTGAATTGTATGCCAGAGTTGTGCTCCATCAGGCGGACCAGGGTGTGACCGTAACCACACTGAGCTGTCACATGTGGGGGTGTGGGGAGGGAGTTACAGGTACCAGGACAGGGGGAGCGGGAGGAGGGACAGCATGTAGAGTTCCACTTTAGTGTCAGCAGATCCCAAGGTAAGTTTTTGCTTTCCAGTCAGCAGAAGCTCAGCATCTCTGACCTGGACGGTGGAACACAGCCAGGCTGTGCTGATCAGCTCCACGGTGCCCTCCTGCTCTGGGGGCTTGCCTGTGGGATGGTGGCAAAGCACAAATGAGGCTTCTCTCATCTGCTCACACCTTCCCAGAGGCAGCAGCCCCTGGGTGGGAGCCACCACTGTGCCCCCGCCACCCCTCTGTGCTGCAATCCTGCTCAAAGCAGCCATGGGGTCCCCACGGGGGGCTCAGAGCACCCTGACCCCTCCCATGGACTTCCCCAGCAGGTCTGTGGTGCTTCCCACACTTCTGAGCTCAGTGACTCACCAGTACATCACTCGCACAAAACTTGATTGTAGCTTTGGATTTTCCAGCCTTGTGGTGATAAAAATCAGCATGCCAGTGCTTTCAGAGAGGAGCAGGGTGCAGAAGGTTCTTGAGTAAAACTGCACTTTTACCAGATATTTTCAAATTCCTTAATTGTTTATGATAGATCAAGCTATCAGTGGGGTTTTTTTCAAAAGGACTTCCCTGTTCATTTCAAAACAATCAAAAGAAAAGCAAGCCAGGGGTAATTATTTAATGAAAAAATTATAATCATGTTATTGATTTGTACCAAAGAACGACAAGCTAAATTGTATTTCTTCAGTAGTCAAATAAATATATAGTAAGAATGTAAAAACCTGTAATGACTATAGAGGAATGATTTAATCATTAGGAATCATTTTATAATCTTTAACCGCAATCAGAAATGAGGAATGGTGCGGACATTCCTGTCTTTCATATGACCCATATTAAAGAATCAATCCTGGTAAAAGCTAATGCATTGTCCTTAAGATTTGGACCACAACTGTGTAATAAAAGTAATCCATGAATTAATTGTCTTAGGAATGGAACGGGATGTTATTCCTGCTAAAATCGTGATCTCTTTTGCACACTGATGTTTGTGGGAGCTGGTGACTAGTGGTGAAGCTCTGCTGGCCCTTGTGGTCTTGCTGTCCCTCGTGGTCCTGGGCCACGCTCCCCTGCCCCACTCCGGCCCCTCTGCCGCAGAGCCTTTGTCTGTGCCTGGGCCCAAGTGCTCGGGGCACAAGGGTTAGCCCAGGGTGCTGCTGCACAGCTCCAGGATCACCAGATGGTTCAGAGGGCACTGGTGCTGTACCAGCATTCATCCCAAACCAGTTCCGAGGGCGTTACACTGAAAAGCTCAGTGATTTCCAGCATGGATTTTCATGGAGTGGAAGTGGTTCCATTTCATACTGTAACTGTCCAGCAATTCTCTTGATGCAGAGGGCAAACAGTGAACTTCTACAGAGAGCATGTTCTTTCTCAGTCTCTGTGCTTTGAACAATGAACTCCCTTCACAGAATAAATTTCCCTTATTCTGTGTGTCTGTTCAGCTTCAACTCTTATGGTATCTGAAGAAACTTATACCATCCTGTAAAAACAGATTGAGTAATAAAAGTCTCGTTCACCCTCTGAGTTGTGATTTAAAGTGATCTATTATCACGCTAATTAACTTAGAGGTATTATTGCAAACAGTTCAGGCAAACATACTTTTAAGTTGTAAGTCATTTATTTGAGGGCTTTCTTAGTATTCCCCGGAAATCTTGAAATTATATGCAAATTGAGCAGAAAGGTTTAGTTTATGAGGGACCTCTATTAAGCTTTTTGTGAGAATATGTGTGCTGATGAAGGTTAAGGATCTCACGTCACTGAAAATGTATTAATCAACAGACAAGATATAGCTCAATGCACTCTTTCCAATGGCCTTGGCTCTGACCCTTTTAAAGATAATGGGAATACTGTCCACTAGGAACTAGATTAGGACGATCAAGTGCATTTCATCAGGGTTTGACTTGAACCATGATCCCAGAGGTGAAAAGGCAGAGGTTTATCCACTGAGCCAACCAGCCCCTGTCCAGATAAAATCTTGAATATGATGTATAAGGGCAAATTAGGATAGAGGAAGGAAATTGATTGCTTTGGACCATTGCTACCTTGGACTGGTAAGGAAATCCTGTGCATCCTGAAACTGCCTCTTTTATTTCAAGTGATCATCTGAGATGCCTGATTTTCATAAAGTACTAGTAGGAAAACGGCTTCATGCTCTGTTCTTTTATTCAGAAACAGCATTCTCATGCTTGGAATTGCATTTGCTTAAGTTAGTGGTTAGTTGATATGCCATTGGATAAACTGCAAAACGAGAAATGACAGAGATAAGAAATACTACCAATAAATTGTTCTCACTAGCAAACATAAATGTAAAGCCAGATTGCAAGCACAAGTCAATCCAGATGTGCTGGGTTAGTAATTTACTGCCAGTTTCGAATAAATGAATTATTCTGGTGTAGAATTTGCCCACAGCACAAAGTTACAAATATTATTTCATGACCTTTTGCCCCATGTCCTGTTCTATACAGCTGCTGTGAGGCCTAAGGCTAATTCAGGTGTACTGTGCTATATTTATTTTTTTAGGCATTGGTCATTGTTTAGTCCAAAGAGTGGGTTCAGCATCTGTATTTGCATTCTGTATTCCAGCCTGTAGTACGATCTGCTGACATGCTTTGACTAGAGTACCCCCTTTAATCTGTGTGACATGCAAAAGAATACCCAAGGAGGCCACGTTTGCACCTGCATTCCAATCCTTCAATTTATGGATCTCACTGCCACCCCTTACAATTAATATCTGTGCACACAAGTACCTGCCTGGGCTTCCACATCTTGCCCAAAGTCTACGGCAAGCCAAATAATGATAGAAAGGTGCCTAATTGTTTTTTCACCATCTCTCTGCAGTAGCCCAATCCTGTTGCACTCTCCAGGTACCCCTCCTAAACTCCCAGAGTGATGCCTGCTTGCACAGAGGTGTGCACACACACATGTAGACTAGAAAATAGTAAATTTAACTTGAAAATTAGTACTTAAGGACATTTTGATACAAAAAGCACAGCCAGAGATGAGAGTGGGGTACCCAGCTGCAAGGATGCAGCGATGGGTTCTGGTCTGTGGTCTGAAGACTTTGTGTATTTTTGTTACATAGGTATGGAAAGAAAAACAGTATAGGAAGCACAAGCTGAAATCCTCATGTCAGCTACTTCCAGCAGTGGGGTATGAGTTTGCAACCCCACTGGGAGAGGAGCACCTCCAGTGCTGGGGGTCTGGAAGTTCCAGGTGACCTTGTGAGATACCCCACTCTTTGTGGGAGGGACGAGATGGGTGACTGGAGCTCACCAGACTGCCAGGGGCACACCTGGCATTCAGGTGCCTCTGGGGGTTCCCCAAAGCACTTGTGTCAGCCAAGCCTGCTTTGTAAGCCTGGCCTGGGAGAAGTTGCAACCCCCAATGGGTGTTTTGCACAAGTAAGAATGTTTCATAGTCTTTCCGCAAAAAAGTTCCATTTTTAACCACTTTGCAAAAATGTTTAATACTGAAACTGTTCATATTTCATGCTTTTGCCAAATTGCAGCTCACCAGCTGACACCGCAACAGGACAGTGCTGGTTTGGAGTCCTGAGTAGGATAAACTAAGGTTTCACGGTAACAGACATTTGAAGTTTAATGAAATCATCACTGACTGTGTCACATTTCCAAGTAGGATATTCCTGATTAAAATCTTTGCGTTGTAAAGTCTGTGTCCACTCAGTTGTTCCTGACGTTTTGAAGGAGCTGTGTCACAAGCTGTTGTGCACAGTATATGAATTATTACAGTACTGGTTTAGTGTCTGTTGCAGCAAAGTTGTGAAAATGGCAATTTGCCTGAATAGTTTTGCAGCATCACAATTTTTTAAATCAAGATAAGCACTGGAATCCTGGGAAAGTGAGTGACAAAATCCACTTTTTCCTATCAGAAGATGCATTCATCTGTAACCTGCTGATAGTCACAGGGCACGGCCATGGCCCATGGGCCACACTGCCCTCATACCACACTAGAGAGCAGGTGCCATTGGTTGGAGGGGTCAGGCTGGGGCACAGAGGGATGGGGCTGTGGTCTCTGTGCTGCCTCTCTCTGGTTCAGGCTCTCTGCTGGGCACAGGCAGTGGGAGGGATGGGATGTGATTGCTCCTGCAGGGCAGCGTTTGGGCAGGGAGAGACCTTGGGGTCTAAAAGGCCCCTGTGGTCAGCAGAGAGTCCACTGCTGCTGCAAGAGTGGGAGCCTGGGCTTAACCTGCATCAGTGCTTTTAGCTTCTTAAAGAGTTTACCCTTCACATGTACTGCAGTCTCCGTATTGAGAACTGATTTCTTGAGTAGCACAACAGGTTCTGATTTCTGATTTTGGTTTTTACAAGTAACAGAAGTCTCCCAGGATAATATCTGGATTCTCTGGATTTCCGTAACAGGAATGTTATTTTAAGATGCATTTTCCAAATCAGCTTTTATTAAGAAATTGGAATACTTCCTAGAGAATTTTCCTGTCATTTAAACCCTTGGAAATCTTCTCAAAAAGAGGAGCATACTGCCAAAACAGGAACAAAACAGTATTTTCCGGGGGTAACTTCCCCTGAAATTCAATATTTTCTAAATTAGTCCAGGCCAGGGGAGCCCTCTGTGCTGCCAGCTGTGTGCTGCTGTGTCTCACCCCTCTGATACTGAGAACAGTCTCTGTGGTGCCGTTTCTCTGTATGCCATAGACCCACATTTATGTGGGCATTTGTGATTTGACACCACCGCCATTCAGCATGTATATATATGAATGCAATATTAGACAAAAACAGCTAAGTGGTATAGTGATTTTGGTTTTTCTCTGTAAAACCTAATTTTAAAGAGTAGCTCCATGAGAAAAGATTAAGATTCAAAATATATAGTAATGGATCATTTTACAAAGTCTTCACTAGAGAAAACAGTAGCTTTAAAATCAGGCAGGGTTGTGTATAACATTTTCATGGATAAGAGGGAGAGATCAACATTTCCACAGACCTTGATTTGAAGTCAGGAGACTGCTGAATTAGTTTCTAAATAATTTGTTGTGACTGGAAAACTGAATAAAATTTCTGTATTTCCAAAGTCTCTTGGAAAAAAACACTCTACAAGAGTGGCAAAGGAGGTTACAGCGATCACTGTCCACATGTTTTAATTCTCTAAGGTCATTTCTGTATGCTCATCTCCTCTTTTTGGTCTGAAACTTCATTTCCCTTTCACAGCTGTGAATTCTCTGGTGGGCCCTGCAGATGGATTTGATAAATGCTGCTAATATCACCTCCTGATCTACCAGTGCTCTGACTTTGGTCTGTAGGTCTTGATGAGTAATTGCCGTTGTTCTACTCCAATGACTGAATTAAGTTGCCCTGTTTGAAGGGGTTCATACGTGTGTGATTTTAGCCAAGGTGGCCCATTGCAGTGCACCAGTGGACGCTGACCTTTAACTGGTGCCTTGCTGCCTTAAACTGAAGCAAGCAGAAATACTTTGACTTCTGCAACTGCCTAAACTCTGTTATAACCCTTTGATTACTGTCAAGCTGCATAATGTTGAGTTACTGTTTTGTGCATCCTCTTCTCCTCCACCCGGGCACGTCAATGCACATTACAGCATTGCCAAGAGAAAGAGAGGAAAAGTAAAACTCCCTTCAGCAGGTTTTGCAGGCAGCACAGCACCCTGGAAAACCAGCAGTTCTGTTAATTCCCTAAAGAGACAATGGGCACTGCAACTGACAGAGGCATCACCCTAAACACTTGTAATTCTCCTCAAATTAAATAGGAAATAACCTTTACTGCAAGTGCAGTCATTCCCACACACACAGCCTGCATTTCCTGCAGCGTAGGGTCACAGGGGCTCATGGGTAGTACCAGCTATAGATACACTACTCATATGGATGGATGGTCTTTTCATTTGGAAGGTGTTAATCAAACATTCTTGTTGGGCTGATCACTGGGTATTGTAGAGATCTTGACATAACATCAGCAGCTCAATGTTGCAACAGATGAAACAGACCCTGTGTCATCCTCACTCTCATTTGGTTGTAAATACATTGTTGAAACTGAGTTGGGGGAAAAAAACCAGTCTTCTGAACTGCTTACAAGGTATAATTCTGAAATGAACTGGATAATTCTGGAATGAACGTTTTTTAAAATCTCTGTGTAATTGCTCAAATACCCCAGTACATCATGTAACACCTCAAAGATTTGGTCCTTAAGGGTGATCTTATAGTAAGTAAATTAAATAGAACAATATATTGATTTTTAGTCTTTGAACTTAATTTCTTTGTCATTTTTAAGGCATTTAGAGTGACAGACATACTTGAGTTTACTATTAACAGCAATGGCATTATTCACAGTGCTGGTTGGGGTACAATATGGAAATGAGCAGTTTGTGCTGAAAAGTGCCATGAAAGGAGTATGTTACGGGTGGGGTTTTTTAAAGACAATGATAGATGCTTTAAAAGTAAAGGCATTGCCCTGTGAAATTCTGACTGCTCCTCAGCATCACCTCACCCATATTAATTTTCATTCACTTTCTGTCGTGCCAGGTTGCTCCAGACACCCGTGGCCTTGTCCTAAAGCAGACACAGCTCACTGATGCCCATGTCAGGCCATGCCTTCTCTTACAAAGTTGCATTGAGCGACAGTGACATTTGTAATTGTTTGTGACAAGACCTAGTGAACGCCTTGTGTTTTCATCAAAAATCATGCATTTTGAGATTAATGAGAACCCAAGTGCTTTTCATACCAAAAAATAATAGTTCAAACACGCTCTTACACTGAAAAAATACCTGGAGTTTTCTCAGAATGCACAGTTCGGGTTTCCATCATCTCTCCCCTCTGTCTCCTCACCAGTGCTGCCAAGCACACGCAGAGAGGTTGTGAGGGGGTCCCACTGTGCAGCCCTGAGCACGGAGAACCTGTCCTTGCCCTGTAAGAGCAAGCAGGTGTGTGTCTGCTCACTTCGTGCACGTGTTTGGACAGAAGGTTACAGATTCTGCAACACAACCACTTAATAGCTGGAAAACATAATTTATTGAAGTACAAAAACATTTAATATATATCAGGAAATAATAGTTTTTGCAAATAATGCAGTGAAAAATATTTGACTGTTTTACATGGAAGGATGAATTCTCCACCACAAACATTCCCTAAATACTTCCAGGCACCTGTTTGGGCTTTGGCTGTGTCGTTTCAGGTTGAAGCTGTCCCTTTACCTGGGGGAACTTGGGGAACTGACAGAGCACAGCGCACAGTACTGTCTTGTTCCTCTTATCTGTCCCCAGTGTCAGCAGCTCATCTGCATAGCACAGACACAACTACACTCACAACTGCAGCAAACAAACACAGCAGTAACTTCTGTGGATAATAGTGCACGTCCGAAAGCTCTGTCCTCTAAATGCCAGGCTTCACTGAGTTTGCAAGTATCATCGTAGCAAGAACAATCTGAATGTATAAAATTTTGAAAGTCTGAATTGGTGTGAGAAGACAATGCATCTGTTGAAGGTCGACAGCCCTCGGGATGCTCATGAGTAATTTATACCATTGTGTTCTGTGGAGCATTGTTCTTTCACTCAGTCCTGCAGTTTAACATTTCAGAAATAGCCCTTTCTCCTGACGCCTCCCCTTCCCTGCCCTGAGCTGTTTACTTGGAATGGCAGGAAACATGCATTTGCACCATATTAATAGGCACATATTTCAAATAATAGTTTTAACTGGGGATGGCAGATTGTTTTCCTGTCCCAGATATCTTTAAGGTGGAGACAGGTGGAGCATGAAAGGGATAGTAACATTTGTTTTCATAGTCAGTGTGTATGTATTGTGGTTACACATCTGCCCATGCATATTGAAATACAGGATCACAGTCTGGAAACGTGCATGGTAATGAAAACTTTCCTTTTTTCCTGAAGTACGTTGAGGTTGCTTCAGTGAGACTAGTGAGTGCCTGGACCACTCCAACATTTTTTGGATTGAGTATATTATTAGATATATACTGTCAGCTTCTACACAGAGGTTTCTAAATATTTATCCGAACATTTTGAATTCTCAGGCTTTTGGTCAATGTTAAAACATGCACAAACTGCCCACAGTTACTGGTATCACAGGATCTTTTCCAGGGCAACATCACAGAGTTTGGTGTTGGAGGCACTAAAGTAGGGCAGGTTGCCCATCCTGTGACATCCTCATACAAAAGTACCTACATATGGCTCAAGGAGAGACTGGGAGAGCTGGGTGGGCTGTGCAGAGGAGCTAATCAGCAGTGCAGGTGGTTCAGGTAGCTGCTTTTCACACAGATAATTAATGTGTACAAGTAGCTCCTAATTGCACATTTCAGGAATGATTTATGAGGTGGCAGAGGGGAAAGGGGGACACAATCTAATTTCTTTGGGAACCTCTGCCATTCATACAATGGTATCAGCACAGCTGTGAGATGGGACATGATTAATGAACAGTGGGCAAACACAGGACAGCGCCGGGACACTTGTGAGGACAGAAAGTGGCCCTCGGAGCCAGGGCAGCACCGTGCCATGATGAGCTTTTGTCTTTAGCTCACTAATTCCCTAGGACTCTGGGCTGCACCCCAGCCAGGCCCTGGAGGAAGGTCGTTTGTGTCCATCAGAACAATTATGGGTTTAATGGGGATGATTATCTTTGAGTTGCTGTAAGCAGGTTTGTGTTTATGAACAAAGATTGTGGATATTTGTTCTCTCTGTAGAGGTCCAGGAGAAAACAAATGTGGCAAGGACTAATATTTATACAGGACATTAAATCTAGACATGAACATCTCTGTTAAACAGCTACTCCAGGCACTCTGTCTCAGCTGCTGCCTGGGAACACCTTTACCTCCTGTCACATCCCTCCTTACCTGTCTGCCCCTGCACCCCCGTGTAGGTGTGCAGGACACCCCTTGTCTGCTGGGGAGGAGTACTGAGCACATCCTTGTGTTCATTGCACCTCCTTATCTGAGATAAAGATAATGCAAAGTAAAATGATACATTTTGCTGACATTCTCATGGGCTGATTAGAATATCAGTTTGCTATATTTTTTAATGCTAGTCTGGTTTATGTCTGAAAAGGTTGATAATGAAATTTGAAGAAATGTAACCTTGCAACGTAAGTGCACGTACAGGTCAGTACGGTGAAGAGCCAATGTTACATGTTTCACTGAGAGGAAAATAAATGTTTTGAACACTTTTCTCGATGCACTGTTTATGTATCAAAGTAGTCCAGAGTGTTTTAACACTGCGTTTTAAAAATTATTCTATGAGGGCTATACCTCAAGCTGTGCAGTCAGAGTCTCTGTTTATTTCCTTTTACATAATGTAGTATTTTTAAATTCATGTAGTTCAGTGTTGAAGAGTGAATGCCTTTATTTCTATCTTTTATAGCTTTTAGAATTTGACAGAGAGCTGTCAGTCTTTAAAGACAGATTGTATGAACTGGACATCTCATTTCCTCCCAGGTAAGATTCATATATAAGCTATTTATTTACCTAGCTAAACCATAATTGTTACTTGTGCTGTAGGTAAAATGTGAGCGTTCCCATACTTATTGCAGAAATTATGATGATCAGTGTTCCTTTCATGGATGTTCCTTCTCCCCACATCCCCTCCATCATTCCATGAACCACATGCCAGTAAAGCTCCGGAGCTCATTCATCCTGGTCCCGCTGATGCTGTCCTCTACAGCTGCTCTCAAAACAGGCATGGTGGGATTGTGTGCTCAGAGATGTGTGTGGACTTCCAAGCAGTGGGCTCAGACCACCTGTTCAATTACTTTATTGCAACCATAAAGAAGCCTCTGCCTGAAGCTGTTTGGTGACTGCGAGCAGTGACACCACACGTCGGGGTGCAGAGCCCAAGGCCATCGCCCTGGGAGATCCAGGAGAGGGATCAGGAAGGAGGGCAGGAACTTAGATTCTGCTTCTTCAGTTTCAGTAAACATTATATAACTGCTAAGACCGTTAGAATGACTTGGCTGGTTTAATACGCATGCATGATTTTAGTCATCTGCATCCCTGAGGTGAATTTTAACCATGGCTACACAAGTGTTGCTATCATACAAACCCACGCTTTCTGCAAGTGGCAGTCCTGGGCAGGGGAAATCTGTGGAAAATTTGGTGCCATTTTAAACATGTATGATCCCTTTCCAAGAATGAAACCAAATCTCACAGTTGTTTTTAAGGGAAGGAAATACTGCATTCACAAAGAAAAAGTCAAAGAAATTATAGAAAAAAGACAGATAAACCCGTGCTTTTTATATACCTTTTTTATATGGATACAATATTTTTAAATATCGCTATTTTATCCTTTATGGACAGATAGAAAAGTATAATGTTTTGGCCTACACTAAGAAAAAATTTGGAAAGCTTGCCTTTTTGTGATCATAATCTCATTACTTCTCAGCAGCCAGCTGCGATACTGATTGTATTGATCCCTTGGGACAGTGGGAGTATGCACAGAGAGGTTACCACCGCTCTAAATTGTCCTTATTGATTGAGAATGGTAACAGGAGACCAGCAGTGTGCACACGTGAGTGTGTCCCACTCGTCATGTACCTGCTCAGGGAAAAGGAGGTGAGGGGAAGTGAGAAGATTTTTTTACTGGACATACTCCCATACTTCATTTCTCCAACAGAAGTGCTTTCAGCCAGAACAAGGCTTGGCAAACATACATTGTTGCATGAATAGTTTGCAGATTCTTCAGTCCACTCTGTAAGTGCAGTTCAGTGTCATGCAGAGATCAGAAGCTTGGTGTGAGTAATCTCTGGGTGTTTTAGTCCTACTCACTCTGTTTCCTTCTTAACAACTAGGTAATAATAGTAATAAATTTTTGTATACTGAAAACTGGCATGAAAGGAATGTTAGCACAGTTTCTATAATGCAAAATTTCTTCAAACTTAAGCAGAGAATATTGATAAAATATGAAAATTGAATATGAAAATATTGAAAGAAAATACAATATGTAAACCAACAGGCTAAACTCATGCATATACAAAGATCAAACTGGCTTTACAGTAGGGTCATTTCTTCACCCATTCCTCCTCATGTCGTGTGTCTGTGTGCCCAGGACTTGGTGATGCCCCTCCCCTGGTCCTTGCATGGCCCCAGGCTCAGGAGGTGAGGGAGGTGCTGCAGGGCTGTAAGAGCTACTGCAGGTCAGCGTGATAGTTTTGTTCAAGCAACCAAGCACATTGGTTTTCCCAGAAGAAATAATATTTATTTTTCTTTGTATTGAAATAATGACCACAATGTGCTATTAACTGCAAAACCAGGTTTTTTGAATAAATAGGCAGAAAGCAGTGGTTTTAAAGTAGGACATTTTCTTTTTAACTTGGAACCTTTTCACTCATGAAAGAAACAAATTAAATATATGGCCTAAAAGTCTTGGTTTCACTTCCAGTAGTTTTTCCTCCATTTTTGTTTCTTTTTTCTTTTCTGTAGCTTATGATGATTTAGCTACTTTTGTATACTGTTTGTAAATTTGTAAATAGGAGTTTAATATATATTTGTCATATATCCTGTGGTATAATTTGTATTTTTAACCAAAGGAGGATACAATCAGTCCTGTATATTTAAGCTTCTTGTTATTCTTAGCTGGGAAGTGTGTGATGTATCCACTTGTTCTGCAAATGCATCAAACAAAGGCTTTGTCACCAAAGGGAGGGACAGAGAAAGCCCTGGTCACTTTTGTGTCAGGCTTAGGGATTTAGTTAGCAAGCACTGGAATTTAGAAGGAAGTTGTAAGCAATTTTAATTATAGTGTTTAAGTAGTATTTCACAATTTGTTTTATACATGATATTTTAATTATGGTCCATTGATTTAGTCTATGAATCTCTCTCTGCTTCTGGTCGTAATCCTTGGTGTTCCAGGCTTGCACCGTGGGATGTAGCCAGAGTACCTCAGTTAAAAGGGTACCGAACAGGTCTAGTCCTGCCTTTCATAGCTCCAGAAAAGGAAAGGGCAGTTAGGGCAGTTTTCTCTTTCTTCCATTTGCTTCATCATTTGTACTTACAATTAATTGCCTGATTTGGACACGGAGTTCTACACATCAATAGCACAGTTGCATTTCTGTTTTACTTGTAACTTTTTCACTCAAAAAGCATCCTGGAATTTCAGTGTATTCTTGAGATAGATGGAAAAGGTCATAGCCCTTTGAGTCACAGCAGACTAAGTTACTTATAAATTCATTTTTTATCAGCATAAACTGCTTATTCTCTGAACTTTATCATGAGATCTTGCTGATACACTGCTGTAGCTGGCCTGGGGCTGAAGGCTTTGCTCCTTTGAGTCGGTGGTATTTTTGTAGGTAATGTCAGTGGGGTCAGAATTTCCCCCTACCAGTTTTCTGGGTTTGTTTGCCCACTTCTAGAGTGGCCTGGCACCATGGTCTGGTACTGCAGGTGTAAGTAGGGCCAGGATGGAACAGACTGCCCTGAAGTGACCCTGTTTGAGCTCTCTGCCCTGCGTGGCACCCAGGGCAGCATGAGCGCCCAGTCCCACCTGCATAGCCAGAGCCCGTCGTTCACCAGGGGCTTTGTGCTCAGGGAAAACCACTGACTTTTTCATACTGCCAGGTCTCACTTGAAATCATGCAAGGATTTCTTCTGTTGTACTAATCTGCATGGAGAGGACTTTTTTTGCATTTCTGTGTTAATTGTTTTATATTAATATATCTGCACCTTTTACAATTAATTTTTCTGTCCATTTTTCTTAATTTCAAATGAAGCCATGGCAGAATTTCAGATGAAGCCATGGCAGTCATGTAGGCATATATCTTTATATTGATAAGTTTTTTTTAAAGGAAGTCACTGTACTAAGGAACTGCTAAATTGCCTTAATACATTGGTAAAAAACCTGCATATTCATAAACGTTTGGGAAGCTGACGGTCTGTGAGACTGTACAAAAGTGATAGGGAAGAATTAGCACTCTTGCTGTCTGGAATTTAGGGAATATAATAAAGAAAACATTAGTAAGTGAGAAAAACAAAACAAAAGACATTTTTTCATGTGCTTTCTCATAAAGTACACTATCTACCATATGAAAAAGGTCATGATTCTTCTTATCTTTTTATGCAGGGACCTAAAATTTCTAACTATAAAATTCCTTCATGAAATGAGGGGTTGTAGTATCTTACTCGATTTTTGTTCTTCATCTGTCAGTTTCATTTTGCTCTTCAAAGTCCTTGTGCAGTGTGCTGTGTGCTCTTCTGCAGTTTGTTACCTGCTCTTCTCATCTCTCTGTAAACCACATCCAGTAACCAGGGAGAGCACTTAACTCTTAACACGTAGTAGAGAAAACGTCTCAGGATCTTCTCATCACAGGTCTTGGCAAAAAAATAGGTCTCTGCATGTTCCCAGGTACTATATCGTGTTTTAATACCAGCTTTTAAAAACTGAACTCTAAATAGGCATTTTCTTATTTTCTTTCTACCCTCTGTGTGAATGGTTCCTAAAAGCAAAATTCTGATGTTGTTGGAAGCATCAAAAATTGTACTTTTTAATTCTGTAGAGAGTGGAGACCCTGTACTGAGTCGAGAATATTTCACAATATTTTTTGTAAACTACTGGATTCTTGCTTGGCTCTAAGCAATAGTACAGATAATTATATAGGTAATCGAACTACTCAAGGCTTCTCCTGGTGTTGCTGCATTTGCCAAGTCCAGCCAGCCATGGAGGAAACAGGAACACCGCTGAACCAGCTCTTCTCAGCTGGGTGTTTGGAAGGGAACTGCCTCCATACCAAGTTACTGCAAATCCTCGGTGCTGCATGGTGTTCTGAGTGAGGACACCCCTCATTTAACCCCCCTGCGGGCAGGTGTGTTATGTTGACAATCCCTTGGGAAAGGCTGCATAAAACACTGTAGCTGAACTAGTACAACCTCGTAGACCTGCCTTAAATCACTAAAAGCTGGCGGAGTCAATTCTGTATTTAGTAAAGCTATTTTTCAAGATTTTACAAGTTTGTAATGATGATTTTGCTTATTGTGGGTTGAAACTTAACATGAGAGGTTTCAAAACAAGGCGTAAAAGACCTGCTTCCCACTGGTTTGGGGCAGGCTGTTGCAGGGGCGTTTGGCTACCCCTGTAGCATTTCTGCCTTGGGTTACTCGTTCTGAGTGCAGCAAACACGAGGTCAGAAGGACAAGTACAGAAGTAGGACATGCTGTCAGGGCCAGCCACTCACCTGTATGCCCAAGAGGGAGCTGAGTTCTGCCCTCAGGGTTCCTTCTGCAGTTCACAGGACAAAATGTGAAAAAGAAGCTCCAGGAGTGGAGACCAGAGCCTTGGCAGGAGTGATAAGATCGTAGGTGAATGCTGATTTTCAGAATTGCCATTTTGGCCTTAGTTTAATTTAAATTAAGTCAAAGTTTTTTGGTTTTATCTAGTCATTAATCCAGAATTTGTCTTCTTTTTTCTGCCCTTTTGAAACACGAGTTCACTTCTAAGTTTTCAAACTATGAAGCAAAATGCAAATGGCATTTGTTGGATTTTTCATAAATACATTGATATTTTTAATCATACATTAATTTTTGTAGGTATAGATCATAATTATTTATATAATAGTTCTATGAGAATTTCTAGTTATAAATTGAATTTTTATCTGTAAATGGAATGGTATTAAGACAGCACAGCAAATTCATGTTACTCTATATGCAAGAGGGTTTGCACAACGTCGTGACAGACTCTGTGTTAGTGCATGTCAGCGTCAGGACCTTCCAGTTAACTTTGAATGTGAGAGCTACTTCTGAGCTCTCCTGCAGCCACATCTAAAAATAGCATCTCTGCAGGCATATTTAGGGAACTCAAATCTATTGTTCTTCTCCAGTGTCATTTAGCTTTAGACCATATGTCTGCTTGATGTGATGTGAATTCTTCCTCTTGCCCTGGGTGACCATCGTGGTGCGACGCACAGGAGGAGTGCTCAGGTAGTCACCCCTCAGAAGCATCCAGAACAAAGCCCTGGCCGAGCTTAAGGACTCCTCCAACCCAAACCATTCACTGATTCCATGATTCTGTAGCACTGACAGCATCTGCAGTTATCTCCTCTCTGTTCAGCAGGGTACTCGATATCCAAGCGTTTTCCTAAATTCCTCTTCAAAGTCCCTTCCAATTCTTAATGTATGGCCTAAGCCACGTCATCTCACCCCCCTGTATGCCTGTGCCTCAGAGGAGTGTGCCAGGGGGGCAGTGAATGAACTCCTGAGGAAAAGAGTTCCACCTGCTGTGGACCCCACGTCTCTGTGGTGGTGCTGTGTCCCTGAGGTTCCCAGCAGGTTCTGCCCAAGGAGAGCTGTCCCAGGCTGGCAGCAGGAGAACAGCCCAGGCCAGCCCTTCTCTGCCCTCTCAGAGCCCAGCCCTGCCTTGTCTTCCTGAGATGTGCCAAAGGCAGGGCAGCCTGGGAGGGGGGTCATAGCTTAACAAGGAACCATGGACTACGTGGCAGGCCTGCTGCCTTAGATAGGCTGTAAAAAATGCTGCCAACAGAGTATTCTTCAGACATTATTCTCCCATTCCTATACTCCTATATTTTGAAGGCTTTTACTTTATATAGTGAATATTCATGTTTTTGTCTCATTACCCTTTGTGATCTAATGTAGCCCATAGCAACCTGAGCCATTGGAGACTAAATAGAATTCACCATTTTAAGCTCTGTAAGCTCTGTCACTCATGGGCTGAACAGCCTGGCTGTGAGCAAACACCCCAGTGTGAGGCTGCAAAGGACTTCATGGTAGTCAGCAATCACCGCAAAGGGCAGGAGGTGTGAAGAAAGAAGTAACAACATTGTCAATATACAGGTGGGCAATTGTTACCTTTATCACTGTTCTCCATTAATAATTATAATTATTCTTGTAGCTGTTGTATAGCAAAGATAGGAGCTGACTTTAGCAAGAGTTCACACCCACATACAAGGTTTGCTCTCAGATAAGGCTGCATGCACAGCAATCTCATGTATTAATCATTCTCTTAAAGTGACCTACTCTTGTTGTTGAATTAGGCTGTCATGTAATTTACTGGTTGGACATTTGTGTCTTAGATACCCCCTGTGCGGTATTTGTCTCAAGCAGACCCTCTGCACTGGCAGTATCCTGGCTTTGACACTTCTCACTGAGAGACAGGTTGAATCTCATTTACTTTTGGCAGAGTGTTTGTCCTTTGGAATTCTCTCTGGCACAGCTTCCTAATTCTGCCAGAATCTTATTTAGCCTATAATCTGTTTTTTTCTGCCCTTGTGTTTTGTCCCATGACCTTTCTCTATTCTAGTAGGTTGCACAATGATACATGTATTTTTCTGGTCTGATTTGCCTGCTCTGCACAAAGCCAAGCCCAGAGCACTCCCTTGTTACTTCCCTTCTGCAGAGACCATCCAGAGCAGAAGAGCCCTGCCTGCTGTACCCAGCCTCAAGGGTGCCAGTGCACAGAGCCCCGAGGTCACCCTTGGTTGTGAAAAAGAAGGACAAAATGATGGTTTAGCTGTCAACAGGCTGCCCTTCCTTTCCGGTGTCCTCACTGCATGTTCTCAGGTCACACACACTGCCTGCTGTACTGCTGAAGCAAACAGGATTCCTATTTCCTAGTAAGGCTGCTGCGTCCTGTTGTCTCACTGGAGGGTGAGTTGGGCACTCAGATGAAAAAGTGTGAAAGCCCTAGATTATTTTTATGCTTGCTTTATCAGGTACTTCTATAACTTTTTTTCTGCCAATTAAGAAATACTGTCCACTGAACAGAAATACTTAATATCCCCTTGTGCACTGTAAAACCCTTCCCAGATATTAGTGGGGTATCTGAAATCACACATAGATCTCTCAGCCCTCAAGGAACTAATTCCCACAAGACATGATGCAGTTGTCTGGGTGCTTCCAGTATCTATGGCTGGAGCACAAAAACAGCTTCCCAGCTGGAAGCAGAGAGACAGCTGTCATTTCCTCCAAAACAATTAGAATTTAATCATTAAAATGGCTTTTCAAACAGATCTTACCTCCATTTTGCACATCACATTAAACCAGTGTCACTCTCACCATCATTCTCCATTAATTTCCAAATTGAAATAGGGTGTTTCCTTAACTCGTGAGGAACTGAAGAGAATTACCCAGGTAAGCAGTTGTGTGAGGTAAGGACCATAGACCATGCTGCAGGCAGAAAGGAAAATAAATTTTAAAGAGCCTGTGGACTTTGCTGCCAGCCAGGCTGTCCTTGTATTCCTGTCTGAACATGCTGCTGAAAAGCCCAGTGGTTTGGAGCCTTAACCCTGTCCCGTGTCTTTCCTTGGCTTTCCAGTTGTTTTTTTCCAGTATGAGACTTTGTAGATTGCAGCCCCAAAGTAACATGCTCTAAGCCAAGCACATTTCCAGAAAAGACCCTGAGCTCAATCACAGTCACATGCAGTAACATCAGGCTGTTGTGCTGAAAGAAACCAGCACTGGGTCCTTCCCAACAAGCCAACGTTGTTCATAATTCCACTTATCCACTTGTAACAGGAGCAGTGTTGAGTGGGGCACAACATTGCTGTCATTATAGCAATAAAGCCTGTCCCTTGGTGTCCCCTCACCAATGCACCAGTATTGCCCAGTAATCCATTTTGATATTGCTAAATAACCCATGCTTGTTATCTGGGCCTCCACAGGATTCTGGGATGAAACAGCAGAGCTGAGTGTGCTGGTTTCCATCAGCCACGCGGCAGCCTCTGGTCCCACAGCGGGGCTCGGGGCCAGGGCCAGCCTGCACTGGGGCTTGGCTGGGGCACATGCATCAGCACTGAGGGGACATCTCCACTCTGGGCACCATTCTGGGCAGAAAGGGATGGACTGCAGATTTCTCTCGGGAAAAACAAAGGGGCTCTGGGTTTGTTTTTCTTTTAAGCTGAAAAAGGGCCAGAGTGACACTGGTGATACAGGAGTGCTCACTCTGAAGTGTTTTACAGACCTGTATTTTCCAAAGACATGAGTTAAGCCAAAAAGCAATATGCCCAACATAAAGCCATAAGAAAGACTCTGAGAAAACCACCATGTCATTAACTCTCCTGTTTTGTGTTGTGCCCAGAGTCAGGGCTCGAGTCCTGTTTACCCTTCTTGCCCTTTGCTGCTGGTTTGCCCGGGTGACCCCCCTTTCCCACTGTCACCTTTGACTCCGATTGTTGGTGTGATCACCATGGTGTTAGTGTAGCCCGTGCAAGTAGCAGCTGTTTAACGCATTGTACTTTAACTACTGTGTTTGCAGGGCTCTGTTTGCCCTCCTGATTTGGATGGAGTGAGGCGTGTATCGTGGCCAGTTGGCTCACAGACCATCACCAAGACTTGTTAGTGTTTTTGTACATATCAAGCAGCTAATTTAATTCAAACAGCAATGTTTCTTACTGCTCAGCTTAGATCTGCTGCCTAGGATGAGCACATGAAGATAAATTACGTGGGGCCATTTGTTAGAAAGAGAACTAGGGAATGCAAATCTTCCTTTTAGGTTCAGGGAAATAAAAAATAGTAACTCAATTTGGAGTAAAAAGCTAAGGATCTGGAAGCTGACAAAAATGAGATGTCATACTTTGATTGATCGAGTGATATTTTATTGAAATCACACTCATGCACCAGTTCACAGTAATGCTGAGTGTCAATTAAAAACATCAAAATATTTTTATTTTTATCTTTGACCTTACAACTTTTGGAGCGCCCCAGGGTTGAACTGGCCATCTACATTCACCATCCTTACTTTGGTCAAAAGTAACTTGGACAATCTGAGAGTTTGTCAGAGCTGGAGATAAATTGGTCATACATTTTCTTAGAAAATACAAAAAAAGTAAATAATTGTCTGATGAAGAGAGGTGGAAATTTTTTCCCTTTTGAAGTTCCCTCTCAATGTCATATGTAAATAGAAAGACCGAAAAGTGAGAGATTTAGTAAATGTGAGTACTCATACCTGAGTTCAAAAATTTAACAGACCAAATCAAAACTGTATCTCAGCTCTTCCCATGAAGAGCTCAGTTTTCATTGATGCTTTATAATTCCATTCCATCTTAAATATTCTGTATTAGAAAAAAGTCAGTGATATGAAATGTGGGGACTGATGAGCACAAGAGGTCTTTGAGTAGGAGGCATTTCCATTCCCTGAAATGTGATAAAGTTTGCCAGAGCATCTGCATTTGAACCTAGATGTACAATGCACAGTTGTTCAGAATTACCTTTATTGTACTAAAAAAAATAAAATTGCTGAGTTCTGCTCACTGTTGCCTAGTGGGATCCGCCACACTTCCTCCACTGCCAGTGGAAGTGTTTTGAGTGTAGAAAGCAGAGTCCCCAGAGCACTAGTCAGAGCGTTTCCAGGAGCAGGACATGTCCCCTGTGCTCTTTCTAAGCTGGGAGCAAACTGTTAGAGGTGAGAGCCCTCCAAAGGCAATTCATTGTTTCCTGTTAGAAAGTACATTTCACTCATCTCACTAACAGGTTTTATCCATTCTTACACAAGAGAAGAGTTCATTAGGAGTATTTTTCCTGACTGGAAATGCCAGTTAAGGAGACATTTGTATACACAGCATTGTTGGCGTGTGTTTCAAGTTAAGGCTCTGCTGACAGGATGGTTTACGATGTCAGAAGGCTTTTCACCCTGTAGTAAGCATTTTTGTAAAGGTGTCTAATCATCTTGACAATACCTGTCAACAGCAATAGTGCTCTGATATTACTGACCCTCTTAATGGTTTATTTTCCCCAAACAATTGCCAAGTAGCTCTCATCCTTATTGACTGTGACACCAGTAGTTCATTGGACAGCCCGCTCCTTATTAACAGAGTTAGCAATTCATCAAAGTGTTTGGTTAAATTTCAACAACATTGAGCATTATATGAATGATGCTGCTGGAAGTTTTATTCAGAAAACCCACCTGACTATAATTCTGATGAAATAAGTGTAACTGAAACAAAAGTTTATGAAATAAGATGGAAAAGCAGCTAGAAGCAGCATATTGAGAAAAGGCAAATCCTTAACCACTGGAAATGATTGTACAAGCCTGCAGTAGAGATGCTCCAGCTCCAGAACAGCCTGTCCGTCCATCATTCAGGGCAGGCACAGCCAAAGTGCATTTTGCATAATTCTACTGGCTGGCATCTACAGAGAATATCAGGCTATTTCTTGCTATTAATTACTCTGCTAACATGAGTGGTTAAGGTCCTAAACTCCAACTTTGTCACTGTTTCAAACAGGGCAGAAAAGTTGTTCCACATGGAATTCCTCATTTCCCCATTGTATTTTTAATTAGATATAATATAGTGTGTGTAACAGAAGTCCATAACCATATGGAATCCTAAGGTTAGGAAGTGTGTACAGCCTTGCCTTACCTTACCTGTAGTACCTGTACGTGTGAGCATTATATCTATTTATCATATATGTTTCAGTGGTACCAATAGGCCTTTATCTGTTATGTCATCATTTGTACCTGAGCACTCGCTATTCATTCTCAAGATCACTGTTTTCTGTGCATTGAGGCAGAATGCTACTAAAAGTGCTAAAAAATACATCCTTTCCTGTCTTAATTCTGGGACATGGAGAGCTGGTTCCCCCTTTTCCTCTGCCACAGTCACCATCCTGGTGGTCAAGACTAATGATGCAAGCACAAAAAGATGGCACGATGCTTTCCCTCTCAGAGACTGATACTGGAATTTTTAACTTTTGATTATTTGGTATAGAGTCCTTAAAATTATTTTTAGCAGATCTGCAGCTATTTTTATCAAACTTGTAATTATTTCTACAATTCACAGATCATGAAAATTGGTTAACTAGAATTACTAACTAATAGTTTGGAATTAAGTACTGTGAGTTCCTTACTTGCCTGGAGTGAGTGTGTTAAAAGAGGCTGGAGATGCCAGCAAATAAAGCTAATTTAATGCACTTGATCACAGACAATCTTATGCTTAATGTCTTTTGAAAGATGGGTGTTACAAGAGTAGTTCTGCTTTTTGTATGCACACAACCTTAAATTTACAGTATTATTTGAAAGAGGCTATTCATGCCTGATGGCAAAGAAGCAGGTGAGAAGTGGGGTTGAAAGGAAGGAAAGGGAAGGGAAATCATGAACCCAGCTAAGAAAGAATAAAAAGAGAATGGTGAAATAGCAGTGTGTATTGTGTCTTGGTTGCCCATTGAAGCCAGTGGAGGAAATACTTTCCAGGTCCCTGGGTTCCACCATGATCTGTGCTGCCTGGGCAGAGGCTGGATGGGAAGGAGGGCAGTGAGGGCTGTGCCTTTGTGTCCAGGTTCTCCTGAGGCCCTGGCTGTGGGGCCGAGTGCCAGCCCAGGACACACGTGCACTACACACCCAGGGGCTGCCTCCTGGGCACAGAGCTCGTGTCCCAGGCTGGCACCAAGTGCTGGACCAGGGGGCAGGTCTGAGGCTTTGGACATTTGCCCTGAGTCTTTGATTCCACAACATCTTTCTGTTATAGCAGCACCAGAATGATCAGCCTGCCTTCCCAAAATGCTTGTGCATCTGTCAGGCTCCTCTTTTCATTGCTTCTCTTGACTGGTTTTAAATTCCACCAGCTGGCGGGAAGGCATCCAAGGAGGTAACATCATGTAAGACACCAGAGTATCCCTTGGGGAGAAGACCCTTAAAAACACTGCAACTAAGCAAAAGCTTCAGAGTTCACAGGCAGATGAGTCAGTTCTGGAAGCAGTCATGCTGTTTTCATGTCACTATTCATTAGCTACGGAACAGGATGATGGAGATAACTTCTGGGGTGTATGTTATTTGGACAGTTTTGTTCTGGAATTGTACACATTCAGCAGCAAGTTTCACAGTTTCACAAAAATTTCTTCCATGACAGTCTTATTCCAGAAACCCCTAATGGAGTTTCTTTGCAAAAATCTATTAAGACCAGTAGCATATAATAAACTAAAATATCCTGTACGCACAATCCAGTGAGTCACAAAAAAAGAATCCCTCATGGGAATTTTGAGTCCTATTTAGCTATGACCACTGTTTGTCCATCTACAAAAGAATCCCACTTACTCCAAAGTGTTTGTGGCCCCTCTAGAGCATGAAGAAGGAGAGCAAATAGTTTTCTGTATTTTTTGGGCATGTATCTCGTCAGGATTTTTTATTACATCAGTGTCAGCATTTCACTCAGAGTGGGACTTGCACACACCAAAGGCGATGGAGAGAGGAAGAAGCCTTATTAGAGGGCAGCAAGAAAGAACCCTGCACACTTCTGGCTGGAAGGAAGGATTCTGCCTTAAAAAAAGAAGAGCTTGCCCCACTTTATTGTATTAAGTTATTACCTACAGGTCATTTATTCTGGATAACTTTTGCAGCATTTATTTTTATCTCTGCCCCAGCCATTAGAAATCTGATTTGTCAAAGATACTTGTAAACTACAGAAACTTCTTGACTGGCTGATCAGTGCTAAAGACCTTGAAAAATTGGCAGAAGTTTTCACCCTGAGATAACATTAAGATCAATAAAGCAAATTGATAAATACCATTTCATAGAATATAGGCTGTTGGGTGAAATGCTCTAACACATAGCAGTAACAGATCATTCCAGGCATGGAACATCATACTTCAAAAGCCATACAGTTAATGCTGTAAAAGGAAAGATTATATGAAATGTGATTGATTCTTATACCTTAAGTCATAAAAAGTAGCTTCAGTTATGTGTCGTTCTGGAGTAACTAAAGTAAGAGGTTATGAGAAAAAGTCAACCCTTAAATTGCAGACAAAGAGCTTCTACTACCAATAGTATTACATCATCAAAATATTTCACAGACACTCAGAAATAAGCTGTACTTCTGTATGTCAGTGAAGCAGCAAATTGAATTCTCATAATATGTTTTGAAAATGAGTCTTGTTAGGTTTGATGAGGTGGAAAAGGTACTGAGATCACTGGTTTGTTCCAATACGCTCAGTACGCTTTTCTTGGATGTTTGCCATGGCTAATCTTTTTAATGGCAGTGTAGCTTGTAAACCCATTTGGTAGAGAGCTATATGTCTCCGTTTCAGCGTATCACACCAAGCAGGGTGGTAAATAAGTTTCTCTTCAAGCATGCAAAACCCTTTGTTACAATACAAGAAATTTTATTTTAACACAAATAGCAGAGAAACCTCAGTATTTCCTGTATGAATTCAGTGATGAGCAGAATAAAATGCAAATGTAATTTTAAATACGCTCACATCCATATGTAGATCTATTTTTTTAAGACATTTGTCAAGGGCAAACTTCAATTCATTCAGGCCCAATATTCAAGAAATTGAGCTTGCCACAAACCCCCGGATTTCTCCAAAACCCCTCCTTGGGTACTCCTCCATGCCATTTTGGAAAACAAGGGGGCCTTACAGCATGATGAGCCATCATCAAGTGCAAAGTTCTGTCATACTAAACCAATGAGAACTTTTGGAAGAAACAAGAACTTTGGCCTCAGCCTGCTAAGGTTGAACCAGAGTTTGCCCTTCAGGTGCTTCAGAAGATTTCAGCCCATGGGCTCACACAGGTGTGTTAACTCTAGTTATTACATCCTGTAGATTAAAATAAACACTTTCTTTTGCCTTTTAAAGCTAAGTTAGACTGCACTGGAGAGTCCGAAGCACATTTATGATGACCCCAGAGTACAGCTACCATTTAATCAGCTTCTATTCAAGATGTCTTTACAAAATAATATACTTTTTTCTTAACACAATTTCATAGAAAGGTGCAGGATCTTATGTAGTCACCATCATTTTCCTTAAACCACCTTCCTGATTCCTTGGTGCTTAAGGAATCCCTTGCAAAACTTGCTGTCTTGTCCTGTCTTCCTTTCTGTCATCCTAAAAGAATCTGTCCAAGGGAGGTTTGTGTACAGCTGCAGTGATCCCAGCGCTCTCAGCTCTGTCTTCTTTAAATTGTTCCTGGATAACTCTCCTTGCGAGAATCCTGCAAAGAAATTCTATGAGATGAACCTTTTTTTTATTTTTAATTAGGTTTCATTTTTCATCTTCTGTCTATACATTTTCCATAGTCACAGTCAAGTGCTGCTTTGAAGCTGCTGAACTGATTTTCCGACTTTCACATAGGTAAACAGTTTGCTGTCTTTAGACACTCACGTGCGAAAGCACAAGGTAGGAGGTGAGAGTTTCAAAACTGTGTGTGTCTTAATATGTTAACTACAGTGGGGTTGTAGATCTGAGAAGAGACGTAGAGAAAGCACATGAAAAGGAAAGGGGGAGGAGAAAAAAAACATAAACATGGACAAAAGGTGTCCAGAAGAGCTGCTTTTTGCCAGTGGAATTTTGTAATTAGTGTGGCCCTTTGAGCCAGGAGTTTCAGGATGCTTTGCAAAGTGTCACTGATGGATGTGATTGGGATTTGTTTGCAGTTATCCATACAGTGAGGACTCTAGCCAGGGAAAGCAGTACATGAACACGAGATGTCCAGCCTGGTGCGACAGAATCCTGATGTCCCACTCAGCCAAGGAGCTCATTCTGAAAGTAAGTACAGACCTGCAGTCTCCCACTGCCTCCACACCACAGTGCTCTGCACCACGGGCAGGTGGGGCTGGGAGACCCTGCTTGTGGCAAACACTCATCAGGCTGGAGGCAGCACACCATGGCAGTCAGAGAGGGGGGTGCTCCAGTGCTTTGCACCTCAGAGGGTGGATTTGTCCCCTGTAACCTGCTGGCAGTGACTAAAAGACAAGCTTTCCCAAGCGCTTCTTCTGGTGTCTGAGCTGCCAACGCTGGCTGCCTGTCCTCTGTCCTCTGTCCTGTGCCACCTCTGTGCTCCTCTGCGCTGTGCTGGGAGCACAGCACTGGGAAACTGCCTGCTTTAAAGACAGTAGCAGAAAAAACAAAGCCTCTCCTAGTGCCCCGGCACAGCCCACCCTACAGTGCCGTAAGCAGCAGCACTGCCCGGCCCAAAGATTCAGCAGGGGTGCAGGTGGGAGCAGGCGTGAGTGGTGCTGGCTGAGAAGTCATGTAATCCAGAAAAAACCCTGTCCAGCAACAGCTGGAGGCACCTGAGTTCCCAGACGGGTAGATTTCCCAAGGTATTCCCAAGAGTATGTCAAGTCCTAGACAGACTGAATTTATCACTGTCCCCAGCAGTCTCCAGCAGGTAGGCTCCTAGCTCTGGTACACCAGTTAGGAGCCTACATTTAGATGTTCCATTAGAGCTTTAAAGATACAGTTGTGCAACATTTATAGAACATACAATTCCTCTTGTGATTTTAGTGTATATAGATAGGGTAAAGTTGGTGATGCTCTATCTGCGGTGAAATGACCTAAATATGGTTCAGGAGCCTTCCAGTTTTCCTCTTCTGACCTTTCCTCTCTCCTGGCTCCACTCTGCCCTGCTGCTTTCCTTGGGAGCACTGGACCAGGTCAGGGTGTACCAGCTTACCCTGCCTCTGTTCCCTGTGTGCCTGCTTATGGCACCACGCCCCCCATCCTGCTGGCCCTGGCTGCCAGCCGCCCTAAAGGGCCAAAACAGGGCAGGGAAGGGGTGTGGGATCCAAGGAGATCTCTCCCACATCTCTCTGCTCCCAGCTGCTTTTCCTGCCCCTCTGGCCGTGGGCACGATGCTGACAGGGATGTGCTGCTATGTTCCAGCACTGCTGCAGTGAGGGGGTCTTGCTGACCAGACTGTGTGACTGTAACAGACTTTCCAAACCCCAGATTGCCCAAAGTCACGTCTGTCTGTGCGTTCCTGTATAATTAATGTAGTTTAATGGGAGTAAATTACAGAAAATAATCTTTGCAAGTAAATCCATGTCCTACAGCTTCATGGCTTTTTTTTTTTCCTGTTTAAATTAATTACACCCTTGAAACTTGCTCTCCTGAAGTTTATAACCTTCTGTTTCTCTCTCGTCGGGGTTATTTATCTCATGATTAGACTGTTTGCTTTGCAGTATATAACTCACTGAAAGGCTGGGAACATGTTTTCTATAGCTACTCAAATTTCAAGTCAATGCACTTCCTCACACACTTTAATGTGTAAGAAGTTGTCTGCATGACATCTCAAAAGTTTCACCCAAAATTTTAGATAATGTATTTGCTGCAGTATTTACTAAAAAAGCCTGTGAAGTTTCTGAGAAATACAGGCTTTATAGTCAAATAGTAATGTCAAAATCAGTGTTATTTGATCTTCTTATAACAAAAATATCATGTGAAAAAGTGAGATTTTACCCAAAATATTACAGATAGTACTTGGCGCCCAGGAAATTCCTAAAGAACAAAGGATTAAAACCATGGAAAGACTGGCCAATGAGGGAAGATTTTTTTTCTTAAAGCTATGAATAAGGAGATAGAAGTGTACACAAAGGCTTGAAGAGTGTAAACAGTACAGAGGGAAAGGAATTCTTTCTGATTATCTAAAGGGCTATAACTTGGATATAATGGGAGAAAATTAAACAAGGGAAAACAAAGTTAGAGCACTGAAGAAGTTTGTAATTGTGAGGTCAGTTACCCAATTCCCAGTGTCCATGCAACAGAAACCCAGTCAGTTGGACTACTGAAAGCTTACCTTTAAAAGTGCACATAATTGTGTCTCTGGAGCTTTGCATTTGCAAACTGTGCTCAGGCAGTTTGGGGCATCTCCAGAAAGGCGTGTGCAGTGACGGGTGTCAGTGAGGCCAGGCTGGCACAGGGCTTTAACCAGTGGGTCTGTACCAACACAGGCGTTATCCAGCCCAAAGCCAACCTGGGATTCTGGCCCAGAAAACCTAAGGGAAACAGTGCTTAGAAAAGAACACCGGGCTGACAGAGGAAAGGCCAAAACGACCTGACAGGTTTCTGTGGTTCTGCACAGGAAGCAGCACTGGCCTTGCAGTGAGAATTTACCCCAGACCTGCGCTTTGAAGCTTTAAAATGAACTGTGAAAAAAGTAAAAGCCAATTTTAATTAACTGATTACACTGTAACAAATCTTTCAAATATATGTGGATATGAATTTTTAAATAATTTTTTGTTGTAATTATCTACTGAATATTGTTATGCTGGCAGTTATTTTGCTGTACTAATTTTTCTTATAGGCAAATAAAGAGTTTATTTTTCTGCCTTAGCAATTCTATATTTTATTTCAAGCCAAAGTTATAGTAAACCTGCATTTAAATCCTAGATATGGAAAGGATAGTGTGCACAAATTGCCACTGTACAGTGTGCTCAGCTACACAGTAGGCATTACAGATTGTACAGACATGGGGCTGTAAACAGCTTTCATGCAACATCATCTATCATGCCATGGTCGGTTACCTCACCATCATGTTATTTTATGCTTCCTGAGCCCTAAACCACCAAAGGTTGCCCGCTGCTCGGGAGCTGCGCTGATGCCTGATCGCATGAAGTAATGAATGCTCAGCCAAGTGGATATTGTTTCTGCTTGTGCACTGCTGTAATTTGTTTATCTGTCTAAAGATTATGCAGTTGAAAATCCACAATTTTATGCTGCCTTTGTAAATTATCAAGTCGCTTTTGATGAATGTATCCCCACTTCCGATGCTGGTGGCATTATGATCTTGAAATATTGGAAAGTGCTCATGCATACAATGCAGAAGGTTATGTTTTTATATTTTTGGCAGACAACCGTGCTATAAAGTAAATCTGACCTTAAGCTTCCTTACTGCATTAAAGATAATTCAGTTTTAACTTTATAGTCCTAAATGCTACTGTTTATATGAAGTTATTGCCCAGTCAAACTTGACTGATTACAGATGAGAAAGTCTTGACTGTTTCATACAACATAAATTAGTATTGCCAACTAGTTTAAAGCACATCTACGATTGTATTAGAGACTGGAGAGTGTGCAGAGTGCAGATTTAATTAGCTTTTAGAGATTGTTTAGCATAATAAGAAATTGTCCTGTATAGCAATGTATTTGTATTTATTCCTGAAGTGCTGTGCTAGAGAATCAAAATAGACCCTCCAAATCACATTTATTGCAAACGGCAGAAAGATGAGTACATTTTATTATTCATTAAGCTACAAATGCTAAAGAACTCAGTGTATGAGGGTAAAGTTCAGCATGGAACAAAATGAAAGCAATTCATAATGGAGACTGGAGGAATGTCATCTTTCATTTGCTGATTTTCTTAAAATCACTGAATGCCTTTTTTCAGATGAAGAAATTTATCTCAGAGAAATGGTTAAAGATTATACTCATAACCTGAAAATATTCATTCATCTCTCTGAACAGTTAAAATTCCCTAAATGATGAAATCAAATGCTCTTATAAGGCAACATGGATTGCATTTAATTCAGAGAACATTTATCACACCTACTTCAATAAAAATTGTGTGTTGTTCTTAAAAAAGGACAGGCCAAATGTGCCAGCTGCATTTTGCAGCAGAAACCTGGAATGCAGCTACCAGGAGTCTCTTTTCCCCCAGCCCAGTGTTAGCCATGAATATTTCCCGAGACTGCAGTGCGGGGAGGGGGTGCAGAGATCTCAGGAGTTCTGTTCTGAGGGCAAACGGCACCAATTGCTGCATAAACTGCACAAATTACTGCATGAAATGCACAAAAATTACTGCAGAAAGGACTGGGCATAAAAGTTCATTTTACATGGACTTTCTCTGGAGAAGCCAAGCAAAGATGTGTTAATAGCACCTCATTCAGAAAGTGGTTTGACTTATTTGCACAATATTTCTGTGTTTCTTTCTGTTTGTGTAATCTGGAGAATTCTTGCACTGATTAGTGTTTTGTTGTGTTTTGGTTTTTTTAACTAGTCAGAAAATGATGAGAAGATAGTAATATATGACCACATTGGGCCAAATGTCTGCATGGGGGATCACAAGGTAATTAAACATTTTAGTATTATATCTTCTAAATTTTTATTAGTATGCACTAGGTCCTGTTAATTTTATTTTTAAGTCAGTTCTATCTCTGCCCTATTTTTAAAGCAACACCTTGAAAATGTTTCAAAGTTGAATTCAACTGAAATCAGCCAGTGTATCAGAGTAGCTGCATGTACGAAATCAAATAAAGAACAGGGTGATGGGCACTAGGAATGAAAGCAGGATACGGTGCAAGTGTAGAGGAGCCATCTGTGCCCTTACAACTGTTCTCCTAAAACAGAAGTAATTTCACTGGGTTATCAGAGATGCTTCTAAAGCATAGCTTCAATTAGGTTGGTGCCTAGGTGCTTATTAGTAAAAGAACATATTGGCAGTTCCATATTCAAACAACAAATTATAAAAAGAATTTAGAAAAAGGATATAAAATTACATAAATGCCCACTGTTAAAATGTGTAAAAATACCTGACTTTTACAGTCTTCTCTGCTGAAGATACCAGATGAAAAACTAAGAAATACAACAAAACAGAATATTGCTTTTCTTAGGAAAAAGCCAGTTGAGGAGTAGGAGGAAAACTCTGAAAGTCCATCTAAAACAGCACGAGGCTCCTGAATGATAATGCAGAGAGGGACAAGGGGGTATTTAGACGTAAATCCAGACTCACAAATACATACCCCTGTTCACTTCCATGGGCAAAGTTCTTGAGAGACAGAGCATTGTTTTCTAAGGAAGAATGCACTTAAGGCATTGGTCCCAAATCAGCCAAATCAGGTTTTAAAATACAGAAGTTTACTAACTTACCCAAGTAAATGTAAAGCTCAGTACGTCAGCACTGGGACAACCAGTTCAGAAACCACAATTTTTGTTTCGTTTGTCACCAAAGTGGCCTGGCACTGTCAGTGGAGCTGGTTCTGTGGCAGAAGGGAGCTGCCTATGGGACCTGATTCTCTTCCCACAGAAATCAGTGGCAAATTGTCCCTTAGACTGCAGTGGGAGCAGAAGTCTGTGAGGAGATTATGTCGTTCCCTTGTGCATTTTGTAGATAGATTAATTCAAACACTTACTGCAACATTTTGTTGTGTTTTCTAATGATTGTAAAAAAAAAAAAGAGTGTCTATTTCAAACGTGTAACTTCTATTTTTCCCTAACTTGCTGCAGCCTGTGTTCCTGTCCTTTCGAATAGCTGCTGGGGCAGGTAAACCTATTGCAAATGTGCACAAGTGTTGTGTCGTGCAGTGATGTGGTGGTAAATATCATCTTTTTCCTTTACGTTTATATTTTCTACATCATTTCCCCTGTGTTTATCTTTCTTTTTAAAAAAATGCCAATTCTGCAACAGGAAAAAGATGCCTACGAAGTGAGAAGATTTTCCGTGAAACCACGCTGTAGGAGGGAAGGCAGCACCCGAAATCCATAATCCCAACAGCTGTATTGATGAATCCAGTCCCGAGTGCCACATTTTTAGACTGCTGATCGTACACTATGCTTCAGCATCTGGACTCTGTTCGAGAGAAGCCTCACATACCTCACTGTCTTGTATGTTCATGTGACATCAAGTAGAAATGTGGAATTATTTTTTATATATATGTCACAGTTCTGTTGCCAAAACTCTAAATAGACAGCAGAGATGTTATGTATTTTAGATTTCACAACTTTCAACTTTTAATAAGTGTTTCTCAATGTGGAAAAGCTATTTCAGCATATTATAAACTTTTAAAGGTATCATGCCTAACATTATATATCTTTACCACTTTGGGGTTTTGTACATTGGATTGTATAGATAGAGATATTGATGGTTTTAAATGGTATTTTCTTTTTTGACCAAGGCTTATGGTTTGTGTTTTAGTTTTAGTATTGTTTTTCATTTTTATAATTTTTTTTCTCATTTTATTTACTATACTGCCATGTTACATGGTTTTTGAATCACACAGCAGCTGCTTTCTATACATACATATATATGTGTGTATATATATATGTATGTATGTGTATATATACACAGATATATAAATAATTTATAAACCTGACCAAAACTTATGCTAAATATACTTTCCAATATGAATGCTTGAGAGTGCCATATCAGCAGTTAGTGTTGGAGTCTTAGCAGGTTTAGTTAAGTGTACATTGACAACCAACATTTATATAATAAATAATATATAGCAGTGCCATCCTGGATACAGATATATAGTATACTATATAGCACATATATTAGCAGTTTCACTTTGTTACTCCTATAATCCCTTCTTGTATGTAATATTAAGGATTGAATGTGAAGTTCTTAGCTAGGTTTGGGTGTAACTTTCCAGAATTTTGTAAACTGTTTTTGTCCGTCTTTTGTTACTGTTTTTTGGTGCCAAGTATTCTATATTGAAACAATAACAACATGGGAGAAGAAAATAATAGTCTGCTTCAAGTAGCAACTGTATTGGACACAGACTGTATTTATACAGTGTTAAAGGAAAAAAAAAAAAAACAACAAACAACCCAACTGTAAATTTTCCTGGTTAGTAGCTGAGTGCAGGCTACAACATAGTCTTGTTACAGACATTTTTCTCCCACCACTAAATACAACATTAAAAGGTGATTAGGGAGTCTGTTGATGAAACACAAATGTATGTTTTATTGATTTAATTTAGAACACTACAGAGTTCATGGACTGCGTGATGGCATTAGATTGATGCTTGATTTTGGTATAAATCACTACCATTGAAAATGATTTGATGTCCGCTTGCAGAGTGTTTTCTCAACAGCACAACCCGGTTTATATCAAGTATCATTGCCCAAAGGGTGTCTGCAGCTCTGTATTGTTATTGTGCCATGTTGCATTATAACCACACAGTAATTCTATTTAAGCGAACTCAACTCATGATAACTTTGAAGGCCTTTAGAAATGAGTACTCTGGTTCTCAAGCAATAAAACTAATCATGGTGAACGTGGCTGTGTCTGCCCCTTTAATTTGGGCATTGGGGATTACAGGGAAATTATTAAATTGTCACGTTTCTTATTAATGAGATACCTGTTAATCTCCTGCCAATTAACAAGGTTATTTTTCACATGAAAACCTGTATGATAGAATGAAGTTCTGCAGTTAATCAAATCACAACACAAACCGAGGGAGCGCTGACGTACGGAGGGGGATGCAGCTTCACGAGATGCCAGTCCCCAGCCGCTCAGCAAATGTGCCACCATCAACTCCTTCGTGATTACCTCAAATCTGGGAAAAGACCTCCGCAGCCCTTTCCGAAGCCGGGTGTGCAGACGGCCTGGCCGGAGCCGAGAGCCGCGGGCCGTCCGAGGGCGCGGGCGGTGCCGACAGCGCCCCGGGCTGAGCCTCTCGCGGTTGCGAAGCGGAGCTTTCTCATCCCGAGAGCCCCGGGGCGCGGGGGGAGCCGGGCCGGGCTCGGTGTGTGCCGTGCCGGGGCTGCGGGTCCGGCGGAGCCGCTTTCGTTCGACAGCTGCGGGACGGGGCGGGCGGGAAGGAGCGCTCCAGCGCGGCTGTTTCCATCCAGCCCTTTTCCACGCAGGAGCGCGGTCCCAGCACCCCGGCTCGGTGTGCTCGCAGCCGGGCGAAGGTTAATCCCTGAGCTCGATGCGCTCCCTCCGTAACCGCGGCACAACCGAGCGCGGCCGCGTCCCGTGAGGACGGACGGACCTGCGGGGCGCGGAGCTGCCCCGGCGGGACGGGCGGGGATCCATCCTCCATCCTCCATCGGCCGGAGCGGGCGGCGGCCCCGGCACGGGGGGCGGCCCCGAGACCCGTCCGGAGCAGCGACGGAGCGGGCCGGGCCGGGCCAGCCCCGCCGCCCGGGGGGATCGGGGGCCGGGGCCGGGGCCGGGAGGGCGGACACAGCAGCGGGGGAGCCGCCCCGGGCCCGTCCCGCCGCGCCGGGGTCGGTGCCGCCGCCGCCTTCGCTCGGCTGCGGAGCCGCAGCTGAGGCACGCGAAGAGAAGAACGTCTCGTCGTTAACGAAAAGCCAAAAAGCGCCGTGACAGCGCGGGCAGCTCAGGCCCGCCGGGCCCCGCGGGTGCCGAGAGGGCAAACGCGGTCCGGGGTGCCGGCGGGGGAGCCCATCGGACTCCGAGCGCGTCCCTCCGAGCTCGCCCTCGGGTTTTGCAGCGGCCGCTGCCCGGGCAGCGCCCTGGGACGTGTCCTGGCCGCCCCCTCCCCTCCCGGAGACAGGCACGGTCGGGCTGCTCCTTCGGCCCCGCGGGCCTCTCCTCGCCGGGGCCGTCGGGGGTCCCCTATGTCGGGTTCCCTCCCGTGCGGCAGCGACCGCGGCCCCCGGTGGTACCAGCGGGTCCGGGGCGCTCCCGGCTCGCCGGCCAGCCCGGCCACAGCGGCTCCTCTGCCTCGCGGAGCAGCACCCCGGGCGGGAGCAGCACCCCGGGCGGGAGCAGCAGGAGCAGCACCCCGGGCGGGAGCGCCGCTGCCCCCGCAGCCCCAGGAGCTGCAGGGCCAGGACCGAGAACGAGAACTGCGCGAAGAAACTCGCTAAAGGAGAAGCTTGTTAAATAATTTATTGATTTATACAAAGTCTTTCCAACACGTGTGGAGACATTATTTGATCCCAATGTAAAATCAAGTGTCCACGTTTCTCTCGTGCTTTTTTTGGGCATTGTTTTGGTTTTTGGTATAATTAAGCATAAAATCCGGAGGCAGGAGAAATGAAACCGCCAAAACACTGAGGGACAAGGGGTAAAAGAAAACTGCCATTTTTACACTAGAAATATACATCACAAAATCTGAAATTTCCTATATACAACGTGGCTGAGCTCGGATTTGGCGACCCATAGAAAACGTAACAAAACCTGATTGTTAGGAGCAGGAAACCAGCAGGAAGGCTAAAAGAAAGAACGGGAACCTTAAAGGGACATAAAGAAAACCCGAAAAGTTGGGAAAATTTCTCTGAAATTTACATCGATGAGAAAGAAAATAATTTCATAACTTATTCTGTAAAAAATATATATACATTTCACATACATCTCAGGCTGTACAACACACCACTTCAAACACCCAGTTACACTCGCCCGGCCGCGGCCATCGGCCCCGTGCCCTCACAAGGTGTCCGAGCTGGTGCTGCAGGGGCTGACAAGGGACAGGTTCGTGGATTTGTGCTTTTTCAGTAGCCTTGTGATTTTTTCGTCATCTGAGTTGGGGTCCAGAGGCTTGTTGTATTCATCATCATCCTCAATGTCTGAGCTTTCCTTCAGCTTCTCCGTCTCTGAGTCGTGCTTCTTCTTTGCCGAGGCCATCTCCGCTGCGTGTCTCTTCCGCCACTTGGTCCGTCTGTTCTGGAACCACACCTGGGCACCGGCATTGGGCACGGCTTAGGAACGGCCTCGGCCCCGCCGCCACGCCCGCCCCCGCCCGCGGCCACCCCGTCCCGTCCCGTCCCGCAGCGTGGGCCCACACCTGGCACGGGGTTGCGGGGCCCCGGGCGGCTCCGGGGAGGGGATGCCCCGCTGGGGACACCTGCCCGGCTCTGTGGGGCCGTGGCCAGATGGGGCTGTGCGACGGTAAAAGCAGCAGCTTTGCAGAACGGTCGATAATTTGAGACAGAATACGGTGGGCAGAAAAATAAATATTTTTGGCTCCCGGTGCACCCCTGTGCTCGGATGTGCCTGCGGGCTTAGCTAAAAAATTTGCAGGGTTACACAAGGTTAAGTTGTGCCAGTGGACACGATCCTCGTGGAAAAGTGACCCACTGAAAGCAATACTTGCGGCTGGCTTTTTCTTTTGGTTGTTGTCGGGGTGGGCTTTTAAAAATATATTGTCTATTTACGTTAAATCGTTTGCAGCACAGAGAAGCTCTAAGCGCAAAGTTCGATAGAAATTGGCCTAGAATCTATCCACTACCGAAATATAATTTAAATTCTAACGGACTTTAAAAAAAAAAAAAACCCGTACGGTTGTGCCTTGTCCGTAATGCCCGAGACAGCAGAGAGCGGCCGCGGCGGGGAGCGGGGGAGGCGGGAGCCCGCGGGACGGACCTACCTTCACCTGGCTCTCGGTCATCCCCAGGGAGTAGGCGAGCCGGGCGCGCTCCGGTCCTGCCAAGTATTTCGTCTGTTCGAAGGTTTTTTCTAAAGCAAATATCTGCTGCCCAGAGAAAGTCGGTCGGGAGTGTTTCTTCTTGCCGTCCTTGTCCAAAACCATCCCCGTCTGAGCTGAAAGCGGAGCAAAAAGAGCTGCGTCAGGGACAGATCCGCACGGCTCCGGCCCCGCCTGGCGCTGCGGGGCAGCGGCTGCTGCGGCTGCTGCAGGGCTTGGTGCGGGACACGCCGGGAGCCGACACCGCCCGGCCCTTCCTGCCGCCCGCCCCGTCCAGCGCGCCCGCCCCGGCCCCGCGCCCCGCCAGGCCCGGCCGCGCTTACCGGGACAGGCGAGCCGGGGGTCTCTCCAGGGAGAGCCTTGCACCACTCCCGGCCAGAAGATGGGCGGCCGCCCCGGCAGCTCCGCCAGCGGCTTCGGGTAGCGGGAGACGGCGGCGGGGCTGAAGTACATCCCGGCCGAGGCCGCCAGCCCGTTGATGCGGGGCAGCCCGCCCAGCAGGTTGCTGGCGCTGCCCACGGGCCGCCCCAGGATATCGCTGATCCCGTGCGGTGTCCCCAAGGGGAGCTGCGTGTTGAGTCCGCCCAGGGCCGGTGCCTTGAAGCCGGAGGGGTTCTGCAGGGCGTAGGGGAAGAGGGAGGTCTTCATCTCGGCCATGTTGTGCAGCGCGGCCAGCGGCGCGCTGCTGAGGACGAACGCGCTCTGGCGATTAGCATCCATCTGCCCCACCGCTAACATCTGCGGGCATCCGCGCCGGCCCCGCCGGAGCCCCGCGCCGACAGCGCGCCCGCCGCCGGGACGGGCTCCTCGCCGCCCGCAGGGGCTCAGCAAGCGCCGAAGTTTGCTGGGAGCGGGAAAACTCCGGCACTTCCCCGCCCGCGGCTCGGCGGCGCGCCGCCACCGTCCAGGCTGGAGAGCGGCAGAGCCGGGCGGGGGCACCGCGGGCAGTCCCGGGAGGAAGAGCCCCCGCGGCGTCCGATCCGATCCGATCCGATCCGGTCCCGTCCGATGCGGTCCGATCCCGTCCCGTCCCGCCCCGCCCCTGCGCTGCCCGCGCCGGCGGGAGCGGCTGCGGCGGCTCCGCGCGAGGCCCGTCCGCGTGTGCGGCCCCGCCGCGCGCAGATAACCGCGCGGGCACCTGCGCCGCCCGCGCCCATTGGGCCAGCGCCGCCCAATCCGCGGGCCGCGCGCGCCCCCGCCCCGGGACGTCACGGGCGGGCCGCGAGAGCGCGCGGGGACACACGTGGCGGGGCCGCGCCCGACGGGACCCCCGGGGGCACCGGGGGCACCCCCGGCCCCGGCACGGGGGGTCTGGGAACGGGGGGTGCGGGAACGGGGGGGTCCGGCGGCAGCGCGGCCCGCGGCCCTGGGCGGGAGGCGCTGCTGAATGCCCGGCTCGATCGCTGTTGTGTCGCGTAATCGGCTCCGTCTTCAGCTGCGGGGCGGCCATTCCCACGCGTTATATAGTCCAGCGTTTAAAGCCGTTGTGAAAAATGGTCTTATACCCTGGGAATAATTGTTTTGTTCTACTTTGTTGCCTGTTCTGGAACCCACTGGCCTCGGAGAAGGCTTCCCTCTCTCCTTCCGAGACACGACAGAAGTTTTTAAAGGAAAAAAAACTGCTGTTACATCGTCGTGAAACGAAGCTCGCTCGCACGAATAAAATTACCACAAGATATTCCACAAGATATAGTCGAAAGCATGATTAATTGTCAAGAAAAGAAGAATTCGGATTTGAGGGGTTTATAGAAAATAATTCCCTAAACGGGGCTTATAGAACGTTCTTCGCCTTACAATTGCTTTCTCCTACGAGATTGATGTGTTGCTAATCAAGGAGAACACCAACCACAACAAGCCGGGAACGTAAACTTTTCCAAGTGTGTTCGCAAAGTAACCACGACTGGACTTGATCGTGTCAGAACGATTATTAAAACGCGTAGTCCTTTGGATCTGGTTATGTCTGTCGTCAGAATCGTTTGCAGGTGAACAGGGCTTCGTTTAACTTGTAACCATAATGTCAGGGTAGTTTGGGAAGTAATTATTCAGGCTCGGTCAATGGTCTTTGTTTTCAGCTGCTGGACTTAACGGGATGTAGCAGTCCGTGCGTCTTGTTTTGCGCATCTTTGTAAATGATTTAACGTACAAACCTGAGATTAAAAACAACCCTGCGCTAAAGAAGGTTTGATAAACGACTTCGTTGCTTTTCCCTCCCTCCGTCTGTTGGAAACAGCAGCAGCAGCAGCAGGGAGCAGCCAGAGTGTATCGGGGTCTCGGCAGAGCCGCGCCAGCTCTGCCCAGGATGGTTTCCACGCTGCCCGGGTGCCTTGGGAAGCGGCTGGCGATGCCACCTGCTCCCTGCAGCGCCGGGGGGCTCCTGCTCACGGCGGCGCTGGGAGCTGCTGGGGGCGGCCCCGGCGGGGCTGACCGGCCGTCCCGCAGAGCCGCGGCCGGGCCCGGGGCCCGGGGACAGCCCGTCCCGCCGCGGGGCAGCGGGATAGCGGCGCCTCCGCCCGCCGAGCCCGCCGGTGCCGCGCCCCGAGGGCGAGCCCCGCCGCGCTGACCGGCTGGGCTCACGGCAGGGACGCCTTCCCCCCGGCCGGGCGGGGCCGAGCGCTCCTCCGGGCACGGGCAGCGCTCACGGAGCAGCGGCCACGCCGGGACGCCGCTGCCCCGCGTGGGACCGACACAACGAGGTAGGAGCGGCCCCGCCGTGCGCGCTGCGCGGGGCCAGACCGAGCCCGGCTCGCTCGCAGCCCCGGGACCCCGGCCCGCCTGCAGCGCTGCTCCCGGGGGCAAAGCCAAGGCTTCCCGCCCCGTCTAAAGCCGCGCTCGTAGGCCGGTTGGCAATTTGTCATCAGTGACGCTTCTTGCACATTAATGGTACGTTTGTCCTGTTCATTTACTTTCTCGAAATCTCATATCACCTTTTAAGAGGCGGAAATATGTGGGATTTATCTCTGCAGACCCCGCGGCGTGATAAATCCGCTTTTGCCTGTTCTTTCGATGCGGTTTGGCACCGAAGGAGGAAGCCGCGGGCAGCACCGCCCGGTGTCTCGGGCTCCCGGCCCCTGGACCCCCTCCCCGGTGCAGCCAGGCTGCTCCGGGGCCAGGCACCCCCTGCCCCTTCGGCGGTCCCCGTTGTGGCTGCAGAGCCCGGGCGGCCTCCGCGGGCCCCTCGGCCGCCGGACGGCCGGGCAGCGCAGACATCCCGGCGAAACAAGCCGGGGGTCCCGGCCCGAGGAGGCAGCTCCCGGCGGGCGGCGGAGCGCTCGCTGTCCCCGGTGCCGGCGGACAGCGCGGCTGCCGGGCCGAGCCCGCCTTGGCAGAGCCGCCTCTCGGTTGCACATAAACCGGCTCGGGGCGTCTGCGGGGCCCGGCGCGGGCGCCGTCCCGGCTCAGCCCGGCGGCGCTGCAGCCCCGCGGGCGCTGCTCGGGCCGCCGCTGTCGGGGGGTTCATTGCGGCGGAGGCGAACAGGACCGGGCCGGGGGCGGCGCCGCTCCCCGACCGAGCCCCGGGGCAGCGCGGCGCCCCCTGGCGGCCCGAGCCCCCCCCGGGCTCTGTCACTGTCCCCGCCGGGCTCTGTCACCGTCCCCGCCGGGCTCCGTCACTGTCCCCGCCGTACCCGGCTCCGTCACTGTCCCTGCCGGGCTCTGTCACTGTCCCCGCCGGGCTCTGTCACCGTCCCCGCCGGGCTCTGTCACCGTCCCCGCCGTACCCGGCTCCGTCACTGTCCCCGCCGGGCTCTGTCACTGTCCCCGCCGGGTTCTGTCACCGTCCCCGCCGTGCCGTGGCTGCGGTGAGACGGGGCAGAGGGGCCGGGGCCGGGCTGTGCCCGTACAGACCCGCGGCACTGACGGACTTGCTGGGCGCGCTTCCAGGCGGGGCAGGGGGCGAATTTCCACGGCTTAAAGTTAATGAGCGTTTTGCTTTGCCCCTGACATGAGTAACATTTCATACAAAGGACACAGAAACAAAACTGTAATTACTAACACCAAATTCGGCTGGGGCATCCCAGCATCCCAGCATCCTCATATTACAGGATATAGACCAGTATTAAATGCTACAGTATAAATAACTTCACACAAGTTCTGTTTAACCTTTTGGTACTTGTTTTTGCCCTGCATAGAGCCAAAGTACCTTTTCTTGTAGCTTCTGTGCAGCTGAAAATATCTGAGAAGATGTGGACTAAAAGAAAATAAACCCCAAATAAGATTACTTTTTGGTTTAGTTTTATTGGGTGTAAATGCATGTGCTTTCTGTCTCACTTTATTACTGCAGGGAAGTCAGATGCGCAGTACACAAAAGCATCCCCCACTGTATTGTACTTCATTGCAAAGTACACCTGTGAAGTCCATGTAAAATCAGAGTGACTGGGGGAGTGGGAGCTCGGAACAGCTTTCCACACGGGCTTCCTTTGGTGAGTTATTCTGCTGCTGGTGGAGCAGGGAGGGAAGTTATATTGTCGCATGGAGTTACTTAGACTGTTAGTGACAAGAGACCAGGAAAATCCACGTCCTGGTCCTCTGATGATGCTATCGGCCTGTGTTCCTGACAGTATGGATGCTAAAGAATATCTTTGTGTTTAAAAATTAGGGGTATTTTGATCTAATATTGCAGTCACTAGAAAACAGTCATTTTAGACTAGATGATCTCTGTTGAAACATCTTCACGGGATGATGTATGTTCTGGGAAAGGCCATATTTAATATTTTTTCATTATTATCCTTGGCACAAAAAGTAGGAATATGCTAATGGTGCAGAACTGAGAGTTCTCATCAGTCTAGTGTAGCACACAAGGAAACTGGGTGACCTTGAGAACAAGGTAACAGAAATGTGAAGAAATGTAAAAATGCAAAAATGAAGTTAGTGCCTTGGAGTGCAGTATAATTCTATTGTTGTACTTAGGACAAAATGCAAAACAACGCTTCATACAGCTGTGGTGAAGTTCAGAGTCTCACTTTTAGGAGAGAGATTTGCAGATTTATTTTCCCCATGGGCTTGAAATTGCAGAGAACAGAAATTCTGTGCTGGTGCATGCCCAGCCACCTTGGGAGGGCTAGCCTTTTACATGCTTGTTCTTGGTCTGCTTGATGTGACAGACTAGGGTGAAGTTCAAGACAGATGAAGATAAACAGTTATGTAACAAGGGGTCAGGTTTAACAATCTGCAAAATCCCTTTCTCTCTCAAAATCCCATTTTCTGTTTCCCCTTGTTACTCTGCCAGGCAGACACAGCAAAGGCCTGAGGTTCCAGGCAGGTTCTTGCTGGGATGGGTCGTTCCTGTCTTCAGATGGAGCAGGCCTTTGTTTCCAAGACTAAATGAGGTTTGTTGAACTCCTAAGAAAGAATGCTGTCTTCTGTAAAATCAACCTGTAAGAGGATAAAAAGCTTTCCCACGGGCTGTTCTTCCTGCAGCATGTTCATTCTAGGCAGCATAGTTAGTTTAGTTTGTTAGCTTGTTGTCAAGCCACTTGAGTGGCTCTTTTGGAAAACCAAGGAATGCACATATGGTCTGCCATCCTGAACTGTTACTCCCCTCCTGAAAGTTGTGTGTTTGCTGCAGTGGGAGCAGAGGCAGAGCTCAGTGGGACTGGCAGGAGCCTCCACTGCACCATGGAGGGAAGGGCGGGGATAGGATGAGCCTCACCCGAGGGGTGCAGCAAGCCAGGCTGGACTAAGTACAATGCTGTCTTCTCTGGGCTGTCCCTCGAGCAAAACAAACTGAGCCACGTTACTCTGGCACTGCTGTGACTTCAGCACAGTCAACCCGTTCATCCACTTGCCTCTGCCAGAAATCACAAGTTTCTCTCAGGGCCGCCTGTGAAAGGTGATGGATTGGTTGCTGGTACAAAGCAGAACTGAGGATGGTGATATGCTGGGGGTTGTCTGTGTCCAAAAGCTGAGAGGGAACATGATGCCATGGAGAAGAACCATTTTCCTGTCCCTCCTCTATGAGAAATGAATTCCTGAAATCACAAGCAATAGTTTCCTGTCATACGGCTTCCTTTTTGCTGACAAGTTTTGCAGGCTTTTTATGGTTTGTCTGTTGCAAATGAGTACTTGTGACTGCACAAAGGGATTGTTTGGTTTTCTAAGTTTTCATAGCTTAACAAAAGAGCTCAACATAAAGGTGCCAAACCAATTTTTACTTTTTCAAGCTCCTCTAGGCACATTTTTGCCTAACAGTTGGATCTACTTTTTCTGTTTCTAAGTCATGCCTTCCTGGGAAATTAACTTCATCTACCAAGCAGATAGATGAGACTGCCTTTTAGTGCTTTTTAGAAAGAACAAAAGCAAAAGGCTCAGTATATATTGCAACCTTGTGCCTTTTTAAGGCTTTAATCTCATTATTGGGGTGAAGAGAGAGCTATATATAAAAATCCTTTCAAAACAACTTATTCCTGCTGAAGACTAGAGTGTGATTTTGAAGGTATAGTGAGGAAGTTTTCAACACCTCTGTGTGAATTGATCTGCTTTGGATTTTAAGACACAAGTTTTTGAACCTCTGGAAAACATGAATTATGTTTAAGGAAAGTTTTTGTCATGTCAAATTCACCAATCATTACTGTAAATACAGTCATTGACAGAAAATAGCAGTGGTATAATTTTACATATATTTTTAGAACCAGAAATTAAATAGTATTTTTGCAGGTGAAACTTCTGAGAGATTTAAGATAAGCATTTGTTAGCATTAGTTTTGTTCTCTCTGTTATGTATCATGACAGGCACTCTTAACAAGGACATGATGAGCAGGGGCATTTTTGCTTAATCTCCATATCAAAACGAAGGGCTTTTCCTACCTCAGTGGACCTAGGGACCAGTTGGTGGTGAATAGAATTGCTGGTGCAGTTTCTATCAGATCACTAGTGTTGCTGAAATTCCTGGGACTTTGATTTTTTATTTCCCCCATCTGGAAAGCCTGGTTTACCTGTTGTTTTTCTTCCACCAATGGCTTAGATCGTTGTTTGTATTAAGAGCATTGACTTCTTAGGTCACCTCAGACCAAGAGTCTACCCACCAGCCTTCTCTCCCTTCTCTTGTTCCTCCAATGTCGTTCTTTTCTACTTGTCTCCACTCTAATAGTTTATCCTTTTAATATGAGAAGACTACAAGTTATTCTTTCTAAGTGAGATAAGCCCTTGTGAGCTCTATTTTGTCTCCCCGAGACTGGGAAATCGTTTGCCCTTATTTGTATTAAACAGATGTATATACTTTACCGCAAGTCATTAGTGCTATAAAGAGATTGCTTCCTATTGATAGCTTGGATGGGGGAATTCAGGGCTAAATTGCCAATAAATAAAGAGTGTACTTGTAAGCATTATTGATTCTTTCTGAGCCACAGAGAAATGTTTTGTTAGTAAAACTCTTCCTGAATGTGCAAGTGAGGTTAAAAAAGAAACGAAATTAGGGATTACTGAAAGCAGGGTGAGGGGAATGGGGGATGATGTGGGGTGAGAAGCTTACACTGTTCTTCTTTAAAGGGTACAGTTGGTAAAGACAGCTGCTAAAAATGTGACAGCACTTCTTCCAGATGCCATCAGAAATCCTGGAGGCAATCCTTAGAAAACTGGGGGGTCAGCATGGCGTTCCATATGACACATAACCACAGAGTGGTAGTAGAGTTTCCCAAATCATCATGAAAGGAAATGAAAGTATTATTTGCATAGGAAATGAAAGATTGATGGGATTCAAACTCCTTTGTGCTGTCTGGGTCTTGGAACCGCCTGGAAATTGCTTTTCTGAGCTGTTTGAGGAATGTTTAATACATGCAGGTGGACAGACATTAGGTGCCAATTCAGGAGCAGATAGGAAGAGGATGAGTGTGGTTCTGAAGGACAGCAGAGTCCTTCCAGTGGGAGCTGGAAGAAGAGCAGATTAGTCAGGTTCGTGGCTGCTGTAACCATGGGACTTGCACTGCCTTATGTGTTTCTTCCGTATTCATCCAGCTTGCTGAAGATCAGTGTTATCTACAGAGCTGCCTTCCTAGAAAGACAACAGGACAGAACTGGGTGGACAGCAGGACAAAGCTCCTGTGGTGTTCTCTGTGAAACCATGGTCAGTGGTACAATTCCCATCATCTCCAGTGCGCAGATTCCATGATGGAATTGGTATTTGTAAACTGACAGGCCATTCCTTTAAGAGTGTCTCAATAGAACAACAGATTATAATATCACTTAATTTTTGGCAAACCTTTTAATTGTGGTTGATTAGAAGACTCTCCTGGTGATCTGCTGGTCTTCCTCACATTCATTTGAAGAAGACACAAAACAGTGATAAATGCTGGGCATACATGAACTATTTAGTTGTGTTAGACACAATATTGGAATTACCCTGAATGTGGAGAAGTAGAGCAGATAAATAACATTCATTTTACATTGTTACTCTCAGTAACAGAAAAATTTTATTGGACTGGTGTACATTAAAGATATCCTATGTCTTCAGGAAACTGATTTCTTCACACTAAAATAACAGTATGAATTCAGAAAGTTTCAAGGTAAATGACAAATTTATCACATACTGCTTTCTTTTTGCATTTTTCCTCACCCTTAAGATATATTACATGTGAATGTATTTAAGAAATTATATGCTCTCTGTGGGGTTTTCTGGTTGGTTGGTTGGTTTATTGATTGATTGTGTTTTGGATTTTGTTTGATTGGGTTTCTTTTTAACACCCTGTGTTTTGTTCTGGAAAGCTCTTACAAAATTCATTACCTTTTCTCCCCTCAGGTTTTATCTTCTTTTATAGATCTCTTTCCTTCTACCTCTCTTTGTTTCTATAATCAGTGATGATGTTATTTAGGTTTTCTTTGGGAGATATATTCATTCCACTGATATTTAAAAATTAACAAAGAATGCTTTTAAAAAATAAGTTGTCAAAACACTCAAGAAAAGAACCGTCCTTGGAAACAAAACTGCTTATGTTGTGATTTGCCTTCCTGTGTAACCCTCTTCCATATTCAATGAGCCTGCTGAAGTTAGTATTATTTACAGTTTATTGTCTTTCTAGAGAAGACAATAGGACCGAATCGAATTGACACCACCTGAGGGCACTGTAATACTATTTCACTTTGTTTAAAAGAAAAATATCAAAGGGTAGTGTTTGAAATGGTCCCCATTTTTCTTCCTCTTACAATTACTATCAGCTTCTAGAAGAAGCATACCCCTGAAATGAATGAAAATCATTGATAAAAAAATGATGTGTTGTTGAAGGCAGGTATCTTGGAAACATGGCCATCCTTCTCTCACGGCACTAGCATTATTTCCTTGTGCCCACTATAAACGATCTAATTTTAAATACAGTGCTATTATTATTTTAAATGATGTGTTACTAGTGTGGAAGTGATTGCTGTGTAGAATGACAGAGTCATTTAGATTGGAAAAGGCCTCTAAGATCAGGGAGTCCAAGCCGTAATCAAGCACTGCTGCATCCACCACTAAGCCATTCCCCCTGGGATGCAGTTCCAGCTGCTTCCATTTACTGCCTCTGGTCTGGGTGCTGAACAGTACAGGGCTGGTGTAAAAGCATCCAGTGATGATGCTGCATTCATGTACTTACAGTATTTACACCACTCAGATGAATCATAGAACCACTGACGAGGTTGGGTTGGAAGGGACCTCAAAGATCATCCAGTTCCAACTGCAGGAGGTGCCATGGGAAGGGACACCTTCCTTTAGACCAAGCAGTTCAAAGAATGTGACAAAGTGAGAAACAGGAGCAGTAAAAGGCTACATGGAGTGTCCCTACATGGACACTGCAGTTGTTTCTTGCTTCCTCTGTCTTGCCACATTTATGTTCTGTCTCTCATCTCTTCCTACACTGCCATGTCTGTCTTTTCCTTCTTCTTTCCTCTTTTTCTGTCTGCTCTCAGCAATTTGATTTCACCATCTTGTTGTTTTCCCTGCTGGTGTCTGGAGAGGGTCCCCAAGCACAGCTGAATAAGAAGGACTCTGTGCAGGAGGCAGATGTTCTTCCAGAGCCCTCAGCCTCAGCACTGCCCAGTGTACTGCTGCCTTCTCCCTGCTGAACCCTGCCAGTGTATGTTCACTTACCATCACGTCCTGCAGCCTTTTTGTTCTCTTTGTACAGCGTGAAACACAGTGAAACCCTCATGTCAGAAATCAGGTAGTATTTATAATTTTGTTAGAATAAGAAGCAAGTGTGCTCCCAGGAGATAGAAAGCTCAAGACACTGTACTTTTTAGTTTTGCCATTTCAGCAATCCAGGAGTACATTCAGGAGTAGTTCTATAGATAATACATTCTTCAATGACCATTTAGACTGACCTAAATAATGCTTTCAATTTGTGCATGCTAATCGGATTGACACAGGAATGCTACTGTTTCTTTTGCACTTGAGGACAGAAATGAATGAGCTCAAGTGGGTTTTGCATAACAGGATTTCTTGGTAGTAATAATGGAAAATAGAAAGTTGTGTCAGATAAAGTAGTTTAAAAATACACTGGCATGACTTACTGAGGAATTATCCTGTATTAAAGAAAAATGAAAGTCATTAAAGAAATTAAAAAGTTGCATTTAATCAGAACTCTACCTTTAAAAGACATGGTATGAAACCTGTATTAGAGACAGGAATAGATATGTAGTTATTTAAGAGATCTAAGCTCTCCCAATGAAGCAATTCCAACAAAACAGAAGAAGACAATAATATCCTGTATAATTAGTCCTTTTGGTTTATATGACTTAAGTTGTCTTTATAGATACTTAAGTATCTTGAAGCAGTGAGATGAGATTAATGTCTTGCAGAGGCTTTCCTTCCCTGAAATCTGATCTGTCCAACACATGGTTTTCTAACGTTAAGGTCATCAGTATGAAACACATGTCATTTACATTCCTGAAATCTGACTAGGAACCTAGTTCTTGCACTAGTGAGAGACTGAATTATTTAGGAGAGGGCCTTTGGTATGTGACATATGAACCACATGGGGAGAAGGGAGACTGTACCTTGGTCTGAGGCCCTGTGGAAGGAGGGGTACAGATCTCTCCAGTGACTGGGAATGCCACAACTGCAGCGTCGTTGCTTGTGCAGCCTCAGTTCCTCTTGTGAAATACTGGTCTGTGGAGACCTTTAAATGGTGAAAGGCTGAGAAGATGATGAATAAGAGTGTTTTGAGGATCTCCGTGCCATCTAAAAAATTGTGCATTTTATCTTAGGTTCCTGAGATGGAACTTACAGGTGAGAATTCCCTTGGCATAAGGTTTGCTAAGAGTTCAGCAGCTTTAGGTTTTGGCTTTAGTTTTTGGGGGTTTTTTTTGTTTGAGGTTTTGATGCTTTAGTTTTTTGTTTTGTCTCAGTGTAGTTGAAAATCACATTATAGTATCATTTATGGGATTAAATATAGAAATAAACTAAAAATATTAACCAAGGATACACCTGTTAAAATCACAGGGAAAACACAGAGGGGAGTGTAATCACAAAAGCATGGCAGGAACCAAACTCTAAAACCTCTTTCCAGGAGGGCAATAGCCAGAATCATCCTTCCCTGCTTGCTAAACATGAAACCCCAGCTTTCCTTGAGCAGGTGCTTGTTGACATAGTGGCTGGTGTTGATACAAAGGAGAGATCCAAACCCCTTCACAGCACTCGAGAGAATGGCAGTTGAGAAGAGGAAATATGAAGGTAAAAATGCAGCAATAGAAGGGTCCTGCATCATTTAGTCTTCTCAGCTCCAGAAAAGCTTTTAGGATATGCTTCATGTTTCACAGCAAATGTTATTGAATGAAATAAATGTCCAGGAAGTTTTACCCCTAGAAGATTTTTTTGTATACACTATTAGCAAACACTTGTCCTGTGATATTGTATCAGCATGGAATGGAACTTTTTTCTTTCCACATGCACTCTCTGTATGTAAAATCATGAGGCTTAACTTCACTTTTACACAATCTAATGTGCACTTTCTATCCTCTTGCAAGCCAAATGACCAATACTTCATTTTTTTTCTTGCTGGCATTAATTTTTGCTTATTTGACATCCAATTTACCAAATGACTTATGACAGTAATCCTTTCTTCTGTACTGTTGCTTCACCCTATTCCACATTATGTATTCAGGTTTTCTGGGGTCATTCCCCCTTCTCACTGCCCCTTTTTTCAAAAAAAGATGAAAGATTGGATTTATTTATACTGATTAAAATAATTCTGAAGAGGTTTAAATTACTTTTAGCTCAGATAAACTGAATTGTAAAGATTAAATGTATCTTTTAACAATTTATGCAGAACATAAGGACTCTTTAATTGTTGATGATACAGGAAAACTATACGAACTGGCATTTGGAAGGAAAAATGACTCACAAAATCTGTCACTGGAACAGGAACAGACTAAGAAGCAGTAGTTATAAGAGCTTATGAAAAGGAGAGTTTGAAAGGACCTTCTCAAAGGGAGAAAAGATTGTGGAAAGATTTTATGGTTGTTTCTTTAGGAACAAAACCATTTAGAAAACGTCTATTTCAATAGGAAAGGTAACTAGAATGGCAAATTAATCCTCTGTAAATATGAAGAAGGCAACAAACATCATGCATTTTGAAGATTTCTTTTTTTTTCCTGTAAAGACGTTATTTCTCTTGAAATACTTACATCCTAGTTTATGCATAGAATAGTGTCAGGTGAAAGGTGACATGCTCAGCACATGCCTGGAAATGCAGAAAATGTAACATCTTACTGAGTGTGAGCATACCCAGCAGGACGGAGGGGATTAACCTGTGCTATCTGCAATCCTGCCCATCTGCCCAGGCCAGTTCTGAGCCAGAAGTCACATAACTGTGTTAATGCTAAATCAGATCAGAGATCTCCTTGCAAGTCATTTATCAAGTTGTGTAATGTGGTGAATTTTTTCCATGAGTTAAGGAGATTACTTTGTGCTGGATCTCAGTCTTACCCTGACTGTTCTGAGTGTGCTTTTTGCATCCCCCCCTGGTTATACATGAAACTTATGTGCGGGGGGAAATACTTCTGACAGAGAAGCCAGCAGGACCAGGGCAGTTATCTTTGTGTGCTGCCTTTACTATGGCAGGTTCCCTGCCAGCCCACTCTCTACCCTTGCAAGAGAAAGCCTCATCTTCTCTCACAGTGCTTGTTCTTTGCTTGCAATTATTGCTGGTTTGAACCTGAAGATCTGCTTAGAAGACTTCATTCCTAGTTTCCCAGTGCCTGGCTCTCCAGGTCTGACCAGCCCCTGGCCATCCCTCTCCAGGTCCTTCTGACCATCTGCTGGGCCAGGAGTGAGTGTTTCAAGTGCAACATTTCCACAGCAAGAGTAAAAAGTGGTGGCAGTGGTCCTTCAGTGTAAATTCCCTTCATCCTCTTCTTGCTGTTAAAGCCTTGACTTAATGGGACTCAGTTTTCCTGAAAGAATTTAATGGCATTTGGATCAGTATAAGCCTTCATTTTATGGGCTGCAAGAGATGCTAACTTTTTATTTAGGGCTGCAAGAAATACTGTGGTTTAAAAAAATTAACCACGAGCAATCTGATGTATACACGAACATATATCTGGGGAGACATCTGTGCTGAAAAAAAGAGAGTCACTGAATTGAGAAGTGATTGTTCTTTTTTTCATGGAGCTCTGTGTATGATGTACAGGTCTGGTTTAGATGGGACCTAAAACTCTCTAAAGTAGTATCTCAGAACATTTCACTTTCTTCTCATAAGTTTTCAGCAATAAATGTTCTTTTCACTTCAGTACAACTACAAAAATAAAATTTATTAGGTAAAACCTAATTCAGATAGACTACAAAATACATAAAAGATGCTATGCCATCAGAAAACTCCAGTCATAGGCAATTATGAGCTCCACTGACACTGGAGGAAACAACATATGTGGATAATGACTTCTGGTGCGTCTCAAAAAGAGGTGCTCTGGAAATATTTCCCTGTGCATGAGAATATCCACAAGTGTATTCAGTTTGCAGAAGTGGAGCTTATGTTCATACGAGCCCTAGTTGGGGAAACCACTTGCAAAGAGACTGCAATTAAGTATTTGCTGATAGGGCACCAGAAATAGAAAGGCCACTTTGGTTTTTTTTTACATTTCAGGCTGATTTTTTTTTTTAAAGTGGGTGGGAAGAGACAGAAATGTTTTATGCAGACTCTTGAATACTCTTAATAATATTCATTATTACTATTTAGAGTAGAACCACATATTATGTCATGTAGGATCAAGTCAGGGTCAGCTCTTGAAGTCCCTATTTGCAATTAACTTTCAGTAATGACTCAGTTCTTATTATTCTGTTAAATTCGATCAGTTTAATCAGAGGTTGGATGAGGCATTTAAGCAACGAACTGACAAATTCTGCCAGCAAAATGATACAGCACATACAGGTCTTCATGTCATCAGTGTGCAGTCAAGAATTTTCAGCAGCTGCCTGGGCTGTGCAGGAGTTGGTTTGGGTCAAGGTAGATTCAGCTGTTGCTGTGAAGCAAAAATCTTGTCTGTTTTTTTCTGTTGATGCTGAATGTCAGTGTTTAATATCATAGTTACATTTAGCCAGCTGTCAAAACATTTTTCCATTGGCAGCTGATCTAAGTAAAGAAACATTAATTCTCAAAAGTTGAGCTAAAAGTAATGCATTTTGGGGCTAGAAATGAGCAGCAGAACTTGGCAAAATGTAATGTGTATAATTTTGAGACCTCAGTGTGTTTTGTACATGTCATTGCAGCCAGATGTAGCTTTTGAGGTTCTCTTTACATCAGTCATCATAAATGCCTCTCAACAGGTAAAATGTTTATGTCTTAAGAGAGATCACAGCAACTCCTCAAAAGTACTGACTTTTCAGCCCTTGGAGAATTACTGTAAGGGAGGACAAAAGCAGGTATATGGTGGAATTTCAGGTTGGTTTCATCCAGTGTCCTCATGGGTGCTCCATCCCCAAACAGATGTCTGCACTGGGGCCAGTGCAGTCCTGGAAACAGAGTCCTCAGTTTTTAGTGCAACATCAATTAAATGCCTCTTATAATACAGCTCAGAGAGGCTGTAAAGAAATCACACATGAAAACATGAATATCTGATAAAAACCTTGCTAGGAATAAATGACATGGCTCTCAAAGAGTAAGAAACAGTTATGTGTGAGTTGCATCATATTCTGTGCAGTGTCATATCAGCATCCCCAGATCTTTAATAAATATCAGGAGGATATAATTCAAAATAATGGATGTAAGCCAGTATAAGGCTGAAACTGGCATGTAAAATTGGTGTGTGCATGAACCCCAGAAGCTGCCTGATGTTCATGTCCAGGACTGTCAGTCTGAGTCCTCTAGAGCTCTGTACTCAGCCACTGCCACACAGGAGCTCTAAAACTGGCATGAAGACCAGCACTGGGTAAGTTTAATTGAAATGCTTTAACAGGAGAACTATCTTCCTCATGTCTTGGCTGTATTCTTGGTACTGTTCTCTGAGTTCCAGTTCCTGTGATAGCTCTTTCTTTCTTCCAGAGGATACTCATTGGTGGGAATATAGCGAAACATGGAGTAGTAAAAAACGTTTTGCTACTAGAGCTTTCTGTCTTGTGGAAGCTCAATAAACACCTCGAAAGCTCTGGATAGAGGCTTTAAGGACAGACACAGTTGGGACTGATTTTGAGTGAGATTTATGTGTCTAACTGTCCTTAGTGCCTTTGAAAATCTCCCCCTGATGTACAGGTCACTGCATATAAACATTGCAGAAAAAGACAAAGCTGTAGATTTACAAAAGGTGAATAATAAGTGAGAAAGGCCTGGGGGCGTGTCTTTAAAGAGTTGTCAGCAGTTAAACTGAAGTGTCTTGATGTAAAAAGGTTTGGTGTACCAGAGTCCTACCGGCAAACACAAGTGACGACAGGGAGGTGGCTGAAGGGAAAAACAATCTGCATGCCCTTAACCAGGGAAAATCCAAAATGAATGATTGTCCTTTGAGGGTCCAGTGCTCATTTGCAGTCCCACTGTCACTAAAGAGGTGGGTTAACTGGAGCAAGAAGTAAGAGGTGTGTTTATACAGGAGCAGTCAGGAGGACTATACACTACATATAACATGAAAGCCATAAGGAAGAGCCCGAGCAACACCCTAAGCGTGTGTGATGAAACCTGCCACATGTTGTAGCATCAGGATGCCCAGCAGTGGTAGAGCTGGCATCGCACCAGCTGCCTCTGACTTGTTTAAAGAACGGGCACGAGTTCCTCAGGGCAGTGTCAAGGAACGGGCGATGCCTCGTGCTTGCCTTGGGCGGCTGTTCCGTGCACAGAGCCAGACACTGCTGGCAGGAGACTCGGACAGGGCTGACATTTCTCGTGCTTCAGACATTTTTCAGTTTCACCTTTCTGAGATTTTTTTCCCAGGGTCTTCCCTAACAATCCCTCAGCTGAGAAGACAGGGGGAGAAGTGTTTTGGTCGTACTGAGTTGTTTGAAAACTGAAATATGCTGGTGGTGCTGTAAAGAGGCCAAAACCAAGCCTCAGTGTCACGCAGGACTGATGGTGCCTGTGGGGCACCTGGTTCTTCTGCCACCAGCTTTTACTGCCTTTCCTTAGCTGGGACTGCCCCAAGCCAATGCAGCCAGTGTCCCAGGCGGGCCCTGCAGAGAACCCCCCGTGGGAGCCACAGCACCCCGTCCCGGCACCAGGGGAAGCCCCTCGGTGCTGCTGCCCCCGGGTCACACAGTGTGACCACAACAGCCCTGCAGAAGGACTCAGGCCAGACCCCTGAATTTCAGAGGGGGTTAACACAATCCACAGAAGCACCTGGCAAAGGAGAAATCCCAGTGTCAGCCCAGTTACTGGCCCAGAGGCTGGATGCTCTGGCAGGATGAAGTACTCATGTGTAATGGAAACTGTTGGGTTGGCACCATCTGCTCACAGAAGGGGTGAATGCCTGAATCTCTAGTTGGATTTTGGCTTTTTTTTTCAAAACAGAAATCACCCCATGAGAGCCAGGTCCATCACTGAGATGGGTGTTCATGTACAACACAGCAGCCAGTTTGGTTTTATCAAAAGTGGGACCCTTCACTTGAGATTCCCGCAAAACATCATACAGTAGAAAATGCTATTTGCTCTAATTAAGTATGACTAAACTAAAATCTTATTGGCCCAAACCCAGATCTTTCACAATCACTTTGAGGAATGAAGGACAGTCCTGTCATCAGATGACAGCGCCCTGGGACCGAAGCTGAGAGAACCAGTTCAAGTGCACCACTTGGAATTCCACACTGACTTTACAGCTCATGTCCCTGCTTGTGTCCTGTGGAAATGGTAAATTGAGCTCTAATTCATCAACTGCTACACAGAATTTCAGGCACCAGATTTGATCTCAGATCTTGTCATCCTGATTTTGTCACACAGTTGGAATTACTGTGGATATATTGTACAAGTGCTGTGAGTTACACATCCCCTTAACCTCACTGACCTTCTTCAATCAGCAGCAGTTTAACTATAGCCTGAGGTTGTTTTATTTTCTACCAACTCTTCTCTTGATATAAAGTGTTAGTCAGGAGCACCTTTGCTCAGTCATGCTTCAATTCTTCCCTAGAAAATGAAGGCTGTAGTAGGTCAGATGCGTGAGGTAATGATGAGCAGAGGCTCCTTGGTTTGCACATGCTTCACAGTTATCAACTAACTTTCAGTATATGGAAGCTCAGGGAAAGGAATTTGGCACTAATGAAAAACAAGGCCTTAATAAAAGGAGCTAAAGATCTTGCAATGCAATGCTGGGGAACAACTGTCTCTTTAAATGAAGGCTACAGACCTGGGATGCTCCTGTTCTCCATGTGCTCATTAGGGAGTGCTTTGTCTTTTTAATTTTGTCTGATACCAATCTCAGAAAAATTCTCACAAAAAAATGAAAAAAAAATGAATTCAAAATCCACATCTTTAATATTTAGACATAAAGGGGGAAAACAGGCCTGCAGTGCAAGGCAGTGGCAAATGTGGGCCAAGAGGCAAATGCAGACCTATGCTGATGGGAGAAGGGCAACTGCTATAAGTGGTAACAAAGAGCGTGTCACAGAGAAGAGCTGGCAGTGATAAAGCTGACCTGCTGAAGAAAAGAAAAATAAAATGGACAATCAAGACAGCATGGGAATATTTTTAAAGGATTCTAAACAAAGAGGAAGCACAAGATGAAAAAGGAGAATGCATTTAAACTGTAACAAGAACATAATTCATAAGAACAATCTGAACAATATGAGAGCATAAAACAACAAGAAACTAGCTGGTAACAATAGTTGTCCTTTGTCCTAAGGGGTTTCAAAGTACAATCAATAGATTTGTTCCTTAGAGAAGTCCAGATACTACTTTCCTCTATGCTAAATTCAGAGTCCTGGTTTCATTCTGCCACGCACAAGAATTTAAAATCATGTATAATTTCTAACAAGGTAATATTCAAACTTGATTTTAAAGTTCTGGTTTGGATCTTTCACTGTAGCATGCAGGGAGTGGAACGATGCTGAATAATGTCATGCAAGGACTTTCTGGAGGCATTTTAATGTTGTGTGTTGATCTTTCTTTTATTTATGATTCGAATTTTTTAGTATTCCTGCAGCATAAGTATAATTTTGTGAGTAATTTTGTTGCTGGATTTGATCTGTTTAACCACGGTCTCTTTCCTTTTCAGTTACCAACCATTTAAAACTATCTTTGCTGTTTTGGTTGTGGTAAGTCGGAGGACTTTTGGTTTATTAGTTCAAAATTTTTAGATGCGTAATTCTTCTGTCAGTGTCCAGAAACACTTAGGATTCCTTTCCTGTATGCTGAGAGATTTTAGCCTGTGTTAACAAAGTGTTTCATGTACAAACCAAAGCAAATCTGAAGTCAGCGTGGCCAGGCAGGTGTTGCCCATCGTTACTCTCACTGTTTGCTTATTCATGTGTTGTACGTGGTGTGTGCCCAAAGTGTGAACTCCCCAAGGCAGGAACTGGACTGGTTTTGTGTTTTTGATTCTGGTTAAGATTCTGAGGATCTAATTAGCAATGACAGACCCCAAGAATTATCCCACTTACAGCACAGCTGAATGATTTCCATATTTTTGAGGCATCCATCTTAATTTAGGGAATAATTACTGGCAGCCCTGTAAAACAGGAGCACTAGAATTCATCTGTCACAGTGTTATGCCTCATGAGGGTGCAGAGACTGTGCTTCTTGTTTTGGGAAATGGACACAAGTAGCTCTGACTGCTGCTGATTGTTAGAGTTCAGGTATATCCAGTCATTTTTATCAGAAATACATGACTTAATTTTCCTGATGTCAGTTGTCAAGTTGTACTTCTTTTAATGTATTTACAAACTCTAAAGTGTTGTTGTGCTTCTTTGAGATTTTCGTACTAAAACTGCAATTCAAATCATGATGCCTTCATCAGGAGAGATGTCAGTAATGTCTCAATAGAAGCTGAAATTCCAGAGAAAAACAGAGAAAGCTCACTTAACTGGGAGCCCTAAGCCAGCCTGAGCTGTGGGCAGGGTTTTGTACTGTGGTTTGCAGCATTCCTCTCCCCGGGCCTGCCCTCCCAAAAAAACCCTTGAGGGAGGGGGCAGATCACTCCACGCTCGCTCTGACCCGCAGCAAGGCGCAGTGTCCCGGTGGGGAAGGTGCGAGAGGCTGCCAAGCAAACTCTGCCTTCCCCACGCAGCAGGGCTGGGCTGAGCTGAGCTGAGGGCATCGCAGCACTGCTGGCTCCTGCAGGAGGAGGACACCTGCAGCTTCGAGAGCTGGGTTCCACCGCAGATAAAGGCACAGCCGCAGTGGGACAAGGCAGGAGACGATGGGCAGAGAGGGGCAGAAGTTGCCCTAAGAAATATTCTTGCTAATCCTGGTTCCCACATTCACTCTGCAGCACTAGATTTTCCTCCTACCAAAACCTTTCTCCTGGACTATAGCTGGAAAGCAGAAGCAGGGAGAATTTGCTCACACTTCTGTTGGAGACAGCAAACTTCTTTTAATCCTGCATATTATTTACAGATTAGAAATTCCGATATTATATAATATTATTTTTGCTACTGAGAGAAAAAAATGGATGCATTCCGAGCCCTTGAAAATGAGTCGCTCTTGCCCAGTTCCTCTGGTCCTGCCGGCTGGGATCCTTTCCGTGCTCCCCTGGACTCCATCCAGCCCTGGCACTTCAGGCTTCTGGCGGCAGTAATGTTGGTGGTGACCTCCCTGTCGCTTGCTGAGAACCTGGCCGTAATCCTGGTGACTTTTAAGTTCAAGCAATTGAGACAACCTGTCAATTATGTTATAGTCAATTTGTCTGTGGCTGATTTCCTGGTCTCGCTGACTGGTGGCACCATCAGCTTTCTAACAAATCTAAAAGGTTATTTTTATATGGGATACTGGGCTTGTGTACTGGAAGGATTTGCTGTCACATTTTTTGGTAAGCTTGATTTTGTTTGTAGTTGTATGTTCTTTTCCTCCAGCTTCCTTCAGTGTATTCTACTGCAGCTTCCCAGGTCACTGCCTTTGCATGCCTTTGAATTCACTGCTGCTTTCCCCAGATACTCTCTACTGGTACCCATGTGCATGTGAAAAACAAATCTCTCTCTCTCTCTGTCATATACATGGCTTGTCCTATGGATACTGATCATTGAATATGTTTCATATAATGAGGAAAATCTTGCCAATAGAATAACAGTGTTGTGGGGTTTATGGCAAAACAATTTCAGGGAAAAAATTCCTATACATAAGTATTTTCAGTATTTGTATTTGGGTGTGTACATATATGGATGAATAAAAGAGAGACAAAAAGAGTGAGTGGCAGCCCATAAACTGGTAAATCTCAAGGCACAGAAACCTTCTATGTCCTCTCTACCCTGCAGTCATTCTGGGGACCAGTGACACACCTGTAAAAGCCACTCTGCACACTCTGCTTTTTGTGATTTTTTTTCATTCCTTGTTCACTAGCTACAAAAAAGGGCAAAAGTACAAAAAAGGAAAAGTCATCACCCTGTAGTTCCCTGTGTAAATACAGCTCTGCAGAATAAATGGGAAATCAGTTTAAAATGGGGCATCTACTTACTTGAGACAGACACTTGTTCCTGTCTTCTCCTGTCCCTGTTTCTGCAGCTGCAAAAAGACAGCCAGTAGTGCTCCTCACTGCCCTAAATCACACACAGTGCTGACCCTCAGCCTGAAAAGGAGCTCCACAACTGCTCTCCACCTCTCTGAGCTACACAGAGGGAACGACAGGGACAATGCTACCAAATCAGTTTATGGCACCTAAGTTGTATCCCATGGAGAAATATGACGCTGTTTCAAGATTTTGGTGGCCAACCAAGTGATATGTGCCTAATAAACTGATAATTTGATGTTGTGGGCAGCTCTCTGTAGGTGTGAGTTTTCTGAAAGCCTGAAATATGACAATTTTTGCAAAGCTAGCCTTTTGAAGATATATCTTAATTGGTTAATTTGCATGGTACACATAATTTGCAGCTTTTCAGAGTAGAACCAAATGAAAAATGTAAGTCATAGTCACTTAACTGGCCCAATTAGCTGCTTGGCTTTGTAGCCATCATACTGTAGACTGACAAACTACACAAATATGAAAATCTTATGCTCCTAATTAATATTAGAGTAAAGCACATAAATTGCACATCCTTTCATAACTTTGATGGAAAGGAAAGGTATCTGATGTCGTGGGGAATTGGACACTGAAAATGACTGCCCAGAGTGGCCATGGAGTCTCCATCTCTGGAGATATTCAGAACCCAACTGGACTCGGTCCTGGACTACCTGGTATATGGACCATGCTGGAGTGGGGAGGGGGGATGGTGACCCCCAGAGATGCCTTTCAGCCCGAACAGTTGTGTGATTTTGTGATTTGGGATGGTGTTTGCATTTCAGTGAATCTCTGCAGTTTTTGTTGCCATTCTCTTGTTGCAGGCATTGTTGCTCTCTGGTCTCTTGCTCTGTTGGCCTTTGAAAGGTACATTGTGATCTGCCGCCCCTTGGGAGACCTGCGCCTGAGGGGGAAACAGGCAGCCCTGGGCATTGTCTCTGTGTGGGCCTTTTCCTTCATCTGGACTGTCCCACCAACAATGGGCTGGAGCAGTTACACCACCAGTAGGATTGGAACTACTTGTGAGCTTAACTGGTAAGGCCACTCTCACACAGTATGGTAAAGAAATGGAACTTGCAGCTGAGGACACCTTGGGGGTGGGAATTTAAAGGAAAGGTTTAGACATTTCTGCAAAAAACGGATGTAAAGATAGTTGTAGTAAAACCAAACAAAATTTTCCATGAACAGCTTTTAAAACAAAAATTTCGAAAGGGAGGAGCTTCCACCTCTAATGGAAATAACCACCCTATACCTTGTGCTTTTTGTCAGGAGTCAAAGAGGACAAAGAGACAGATCATTTCAGAAGACTGGCCAAAGCCCTGAGCAAGCTGGTCTGATGCCATAGCTGGCTCCACTTGGAGCCGGGAGTTGGACTCCATGTCCCTTCCCACCTGATGGGTCCCACAGGTCTGTGGGGCTGTGCCTGTGGCCACAGGATCCTGTCCTAGCTCAGGGGCAGGGAAACAGCCCAGGGCTCCCACTGGTGATACAGCTAGAGTTGTAAAGGGGCACTTGGAATAAAAACAGTTGAAAAATATTAGTAACAGCTTTGAAGAGCAAAATCACTACTTCAAGAAGACACTAATACCACATATTAGTAATATGTGCACAATGTATTTTGTATTTCATACAGGTACTCAGGAGCTTATGCTGACCATACGTACATTATTGTGTTCTTCACCACCTGCTTTGTAGTGCCTTTATTGGTGATTTTGGTATCCTATGGAAAACTGGTGTGGAAGCTAAAAAAGGTAAGAAGAGGCATTTATAAGTAAACTTTTAAAATGTGTATGTATGCAAATGTTTGGGATTTTTGTGTCTGATTTTCTATAAAGATCAGATGTAAGCATATCAGAGTTGCAGGCAGCAAACACTCAGTTACATCCCTTGTTATATAATTATCCCTACACACAAAAATGCATGTCATGGTCAGAAGTGGTTTTTCAAAGTGTTCAGTTTCCATCACTTATCAGTACATCTCATTAGTGAAACATCATACAAATGAAAGAATGACTGCCCCAAAAATAAAGAAACTGAATTACCCAGTATTGGTTTATTCACAGTTGTACTTCAATTCAGTGACATTTCTTGAAACTCAAACCAGGCCAATCAAACATAGCTTAAAATGACCTCAGTTGTAAATTTCAAGAGTACTGGCTACTGCTTTGTTACAATTATATGCAGAGTAAGACATGGCATTTGTAAATAATGCAATGTTGCTTAGTAAATAAAATATTAGATTGTCCAGGAATATTTTAAAGGTTTAAGCAATGCTTTTGAATTTTATTTAATGGTTGTGTTTGCCTGACCCAAAAGAGAAGCTGCAAAAAGTGAAATAGATGACATTAGAATAGGAAAATTCCTCTCTGAAACTGGATTTTTGGGATGAGATTTTGGGACAATATTGCTATATGTATTTACTGCAAAACTGCCTTGCCTTGTTGCTTTCATAGTAAACTCAGCGAATTTCTTCAATTCAAAACATCTACTGATGTTTTGAAAGTATTTAGGATAGTCAAATTTATTGTGTTTATTTTGATTGTTGTTCTTTTTAAGTAAAATGAAACAAAAGGGAACTTTGGGTGATGTGATTCCTCTGAAAGGACTTTTCTTGATTTCCCCTGGATTCTTTCAGGGGAGGGAAGGCTGGGAGAGGTTGATTTCAGAATTAAACACAGGAGGTGGGATGTGGGTGGCAGTGGGGAGCAGCTGGTGCCTGCCAGGGAGGGGGGCCCTGAAGAGCAGCATACGGAGATGCCCTGAAGAAAATCATTGCTGAGGACTCGGGCCCTCCTGAGACAATTTGTGAAACTATGTTCTGTTATTCTGAATATCCAGAACTTCCATTAGTGTTTCGTTTGACCTGTCCTGCCCTCCCTGCAGAGGAAGTGGGATGAAGGGGGAGGGCAGGAGGCCGGCTGGGCACTGGGGTGATGGGGAGCCCAGAGCAGCCACCTTGGGCTCCCACTCCTGCTGGGGACATGGGGCTCTCCCTGCAGACCAGGGGGGACAGGGCCACCTCCAGGGGGCTGTTCCTGGGAGGGGAAGTCATGGGGTGGCCTGGGACATTACCCCAACAGAGGAGGTGTGAAGGACAGCGAGACCATTTGCATCCAGCGCTGTCGGGAGGCTCCAGAGCAGGGACTGATCTGTTACTGGGGTGCTTTAGGAGGTGCACAGAAAGGGCCAATTACTTCCTCTTAGAAGCCCACAAGTGAAAAACAAAGCAGATGAGACAAGGAAAGTGTCACTGTCACAGCAGAAGTCATGAATAGCACATTTTGCCATTTAAGTCAGATCAGGATGTCTTCTGGAAGGCTGGTTGGTGCCATGTAGTGTGTCCCAGCGTGGCCTGGAGCCACTCTGATGTGATCTCACTAGGCTGTCTTTCTCACTCCTCTCTCTGTTATCCAGAAAGAATAGCAGTATTATTGAAGAAATCACACTTCTGGGTAAGTTTTGTATTTCACCCTTCCCTCTCAGCTTAGTGACCTGGTGGATGGCACAGGCAGGGAACAGGGGTGGCCTCAGGGGACCACATAACAAGTGATGTAGTTGTAACCATCTGGCTTATGCCAGTCCTGGCCTTTGGCTGCCATTACCTGCAACATGTTCTGTAAATCTATAAAGAATTGCCCTATGGCCATATCTCACAGCTAAACTGGCTTTCAAAAATCTGACTGCAATGAAGAGAGAGAGCCAGGCAGCAGAACTGGTGTCTTGGTGTTCTCAACCACCCTTATTCCTGGATTTTGGCTGCCAGGTCTCATGGTTGCCACAATGCAGACTTGGTCCCAAGTGGCATAGTTCTGTCTTGGTGAATTCTTCCAGTCTCTCAGTCCCAGTGACCCCAGATTTAGAGTGCCAATAGTAGCTTTCACTGCAACTGCAAAGTTGATGAAAGAAATTAACCTACAGGAAAAGATCAAATTAACAGTTTAGCATGCAAGTAAAATGTTGGCAGTGTTCCTTTGTTTGGAAGATAAAGCACAAGTATGTGATTCCTTATCAGTTTTTAGAGAAAGAAAAAGCTGAAAAAAAAGGCTAGGCTGGTATGAGACAAAGACGAAACAGTTGAAAGTGCAATCAGGGAGATTGTGTTCCTTCCCCAGGGTGACACTACTTCTGCTGAAAGAGAGCCTGGGCTGCTCTCTGTGTAGGTACACCATATATGAAAAAATGCTATAGAAATGTCATATATTGGCAGAGAATAGCTTAGCTTTGCTCAGTACCTAAGGCAGCCTTCACTGATGCCTAAGAACTTGTAGCTATTGTAACAATTCATTATTATTGTTGTTGTTATATTTATATTTGGTAAAAAAAGATGTAAATTGCAACTTTCTGCAGAGATGAAGTCATGCCCCTCCCCAGGAGGTGCTTCTATACCTGAAGAATTCTCTGAGTGCAGTTCAAATGTTATTAGGGGAAATGTCTCCATAGAGATCTAACATTACTGCAGGAAGTTAAAAGGCTATACTATACCAAAAAATTTTACTTTATTGGCATATATTATTTTAAGACCTGGCATCAGTTTTTTCTAGAGCCATACAGAGTTATCATTTATTGCTTCACATGTAAACTAACATTACATAACAGTGCCTTGTTTCACTAAGCCATCAGAAACAAAACACAGATGTTTCCCAGAAAGATGTTGTTTTACATCACATAATCACTGTATCAACATCTCTGTCCAGGCTGCTTGCATGATCAACAAGGGGAAGAGGGAGAGCATTCCTACTGAATGCCCAAACTCCACTTTAATTCTGGTGTCCTTAGATAATAGATGCTGTTCTGGTGAAGGCCATAAGGCACCCCTGAGCCCAACAGACTCCCCTGGTGTGACCATTCCCCAGGGTGAGGGGGTTGCACAGCCTGAGCAGTGCTGTTTGGAACACCCCATCAGTCACCTACTTGCCTGCAAAGGCTGCATGGACTAGAAAGTGCTGGAATCCAGTGCACTGTCTATTCATGACTCACCACAATGTCCTTCTTTTTCACTTTGACAATAAAAATGCGAAGATACTTAAGCAAATGAAAGTTTGGTACTGCCAGTACAGGGTAATTCCTGTCCCTGACCAGGAACTTTGACACCCTGTGGTCAGTCATAGCCTCCTCCTGTGCTGCCACACTTGGGAAGCGCAGGTCTGTCCTCCCAGCCTGGCAGGTCACTGCCCTGCTCACGAGAGTCACTGCTGGAGGCCTTGCTTTTTGTTGTTTAGAGCCTTTCATCTCTTCTTTAAAGGTGTCAGAAACACAAGGCAGGCTTGGAACTACCAGGAGACCTGAACGACAGGTGACCAGGATGGTGGTTGTCATGATCATTGCCTTTCTGATCTGCTGGATGCCATACGCTGCCTTGTCCATCCTCGTCACTGCAGACCCTTCCATTGACCTGGATCCTTGTCTGGCAGCAATCCCAGCTTTCTTTTCCAAAACAGCTACTGTTTATAATCCAATTATTTATGTCTTTATGAACAAACAGGTACTGTATGCTCTCAAAGTGCCTTCAACGCTCACATTTTGCTATTTTGTCTTGCTTTATAATGAATTATTTCTACCTACCTACATGTTAGTTAACAAGTGTTACAATATCCAGCATTTAGAACGAAAAGAGTAATCTGCCTTCTGTAAGATAGCATAAGCTTCTGTGCATTATTAAAATATAAATGTTAAAAATTATTAGGTTTAGATATTATAAAGGAAAATCAGCCCTTAGTGAACATCAGTTATTTTTCTTTATGAAAATTCTGTTCTCAAGACTGTCCCAGTGCATTTTGATAATTCTTTAGGAATGCAACACCAATAAGTTGATTGAGGTGGGGTGGAAGTTTTCAACACTTGAATTTGTGTTGGGGAAATGCTGCATTTGTGGTTGTGGTGCAGGGGGGTAGAAGCATTGGCTGCGCCCATGGACAGGGGCCTTTCTTCTCTGGAAATTAGGGGAGAGAATTGGATGCAGAGAAAAAGAACTGCCATGGGACTGGGCCTGACTTGCTGTGTGCAGGCATGGTAACAAACGTGCAAGTGAGTGAAGCTACTGAGAGTGGTGCCATCAGCACAGTATGAGCATGTAAGTAGAAAGAATTAAAACAGTTAAGTGACTGCCGAATAAGAAGTGGTGAATACATTAGTCAGTCAGACAGCTATTGCTTGTCTCTCATGCTGTGGACAGTACCCTGATCTGCCAGTGCAGGGCAGATGCTGCTCTTCCCCTGCATGTGGATGCAAACAACAAACAAACCACCTTTGAATAGCTGGGATTTAGTATATATGAAAGCAACTTGTGAGTCTGGAGAAATGACCAATTCTGTCCATTAGATGTGGTTAGTTCCAAGCAGAATTGGAAAATAGTTTGGGTCTTTTTAGAGCATCCTTAGTTCTCAGGTTTAGAGTTCTTCATGATGACATGGGCAAATGCCATGGGGCTATTTCTTTCTATTTCCAACTGACTCATGAGAGAATTTCCAAGAGTTTTAGCTAGCACACAGACTGATTTATAGAACTATTTTAAAGTTTCTCATGTGTTTTGATTTTTCCCCTGTTTTTCACCTTTCTAGTTCAGGAAGTGTCTGATTCAAATGTTCAGCTGCAGTGCCACAGGAGGGGCAGAGTCCAACACGAACACGACTTTGGAGAGAGCAGTGCTGCCCCGGGACAGGAGAGGCAGCGAGAGGTCCCCCCTGGCACTCCGCAGCGCCCTTCCTCAGGGCAGAACTGGAGAGCAACACGGACATTGCCCATCCTTCGCTCTGAAGTTGGCAGCTTCAGAAAACAAAATTTGTCCTGTGTAGAGTGGGAGATATGATCATTAATGCAGTGCTGCAATGTATTTCAGTGTTACAATCACCTAATATAAAAATATGTTGTCATTGTGGACATTATGCTCCTGTGGGCACTGCAGGTTCCAGCTCCTCAGTGCATGTAGGAGCTCCCTGCCCCTGCAGGTGCCAACACCCAGCCAGAAGGTGAGTCCCTTCCTGTTTCCTCCTCTGTGTCCCCCTTCCCAATCCACAGCAGGCAGTGGCACCACACTGCTCTTCTCCTGTGAGGAACAGTTTTGTCTGGTTTCCTCCTGCCCTTAAATTCCTGTTTCTGCTGAAGTCACATCCTCACTCCTTTCAATTGAGCTACTGATTGTGGCACAAATCATTTTGTTATTACCCCTCTCTTTTCAGAAGCAAGGAGTACCACATAAGTACATTTTCTGTAAATAGTGAAGAAGAATGGAAATTGCCAGCTTTCCATCTCAGATTTAATTCACACAATGCTGTGCAGGACTATACTTGGCTTTAGTGGAACGTCCCTTGCACATGCAAAGCCAAACTAGGCTATGAGTGCAATAAAGACAGACTTCTGTGTTAAACAGCCTTGTGTGAAATGTTGCTAAGAACTGGCATATCAGATTTTTAATCCTATATAAGATCTACCTTAATTGAATGCATTTTAGAAGGAAAGGCAAGGGCTGACTATATTGAAATACTTTAGTACAGAAAATGCCAGTTGAAACAAATCTTGCTCCACAGTGGTATAGAGAGGCTACAGTAACTCTGCCCTGTACAGGCCTTACAACAGGAAAGGGATATGGAATGGATCATCCACTGTTCAGTTTTACTTCAATGAAATCAATTATTCAGGCAATAGTCTATCTGACATCCAAGAGAAACGTGTTACAGAAGGTACCTGCTTAGGTCATTGCTCATGGTTTTTTCTTTCATCAAATATGTAAGAATGATGCAATAAGATCTTTCTGTTAAAAGATTCTCTATAGGTAAAATGTGATCCATGCAGGAAGTGTATTTCAGTAGTACTCTCCCTGACTCTGTGGGGTGGGTTCTTTGGTCCTGCTCTTGTTCCTGTTACCCAGGTCCCCACTGTGCCTCCTCTCCCAAAGGGCAGCTCTGCCTGTGCCACCCACACCTCAGCACCCTTCACCCTGGGGGAAGATATTTGACAATTCTCTTTGTTAGAGAAATTTTGTTGCAAGACATAGACAACTAACTTGTAAAATTTTAAACACCTAATTTATAACAAGTAATTTTTATACATTGTGATCTTCCTCTTAATTCATCCTGGACTCAAATTTAATTTGAGTTTGATCCTTTTTCTATGTTCCAAGTAGAAGGATGTTCAGATTCAAATGCCCTGATATCATTTTGGAATAGGAAGATCCAAAAGAGGGAACTTACTTCACAAATAAAATCATGAGCTGCACATGTGAGAGCTCACTGCAAAAGACTTTACAATCTTCCTATTCATCTCACAAAGTTGCATTAGGTGTAATTCCAGTATAATTTGGGCAGGGCTCAATCTTAAACCCAAACATTGATCCTTATTCTGACAGCCACATTCTTTACCATTAATCCTGTGGGATCTAGAGAAGGAAAGTGAACATATGTATATGCCTCTTTTAAATGTTTTAGAAATACTGTGAGACAGGAAGGGTAAGGTATTCAGTTGTTATTTGTATGCACCTTTTAGTGCTCATTGGCCTGTTAAAACAGATATGATTTGAAAGTGAAAATTCTTGCATTGAAGACTCAGATTTTCTCTTTCAAGGATATGTTGACCTAGGTTAATCACATGTTAATGGTATTGGATATATTAAATCATGAAAAATTGGCAGAAGTGCTAGTGTTTAATTAAAAGCAACAGAATTATTTTATCTCCTCAGAAGGTGAGTATATGTAAAGTACAGCTCTACAGTACCAAATAAAGCAACAAAACTTAAGTAATGGCAAAGAAAAACATGATCTAAAAATGCATGGAGACCCACAGAAAATAGCGAGTTAAAATGAGGTTCCCCATCTGAATACTGGCTGTGTCATCCTCAGTGAGGGTCACTCAGGATGAAGTGGTGCTTTTAGAACATTTCACCAAGGAAAACCTGCTTTGCACCTGTAAATTAATCGAGGAGACCAGTTTGTAGAGACTGTCAAAGGCAGTGTCTCCAAGTAATGCAGGCGGGCCCCTGGGCAGGAAGTGCAGCACCAGCACCACCAGCACCACCAGCACCAGCACCACCAGCACCAGCACCACCAGCACCAGCACCAGCAGCACCAGCACCACCAGCAGCACCAGCACCACCAGCACCAGCAGCAGCACCAGCACCACCAGCACCAGCAGCCAGTGCAGGGCTGGCCGGGGGTCCCATCCCTGCCGAGCAGGGCAGGGGGACA
>JAWWTY010000158.1:35637966-35718173 GCA_035222235.1 Margarornis squamiger
CACCAGCACCACCAGCACCACCAGCACCACCGGCACCACCAGCAGCACCAGCACCACCAGCACCACCAGCACCACCACCAGCAGCACCAGCACCACCAGCACCACCAGCACCAGCAGCCAGTGCAGGGCTGGCCGGGGGTCCCATCCCTGCCGAGCAGGGCAGGGGGACACGGACACCCCCGGAATTCCCACTCTCAAACCCCACAGGGCCCCGCACTGATGGAGGAGCCTCGGGGCACTGCTCCCACGGGCAGACAAATACTTGGCTTCTCATAAGGGAAAGGGAGAAGGACAGCACCAGAGGAACATAGCAGGAATCCCTGGAGGGAGAGAACATGCAGCGTGAACTGAAGAGTCGTGACACTAAGCCCTGCTTCCTTTTGCCTGGTCAGAAGCAAGAGCCAGAAAGACAAGGGCAGATTTCCCCCACGTCCAGCAGTGGCCCCTGCCCATCCAGCACTCCCCTCACAGAGCCTGGGCTCCTGCAGAGGCCAAACTTCTAACACAATTCTGTTTCCTGGACAAAACCAGTTGTCATATACATTTATTTTAATGGGAGACAGGTCTGAGATAACATTCAGGGACTGACTTTTAGGAAAAGATTTATTTAAAACTTGTTTAGAAACTAGAGCATTTTCTGTACTTTCTGGTTATTAAAGTTGGAAGATAACAAGAAAACATAGAAGAAAACCCAAAACAATTTTCCTGTGCAGTATTAGAGGGTTCAAATTGTCCCTGTTTTCTGGGCATCAATAAAGCACTGGCAGTACTTTTCTAAGAGAATTCTTTGTTGAGGTGTTAGGTTTTTTTAATGAAAGAGAATTTTAACTACTTTCTTACTGCTTGCACTCAACTGTTCTGCTGTTATTCAGACCATTAATTAAAGGTGTGACAGCAGTATTTAGACCTAGAGAAGACAAAAAGTGTTTACAGACTTCACAGTCAACTCAGATTTAGAGAAGTATACAGATTCAAAATAGCACTGAAAAAGATGATAGTTATGAATAAACAAATTAAATAAGTGTTAAAGGTAGTAACACTTGCACTCAGTGACAAGAATGACAACAAATGAAGATTTGTTAGAATAGAAATATGGAGTGTCTTGCTTGTGAAACTCCTCCATGCACTGCAACAGGTATTGTGGACATCAAAGAGATGTGGCTAAAATAAAATAGAGGGTATGGTTACATGAGATGAGGCAACATAGAGGCCAGAGGGAAAACTAAATTAGAAGTAATAATATTAATTTTGGACATGGACAAAACATTTGTGCCAAAGTGAAATGAAGATTGTTCCCCTTGTCAGAGGAGACAGTTTTGCCATTGACAAAACAGGATGGTGGGAGGAAGAAAGAGTAGCAAGCAGTGCCAGTCACAGGAGGGACAGTCAGACCTACAGCTCTGGACACACAGCTTTGAAAATCATTGTGAAACATTCAGAGACACTGGCTGAAACACAGGACCAGGAAGGCTGGAGGCACATTAGAAGCAGAAAGCTGGATTAGCATGCTGTTAGTGAGGGTAGTAGAAGGAATCCACAGGAGTGGAGACAATTGCCCAGGTTATGCAGGAAAGAACCTTAGAGGATGGTGAGATAAGGAGGAAGTTTCATGTCCTGAGTGACTGGCCAAGTAGTATTATCATAAGGAAATCAATCTTTAACAGTGTGAGATGCAGTGCAGGATGTTAGGATGAGGACTGTAAGCAGTACCACACAACAAGTGGAAAACATAATCTGCAGAACAGGCTTACAGGTGTAAACAGATGTTTGCTGGGATACAATTTTTCAGGGTGAAACACATGAAAGCCTGAGAAAAGAGTGTATAGTCTGAGCCACAGAAGGAGAACATGGTGCCACTGACTTTGAACAGTATAAAAAAAATAAGGTGATGGCTGGGAAGGTTCAGGGAGCTCAGCAGCTTCCCAGAGAGAACCAGCTTTGCACTGTCAAGGGAACAAAGCAAAGAAAGAGAAACTGCACATGAGACAAATAGGGAAAAGGAGCATTCTTTCAGTCTGTCAGGAGCAGTGGGACCAGCATGAAGGTATCAGCTTATTTCAACAGAGAAGTTAACAATTTAATTAAATATACTGAAAACCACTTGAGCAGTACCTCAGTGGCACACAAGGGTTTATCATCTAAACCATTGTTCCCAGTGCTAAGCCGTCTCGAAGGCTTCTGGAGAACCAGCTCATGCCTAGTTCCACACAGGGCTCAAGGCCTCACTGCCACTGTTGAGACAGGAATCATTCTCCTTTCATACCAGCCCCTCTGGCAACTTTAATAATTACGTTTATGGCTCTCTTATCTCGCCACCTTGTCAGACAAACATGGACATCCCCAAGCACAGACATATAAATATGGGCTGCAACAGGGTGATATGAAAATTAGCAGTTCAGGACAAATAGGAAATTAATACTGGAGTCTAATTATTCTTCATTTCATTTGGAGAAGGAACTAATTAGTTTTAATAGGACCACAGAGGCATCATAAATGTTTTCTTTTCATCAAGCAAAGCCTGCATTGAACAACAATTAATAAATTGTTCTCATAAAACGTAAGGTTTCAGCAATATTTCTCACTGTCCAAAACACTGATATTTTTAAGGCCCTCACAAGTGCTTTCTGTTAAAGGTCAGATTTTCTTTGGTTTATTACTATGAGAACTCCCATAACTGTGAGCAAAGGCATTTTTTTGAAGAAGGTTCTTACCTTCTGTACATACAAACAATGGGTGCTTGTAAATATTGTTCAATTCTCCAGCATTATCCCTGTCTGTAGTGAGTTTCTGTCTCTATGTGAAGTTCCCATCTTTGATACAAACAAGGAATAATAGGATCATTGAGTGTTTTCTTGTTAAAATGTCTTCAGTAATGCTTTTCAGGAAGAGAGAGATACCTTTTTTTCCTGCCTGTAGGTCAGAGAGTACATTTTAAAATGTGTAACCATATTGTCATAGTGGGCCAACCAAGCAGTATAAGCCTGGGCACAAAGTGGTACAGGGTTTTCAGGAGTTGATTGTTAAAGTCTTTCAATGTAACACAATGAAAAAAATCTATAGAACTACAAGCAGAAAAAAGGGGGTGGGGGAGAGGGCTCTTTTATTTCTTAGGAGTTGTGCACGGTGACTGAAGAGGCACCTCTTGCACTGTGTGGCAAAAGCATGAACATTTTACCACATACAAAAAGTAATTCAGGCAATGGATGGTTTTAAGACCTCAAGATTTCATGACTAAAAGGTGTGAATGCTGCTCAAAGTCAATTTGTTCACACTTACTGTGAATTAATAGACAGCATCTTGTATCCTTGAATTTTCATTTTGCCACCAAGAGTACTCCTAGAAATCACATTACTTTAAACAAACAAAAAAAAGGTTTTACAGCATTGCCTCTGGTTTGCAAAACTAGCAATGTAACATTGCACCATTCTTCTCCTTTGGGATCATTTATTGCATTTTAATGATGCAACCTGGACAAAGTGCCTGCCCTTCCTATAAAGCTCCCATGACACTGGGGGATAATTGCTTTGTGGTTTTTCTTAAAAATATCAGATTCCTCCATCAATTTACTTGTTTGTAATGGAAATATCTTTATATTGTCATAAGAGCTACTGTTGTGTTGTGAGGTCATGCTTGTTCCTTTGGGAAGAAAGGCACTGATGCTCAAGCCTGGCTAAATGGTTCACTGAGTGAAAACCAGAAATTGTGGAAAAGGTAATAGCTATCTTGGGACCCTTGTGATGCTGGAAACCTCAGCTGTTTCAGCATGGAATCACCATGTCCTGCCTCCAAAATCTTCTGCAGTGGCCCACCAGAGGTGCTCTGCATTTACAGTTGTGCCAGTGCTTTCTTGTGGGAAAACAAATAAACAAATCTGTTCTCAAAGCTGTATATTCTTGAGAAAAACAAACCAAACCAACCCAACAAAAAAAAAAAACCCAACACCCTTCCACCCACCCCCCCCCCCCCACCCCAAACCAAGTGGATTTTGGCATGGGAAAAAATAAGAGCTTTCAAAATCAATTATTTCAGTAAGAGATAAAATGCTGAGGTTTAAAAGTAGACTGTCCAGGCTATTTTCCATAGCCTCAAATCTAGAGAAAGAATGCATTTTAAGATGTCATATTGTCAGCTCACCTCTGCATCCACTAGCAGGGAAAAAGGTGAGAGCTTAGACACTGAATGATGTGTTGGTGCCCTTTAAAAAATGTTCCTGTTCTTGCTCTTCCAACAGACAGCAAGCACAGCTTCTCTAGGGAGTCCTCACTGCTTACTGAAGGTACAAATGTCTTAATATGCAGATTTGGATTCTCCTAAGGTCCATGTACTGCAGAGCACTGCTAGAGGAGTGCAGGGGCATGGTGAGGGGCAGAGATCATTATTAAAGACCCACCCTCCCTCATTATAAACAGGTTGGTCCTTTTGCAAAAGTTTTTTGCCTTGTTTTTTGGTAAAAAATGCACTTAACCACATGTCAGAGTTTCTTTCACTTTTGAGTAACAAGACCTTACCCTTGACCACACTGAATCTTTACTGCCAAGGGCTCTGAAAGCAAAAATAAAACTAGCAATGAAACCATGTCTGAGAAACACATTTCTTTCTGTTTCTCACTTTAGATGAAACACTAAATCCTGCTTTTAGTCTGTTTCCTGCTTTCTGCTCTTCACTTCTTCTTTGGGCTCAGAGCAACAGCTCCAAAATAAAACAATTCTGATGCTCTCCCTCAGCTTGGTCTTACCTGCAGATCTGCGACCTCACTCAGAGATGATGTTTTCTCCCAACAAATGCACTTGCAAAGGGGAGAAGGTTTTGACAGCGAGATGAGATGACTTGTCTAAGCTGAAGTAGGTCCAGCATTTACGTGTATTCAGTGTCCATCACATTCCTCTACCACTGTTCCCCCAGATATACCCAGGGCAGACAAGTTTGCTCACAGTCTAACTAGAGGAATAATACACATATTCATTGTCTAAAACCTCTTCTGTTTAATTATGACCTCAGTGAAAATGATTATTCAGGAAAACAGAGTCATGCACATTAACAATAATTCTCATCTCAATTATTGAGAAATATAATTTTAAATGATTGGTGAAGATTCCTAGAAAATTTATGATAATGTTCTTTATTATAATACTTTGTATTATAGATTGTACTATTCTTTCTCTTTATTACATTTATATTGAAGCCTCTTTCCTTTTCTCTGTCACAAATATTTAAAAATCTGTAAGAGAATTTAAGAGCCTTTCAGCAATCTGGCACACCAGTTTTAGCTCAACTACTATCTTGCTGCATCAAGATATTAATGTAGTCATCTCTCTTTAGTCTCAGTGAATTACTATAAAAATGTCAATTAGATTATATTGGCCAACACAGGCCTGTTTGATTGAGTACAGATGTAGGCCATGTCCCTTGAATCACATTGATGGAGAAGCAGAAAGGCTTGTAGAACTCCAGTGCAAATTTATTTCAATATATATACCACTTTAGTATTCAATATATATACCACTTCCTAATGTCAGTACTTGCAATAATAATAACCAAAAAAAGCTAAATAGTTATTTTCAGATGGAATAAAAGTCAACGTCATTCATGAGGAACACCAATGAACTCTGATGGAGGACCAAAAAATGAAAATTATAAAACCAGCATAGTACAAACACAGGGGCTGCTCCAGGACTCAGATATGAGCAAACCAAAAGGGCAAAATGAACATTTCCTTTACTTACGGGAACGGTACTGCCTAAGTCCTGTCTCTGCCTGGACCAGAAAATTCAATCCACACTTCTGTGTCATGAAAAGAACCAGTGTATAAATACTTGATAGAGAAATCTGGTTACAAGTGTCTCACTGTTGCCTCTGTGCCATTCTGGTGGTCACTAGGACTATGACCTCCCTTCTTCTGCAAGGACAAAGTGTGCAGCACTTGCACGTGCAGGCCTGGCATGGAATGAACAGCAAGGGACAAATCCTTACAGATGAAATATCTCTCAACCATCAGGTGCCCACACAGACCACGTGCAGTGAAAAGCTAAAGCTGTGCTGTTAGAGCCTAAAAGCTGAAAACAGCTTCTGTTCCATGTACGATAAAAGTTCAGAAGGTGGGTATGTTGTTCACATTTTGCTGGATCTGACACACAAATGGCAGAGCACTCTGGCCCTGTGTCTCCAGGGTATGAACTGCTTCAGCTGAACACGTCTCTTCCCATGCTACCCTGGCAAATCTTGACCCATGAGCACCTGAGCTCCTACTCCATCTGGGGCAGCAGTGCAGAAGGGCCCCTGTGACGTCAGTGACAGAATTACTGGCTAATTTTCATTAAAAACAAAGGCCCAGAGAGGATCAGATGCACAATGACAAAGTGGGAACTCTGTTGAGATCATGCCTAGTGATCTGTGTGCTTTAGCTCCTGCCTCCCTGTCAGGATCAACCCACTGACTGCAGGTGCCTACCCCACACCTCAGATGCAGCTCACTCAGCTGAGATTCTGTGAGCTACTGTAAGAGTTACAAGCTCAGAGAAATTCTGAGGACATGACAGAACTGAAAATATTTTTTGAAACCCATTCTTTTCTTTCAACAGAAAATCTTAGTAAATTCTCTCTGCCAGTGTATTGACAGGTCATTAATAAGTAGCTGTCACATCAGTAGAAGAACAGCAGTTCTGGCTGCTCCTACAATGCTGAGAACTCCAGCAGACCAGCTCATTAATACCAAAAGGAAGGTCAAGATGTCTGCTCTGAGCAGACTAAATGTTTTCCTCACAAACTTCCCTGCCCCCCATTTCCTCTTCTCCTCTAGGATATTGCAGATTACAGCTCTGACTATAATTCCACTGTCACTGTTCTCTCACCGAGCTCACTTTGGACTTGAGTCTGTTCCCCTTCCATCTCCAGCAATTTTCCAAATGAACACTCCTGTCTTACAGTATGAAACCCTTTTCTCTTACTGATGTACTCTGACCATGTCTTCGTTGTGCTAATCAAAATGAATTGGGAGCACTGATTTGTCTCTTAAAATCTTGGCATGAAACAGAAGACAGAGAATAGCAGTGTGGGCACCACTGCTGTGATATAAATATGATCTACCACCCAGTACCCAGTCAGATAATAAAACACCCATAATATATAATATTTTCACAAGGAAATCAGTACAGCTTATAATGGTCTGGGGAAATTACCCAGCTGCAGGTTTGAAAAACTCAGGTTTGGTTTGGTTGGGTTGGGTTTTTTCTGCAACTCTCCCTGTATTGTATTGATTTCTTTCACAATTGACATACTTGTGCAATTTTAGACAATAATGAATCTGATTCAGTTTACTTCAGTGTCTTTACCTGTAGCTTATCTCAGTGCCCATGGAAAAGTTGTTAAGTCAATTGTTGAGTTGTTAAATATGGTTATAGAGGGCCCATAAAGACCAGGTCTGAACCATCCACCTTGCTAAGAAACTTGTGTTGTGACCATAACTTTACTTCCTTTAAGAAAATGCAGTCCTCAAAAAGGCCAGAACATTATAAAAGAGATTTTTAGATGCCTGTTCAGAAAATAAAACACAAACTCCTAAGTAGTGCAGCCCTGATTTCTGGAAAGCTGTACATCTTTGTGGACACCTGGTTTCTCCCAACTATTTCAAATGCTAAATATCAAGATCCTCAAGAAAAGGGACAGGTCATGAACATTCAGTCACAGAAAGGGTGCAGAGCTCGAGCTCAGAACTGACTCACTTTCAGTTTAATCTTGCCAGTTTTCACCCTTTTCTGCCATCATGTGTCAGGCTGAAGCATTATTTGAAACAAAGGGAAAATAAATCACAGGAGTCACTCAGTGATAAAGTATCCCCATAAATATTTCCCATACATATGGACGCTGTCACCAAACAGAAAAGCCAAGTGAAAACAGGGAGATGTTACATTTGGAAATTTTGCAAAGCTATTCAAATGTATATAATGTCTAGTGATGTCATCTTCAACTGCTGACGGTGACACAAAACACCCAGGATTATGATTATCAAAGGTTATTTCCCTTTTAATTTCTTGTACCCTCCTGGCCCAGATATTGGGCTTTACTTCTGAAAGGGGTCTTTATTTTGTTGCCTTCAACTGTATTGAACTCAGCACTTACTACACTCTTTTAACAGTGTAAGAATACTGTACTACTGTGTTTATAATGTTTATTATATTTAACAGTATACATACATAGAATATCAAGATTCGTATTTCAGGAAATATTATAACTGATATGTGCCAGCAACATTGTTAACATTTCATACTGCATTTTTATAAAAATGGGATTAAGTGATCTAAAATCATTCCTCCTGCTCCCTTAGGCAACTGTCTAGAAAACTGCAATGTATTAAATATGTTTCCTGTCTTCTTTTTCTGAAATGAAGACTATTGTGACTACTGCTTTCAAAAATGGTACCTACCAGGTTCATGAAAGACCCCACACACTCTGCTCTCACTGGCTGAGAAACAGTCCCCTCTACTCACCACCTGAGGAATGACTTGGGTCTTCCACAGACTAGTCAGTATGTCAGGGCACGTAAGCATCCCTCCAGTTAAAAGCCCTGTTTGTAGCTATCTGTCACTGCATCCACGTGGAGAGACTGCAGCTGAAACCTGAATTAACATCCAAGAGGTACTTTCAGCAGCTCTTCCTGGTGGCTTTACAGCCATGAGCTGGTCTTTCATCCAAACTAAACAGAAGGAATTTATACGCATATAGGATGGTGAGGTTGCTTTGATATCCCATTCCTGGAGAGCTTCCAGATCAGACAGGGTGTCAGAGCAAGGATCAGAACGCTTAGGAGGCTTGGAAGTCATCAAATTAGTGTTCAAACTCAGAAGAACAGGCTTAGTCATGGGAATGACTTCGTCACTGTACTACAACCTCACACCTGCTGTTATTTCCCTGCTTACAGAAACCCACAGCTGGGATTTGCTTCACTTTTGCAAAGCAGGGAGAGAGCCCTGCTGGAGGGACCAGCCCAGCACATGGGATGAGAAATCCTCCAGTGACTGCTGATGGCAGCAGAATTTTAAAGAGAACACCAGGGACTAATGACAGGGTTCCTCTTTTTGTTATTTTGTTTTATGGATTTGTAGCAAACTTGCTGCAGTTCTTTCCTACAGACCATTTAGAACCACACACTTTTCTTGGACAGCTACCTACTACTCAAATTATGTTCTTGTCCTAGAATATTATCAATAAATTCGCCATGATTTTTTTCCTCCTCACATTTTTCAGATTACATAAATTTTAGCTGACCAATTCTTTTCATGCTCAAATATATTATGAAATGTCATTTCTGTTATAAAAACTAATTGATAATGTGATTTGTTATGTTGCTGAGACATAATTCAGAAAGGTATTTTAAAGCCCTTGATACATGGAATAGCACTAACTGTTTAATATTTCTTGTATGAATGGATACAGTGCATGGGAACGAGGTGGTGCCATGTAGATGAAATATTTTTAGAAGCTTTTATTCTTGTTGTTTGGGCTTGTGCCAATGTCATTCAACGAGAGAGCTCATACGTCCTGAGCTGTATCTACTGTAATTCATTCCTGGGTCATTAGTTGGTAGGATTTTTTTCCTCCAAGTTGCTGAACACTACATAATATTGTAAAAATTAAGAGCTCATCATCAAATACATGGACAGCATTCTCTAGAATACTTCTCAAAAAAGTACAGAAGTATTTTCAACAATATTTTAATTTCATAAAAACAATTTCTGGCCATTGTGAAAGTCCAGCTGGAGCACTGCACTCAGTCGAGGAGCCCCCAGTGTAAGACATGGCACTGCTGGAGCAAGGCCAGAGGAGGCCACGGAGATGCACCCTGGGCTGGTGGGAGGTGTCCCTGCCCATGGCAGGGGGTGGCACTGGATGGGCTTTGAGGTCCCTTCCAGCCCAAACCCAAACCCAAACCAGTCTGAGAGTCTAAGATAAAAGAACTTGCCTTTCTGAATTTGCTGTTCACATGTACTTAATGAATGGTTAAAAATAATCCAATCTGCATTTCATCCCCACTCCTTCCATTACAGTTATTAGCAAGTGCTCTTTCTACGCAAAATCTCACATGAAAATAACAGCCTTAATTCATTCCACTTTTGTATTTACAGCTAAAAATTTTGGTCCACTCATTTCATATTCAGCATCAAGGAATGAAGACCTGTACAGCACCTTGTACAACTATGCTGCTATTTAGTTCTCCACATAATTTGAAGCCAAGGACCCTCTCGGGGGTCTCATACATTGTAAGCAGAACAAACCCTTCTGTGCTGCACTCATCCTTCTGCTCCCACTACCAGCACCTGCTGGCTCCCTCTGTGGGAAGAACACCTGCTACTGTTAGCACAGATAATTCACTATGAGAGCACCCAACTTGGAAGTCTGAAGATTATCAGAAAAGTTTAAGCTTTTAGTTCCTTTTTCAAAACAGGTTCTGAAACAGCAATTTTCTATAGCATTCCTTTTCAGCCTTTCCTTGCTGAGTTCCATTCTTTTTCACTGTCTTTCTTTAACAGAGAAGCATCCTCAGACTCTCAGACTGTAGCAGCTGAATCCTTTCTCAGTATAAATAATCAGCAGGTTCCTCTCCCTTGTTATATTGCCATTGAAAATGTCAAAGAAATATACAAGATGCTAACTATCTATGCTCTCTTTCTTTTGATATCCAACTTGTGCTGTGTATCTTCTCCTGAAGTGACTTTACTTTTGTATAATCATGTCCCTCCACATTGTGACAAACATATAATGAAAAAGAAGACATTTCTGGCACCAGTTTCTGAAGGAGTGAGCTAGATGTCTTCTTATGTCACTCAGTGCACATTCACTCTAAAGTACAGTTCATCATTCACTCATGCAGTCCTACCACTATGATGATTTTACTGACTGGAATTTAGCACAGCAATACAGAGAACACCCTCACCACCCCAGAGGGTTTGGTTATGCCTACACTTCATTACTGATTAAGCAGCGGGCTAAGTTATTCCCACCAGTTTCATAAAGAAAACACAGCAGTAAATTGTTGAATAAGCCCATTGTACCTGGATATCAGTGTTTTTTCTTACCTTTGAAATCTTGAAGTTTTTATCTTGAATTATTCTCAAAGAGCATCACTGACATTTCTGAGGCATCAAAACTTTTCTGCACTTTACCATTCATGAAATGTCTTATTTTTAGAAAGCAGAAGTTAATACAAGTCCATAAGAACTGTTCTGTAGCAAGGCAGCCAAGGCTTCACGATTCCAACTGAATATACTTTTTTCCAAAGCTTTTTATGTTACAGAGACAGCACTAGAAAGATGGCATTCAAGGTAGACAACACATTAAGTGCAGGGAAATACAGTTTCACAGCAATGAATGTGTTGGACAATTATGTGAAAATTTATATTGGAAATAAGTAAGAAATTAACAATACAGTGGATATTTGTTACACTGAAAAAATGTGAACACTTGCTTTCTTCAAGACAAATTGCTTCCTCAAAATCAGCAATCCCTGAGCTTCCCAAATACCATGAAGAAACCATGAAGAATACCATGAAGAGGATTTTCAAAAAGCAGCTGTGTCACAGAGATGCAATGCAAAGGTACTCCTAAGACCTAAAAATAAACACATAAATGCCAGAACTTGCAAAAGGAACTCATACCAGTATCTGGCAAAACATGGCAAGTTCAGAGGCTTGAAAATACCTTACACTTAATCCTTGATTTTCAGACTGGGTAACTTCAGTAGAGTCTATGATCTCTTTACTTACTTGGTATTGCTATCGAATGCCCAAATACATGCAAAAAAAAAATATGTCCTGTCTAAACTGGGCTATAAAAGGGGAATAAAAATTATGCTTCTTATGGAACACAGTTTGACAGAGCAGCTGCAGTTTGTATAAGGTTATCTAATTAAATTGTGAGAGCAAAAGGAAAGGGAAGGAAGCACAAACTCATATTCTATGGTGTGCATAAGGAAAGTATCTTGCATGTTATTATTTTGTAATTATGGTTTATATAGCCCTATAACTCTTATGAGTTTCTAACTAACACATCAGGTAGCCAAGACTGTGTCTTTTCAGTGCCATTTTAATTTTTTATCAGCATCAGACACAAAAAAACTGCCACAGGAAACAGAAATCACCATTTTACTGGGAGAAAACAAGACTCTTAAAATGGTTTTAGTTAGAAGAACAATCAAAGCTTTACACTTTCCATAAGTGCTAAATTCTTTTGCATCTATTTCTACTGCTATCACTACAAGAAAAGTTTTAAAGTGTGTAATTTAAAAATGCACTGCAGTTTAACAGACCATATTACAAAATCCACACACATCAGAATCTTATTTGGGGTTTTGAAATAATTTAAGATATATTAATGCTATTCAGGAAAACCATAGGACAATAAAGAAAGCAAAAATTATTAAACATTTTATTCAATACTACCTTGTTCTCTAATTAAACTACAACTACCTCTGTTTAAAAAGTAAAAAATCAGTTTACTCAGAATAAGGTTATTTGGCAAATGTTTCAGCTATGTTCCTAATAAATCTTCCACGTAAAACTAAAACACATCAAGGAAACATTTTTCCAAATGGAAGCACTGACATGGATACATTCCAATTCCATTCATGCATCAAGGCTGACAAACACCAGCCCACTTTGCTCTAAGATGTCTTTGTTCTCACCAAATTCCTTTAAAGGAATCACTGAGTTCAGCAAACCTTTGAGTACTGACTAGAATCTCTAAATTAAATATTCTGTTTCCCTGACTCTTATTTTAGTATCCCACTGTTGACAGCTGAAACACAAACCAGCAAAATGTGCATTTTTCTTAGCTCCCCTCTCCTCAGGCCATCTAGAAATAAGCATCTGCAAAGGTTCCCTGTGCACAGTGAAGGTGTTCCCTGCACGGAAACACTGACACAAATTACACCAAAATGATGTTGGGTAACCCATAGAGCACACAGTTGAAAAATGATGGATGACTTGCAGGAAGATCTGAGGAAGTGTGAGTAGTCTGTTCTTCTGTTCTGTCTCCAGGAGAGCTGGGAGAATCCACTTCCACTATAAAAATATTGCAAAACACATTCTTATTTCTGAATATGACTGAATGTAAGAATGCTTTAAGCATCAGAATTTAACACACCTTCTCTTTGATTAATACTTGTGTTTTTAAAAAAATATTAATAACTGCCAGTATACCCAAGCAGCATTTTCTGAAAAAACCCAGAAAACTAGGGAATGTGTCTGATCTGAATTTTGGCTCTTCACTTCTATGACTGTGCAAGTTATAATTAAAATTTATTTTATTCGCCCTTATTTTAAGAAGTAAGTTCCATACATTGAAAAACAGCAATACAATTTTATAGACAATATATTAGAAGTTGTTTTACTGAAAAATCCTTCCTCCCCCTCCAGCAAGATGCCAGGTAGAATTTCTTGTACCTAGTGTGCCGTTTACAATGCACACTGTCTGAAATCATTGCTGATCTTTCTGCAGTCTGTAATCCATGCCTTTTATATTGTTTATGCCATGCTCCTGATGTACATTTTCAGTCCCACTACTTCATTTTGTAACAGTTCAGTGGAGTGCAAACTTTAGCTTTCGGTCAGATATGACAATTTCTCCCCCAAAACTGTATTTATGTAAAATACGGCTACTCCAAATATGCTATTGTATCAGTGGCCTTCTGACTCTCCATTCTTGTAAGAATTGCCCCAGAAAATTGTCATAGCTCACCTGAAAGGTTTCTCTTATACCCGTGAACCACCCACAGATCTACCAGGTTCTAGTTAATGTGCATAGCCAGTCTCTTGTACCAAGCTTTTTAATTCTTACTCTTAATGGAATCCCTCTTCCCGTGAATTCCGCTCTTTTGAAGAATATGGACTGTCTGCCCAGTTGTTCTACTAATGCTCAGCAAATCTGGAAGGAAAAGTTAGTTTCTGTAAGTTTGTAATGAAAGTTTTGAAATACAACAAAGCACCAACCCTACAGCCTGGTGCTTTCACATTTAAAACTCAGTGCAAGATGGTACTTTACAGATCCAGTTACGTATCTCTGAGGATGTGAGTTCACCCCAGGTTTTTTTGCCCTGTGGCTGATACAACTACAGGCTGCCAAGTCCTAGGGCACTGCTCCTCACTGGAGAAATCCTATTCTTACCATATGGCCACCAACAGACACCCCACCTAACACCGTTTTAAACAGGTTACTGTTATGTTTGACAGATCAACCTGTCAACACCGTGGTGGCTCCTGCACACAGTTCACCTCCTGTGGAAACTCCAAGCCTGGTGAGAAGCAAAGGAAGAGGAGCCAGGAGCCAGGGAAATGCACACCCCCAGGTATCTGAAGCAATAGCAAACACTCACTCTGTAACAGGATCTTCAGCCTCTCTGCATTCTCCTGCAGGCTCGTGTACCACTGCATGGCCACTACACAACCAACACCAGTCAGGCTCAGCAGCATTGCTGTCTCTGGTGGTCTCTCTAGAGCAGTATGCAGGCAACTAAAGAAAATCAAAAATCTGAGATTAATAAAAGAAAAATGTACATAATATATAAAAATATAAGTAAATCTACAATGCATTTTAAAAGAAGAAGAAAGAATGCCAGACTGCATTTTCGTGTATGCTGAGCATAAAATGTTCTCTAACATTCATACAGCACCTTGACTTTCATACAGTGAACTTAGGTAACTTTACATCTTTCCAGGATGCAATTTTGCCACTAGGATTGCTCTTTGTCATATTACTGTAGTTCTGGGCATCTCAGGAAATGTGAAAACAGGAGTGACACACCAACTTTTACAAAACACTGCAGAGTATATTTTACAAGATAGTCAAAATGTCAGGAATCACATGAAAATACATGTTTAGACAGAGAATATTGCAGGAACTGAAACCCTGCTCTTTGTCATGAGTATGGTGTTAATTTGGAGGCCTAAAAGGCAAGTCATTTCTAATGTGCAATTTGAGTTTTTATGGCTGAATATTTAATTAAGCATCTTTGCTATTATTGTTGTAGTGATAGGAGGGGAGTGATACTCCATAAGGCTGGAACTGCAGTAAACAGGAGCTTGAATTTTGTTTTTATTTGGCTCTGCTTTTCATGGTAACTCTATCAAAAGATGACAATTAAAGTTTTTAATAATCTTTAGGGGAGATGCTTTGATTGTCTATGGAGTTGTGTGACTCAGTTTTAAACAAATGTAATTCTAAACTTTCAGGAGGCTTTTAGACTCAAACATATAAGTCCTATTGGTCAGTTCACCAACCCATTACAATGAAACTCCAAAACTTCTGAGTTGGAAAAACTACTTTAAGGTTTGGTTTAGGAAATGGCTGTTTATGGAAGGTGAAAAAGGATACCAAAAAATACTAGGAGATTGTTATACATTCAGGGGTCTGCATATTTACATATGTAGATGTGCGTATAACCCACCTTACACACAACAGATTTTAACTTAAGGTTTGCTGCGCTAATTAAACAGTATTTTTAGAGGGGTTTTTTCTATTTCCTCTTTGTGGAATGAATAATTAGAAAAGTCAAGAGATGTTTCTGCCTTCAGGATGTGTTCTGCCCTCTCAGTACCCAGGCACAGCCTCAGGTCCCTTTGTGCAGGGCCCTCCCAGCCACCGCTCTCCTGGTGTCCCCAGAGCAGTCTGTTGTTTGTCCATGTAAACTTCCATGTCTCTGATGATTGCCCAGTGCTCCACTCCACCTACGTCCCTCTGCAAGGCATCCCGTCCCTCAGGAGTATAACCACGTTGTCTGAAAATTCAGCATGGACTAAGTAACTCATGAATAAAATTAGGACACTAAAACTACTCTTCTTGCTTTTAATACCTTAAAACTTATTTGTCACATGCCAAGAATTCATAATGGACATACAGTAAAAGAATACAAACCCCACCCCCTGTCAACTTAAAAGCAAGAAAAATACTGGGATATTTTTAAGGATAAAAAAGCTGCAAGTAATAATATTAAAAACTCTGAACAAGTTATTTAACATGTCATAGTTATTTATTTAAAGAAAAGTCTGTCTGTTAAACTGTTCAGTGCATGAAGCCTCAAAGGGACTCTTAACGGTTTATCTGTTAAACTGAAGTTTTATATACTCAGTCAGAACACTTTGAGAATCTGGAACTCAGTTTAGAAGGTACTGTAATGTAGCAAGGTTTCTGTATCTGATTTTTCTTATCATTGCCTCATAACAGAGGTTTCATCCTATTTAGCCCAATAAAGAGGCTCTTCTACTTGCAGAAGTAGACAAAAATATTCGTAACTCAAAATTTTAACTTTGCTTTGAAATAATCTGCCCTATTGTGGACTTCACTGAAATTAACTTTATCCTACCTTTTGTGGATATCAGAGTTTGTAATTCTTTGGTAACTTTGCTGTGATCGTACCAGATCCAGAAGAATCACCAAATGGCATTCTGGAAAAAAATATATTATAGCAATGGTATTTGCACTAATAATAATGCCCAGGATAATAAATATATGTAAATCAGGCCTTTTGTAAGTTAATTACTTTCTTGAACACAGTCTGAACAACTAATATAAAATTTCTGTATTTCAGCCAAAATTGTCAAGTGTTATGTAAAGGAACTAATAAAATCATCCTAACATCATTTGATGTAATTTTGTTATGCTTTTCCATAGTGTTTTGCAGAGTTTTTTGCAGTGCCATGTTAGTAAAACCGATAATGAAGTCCACATACCATCTTATTACGGCCAATGACCTGTAGGACTCAATCCTGTAGTTATAAACTCTTGGAAGAGTTTATGCTATGCAGGTATGGAAATGATTTCTATTCAGCTCCTCTCCACAAGTTACAACCAAGTTCCACCTCCAACCGGCCTCATTTTCCTTAAAGGTCTCCAGCAAAATAACTCAGAATACTCTCAGAATGAAAAGGCTTTGTCTACTGCTTGGTTTGCTGTAGCTTTAACCTGTTACTTATTCTCCTAACCCAAGCAGATGAGAAGTAAATTACCTTTTTGTCTGGAAAGCCTTTGACAGACTTGACAACTTTCATGATGCCTCATCTCAATATGCCAGTCTTTCCTCATAAAGTATGTTTTAAATGCATATAAACCTACCAGTGCACATACATATTTATGAATAAAACTAAGCACACAAACTGTGGTACAGTCTTCTGACCACTCTTAATGCTCTCCACCAATAAGTTGCTCTATTTGGTCAATATTCTTCTCCAGTTGAGACCTTTGCAAAATGAAGTAGGGTGGAAAATTATTTCATTTAACTTGCAAATGACAGTCCTGTATAGTTACCCCTATACAGAGCTTGTTTCTTTTTAAGCCCAGGAAGAGTACATTGCTTAATTGGTGATCCATCTCGATTCTGTTCTGTAATTCTGCCCATTAGGCAGTCATTCCCTAACTTATATAATGTTTAATTGACTATTTTTCCTTAAGTATAACACCTCCTACCAGCCTTTCCCAAATTATGCCCTGCATAAAGCAAGGTTAATTTGCATTCTGATCTTGCATTTCAGCATTTGCTAAACCCCTGCATTCTCTTTCTTAGCCTGATCTCACGCCCAGATTCAGGGATATATTTAATGTTCTTATGTAAATGACCAAAACCAGTATTTAATAATACTGGGTCTAGGTTAGAGCTTTCAGAAATCTCAGGCAGAATTAATCCTGGCATATTTTAAGAGTAGGACACAGGACAAGGTTTAACAACTTTCTGAAAGTTGCCAGACCTAGAAGTATCTGGCCTATGGATACCTGAAACCTCATCTTCAAGCATGAACAACGTATATAGAAGACATACTTTCTTATTTCCCATAATATTTATATATAGATGTTTAAATCACTTTTAAAATCAAAGCTTCATGAAGAAGCTTCCTGTTGCTTTGCAGGGCTTCACAACATGATGTGCACTGTCCTTCTCACTTACAAGTCAACAAAATACAGCAACTCAGCTACACTGACAAATTCAACATAGCTCCAAAGTTAAGTTTCTTCCAGATGTGCAAGGGGAGTAGGAGGAGAAAGGAAGATTGTGAATCTGAAAAACTAGTCCTGAAATCAAACCTCGGGCCACAACAGAAAGACTAATTAGTTATGAAGAAACAGAGAAAAAAAACAAACCTTCTCAGAGTGTACAAACATTCCATAATACCAGAGCAATCCTTCAGCATTAACCCAGGATTGATGGACAATTCTGCTTTGCCTCAGTGGAGACTTCAGAGTTTTGGAGAAGTGGCACTGCAGAGGTCGTTCTAAGCAATAAAAAATATCTTGCAAACAAATACTTAATTCCAAAGAAAAGGAGAGGACTCACTGGGAGAACCATTAGATGGAAACCATTTTTGGAACCTCAGAAATTCCAACATTTGGAAGTGGAGAAGGACAAAGTTTATTTGTGAGGAGTAACAAGAAAGCTGTACCACAGAATAAAACCTACATAATACAAAGATTTTCTGATTAAAAACCCTGGATCTCAAAAAAAGCCCCTAATTGCTAAGATCAATACTGTGATAATGATACAGTAGGACACAGCTAGGATTAAAGGGTGGTGTAACTAAAAAATATTTCTCAATTTGCTTATCTTACTTGGGATGTTCATAGCAACCAATCTGTTCAGTAATACATGAGACAAGAATCTCTCCATCCCATAGAACAGAAATGCACTACTGCTTGTCAGCAGCTGCTCCCACTCAGCTTGGCTGAAAGGAAGAAAGAACAAAGAAAGGAAGTTACTTTTATGTTACTATTTACAAGAATACTTTTCAGACATTATCCACAGCAAACACTTCAGTGTTACTTACTCCATAAATAATTACAGCTAAAGTCAGCATGCAAAGCAAGGAGACAAACCAGACTGCAGAGTTCTATGAAAAGTGTAGTAACTCATAAGGACTATTAATAGCAAATATTTTAATACAGGGGTATACTAAGTTTAGTAACATCTCTCACTGAGCAAGAGGCATAGTGTACTTTTAGATAAATACCAGCCTCTCCATAAAAAAAAAATTAAAAAATCATTGCTACATGCATTGTGTGGCTTTGAAATCCCAGTCTTGAGTCTAACATTCAAAGGCAGTATTTGTATATGCACCCATTGCACCCACCAGAGCACAAAGCCATTAGGGATGGGAAAAAAATGGATAATTAGCCCAGCTGGCAGGAAAACCTGCAATTTGATAACAACAATCCTTGTAATTGCTAAGAAGAAATATTAAAGAATCTACTCAGTGACATTAACTAATTAGGGAAGATTCCAAAGGACTGACTGCTAAAACAGCAGTTAGGAAGGAAGGTTCAGTGATGGCCATGTTGACTCACAGGGCTTGTCACTGCTTGACTTCTCAAGATGCCTTTTATCCCTCTATGGTTTTCATCTTAAAAGTAATATACTTCTATAAATAATGAAGTTTGTTTATGAATAAACTCCATAAAATTATATCAGCTCCATAATCAATGTTTGAAATTTGGAACTGTGAGATGTACCTTCACTACTTTGCTTCTGAAATCTTTGCTTTTGAAATCTGTGCTTCAACCTTAGAGATGACTCAAGGTGCATGGAGATGCTACAGGTTTTAACACTTGGATTTAAAGATAGTTATGAGCAAAGCTAGAAATTATGTTCACATACACCTATTCATCAAAGACTGCGCCAGAGGACTTTCTGTCAAAGTTAGATTATCTACATATACAGCAACTGTGACAAAACCCACCTGGCACTGTGGCACTGTATTTCAGATCCCTAAAATATTCTGTCTACAAATCCGAATCTGTATTTGAAATAGTAACAATGGTCTGCTGTGTGTTTACCAGCTCAGCACAATGTGACCTTATTTTATGACTGAAGACTCTGGAAATAGGCAAAATTTTAAACAAGAAACATGGAAAAACAAGAAAGAAGATAGAATATTACATACCTTGGAACATGCATGTTGCCAATGACACCTTCCCACTGTACTGTGAATAGGTCATGGTATTTTTCTAGGATTTCCTTTATTTTTTGGGAAGGACTCAAAGCTTCTGTAACAACAGAATTTCACCATTATGAGCATAACATGCTACAAACTACAGTGAGAAATCTTAATTTCAGTAATTTTTAAATGACACTATAATATTTAGAGGTCATTATCAGATTTCATATTTTTTGAAACCTAAGTCTGGCTTTTAAAATTAAAGCAATTGTGACATTTTCAGAGTAAAACTGTGATTCTCATTTGAAAAGTATATTTTATAATGGACAAGAATTATTTGGTAGACAGGTTAAAGACTTTAAAAGCACAAACTAAAAAACAGAGTTACTCTGAGAAAACGGTAAAGAAAAGAAAACAAAACTGCTCACACAGTTCTGTTCCAGAGGCTCAGAGAGAACTTAACTATGTGGATAAAATAATTCAGTTTCCAGAGCCCTGATGCCAGAAAACAAGACTCCAACCCCACCTCTGCTCTCCAAGGACACTGCACATTTAATGATAAATCATCTTCTCTTTTTGACTGCATTTTCATACTAGTGTAAATTAAAGATACACTCTAGAGCCAGATACTGAGCACATGAACAGTGGTTTATTTTGATCTGCTGTGAAGGAGAAACTGCAAATGCATGAAGACATTCTCTGTTATGCCACTGGCTGTTCAGTAGCTGCTTTTGTGTTGTGTCCAGCCTTAAAAACTATTTCAATAGCTGAAGGGAGCCAACAAGACAGATGGAGAGGGACTGTTTACAAGGGCCTGGAGTGATAGGACAAAGGAACTGGCTTCCTCTGCCAGAGGGCAGGGATAGATGGGATAATGGGAAGGAATTGCTGGCTGGGAGGGTGGGCAGGCCCTGGCACAGGTTGGGCAGAGAAGCTGTGGCTGCCCCTGGATCCCTGGAAGTGTCCAAGGCCAGGTTGGACTGGGCTTGGAGCAACCTGGGACAGTGGAAGGTGCCCCTGCCCACGGCAGGGGGTGGAAGGGGCTGAACTTTAAGGTCCCTCCCAAACCAAACCGGTCTGGGATTCTGAGATTCAATTAAAAGCCTTCATTAACTGTTACACTGTTTCACTGATGCCCCATTTACAGGGGATGAACAGCACTGTTCAGATGAACAGCTACACTTTTTTCCCCAACATCTGGATGTAACAACTTCATTTTTTTGGTACAAAAATTTCTCAATTCCATGGGTGGATTGTGAGGAAAATATTTTTATATATATTACCTGCTTCTCTTCCTTCATTATAGGGGTCCACAATGTCTGATAAACAGTTAAGCAGAAACAATACGATTTAACAACAAAAGAAAAAGGTGTAGCTGATACACTTGGCTCACAGTTTGTGAAAGGATACATTTAAAGTTACGAGCATCAACACTCAAGGGTAAATCACGATTAACTGCTGCCTACAATTAAAAAGAATACATGTTCTATTGCATGCAAAAGTTTCAATCAAATATTAACAGTATTGCATTGTTTCTGTCAAACAACTAACAGGAAGATGTGTCAAAAAACTAACAAAGCTTTGAGGCAGGATTAATGAAGATGATACTCAATTGTCAATGGAAATTAAAATCATCAATTATTCTAAAATGCATAGACATATTATCTAAAATGCATAGACATCCATTACCTATATACACATGTGTGCACATAGACAGACATGCAAATACAGATATACATTCATAAAAATATATGCATACACTCTATGAAATATAATATATTGTTGCAGGAAGTATTTTAGTAGCTTTAAGCAGCAGCCTTGGTGGGCTATTAAATATGTCCCATTTACAAAGTACAATTTTTCCAAGAAATAACTCCTTCCAAAATCAACAGGAATTCTTATGGACTTATGTGACATGTATTCCACTTCAAAATTCTAGCACACATAATGAGCTTCTATGCAAGCCACTTCAACACTTCTATGCAAGTTCTTTAACATTTCTAATAAAAAAATCAGAGCTACTCCTATCGAGCTTATTTAAAAAATGTGGAAAGTTCACCTTTTGAACATTCTTCTTCTGATGTGATTTTGGTTTTGTTTCTTTAGATATTGCAACATCTGTTTTAACTTCAGTCTCTGTGAAATTGAAAAGAACAAATTTTTTTAATATATAGACAGTTTTAGAAAATAAAGGCCCTCAAAGGACTGCATATATATATTATAGCAACAACAACAGCAATAAACAACAATAAACAATAATAATAATAAACAATAACAACATCAGGTTAAAGCAGGAAAACAAAAATTCATTTCAGAACACAGCAAGGCAAGGACATTACGCAAAATTTCTTGCCTAAAAATACTGGCTTTAAAGTGGAAAACAAGCAGGAGATGTCATCCCTTAGACATGAAAATGCTTCATTACACTGCCAATTTCTGATAGGGTTGAACAGTGATTATCAAAGCACTTTCTAGGCTGTTGCCACATTTGTTAATTGTTGATGTTATTGGAATTACTGAAGTTTCTGTGGGACATGCAGGTAACAAGGAGAAAGGAACTGTTATATTTGAATTGGAATTTTTATTTGTTCAAGGGAATTTTAAAACACAGAAAAGTGACTTCTATTTCTCCCTGTTTAGGTGACCATCACCCAGAGCACATGTCTCAGCCAGTGCCACTGGAGTGCCCTGCAGGCTGGGGGCCATCTGAGATCCACAGTCACACCGCTCTGGCTCATGTTCCCTCAGGCAGTGGCCACTGTCACAACCCCATCGACACAGACTCTGCAACTACGCTCCCTCTCATTCATCTGCTTCTAAAATCAGGTAATCTAAGGAGTTTCACTTCAAAAAAGGGGAAAACAGAAATGGAAAAAACCTTACATGTTCTAAAATGTGCATTTCTGAAAGATCTGTAACAGTGTATCAATGTGTATGCAGACCAAAAATATTTAGAAAGGAGTGAAATGAAAGAACAGAAGATAGGTTATACTGAAGGCTAAGTACTGCTAAATATTACACATATGAACACAATACAAGATCCTCCCTGGAACAGAATACTTTCATGCTACAGAGTGAGATTTTCTAAAATTGGTCTATTTCTTACCGTAGACCAACTAGTTTTAATATATCTATGTGGTTTTATCTATGTATGAGCAAAATGCAACTTCAAAGTTTTAACTTCTGTAATAGAAGGCATCTTTGATTTATACAAAAACTGGCTGCATTTGTTACTCATTTCTAGATCTAAGAAATGAGTGTCAAGATGCCATGAGGTCAAGTTTACCAACTGTTCAACCACCTCACCTCAACTGAAGAGTTTCTGTAGGGTTCAAGTGTCTATAGCAGGGAAGTTCATAAAGCCTGCGGGATCTGATTTTGTATATTCATAGCACAAGAACCAAGAGGAAAGTAACTCAGAGATTAAATTTTTTTTTCATTTGATATTTTGAGCAGTCTCACAGTAATGTCAAAGAAAACTAACAGAAGTGTAAATTCTTAATTTTTTTTTCAATGCAGCTGAAAGCAGCTTTAAAAGGTTTAAGACCATACTTATAAACCTGGCTTTAAACTTTGCAAGTCATTTTAGATTCCACCAAGTTTTACGTAATTCTTTAATGTAGAGAGGCTATTTTAAATAAGGTACCATTGCACCTATCATCAGCCTGGACATTATTGAAATAAGTGCACTGTACTATCTAGTCCATCTAAAATAATGTAAACCTATTATATGTGGCAGCCTTCCACTAAAATATACACCATCATTCATAGTATTTACACTTGTAAGTATCCTGTTTTTGGCATCATTATGCTAAATGAATGTTTATCTAATAGTACCTGACTCAGCCAAATGTCGTCGATTGTAAAGAATCTGGAGAGAAAAATCTCTGGATACAGAACTTATTCCTTCCTCTTTAAATATACTCAGAGCTTCCAAAGGCAATTCCATAAGTAACGCATCTCCTAGTAACACCACACACAGTCCTAAATCCGCGGCTGTATCTAAAGACAGGACATGATTTAGTAGTTCTCAGTTTGTATATAAATAACTGCAGACAGATGTGCTCCATGACGCGAACTTCATTGTACAGTGGATCAAGCACACATTGTGCAAAAATATTTCTCGTGACACCATTACTCCTAAGATGTTCTCAAACTTTCACGCATTTACGAGTACCAGCTCTTCAGAGGGAAAAATATCTCCGTATTAATAACCAGCCATCTCACATCCAAGTCCAGGTACGTGCAATACATTCAGGAACTGTAAAACTGCTACAGCAGTATTTGGCTAAAAAGCACAGAGTTGTAAAGGAACTTTTACCCAACACTAACTTTGTCTTTCTCTAGAAAAATTTTGTTTCTGGTATTTAGGAATAAAAGTACTAAGTATTATTATGACAACATTTCTGTTCTACAGAGAAAGAGCAAATGCATGGCAGACAAGTTATCCAGTTTTTGCAGAACTACTCAAGACGTGTTTAGGGACACACTACAGCATCAGCCTTGCATTCAAGCCAGCAAGCTGTGAGTCCATGAAATGCAGAAAAAGACAAAACAAAAAGAGATCTACAGACTTAAGAAAGCTCTTTATTCAGTTTTTCTCTTGACAAAAATAATTTGTGATAAAGCCATTTCATTTGCGTGTCTACAGCCTATATGGTTTGGAAAACTCTAAATAAACGCAGAATGATAGTTCCATCCAGCACAAAAATCCCCTCTTTGAGAATACGCTGAAATACTTGATATAGAAAATAAACCAGAACAAACCAAGGCTAGAGCCTTTGTCTTCTCCCTACTTTAAATAAAATTAAAAGTAAACTGCTGGATTTTGGTATCTGTCTGTACACGAAGACACACACACACACAGGGGAGCACATACCCTGCATTCCAGCTTGTTTAGTGTCCTTGTCTTTCACATTCCTTTTTCCTGATTCAGCTGCTGAAACTGCTACACTCTGGGATTCTCTGGGAAGAGTAATTTCAGTGGAAATATTACAAGCATTAATACTCATGTAAGTAAAACTTCTCACAGGAAATACGTAGACAAAACTGCTTCAATCTCAATGAAATTTTACACAAAGGATGTACTCCCTTTGGAGTTCCTGTCCTTTGGAAATCCTATCTTTAAATAGTTTAACTATCATGTTGCATCCTGAACTTAAGCATAACTTAAACAGGAGAACGGTGCTTGTTAGCAAGGGCCATTAGTCTACCACGTTGCTCAGTCTCTTAGTCTGGCATATCCTGCATATCCTGTCTTTCAGGATGCAGGACTTGCATTCAATAGGGCATTCTTGCTAGAACCATTCCTTTATTTGAAGGACTTGAGTCAGAGTTCTGTCTCCACAAATGATAATCAAACAAATCAACATGTCTTACCTGATAGTAGAGAAATCAAACTGTGACAGCACTGGTTTCAAATATTCTTCCATCATTTCTAATATTTCAGAAAAATCTGATGTTGAATCAAGGCCATTATCATCTGTTTTCTCTGTTGGAGTCTATCACACACATTGAAACAAAAATTGGAATACCTTCCCCCTCCATTCTTGTTAATTAAATATAAATTTTTTAATGTTACATCAGAGGCTAAATCAAGTAGTTTGAAACATCATAAAATGGAAAATATAAAAAGTCATTTTCAAAACTACTTTACTTCAAAATTTCCTATCAGCATTTTGCAAAATATTCTAACATAGGAATCAGTATGTCAAAATTTATTATTTAAGCAATCAATATACTTCAGCAATTCCAATGGGAAATGGCAGAAAAGTAGAGCAGAAAGAAAAGATAATGTGCTTCTCCAAATAATGAGAAGAAATTGGGTAAGGAAAACTTTGAAAAGTGAACAGAAACTGCATGATGAACATAGGAGATGCAAATGAAAATGTATGGAGAGATCAGTGGAGCCAATTTAGGAACAAAGTAAAGAGAATTAAGAAAACAGATAAGGCGAGAATAGAACTATGCACCAGAGGAGGACACTGAAAACTGAAGCTTGTAAAATCCAACACAAAACCACTCCCTGGACAAATGTTCAACCAAATGGTGAGGAGTGTTGGCATTAATGAGTGGGCTCCTCACCCAGGCTCTGTGGGGCCAGTACAGGCTGCACACAGGACTGGGGATTGTAACATGTGCATTTTAAAAACCTAGGCCAATTGTTCTTGTCATCTGTTCGACCTGACATTATCTCAGCACCTTGTTCTTTACTTACAGAATTACAGCAATCTTTACAGACTTGCCAATACAAGTATTGGCCATGGGTAAGGAAAATGATCAACACCTCACTCATTCGGAATAATGGGTGTTTTAACTGAAAGATGGTAACATGGTGAATAAAACAGAATTACAATTCAAGAACTAGATTTGTCAAAGTTGTGTAATTAAAACAATGAAAACTTGCACAGAAAATTCAATATGATCTGTATTTTTTTACCTTTGTACCTTTCTACTAATGATGATGGCCTACACCAGCTTCTGTTAATGCTATATTTAAGAGTGAGTTTTCCTTGGTATTAAAACCCCTAAGTTTTATCTAACAAAGCCAAAATTAAAGTAAATTAGAATGTTAGGATGTACACTTGTACATTTCCCTGTGTAGAAAACATTCTGTCACCTTGCAGATTAAAAGCGTCTTTGAAAGTCACAGGCTTTTCTAGGACCTTTGTGTTACACAACTTGTGCTTCCTGATTGTGACAATGTCCTTATAGAGCTGAGCCTTCCTGCAGTAATAGAAAGCCTTTGTCAGCTAGAATTTAAGAGTGTTCTACAAACTTAGACTCCAACAAGATACGTCCTTTTGACAGGCTTGAATCAACTGTGTCCAAATGAGGAGCTAGAGTGCAGAAAATACTGTGTGCCCTAGAAAAAACACTTCTGTGTTGGAAAGCAGTAATAAGTCTCTGGCTAAGGCAGTTTTATTTTGATTAAAGGGTTGCAATCTATGATCCTGGCTTTTTTCCTCAAAACAGCAGGGGCTTTCACACGATATGAAAAGCAGTGTACATTTGGAAATGCAAATCTCAGAAGTATGGCACATTTTCAAGTAAACTGATCTCAACTGCATCACTTTTCAATTTTGATAAACCACCGAATATTTCAAAGCTTCTGAATGATGATGAACACAGCGACAATAACACGGTAAGATGAAATTTTGAGGCAGACTACACAGCATTTAGTAAGTGTGAAGACTAAGGATGCTACACTTGGAATAAACTGAAAAATTCTGCATAAAAAGTGTCTATCGTATTCTTAGTATATGTTTTTCACCCTATTTTAAATCTAAGTTAACAAAATATATTACCACATCTGTTTTGGAGACACACTCTTGCAAGTTCTGAATGACATTTTGTTTAAGGTGACTCTCCATCTTTTGCTGCTTGTACAGACGCATTTTTTCCAACAAAACACGAAATGCATCAGGATTCACAGGAAATCGAGACACTCTGGCCTGCACTGTTAAAAGGAAGGAGGATAACACTCTCTTAAGACTCCTTTTGAGATGTATTTGTACTTGAAGAAATGGTTGTACAAAGACCCTCAGTTTCTACAGCCATGATATTTTTTTGAAAATCAAATACAGACACATATATAAGCGTAAAATATTCACAGAAACGAATGGCGAAAAAACTACTCCTATTGTTTATCTATTACAACTTCAGCCTTCAAATATAAACAAAAATTCTGCAAATAGTGACTAGATACATTGTATCTGATAATGAAACACATATTTAGGAATTTATTTTCTGTGATAATTAAGTAGACAAAATTATTTGAAAAAGTATTTTGAAAGTTTACTGACTGCAACAGTGAAAGCTATGAATCTTCTCCTAACATCAGTGCAACGATTTTTCTCTCTCAAATAAATATAAGAGGTACTTACCCATTGGCTGGGAGAGTTTGTCTTTTTGCTGTGCAGTGCTTACTTTGGGCATCTCAATCAAGGAACTGTACAAATTTGATCTATGGAAAGCAGGAAAGTGCTGAGTAGATTATTTGACTGTTTAGCCTTGTTTATGTGACTTAAATTTATCAGTGGAGTAATTATTACCTTCTAATTTAATGTGCTCAAATACTCTCGAAATGCAGTATCTACCCCCACCCTGAGTTCGTAACTCTGCAAAACCTATCCAGAATAAACTGAGAGCAGTAAGGCAAGTTTTTATATTACTATACAGCCAATAAGGTAGATTCCCATTTGTTCCATGACAATTGTTTAAGACATTTTACAATTGGTGAATACACTCACAGTCACTTGCTGTAACTCAATTTATGAGTGGTTGCTAAGTAGCCTGCAATAATCAGATAACTGGTGCTTTTATAAAGCTAAATATGCCCCTTCCTAACATTTCCAAGAGCATAAGCAATAGGGGCTGGAAACTACTAACAGAATTTAGGAAGATATGAAGACGGGCCTGAAACCTTTCAAGTGACCTCTGAAGATTTAAGAAATGATTAAGGAAATCAAAAGTACAGAAAATGTCCAGCTTCGAGCTGCAGGCAGTTTTATTTATATATTAATTTTTTCACTAACCCAAAATTCAAGTCTAGCAAAATTAAAAGTGAAAGACAATAAATAACCTAAATGCTGATTATTTACAGGTTAAAAAAATGGCATTTGTAACAAACAATGCTAAACCAAAATGATGAAATTTTATACCTGTTGTCTGAATGCTGGAGAATAACTATGTAGAAGTTGGATGGCAATTCATCCATTATACTAAAATGTTCAACAGGAATACAGAGGTTTCTCCATGCCTGTACAATGGTTCAAAGGCAGCATTATTTTCATAGATTTTATAAATCCTATTCTCAGTTCTTTCACTAGAAAATTGATAGTAATTCTTGGAAAGAAGGTACTAACATATATGTGTATACATATGAAGGCTCAAACATTCAGTAGATGTGCCAGGACAGGTGACTCTGTCCAAAGAATGGGAAACACTTCCCTGGAGGAAAGGAAGCACTGGCACAGCTTGCCCAGGGAGGTTGTGGAACCTCTAGATTCAGAAGCCATCTGGACACAGTGCTGGACAACTGGCTCGAGGTGGCCCTGTCTGAGCAGGGGTGTTTTACAAGATGACCTTCAGAGTTTTTTCTAACTTCAGCCATTCTGCGATTGTGTAATTTTTGTGCAGTGCAGAAGGATGTATAAATATTATTTAAAACAAATTAAAAATACTGTAACTTAGTCCACTCTTCATAACAACATGACTTTTTTGGCCACTACACTATTTCTCAAGTTAAAACGCTATCAAATCCTAGCAGAATATTAGCAACGGAAGGGAGTAGCATAATTCACAGTAACATTTAAGTTTGTAAAAGTCCTTCAAAATTTTGCTAACAACAGGCACCTCACCAACAAGCACTACATAAAATTGCATTTGGTTTATGTGGCCATTTTGGTAGCATGGGAAGGTGCAGAGGTGGCTCAAAGAATCACAGAATTGTTCAGATTGGAAAAGCCCTCCGAGATCTGAGTCCAACTGTTCCCCCAGCACTGCCAACCCACTGCTGTCCCATGTCCTATATACGCACACAGATGTCTCCCTGTGTGCATTTATATAATAAATATAAACCACAGTAAGTAGCTCATCTCAAGGTTACCACTGAAGTAGTAGCCAGTTGCTGTTCCACACATGTTAGAAGATCGCTTGTGTTTCTGTTTCGTTTTAAATGATTCTGGAGATGCAGCAATGCTGCCAGCTGAGAGCTGCTGGTGTTGGATGTAGCTGTTAGGAGGATACTCTTCATCATCATAGACACTGAACAGCTCTGTAAAATTTTTACATCTATTTATTTTCCCTCACAAAAATTATACAAATACACATATACACTATGTGTGTTGTAACATATATCTATGTGGAAGAAAAAGTTGCTTGAAAGGTGAGATCAACTAGGAAAAGACAGCTATTTATGCTTACAGGCTAATGTAAACAGTCTGGCAATAATTTAGAAGGAGTTCTTAAATATTAATAGCTGGAATTAATTTCTTTGTCTACGCTTATCATCTAGGCTCCTGCATTTAGTCATCTAAGGTCTCCATGGAAGGGCAAATACCACGTTCTGAACCTAGCCTTTCAGGTAAGCTGAGTCTTTTCATTGTTTCTGTGCCTTTACTGAGCAGCCATCATATCACACATCTTAACACCATTCTACAAAGAGCAAAATAATGGGTAAGACTATAGAGACTTTTCTTTCATCAAACTTACCAATACTGTCCTTTGAACCAATGCTAGCTAAGAACTAAACCATCTTGTTTCTTTTCATTCAGCTGTCACACAAAAACAAAGAAACAACCAAACCCAACCAAACAAAAAAACCAAAAAGCAAATCAGGTTGGCCTAATCAAAAATTCCAAAGGAAGGCTTAATACAAACATTTCTGAGCAGTAGTAACTAAATCAGCAGAATTTTTTGCCCATAAAAGACATGACTACTCTTGGTTTTGGTGCCTTGAGATGCATTCTACTCAACTTGTTCACTAACAAGGATGGCAGCACAGCATAAATAATACAGTGTGCTGCAGGAGTACAGGAGTAAGGGACTGAACCATGAAATTAGGCATTAGCTGATTCTGATTCTTACTAGAAGACCTATCCAGTCACTCCATCCATGGGTTCTGATATTTAAAAATTTAAGTGTTGACAGAGAGTCAGGTGCTTTCTGTTTGTCATAACTTCCTTCCGTTGTGTTGATATGGCAGGAAGGAAAGTAGCATAAGGTGCATTTCTATATTTCTGTAAGAGAGATGATGGTGTAGGAACTATGTGCTATTTGTTGCTGATGTGGGGAATACAAGCCTCAGAGCTGCTCTGCATCTTCTCTGGCATGGAGGCACATATTCACATAAATGATTCACACACCTTCAAGCCATCTGTGGGACCATGCCCTGTGCATGCGTTCATTTGACAAACTGAACGTATACCTTTCTTATCCACTTCAAAATAACGAATGAACAAATCCAGAGAAGCATTTTTTAAATTATTTCTTAGAGAGGGATGAAACTGCTAATATCTTGTCTTAGCTAATCACGTTATAGTAACTTATTCCTATTAAAATCGTTTCATGTATGCAATCGTCAATGAAAACATCAGATCACACAGAACAGATAACACAATTGTTAAAAAATCACCGATCAAATGATCAGAACTCAGCAAACATATGGTATATTCGATGACCTGTGTTACTCACCAGTTCTCACATGGGAACCTACACATATTCTGTACAACCGATTCTCAGGCTGCGCCAATACAGTTTCGCTTATGAAACTTCCCTCATTCTCCCACTGAAAAGCAGCACAAACATTGCTGCCTTACCTGATGAAGTGCCAAAAACTGGCTTGTTGAAACTGGATCAAACTGTCGAAAGCATTCAGCCATTTCCAAACTAGCAGGAGTCAGGATATCAGTAATGTTCTGACTGAAGGCAATCCCCATACACTGCACCAAAGCTTCACTGGACTGAGAAAGATACTTCTGAGCCATCTTATGTTCCTTCTAGATGATAAAAAGGTTTATATTAAAATTAATATTAAATATTTGTTATTCATACACAGATTACTAATATGTTAGAGAAAGTAAGTATTGCTCTTTTATGACTAATTTTAATGCTTTTTCTTTTTAAGGCACTTACTTACGATCAAAATATGCATATACAGATTAAGTATTTAGCAGCCACCAACATCTCTTATACAACATTAAAGAAGAAATGTTTTAACATAATACTTTCTTTTAACATAAACAGAACAGACTGAATTCCAGGCAACATGTGGTGTTCAGAACCAAGGATCAATACAGTTGTTTCCAGTGATGGTTACCTATATTTAATCCAAATAAACCCACAAATCTCTTCTCTCAGGTATTTATTGATTTTACTGGCAACACAAACTGTACATTCCCTATTTCTGGAGTGCTTTCAACTGCAGCAGTTGAGAGAGATCAGCTCACCAAATTTTACACATTTTGTGAAAAAAGTAGTTTCTTTCTTCCCAGTCTGCAAAATGTTATGCTCCCCTTGAAAGACACGACTGTGAGGGAGGGAAGAAGCTGCCTGCTCATTTAGGCCCAGCTGCTACATGCTCATCAGTGGGAAACCATTGAGGGAGAAATTATTCCTTTCTGGGGACAAGTGGGAAAGCTCCCCCAGGAGCTCCCACATCCTGTGGGGTAGGATGGAGAGACACAGCAGGGCAGGGATGGAAAGCTGTTTGTTGGAGGGTGTTCTGTAGATTTTTCTCTTTTGTAAGTTCAAGTTCCTGTTACAGACATTTTCATTATCAGTTCAAACAGAACTGATAAGGTGAGTTGCTTATTTTTCCATTAAAAAAATGCACTCAAATTCTAATGGAAGCTTATATGCTAATGTACCTTTAATTCCTGTGTTTTCCTCCTGTAATTATCATTATGACATTTATCAGTCAGTAAACCACTGTCTGTCCCATCCTGTTCTCTGCATTCTGCTGAAGTGAGGGAAGATTTTCTGATGTCTGATTTAGCTTCTTCCTACCCACCACAGTACAAAAAACCAAATAATTAATCATCCCACTAAGTAAGGCTGGCTTCATTTCTTTTGTGAAAGTCTACATGAAAATGACATTCATCTTAAAAGAAATCACCACCTTAAATCCTTGATGGTGAGAAGTTTACTAATATTATCAGACATAAAAATCTCTTCATGTGTTACGATGGTAGTATGACCAACAGAAACTAAAAAGGCCCCTCCCATACAACCTCTAAGATTTTCACTTTCTAGTATTCGTCCTCTATTAATTTCTTCTGAATGCTTTCATTCATAACTGAATGTATAATGCCTCAATCAACCTTTCTTTTCTTACATGGGGTTCTTACTACAACAATAAAGAGCAGTTTTATACAAACATACACAGAAAAAATATTGGGGCAGATAAACTTGACACATAGGAATTAATTTAAGTTCAGAAAGGAACGCATACCATAACATTTGGCTTCCAGTAAATCTCTGAATATACAGGATCTTCATCAATGGCAAGTAAATGAAGAGTTTTTCCAGTCAGATACAGGCATTTGGATTTAATGTCGGGACAGCCTTTACAGAGATTCTGTACATTTGCCAACTGAGCCAGTGTAATGTGACCCACAGTGCATTCCATCTGCTTCCAATCCTGGCAAAATATGTATTTAGGTTTATCTGCTCATATATATCCACAGACAGAGAAATAGACTTTTTTAAAAAACGTAACACACATATATTCATATACAAATATGTATGTTAAATGTGATTATACTTTCAACTACAAATGAGCTGTCTTTAATAAATATACAAATTCATTAGCAACTGGCTTAAAAAAAAAAGGTTCCATATAACATCCATAAGCAAACTACAATCAGTGCCAAGGAAAGCATACGATAAGGGGAGGGTGCCCAATAAACCATCTCCAGGACTAAAACCACACATTGAACCTCTTTGCTGCAAAACTACAGGAATGGTCTGGGAACCTGTTTCCTCAGTAGTGAAAGAAGTTGTGCTATGGAAAACATCACAGGGAAACTTTGTTATACCTTTTATGCAATTCATAAGAATAAATATTTTGTATTACCTGTTCTGATGCATCCTCTTCAATGATGAATGCCTCCACAATTTCATGAGATGATGCCTCTCCCACTTCTTTACGCTTTTTCTCAGTAATAACAAGATGAAAAATATCCAAAAGAATTTCTACAAGTTTTATTTTCCTGTTAGCTAATTGCCTCATTAATGGGATACTAATATTTGCACTCTGAAAGGAAAGCAGAATTCCAATTTCAGGTATGTCCGCAAACTTATCTGATAAGATGTTAGAATGTTGTATTTCTTTTAATTAAAGAAGCAAAGATTTTAGCAGTATCACTTGATATAGCAGAAATATTGCAATGATGATAAGTAATTTAAAAGATAAACTTCAATGTCAAATACATTACAAAGCATTCAGAGTAGCTGCACAGACCAAGAGCAGCTGGGCTTTTGTTTTTCACATTTTAGGTAACTGGTACAGATATCCAATTCCAAGAGTTACACATGTGTGCATGCAGCTGGATGCCAGAGGACAAGAACGGTACGCACTGGAAAAGTAGGCTGCAGGCTTTCATTACCCACAATACACTATTTTGAGGACAGGGACAGACTTTATTTATAATCACAGTCCATGTAAACTTTTTTTTTCTCCTGAGACGAAACACTTTATGCTGAAGAATTTCAAACTTTTGAGGTATTTAGAGAATCAAAAATATCTCCAAATTTATACTTTTTCTTTTGCAGCTATTAGATAAATTTCAGAACTAAAATTAACAAAGACCAAACAAATCCTCTCTTCAGCTCTTTTTGAACTGTAAATTCTTTTGACATGCAGTATTTCTTTCTCTATTCAAACAATGCTTATCATCTGGGGCTTCCAGGAATTATCCAAGAATAAGTGCATATTACTAAACTAGATTTCTTTTCCACATATAGGAAAAAAACCAATCCATACCTCATTAAATGCAAATAAACTCCAAACATTCTGAAACACTTCCTCAGTTTTGGATACTGCCATCTGAGCCAAGTTACAAGCATTTAGATAATGACTATGTTTGTATTTTCTGTTCCCTTTCTGCTTGGCAATCATCCTGAAAAAAACACCTCCATAAACCCAAAGGAACTAACACAAGAAAATGCTTATTTTTATGGTGCAAGTACTATTGAACGTAGGTAATAATTACTCTATTAATCTAATTAATTGATAAAAAGATTAACAAAAGACTGTACAGGTGTTTTTTGAAATGTTCAAATGGGAGAAGTAAATGTTCACCAGTTATTTTTCCAAGGTCTTTCTCTTGGAACTGCCCTGCTGCAGTGCAAGATGTCACCACTCAAAGAGAAGAAAGGCAGGCAATATTCTAGACTATGTACTTCCCAGGAACAAAACTGCACGGCTACAAACCATATCCCCGTTTTTTTAAGGTGGTATCTTGGAAGGAGCTGGGATTCCAGGCACACCATGGTCTGCACTATTACTATTGCATCAATTTCTAAAGAAACATTTCAACAGTAAGAATGGTAAAAGCGTGTAGATAGCTGAGAATGATTGGTGTGGCTGCTGAAAGGCCTTTACAAATGGGAAGTCAAAAAGCTGAGTCAGAGACCTCAACTGTTTTGACTTCAAAACAGAACAAAAGTTGCTGCTACCACCTAAGATTAACTCTGCCTTCAGTGAAAACAACTTTTGATTCTACAGTACTTTTCTGAATACAGAGCACATGAAGGATGCAGAGATGTAACACCAATATATAAAATCTAACAATGTTATCTGCTATTTTCCATCTTTAATTATGCTACAAAAAATAAACAATGCATTTTGTGGACAAGTTCGACCTAAACAAAATTTTTCCATAGAGTCTTACCTGTGTATATTTGCACATTCCAACAGTATCTCAGCACTGTAGTTTTTATGCCCACAATGAACAAAGTCCTTCTCAATCTGAAGCAATTTATCGTAAGATTCCTGTAGCATATGTGGCAACTGAGCAGACTCAGCATTAATTGTCATATGATCTTGGGCAAAATGTATCTGAATAAGCATTTTCCTAGGAAAAACAATTAATTACAAGACAGTAGTAAGAAAGTACAGGCTATGTTTGACAACACACATATTTTTCTCTGCTTTTCTTTAAATTATAAGAAATCTGTAAAAAGCCTCCTAATTCTTAAAATGTATATTTTACAAATTATAGTAAGTTCTGAAAAAAATCAAAGTATTATATTTTGAGATTAGAAATGAGGTGACATCTGTTCCATGTATCTAATTATTGTAGTACCCAGCTCCAAGAGATACCTCTGCACAGGTAGATACACTTTCCATTTTCAGGTAGATTACACTGCAAACTGTGCACAATGGGTTGTGGTATCTGAACTCTCTTACCATGTTAACAGGCAGCAGGGCTACATAAAGGAATGAAGAAATTAGGAAGGAAATTTAGATTTTAAATAACCCAAATCACCACATAAATTACTTAGAACAAAAATACTTGAGAATCCACAGAACGTACCACAGTAAAATAAGGAAGCATTGTAAAAATCACATCTATTCGCAGTGTAGGTGCATATTAGAGGCTGGGCATATTCGAATGAAGAGACAGGTACCTGGCTTCAAGGGATGCAATCATAAACCCCAGCTCCGCCTGCCTGCCAGGCCGCCTCAGTAATGTGGATTGGAGCACCTGGACAGTGTGTCCCAGGATCTCACAAGCCTGCAGGTAACACCAGAATTTTCAGAATTCTATTCTAAATGTCTGTGTATCAGTATTAAACATTCATTTAGAAAGCTTAAATTTTGCACAGAACATGTTAATTATCTTTCCCCAATATTCCCCAACTGGTTCTTGATAACTGTAAACAAGTCGAGAAAGTCTGAGTTACGATCACACTTAGATATTTTGATGATCAAGGGAATAGTGAGCATACACACAAGGAGAGAAGACAGAGCCAGACTCATCTTGGAGGTGCAGAGCAAAAGACAGTAAATATGAGTTCAGCCCAAATCAAAATAATCCCTTCATACAACACAGACTTGCACACCTTATCAATACAGGGCAGAGCATCACAGACACAAGACTATATTTATGCTGACACTCATGAAAGTTAAGGGCTGAACAGCAAATGGATATTTTAATGTTACAGGTCAAATAGCAGAAGGGTTTTATAAATATATATATATATATATGTTATAGCAGTATCTTCCAGAATCCAGAAATAATATTTGTAAAACTATTTTAAATACTTAAAAAGGAAAAGCATACTAGGAAATAACACTGAAAGGTATAATTTTTAATAAATATGGAAAATACAGCAGTGTTAACAGAACTGTCTGAATACAAAAGCATTCTAATCTTTTCTAATCAAGAAAATCAGATGTCTGGGATTTAGTCACACATGCTATATTACAACTGCTCTTATTTCAGTTGAAGGGCACAGAGCTTGTAAGAACATCCTAAATTTCTGTGGGTAAAGACTCATTCCTAGTGGCCTGCATGTGTCTGGAATTTCTAATTAATGTTTGTTGAGCACAGAGAAAAAAAACATTAACTGCATTTAACACCTAATTTAGCTTTTATTGAAACGAAAAGGTGTAATATTTCACTGAGAGGGACCATTGCCGAAAAAACCCCAAACGACAACCCCCAAACCCAAAAAAGTTCCCTTACCATGCTCTGTTTTCCTTCTGCCTCTTCCTCTAGAATTGCTTCCACCAGACTAAGAGTACTGTTGTACCAGAACCACTCATTTCCTCCCAGAAGCCGTGCTTTCTCCAGTAGTGATTTGGCTTGTCTGTGGTTCCTTTCCAGGTTAGCCAACGTACCCAGTAAGTACAAGCACCGTGACACATCAGACAGGGCCCTCAGTTCCTACACAGAAAGATATGTGATCTATATACCAAATATCCACTACTGCTATTCATATTTTTCTGTATCTATTTTAGACTAAACTTACAGAAATAAAAAGGGAATGCTATTTCCCCAAGTAGTTGAATTTCTTAGTTATGCCTTATATTACTTTTTTTCAAAAACACAAGGTATCAACTTCATGTCAAGAACTGCAAATCTACTTTACCTTTCTTTATATTCTCCTACCTTCTACCCCACAAGTCAAATAAGCTGTTTTTCTGCTATTGTTTAGTGTGTATAAATCTGCTAGTGTTTGTCAGCATCGGATGTAGAAACGTGGTGATGAAAGATGTTTTTGTGAAGCAGTACGTAGGTACACTAGAGATCCGGTGAACTCACCAGAGTTATAAGCTATATAACCCATAGTATAGAAGGGACAAATATAATACAATACTTTGTATACTAGCATATAGACATGCAGGGTGCTAGAAAGAAATTATATCATTAAAACTATTGTCCTCCCTAAGGTATTTTGAACTTTTCTCTATATACAGGATTTCATTAATGTCTGAAAGAGGCATGTATTATTACTGAATATTATTCGTATATTATTATTCAAAGTATTCATGTTTATGCTAAATAGACATAGGCAGTTTTTATTTACATGAGAAAAAGTATTACACAAAATAACAGGATAACAACTATATTTTTTTAAAAGTAAAGGAATTGCTGCAATAATTATGTTTCAGTAACTTGTATAAGGAAGTCCAGTGCTACAGTGGAGAATGGTGGATATAGGGAAAAGATCTGAAATTTAAACCCTTCATTCTACTGAGACAATGCAGGTGTAATTTCAGTTTTACCAAAACACAGTTTGCAGTAAAAGAGTAATGAAGTTCAAAATGAAATAAGCAGACATTTAAACAATCAAGATGCCAAGAGGATGGAGCTAAATATCTTCTCTCTCTTCTGAGCAAACCCTGAATATCTCCTACCTATTTAAACAAAAAAGGCTGGGGTATACCTGTATCCTTCAAGGCCACTGCAAAACAAACAAGAGTTGCTAACACAACTCCACAAATTTAAATAACCTTCAGGCAACTCCCATAAGGTCGGACTGAAATGCCACATATTTAAATGTATGTGCTATATATGTAGAAACTTAAAATGACATTGGTTTGGGATGGGGGTACAACACTTAGTTTTGCACTTTGATTATTATTATGACGAATAACTGCATCAAAATGAACATTTTTCCTCCATATTTTATTAATGCTTCTTTTTCTATTTAGTTTTCATTGTACCTGAGTTGCAGCATGGGCCTCTGCAAGCAGAAGTCTTGCTGGTTGATACAAGCCGAGCTGAATTAGTACATCAGCCTTTTCCATCCACAAGGAAGGAAAAGAAAGTGCACTCAGTCCTTTTCCCGTGGCTGCATTTAGCTCAAAAACCTGAAAAAGAACAGAAGTATTACATCTTCATAAATTTCAAAACTTATCTAGATGGAATTAAATTGTTATTAACTATCATATCCCCCAGTCCTGCTCCACTTTCTAACTTCAAAATTCAACATTATATTACAGGAAAAAGAGATTTATTGTGAGACTTGGATTCTGTAATCCTCAAAAGGCATTCAACTACTAAGTATATATTATTAAAACTAATTTTAGGACAGACTAAGTACTTCAGATATGCTACTGTCACAAAGAAGTTGATTCTTGGTAATACCTAAAACTCAAGGTGAAAAACTATTTAGAAGACCCAAAAGAGAAGACCTGAGAAGGATTAGTAATTAGAAAAAAAAAAGGAATTTTACATGCACAAGAATGGAAAAAGTATACAAGGAGAGCAAAATGATATTATGAAAGTAAGGACAGAACAGTCACAATAAAGAGAAAAGTGGAGGTAAGCTTTAAAAAAACCAGTACGGCAATTATCTTCCTAACAAAGAGACAGCAGAGACAGATAGGAAATATTTGCATGCCTTTAAAACAGTATGTATGAGGAAGCAAAGCAGTATGTGGTAATGTAATGGAGACAGACAGAAGAGGAAGAAAGGAGACCAAGAGTGAATACAGTGCCTTTTTTGCTTCTCAGTCTTTTCCACTGATTTGCATTAGTCCCAAAATCCAGTTATACAAAAGCAGTTTTACTTTGTATGAACAGAGATTCCACTCTTGTTCTTCCTCAAAACAAATAATGTGCCAGGCAAACTCAGCTCAGCTTCAGACGATGCCTGCCAGCAGAATTTAAGCAGCATGTATTTTTAATGCTTTTTCTATTCATGTATTTCTCAAGTATTACCTATAAACAAACTAGCAAGGGTATTAAAAAAAAGTGAGCAGTAATTTCGTACAGAAATTGATACAGAAATAAATACCTTTTCACTTGAATTAAGGGTATTTTCATCCCCACTAATATTCAGCTCAGCATTTTCAAAAGATATTTTTCTTTCTTCTGTTTTTGTATGTATAGTTTTTGATTTTTTCAGTGCAATCTCTTGCCTACACCTAAATCACAAGGAAGAAAAAGTAAATTCAAGTATCAGTGTTAGGAATCTTCACCATATACTCAGTCTACGGATAGACACAGAACAATCATGCACAGTATTTTATGGCACAGCTAATACATCAAAACTGTGTTCAGATATCACTTTTTTAAATATTTTTCCCCCAACAGGACTTATCAAGTGTAGGAAAAGAAGTCCCAACTAAATACAGCCTCTGTAATGAAAATACCTACATTGCTTGTTCCCAGTCACTAATATGGGTTTCTCCAGCAGCCTTCTCATGATACACAGATGCCTGATTCAATTTTAAATCTGAACATATCAGGGCAATTCTAAAAATAAAAAGAAAAAATGTTTAAGAAACAATCAAAATCCTTCATATGGTACATCATATAAAAATATTACATATAAAGAGCACACATTCCATATCTGTTAACCCTACCTTCTCAAGCCTTGATTAATACTGGCAATGACAAAGACTGTAAATAAAAACAGGGAAAAGGCTGTAGCTGAAATTACCAGCTGATAGAGAATGTACATTCACCAAATGGTTTGGGATGGAAGGGACGCCCAAAGATATCTAAAGCCATGGGCAGGGGCACCTTCCACCAGACCAGGCTGTTCCAAGCCCCGTCCAACCTGGCCTTGGACACTTCCAGCGGTGGCACAGCCATCAGTAGCACCACTCTGTCCATCAAACCTCTAACTCTCCAACATAATGGCAAAAACTAACTGGTGAAATTATGAAAATACTTATAATATGGTCTCACTGTACCATGCAAAACACCCCATCCTCATGTATGTGCTAACCTACCCTTCTGTACTGAGTAAAACACAACATATTGTAGTACACCTATCTAATCATATAGAGACATCAGGTCACAGATGTAAATAAAATACCATGAAATAAAAACAAATCTTGAGGAGTAAACAAAAAATTTGTCTGGCAAATCTTGGCTGAAAATAATTTGCTATCAGTAAACCTCTCTTAGTGTTGTAAGACAGTATCTCAGTAATAAATTGGCAGCCCAGATAAACACACATATTTGTATACATGAATATTGATCTATTTTGCTCTGTGGGCTCAGTTTCAAGCAATTTAAATATATATAGCATTTTGCAACCTGTCAGAAAATAAACAAACAATTACTGCTTGCAACTGTTACTTATTAAGCAAACATTATTCAGTAACTTTCAAAAAAGCGTAATTAATTGTTTTAACTAAAACAACAAGAATTTTCTATTGCACGCATATTAAATATTTCTAAATCAAAACTTTCAGGGGTGATCATCCATAAAAAAGTAACATCATTTGGGTCACAAAACGTGCCCTTCAGCTAGAGATATTTTTGATGCAAGAACGGACCCTGCCTTTTGAATACTCAATAGGTAATACTTTTATTGAAACTTTTTTGGACTTTACTTCTTTCAGTTAAGTGACAATAAAGTATTTGAGAAATTATCCACATGGAAGTGGCCTGGCTTCATATTCTTGTACACTTTCCACATGGAGATGATGTTTAGTAACAAATAAACTTAGCATCTTTTAGTTCCATAAACCAGTTCATCAAAATTCTATTAACATGCATAAAAAAAGAAAATTAAATTAAAAAAATTACAAATATAAAAGAGTCACAAAAAGCCTTGTTTCTATTTAGTGAAATATTAATGGATGGTCCACTCCATTCAGTTTTTATTTAAAATAAATAAAGGACACAAACCGGAGGTGATAGAGATCAGAGAGACTTCTACATTCCACAACTTCACTAGCAATAACCTCAGCTAGCTGAAAGATGGGAAGAATCAAGTGGGGGCAAAAAATCTTCTGTAGTTCTTTAGATAAAAGATCCATAAAATACAAAGTGCAAGTCTGAAAGAAATTTTTTTAATTCCATCAGTATAAATATAATTTTGTAGTAAACAAATTAACGATTATAGTTTCAGTTCCAGAATAATCCCCAAAAAAGTTCCAAATAAACTTTCAAGCTGCAAGTGCAGCGAGATAAGAGAAAGCCAGCAAATTTATTCTGTAAGTTGACTGCATTTGATGCAGGGGACAAACTAACACTTTCTGAAGTATTAATGAATCCTATGACATCAAAGTATTTTGGACAGATCTCTCAACATACACAGACAGAAAAACTAAAATGCAACATAATTTTCCAGTGCTCATTTCTCCCTCAACAATAAACGAGCTAAAATTTTGAGCAGTATACTTACAGGTTTTGGGAAATTATTCCAGCTAATACCATAACTATTTGTGTTCTGTTTAAAAGCATCTCTGACTTCACTGGGACAGTCATATTGGGCCCATTCTTCTACACTTGCTGGTAAGGTATCAGTTTTAGGCTTCTCTTTTGCAACAAAAATATCAGGCTACAATAAAAAACAAGGACACTTATGAGAACAAATTAACAATCTTATTGGTACTAAATATTCAGCTAAAAAATGAACATACTTGCTCAATGTCCTTTGAAGTTTCGTTGGATTTGGCTTTTTTTTTTTTTTCTTATCTCTAGACTATGGGTTTTACAAAACAGCAGTATTTTGACCAATGCAACAATCAAAAGAAAAGTATCTGTACATTCCTGACCTGGCAGGAATGTCTGTGTGATCAAGAGTGAAGCTATGATACATAGACTCACACAGAAATTCTTCAGAGGTTGGGAGAGTCTGTCCAGGAAAGCATCTGAACTATTTACCAAACGAGCCCAGGGACACATCTCTCAGAAAGAGAGGATTATTTCACAGGAAAGTGGGCCTTACTTGTTTCTCTTTTTTTTTGCCCTTCTCTTTTTTAGGAGGAGTTTTTGACTTCAATTTCCAAGGAGTTGTAGGTCGTGAAGACTTTGATGATCTTTTTATAGTAAATCCTGATGCTGACAATGATACCTGGACAAACAAAAAATTACAGTTAATTATTTTCAATTTGCAATAATAATGTCACTTTCTAGTAACAGTTATTATCCACTGCAAGTCACTATCTGCAGGTGGCAACTATTGTCACATACCATGTTTGCCTAAGTTTTCTTCAGAAAACAGCTATTTCAGAGACTCCTGGTTGCTGCATTACTTGTAGAAGTATTTAGGACGATCATGCCAATGCAACTAAGCAGCAGGACTGTCAACGATGACATCATCCCTCTGATAAACACTACTGCAACTCTTTTTAACCTCTATGACTGCAAATTCAATTCTTTTGTTTTAAACTGCTAGCTTCGTGTTGTACAAAGAATAGATTTCATATAAAAGTAATCTGCAAGACTGCAGAATTGTTGTGTTCTTCCGCATTAATCTTCTACAATGTTACTAATGAATGTTATAGAAAAGACATTTTCTGATCTTATCTAAAATAAAATAATCAAACACAAAAAACACATTTATTTCAGGAGATTTATACATTTTGCTGGAGAATCAAATACGAAATATTAATCAAAAACTGATGCTGGATACTGCACAACACGTGAAAATTTCAAATTAAAGGTAACACGTCTTTTAGAAAGTTAGAGGCAGCTGATTTGGCTTAGATTATTCAGGTTTTCAGAGAACATTTTAAGATCTTCTATTGAATTATTTAAGGAGTCCTAATACTTTAAAGAGCTTGCTTTAGAAACAGATGTCTGCAGTCAAGTCTGCTTCACTTTGCACTCCCAAAACAAAGCGTCCTGTAGTACTTTAATTTCTTTCACACCACATGGTTAGTCTTTTCCTCACAATACTGTTCAGCTGCAAATATCATTCGTAGAATTACTGTCACTGTCCTATGACTGGCACTGACAGCAGCAGTACCCTTCAGTTTTAGTTTTAATAGCTTATTCAAGCAGTACTTCCTTCAGATCATTTTCTTCTAGTAAGACACTCAGTCAAGTGTAGGATGTTTAAAGCTATGCTTGTGTAAATCTGAAAATACCAATATTCAATTTTTGTTTTTCAAATTCCTGTTTTCTATCACATTAAACTGATTTCACACTGAAATCTTGATCATAATTAGCACAATGAAGTGCTAACAAATTGCAGACTTTTACATCTAACCGGAATAAAATTATGCACAAGCTATACCTTACCAATCTAGTTGATATGTCCCAACTGTTTCTATAATGATTTGTTGCATTACTGTTATGAAGTACAGATTTAGTCCCTTCAAAGATTTACTTTATTTAATGTATAATTGTTTTCCCATGATTGCTGCTGTGATTCTGAACAGCCATTTCAGTTAGGCATATCTATGAGAAATGAAATAGATTTGTTTCATTTTCTGTAACAACGAGAAAGTAACTGGAGAAATTAATGGGTAAACACAATCCTTTCAGTCAAATGACAGCCTTTTTGATTCAGTTTCGTGAAGGCCTATCTGAAATCACTGTTTTTCAGAACTGCCAGCAATGTCTTCAGTACATATTCTGTCACTAGTAAGATTCTTTAGCAAATTAAAAATACACCATTTTAGAACATATTACACAAAACTTATGACTGTACTCCAGAGAAACACTGGGCCATTGCTTTATCCTTTGTGTTTCTTCCCTGTTTTCCCAAGAGATTACAATTTTCTTGTTTAATCCGCAAAGCTGAGAAAATACACTAACCACACCATAAAACATCAAACCAGTAGTTGATACCACAGTTACATGAGAAAACCTGAAACAGCCTGGTCACATTATAACCCAAGGCAATGTCTGATCTCCCACGGTCTCACCTGCCAGATCCGGACGATGCAGGCACACGCCAGCAAACAGTGCTGCTGATGGCAGGGAGAACCAGAACCAGAAATTACAGCCATTAATGTCTGTGCTCTGAACAAAGCTTCCAATTGTTTAATATTACTCAAATCCTCCAAATTAATGTGGGGCATGGCATCATTTGCTCCACTGTCCATCTTAATATTTTCTCTGGGCAAAAATTCTGGTATAGCATTTTCTGTTAAAAAAAAGAAGCAAACACATGCTCACAGTGACAGTATTGCAAAAATGTATTCAAAAGTTAAATTTCTGAACTGAAAATTAAAATATTAAGGGGGAAAAGAAGAAAAATGGAAGGTCATCTACTTAAGATGATGTTCTTACTATGATGATACAGTGCTACTTGTACCATGTTTTCAATCAATAATGCAACAGTTATGTTCGCTAAATTATGTAAGACTGACACAGAAATGAAAACCACATAAGGTTGAGCCAGATGATCTTTTGAGGCTCCTTCCAACCTGGTCTGTTTGATATTTGAATCTATTTTCCTTATTATTTCAGATTCCATTAAAAGCTCTGTAAAAACTTTCTTGAAACTTAAGCAGTGTAAGAAGACCAGCAATCATAAGTAACCAGGCAAAACTAGGTGGGAAGATCACTACAGAAATAATACAAAGTTTACATCACCACAGGACTGTAAAAAAATCCCAACAAAACCACTAACAGAAAAGTATGAACAGAATATTGCTACTGTGACTTGAATAAAATGTGTGATACTAGAGACACTGAACATTACTTTCTCAATGCAAACACCAGAAGTACGTGTCTGAACTTTTCCATCTATCCACACAAAAATAAGAGCAGTGCAGGTGTTCATCAGTGCCACACAGGACAGTGTTGTTCCAGACATCAGACACTTTTTTCTCCAACTGAATAATGGGGTGTCCTGTCACAACAGGTCACTGAGGACATACCACTACAAGTGGACACAAAGTAAAAGGTCTGAGGGATTTTGACAGTGTCATAAGTAGCTGAAAGCAGACATCCTTTTGAAAGTCAGTTTTGAAAGACCAGTGCTAAGACACTTGACAAGCCAAGGCAAGGGAAATGGACTTGGGTACTCAAATCTTGGCCCAGAAACTATTTCCTGCAGCTCTATCTATCCCTGCCATTAAGATGTATTCGCACAAAACTGACCAGCACTGCTTTCTGGGAGCATCTCACAGCTTGGGACCCCCCACATGAGATGAGAGCAGTATCTTACTACACCAATAAAGGGGAGGTCTCCACAGCACAGCACAGAATCCACAGATAACTGATTAAAGACAGTGAATATAAGAGAAAATATAGGTAAGCTGGTGCCATTCTTTGTGATAATGAAGTTGTAAATTTAAAATGCCCCTTACATTTGCTGCTGAGAAGTTCCTCTGAAGGAGAAACACCTATTACATACCTTCCTCTTGTGAGGATTGCATAGGAAATTTCATACACAGCAGGAGATCTACTGCCCAGTACAGAGGTTTAATAGCATCGCTGAGGGGAAAGTGATTACAATATAACCATTCAGCAAATTCCATCAGGTAATCAACACTCTGCCATTCATTTTCTTGTTTCTATAAAAGTAGTGAAGGATAAGGTAATTAATATTTGTTAATGCAAACCATCAAAATTATATTCTAAAGTTTAGTGTAGTCTGCAGAGAAGCAAAAATAATAATTTGACAGGGAGCAGTTTAACTGACATCATGTAATCAGAGTTATGATACAGAGAATATAACAGAAAACTCCACCAATTAATACTTTATTTTATTAAAACTCCTTGCTACTCAGACATTTTTCTTTGTCAGGACTCAACTAAAATTTTCTGGATACAAAGATTCAACCATACAGAGTTCTCCTACTGAAGAGCAATCTCAAAGTTATAAAAAGTAATGGTCAAGTACATGGCCTCCCCACCAGTTCAGTTCTATACCTCACACAACCTGTAATCCCATGAATCACTTGAGAAACATCCTTCCATCAGCATGGAAACAAACAGCAAGAACTGACAAACCTGTGAAGCAATGATTGCATTTTGGAAACAGCTCAACTGTCCAGCAGTACTTCTGGAGACTGTCGCCAAGTGACGCCACATCTGTGACAAATACTCTTCACCTTCACGACTGATTTTCTGAACGGCCACCATAAAACTGCAGCCCAAATCTGCCCTCACTGTAGCCATGTGTTTGAAAAGAAGGCTAGAAAAAGATCCAACAAATTATAAATGATTTGCATCCGTACCTGTACAATAACTTTGTGAATAAGACAGATATACCAACTCATATCAGTACAGTACAAAGATGCAAAGTTTGCAAACTGACACCTGGGTAAGATTATACAAACAGAACCCTAGATAATTAGTTTCCATTAAGGTGGATGAGTTTGCAGTTAGGAAAATTAAAGTTTCTGCTACACAGCCACATTTCATGCACCTATTTTCCTGGCAAGTAAGATACTACTTACATACAAGTTTTTAAAAAATTACATTTTCAAATATTAACAGATTAATGATAGGAAGCACTGCCTTTACATGCCTTTTTTGCTGAAAAGACACTACAGTGTTTTCTGTTGTAAGCACAGACAGGCTGATAAGAAGTAGTGATATTTTCCCCATGTACAATTAAAAAAATACTCAAGAGTTTTACAGTTCTCAAGAATCAAGATGCTTTGTTTAATAGAAATAAGTCAACCAACTTACAGCTTGTGTCTTGTCTGAGGCAAAACATGAATAGCTTCATCCAGGACTTTTACCGCTGTCTCCCAATCAGCTTTATCAGCATATATGTGGAATAATAACCCATATAATGAGATTCTTAATATCAGATCTTCCTCAGCACCTTTGAAGTATATTCAAATGATTTATTAATATACTGCAGAATTAGAAGAATGGTATTACAAAATACTGGGGTTTCTTTTATTACCAGATCAAAAAAGGAAGAACATACCTGGGAGAAAGCATTCAACTGATAACCCAATACTCTGAAAATCCTTTGTAATCCACTGATGCAAAGGCCACATATCTTTCTTTTCCTAAAGAGACATTTAAAAAAAAAAAAGGGGGGGGGGGGGAAGACTTTATCTTTCAGGTATTTCTTTAAGGATTAGTGAACTTTAATTTCATCTGTAAACCAATCCATATGGTTAATAAGACCTAGTAAATAGCTGCTTGAGCACATGAAAGCCACAGGCATTTCTCCAGAGTGAGTCTTATAATACCAACCACATATAACAGTAACCAAACTCAGTAATATTCAGTTAGTTACAGTGATTAAATAACATGAACTCTTGAAGTCATCTCAGAGAAGCAGAGTAGGTTGGCAGAGACCCTTTGGAGCTCTCTAGCCTAGACTCCTGCTCCAGGCTTTACCTGTGGAAATCTATAACAATTCTCACACAAAGATTGGAGATTGTTAATTGTTTCCCTCTCCTCTACAGCACAGTTTTCCATCTTCAAGATAAATTCATTATCCTGTTTCACAAACAGATCCATATATGACATGTTGACCATTGAATACATAAAAGACAATGCTAATACATTAACTGAGCTACAGCAACAACCTTTGGGTAAGTATTACATTAGCATCATCAAAGATTTATCAGATTTGGTCAGATCAGCATTTACTTCCACGAAGGCATAAAATCTGACTGATTTAGTGGTCTTCTGCAACAGAGTGACTGCATCAGTGAACAAGGAAAGAACTATGGATGTCATTCACCTGGATTTCTGTAAGACCTTTGATATGGTGCCCTACAACCTTGCTGCTGCTGAATTGGACAGATAGAGGGTTGCTGGATGGAATGTTAGATGGATAAGGAAGTGGCTGGATGGCTGCACCCAAAGAGTTCCATTCACTGGCTCCATGTCCAAGTGGAAACCAGTAACGAGTGGTATCCCCCACAGGTTCTTACTGGGACCAATACTGTTTAGTTCATCGCTGACATACTCAAGGGGTTGAGGGCACTCTCAGCAAATCTGGTGGTGACCTTCACTGACTAGAGGGACCCTGACAGGCCTCAGGAGTGGGCCCAAGGGAACCTGGTGAAGCTCAGCAAGGTCCTGCACCTGTGACAGGGCAAACCCCACTACCAAAGCAGACTGGGAAATGAATGGAGAGCAGTCCTGAGGTGAAGGATTTGGGGGTACTGGTGGACAAACATCTGGACATTTGCTGGTATATACTTCTCCAGATGTGATTGCATTTTAAAATTGCCTAGTTAGCCTAATCAAGGATCACTGGAGAGCAGTTCCTGCCTCTTAGATGGGTTATGACAGTGTATATGCATTTTAAAAATTTGGTAACTCCAGAAATAATCAAATTTTGAACATTTTGTTTACAAAAAATATTTTTTCCTATTATCTGAAGTTACTCACTTCTAACTCATAAGAATTACTAACATTTTCAGACACAGAAGATCTATGCTACCTATAACTGTAAACTTTCATTATCTTCATTAAAGTCTTGCTTTTTAATACAACTTTCTATGAATTCACTCTGAAAATACACTGTCATGGTGAGTTAACTATATACATGCAATGAAGTATTCCTTTGTAAAGGTTTTAAATATATCCCCAGAAATAAATGAAAATTTAGGACTGTGCTTATGGGCAGTTACTTTTCTGTATCTAAACACTGCCAAGGTTCCATTAACCTTACAATCTTCACTGTGCTTTCAAGTACACATTGTACTCATCAGTTCCTACACACCCAGAATAAGGAGACCAGTCACCATCTCTGATTATTTGTGATTTATACATGGCTTGAGGTGAAATCAAAATGAAGTTTTCACTCTTGTACTACACTGCTTGATGATCTGAGATGCACTCTTATTTGTACCACTGAGCTTGGATGCAAAGTCATCGACAATCCCTTCATGCTCTAATTGAAATTGTGCCCATGGAAATGCACAGGAAAACTCACATGAACTTCACTGACATGAAAATCAAATGCAGGAGAAATAGATCGGCTCCATGGAGTTATGAAGTAAGAAAAGTTGTAAATGAGTGTGGATGTTTCAGCGTGCAGAATAAAGTCTACATGGTGAGATGTGTTATACAATGCACATCACCTACATATTGCTCCAGGGAGGTGACTTCTTTGGATTACACATGCTGTTCATCACCAACAAGTATTAATTTTATCACAGACTCCATAGGGTCCTACAGCCAAAGTGCTACACAGTCTGTTAAAAGCCTCAAGATATGCAAACTAAAAATTCCCTTTTGCAGGTAAAAGAAATTTGAATCTGCACGTAGGGAGAACCTTCATTTAGTAACACTTTTTTCTGAGTTAGTGTTTTAGGATCCATTATGATACTTTCTGGAAGTGACGTTTTTCCTGGATTTTCAGAATTTTCTAAACATTCCTTTCTGTAAGTTTCATAACGTGAAACACTACAGTGAAAATCGGAGAGCAAAGAACTTTGCAGAAAACCTGTATGAATTTGACAATTGCCTAAAACCGTAACAATCATCAAATGGAATAAAAGAATATGTGAGTCCCTGTATGTGTAACGTGTGCTATGTGAGTGCAGGTAAGAAACCGTAAGTGTGCTTATGGCAAACAAGTCCCTTTCCCCTCTTTGGAAAGATATCTTGAAGTTTCTTTACCATCAGAACCAATTACTAAACACAAGCACAGTCAACAATACCTATTAGAAATTCTTACCTGTTTATTTTTAGATTCTGCTTTAATGATACTCTTCAGAATTATTTCAGTAGGTTCTTTAATCTGTTCTCTGTCATGTGGAGAGCACAGCAAAGGTAAACATGCATTCCAAAAGTGTCTTGCTGCAAACATTACGAGGGAATAATTTCCAGCTTCACCTGCATACCTGAAGAAAGAGAAGTAAAGCTCAATGAGGGAAAACAATCTCACTAGCAAAAAAAAAAAGATTTTACTTCTGCAAATATTTGGGTTTACCTGATCTACACACCACCATATGTAATCTCAGCAGTGAGGAATTAGCATATGAGCTTCATACAAAAACTATTTTCTATTTTTATATACCAAACACCTTCACACATTCAGAAGTAGCAATAAAAAAGTAGCATATTAATGACTTTAATGTATTTTTGTACAATCTTAGCTCAAGAGCATTCATTAAAAATAGCAGAAATCTACTTAAGATGCTGTCATTGGAATAATATACTTTTCTGGCTTCCTATTATGTTAATTTCTCATTCTAAAAAACATAAAAAAATAGAACAAAACAATTATTAACATGCTATGGATTTTGTTAGGCACAGTGCTACTGTAACACAAGAGCAGGCCCCAAATGCCTCTAGTTGCATTCGAATTGCTTTAAGCATATTTCATGCAAATGTTAATTTGAATTAATAAAATTCAGTAATTCTCCAGATTGTGCTACAACACAGTAATCATCTGTGTGAGCAAAAGCTTGGAAATTTAGAGAAAAATTATGCATTGGTATAATATAATCACCAATTGAATAGTTTTACTATTTTAAAAAACCAGTTTTTTGAAACTGGCAATCTGATCACTCTCTAGACAGCACACTTTAGATCACATTTAGAATCCTGCAGCAAGTTCTAGGCCGCCCAACACATGCCAGACATGGACAAATCACAAGGAGCTCAGTGCTGGGCCACCAAGATGATCCAGGGACTGGACTGCACTTGCCTTGAGAAGAGGGTCAAGTGAAGAGTTGACTTTGGGGGACCTAATGGGGAGAATTTTCTTAACAACCCAACAAGTTTATTGAGAAGCACTAATGAGGCTCCTTCCAGTACACGGCAGGACAAGCAAGAACAGGGATAATTTGAAAGAAAGGTTCAGAGTATGTACATTCAGAGACATCCCTGTGGGTATGGCCAGGCAGTGGAGAAGGTCAATCACAGACTCCAAGTGTCTTCCCTCATGATCAGACTGGACAAAGCCCTGGGCTGGCCCTGCTTTGAGCAAGAGTCTGGACTAGATCCTTTCTGAGGTCCTGCCAACCATGCCTTCCTATGATCCTATGACACTACAAGATCAGCTACATGGAAAGTACTTGATAAATTTACCGAAGTGTAAAAGTTTCTCAAATCCTTTGTTAAACATTTCAACTTGTAACTATTTTGACTCTTATCTGCCTTGGGAGAAAATATGCTGATTCCCAAACTGGTAATCAAATTTTAGATATGTTTTATATTAGTCTTCTCTCCAAATAAAACATACCTGGCACTCTGACCAAAGGCTTTTGATGCTGCTACACGCAGACGTTTCCTTCCACGCAAATCTTCCATTATGCTCTGTCCTTGTATATAGGCAGTAGTGCTTAACATTTCTTGTCTCACTCTGTCAGCAGGTCTGCATAACAGCAAATACTTCAAGAACTGCCAAGTGTTCCAGTCTAAAACCATTCCATTTCCTATTAATGATGTTTTCAAGTTGCTACTATATAGATGTCCCTTGCTTTGGAAGTAACAAATGCTTCTACTGAGTTTTATTTTTAAATCATAAAACATTTCAAAAACTGAACATTTCATGAAAAGACAGAATAAAATATCTTTTTCACACCTCTAACAAAAATAACTGTGAAATCAGATTTAAAAAAATATTATCTATATTTAGCAAGGGAAGAAAATAGATTTTTAGTTTTCTCCCCATGTTTCACTCTTGTACATCAAACAAAAAATTAGTCTGGAATCAAATTTACAAAATAAGCAATTAAAAACAGAAATCAGGAAAATTAGATGATATTTGATACTTCCTTTTGGAATTTGTAATGCTTATGTCTGGTAAAATTACGCACACGGCTCTGGAGACATTGATACGGATCCTACACTACTACAATTAAAAGAAAACAATGTAGGTTTCAATGCCACAGTTATTCAATTAAAAATTAATAATCCAATAAATGTGAAACCTTTAGTTAATAGTGACTTTGTAAGAAACGAAGAAATAGAATCTTTAGGATTTGTTAACACCTTAGTTACAAAATGCCACGACCAGACGTGCACACTCCAGCTGCTCTGTTCTACCCTGTGCGAGAACTGGCAGCCACGGTCTGTGTGCACGAGAGGGCACCACTGCCCACAGCACAACTCAGCAACGTGGTCAAAATCCACCTCCCTGTCCCCAGGGTGTGCTTTACCACGAAATACTGAGCCCATCTTCCATTTCTGGAAACAGCACTGACAATCCATGACTACATTTCTTTGTCAAAGAATCAAACATATTATCATTCATCACTTTGCAGATTGCTGGATGTGCAACAAGTATTCTCTCAATTTCTACAAAGTTCTCAAACTATGTATTTCATATTAGGATATCCTACTTCACTTTACATGTTTGTTTTTTTTCACAAGGCAGAAAACAAGCACGAGTTTCAGAGAGCAGAACACTGTTTTTAAAAGAGAAACTATTTTGGAGAGAAAAAAATAAATATATTGTAACCAAACCCTTTTATATGTTTATTTCAAACTTCCTCCATTCCAAAAAATTGCTACCAGACGGAATTGATTTTTTCCTCTTCTGATAAAATTAAATCCTGCTTTCGGAGGAAATTAAATAAAAAAACAGAGATAAAAGGATATCACCTTTTTATAATAAAGGACTCTACCAACAGATCCATTTATATATGAAATCTTTTCGTGATTTTCTTTTTGTTTGGTTTTTTTGGTTTGGTTTGGTTTGTTGGAATCAAAGTTTCAAATTATCAGTTAAGTAAGAGATTGGGCTTTTAAAAAAATTAGTTACATTCCTATTGCAGCCATATGCATAGTGGCAATACGTCCATAAAGGCTACCTGACAGTAGAGCCTGGAGTACAGGAGTTGCTGTTACCTTTCATCACGCCCAGACTCATCCTGTCCCAGGAACTGCACAGACCCTTGGGGTACTAAAGGCAGGTCAGCACGGGAAGCAATTTGCATCAGCAAAAGAACTTGAATCAACTATTTTCTGCCTGGAGATTGCAAAAGGGTGAAAACACCATGATGGCCAGAGACCATTTCAGAAAGGCAATGCTCCCTGGGATGACCTGCTGACTCACCTGGATAACAAACTTCGTCTGTCTTCCTGAACTGGGTCCAAAGCCACAATCTGGATCTCTCACTACCTTTCACTTTTATCTCTGACTGTACAATTTCTTTGTAAAAAAGGTTCCTTCATTTTTGGTTATATGGTCAGAGGTATTTACCCCCTATACTATTTCTTCAAAGCATAGTTCAAGTACACCACCATATCATGCAAAATTCCACATACTTACACATCCAATTTCTTAGTATCTCTGTTGTGGACAGAATTCCCATCTGATTCCAAGATCCTTTTGGAACAAGTTGTCACTATTTCATAGTCTTGTGATACATATGCAAAATATGTAAGTCGTGTCAGTGTCTGCACCTCCACTAAGGAATCTGACCAACTGCATTCCAAAGCCAATTTCATTAACTAGCAGGGAAAAAAGAAAGAAAAAACAGAGAAAAAGGAAAAAAGGAAGGAAAAAAAAATTTTAATTTCACGGGGTTAATATGCTCTTTCTATAGCACTTACATGCTTACAAATGTATCTTCCTTACAAACCATCTGGGCATGGAACAAGTACGTGATAAAATCATCCAGAAAACCAGAGAGCTACAAGTACAACCAAAATATAGAAGAGAGGCATCATTCACCTTGTAGTAACTATTACCATAGCGTGTGCAAATTCAGGTGTAAGTGTGCATGCCCTTTGGCCAGAAGTATCTGCTATGACTTACTCTATGTCCTCGGTCCTCTTTCAAAAATCAGTGGAACGTGACTATCAAAAATCAGAGACCATTTTAGCTAAGCCTAACGTAAGAATGGGAGATAGAACTGGTTTTACAACAACCAGCTGTTGCAATATATAATTGCTATATATATGTTATTATATATATGGAAGCTTAGACTCTATAATCTCAGAGGTCCTTTCCAACCTAAACATAGATCTCTATCTATATTGTTTCATATCTAGCTTCATTGTAGGTTCTAAATGTTTTCACTGCTTTTGTATGTATCAAAGCTCCACCTTTTTAGGATAATGGTGCTTGTTAATGAATTGGTCCAAATGAAGACACTGTTACACAAAACCAAGCCAACGAAGCAATAGCTAAAGCTAGCTTATAGTATTTGGCATAAATCTGTAGACCAACTAGAATTAGATATCTACACATTTATAAGGACCCAGATCCCAGTCTTCAGAAAGAACTTCTACAAAAGTGCTAGCCAATGTCACCACCTTTCTACACTACCGCTATTGCTTTTGAACAGCCTGGTAACCGACAGGATCACAGGAAAACCGGGGCACTATTCAGTGTGAGCAATTACAGAAGACTGACCAAAAGCAAGTACTTCAAGAAAACACACATCATGTAAGACTCATAAAAAAGCCATCTAATTCTTTAAATATTAACCAAGTGTAATTGTGTTCTACCTTGTAACTGTCAAAAGTAACTTCACTATAATGTGACATTTTCAGTTGACATTTTGAATACTTCTAATATGAACCCTAAACCTCCCTACAGCTCCCTGACAGGAGTGGGGAGTCAGAGGGGTTGTGGTCAGGCTCTGCTCCCAGGGAGAAAGGGACAGGACAAGAGGAAACGGCCTGAATCTGCACCAGGGGAGGGCCAGGTTGGATACTGGGGAAATTCCTTCACTGAAAATGTTGTCCAGCCCTGGCACAGCTGCCCAGGGCAGGGGTGGAGTCCCCATCCCTCGGGGGATTTAAAAGCCCTGTGGATGTGGCACCTGGGGACAGGGGTCAGTGGCGGCCTTGGCAGTGCTGGGGGAGAGACTGGACTGGATAGTCTCAAGACACTTTTCAATAAATGACTCTGTGATTCTAATAAGTTTTCTCCATAAGAAAAATGAAAGGTTAGAAGTATGGTTCTGTACAGAATTCACCTGAGCCCACAATGTTCATCTACTGGTTATGGAAACAATCTTTTAGAGCAACATGGACATAACTCTAATGCTGGTATTCTAATGCAATCTGTTCTTTGGAGAAATGAAAACATTCTGTCACAAAAATCTTCTTCCTGTCACAAATATTCAATCTCTTGGAAATTTTTAAAGAAAATAGTGGTACAATAAAAGTTTCCAAATTAATTTTGCTTCCATTCAAAATTGAAACTGAGATCACATTTATAATATGCAATTTCTTAAAACTCAAGAGCTAATTAAAAAAAAAATACCTGAGATAAGCTAGGAACAGTGAAATCCATGAGACCCAAGCCATTACACGCATACATTTCCAGACCAACAAGAACTCTTGCCATCGGATCTTGTGCTTCATCATTATTCTATGCAGAAACAAAAAATTTACATTGAGATTTTTTTGCTAGTTATTAGTATTAACAGCATTAATTAAGATGACAAGTAATATTAATAATGCTTGAAGATCTCAATTTGCTTTAAGCAAGTCCTCATCTCTATTGTGTCCTTAAAAAGGGGGATTTTATGCATTTATGTATGTTTATTTAACATTGTGAACTCTGAACTACTAGTTTCAACACTAAAAACCCACATCAACAATACAATGCAGGTGAACTCCATATTTCATTAAGGGATTCCAGTTTTATAGACATTATAAAATAAAAATATAGGAATAAAATATTGCTTTCCAACTTACTAGGTCTATAATCTATGTATAAAGAGGCCATAGTAAAAGTTGATATAAATAGAGATGATTTTTCTTAACATTGTTCATGTAGGTGTTTTATTATTTCACACATATGAATTCAAGATCAACTTTGCTCAACAGTCATCTTATGACAAACATCACCATGGCAGCAAACACGAGAGGGTAGAGTTAAGAAATGTAGCCCCATTGCTATGGCCAACGTGAACAATTTGCTATGTTCCATAACGATTTATTGGAACAACAGCCAAAATTTTTTTTACATTGTATTCAAATATACAAAAGAAAATACATACTGAGAAGTTCAGTCATTATTAAATGAATATATGAATTTAACTTTTCTTTATTATGTCGGGAAATCATACCTCGTCCTGAGTCCCAGGGGTATTCCTGATCTGCTGCTGATTTAACTGCTTTGCTTTCACCCAGGTAGCAATGACCTGTTGTTGTGCAGCAACAGGGACCGTTTCCTTAGGTGTGGTTCCAGTCATCACATTTAGGGCAAATTCACAAATCTAAACACCGAGAAAAAAAAAAAAAAAAGAAAACTGAAACACAGAAGAAATGTGGAAAACTTCTTGTATGCACCATACCATCCATCAGTTATTTTTAAATTATTGCACATGCTTCTCTAAGCCTGGTAACATCTCCTTTAAGTGAACCCACAGACAAATGGAAGTCACAGCCCTCTGCCTCAAGCTGGCAAGGAGCTCCAGCGTGCCCTAGGGGAGGATCTGTGTGACAGAACTATAAAAGACGGTAGATTACTTTTTGAAAAAATTTCTACTATTAAATTTATAGGAATTGTAATATATGACAGCAGTACAAAAGGAACTACAAAAAATAAGGGCTTTGCACCTCTAAAGCAGCTTTGATGTCAGGAAGTCCACTAGGATCTACTGAAAGAGACTGGGTGACATTTGCTTTTTCATGTTTCTTTCCTGCAGATTTTCTGCCACTGCCTACTGCTGTATCTTCTTTCTCCTCAGTAGGTTTTGGCTCTGGAATCCAAGGAATAATTAGGCTTCGAGCCAAAGCATTACATAACATCAGTAAAATCTCAGTACTTCTGTAGAAGAAAACAAAAATCAGAAGTGCATACTGCATCAGATCAAAATAAAAGGCAGGAATAAAGGTTACTGATTTCAAGTAGTAACATTACTTGAAAATCTAGTTTTTTCTTAAAAAGCAAAATTATGGGTGTTGCAAAAAGGTTTGCCTGTTGGAAAAGCAGTTTAAATGGGTAAAACTACAAAACCCACAATCAGTTTTCATAGTTTACAACCATTTATTTTCAGATCTTTCTACAATTGAAGCTTCTCTTTCATCACAGGAAAAAAAAGCTAAAATTCATATTTATGTCAGACAGACATTAAAACGGAACTTTTTATTAGTAGGCTGCTATACATGAAAATAATAACTGTTTTCTAAAAAATTACCCTAAGCCAAACCCTTCCCACGGACCCATTTGTTTATGGTTATCATGCCAATCCACTGCTGAGCTGGAGGAGGGGTTTTTTTGAGAAAACATGAACTGAATTACAAATAAGAGATTTCTGCTGATATATAAACTAAGTATCAGAATTAATAAACAGGTATTACCAGTCTTCATCTCTGCATAAACTGCAATTTAGGTTTTGTTCCCCAGTGCTGCTAAAAGAGGCTCATTCGCTGCTGGTCCTTTACCCTGTCTAGTGCTGAGGTCACTGCAAATGATAAATAGGCTAAAATTTCCAGGATTGTGTCCCCCAGTCAGACTTTGACTGGAGCATCTCTCCTGCAGTAGTCAATCATTCTGCCACTGCTTTTACTACGGCACAGGATTTCTCCAAACCACTGTGGAATCTGTTCTTCTTTTCATGACCTATTAATGTGCACATTCCCTTTATTTATTTTGTTTTCTATTTTCTCTTACTTCACAATCATTAGCAACCACCTTGCTCCAATTAGAAATATTTACAATTTACTGTATGTACAATATAGTTCAACTTCCGAGTAACAGAAACCAAAATCAGAGTTTGAGTGTCACACAAACTCACAGTCTAAGAAAATTCTCCAAATTTTCTGACTAGCTTAATAAAATGCTATTTTCATATGCATATTCCTAAATGAAGAGAAATTAATATTGATTGGTCTAAAGTTAATACGGCTTACAGTGTATAGTAAAAAAGAACAGAAAGAATTAAAATGTAATTTTCATACCAGAAAATTAAATTGACCTTTTAAGCTACTCTATATATACCAAAGCCCTTCCACTACTAATGAAAGCCAGTAAGAAATGTCTTTCACAGTACATCTAAATTTACCCATCGTGCCCAACAGTCTTGATGGCTCCAAGGAGAGTCTGCAGACACTCAACGATTTCCCTCTGTCTTCCTGAAGTAATCAGATGTCTGTTGTAATTTAAGATATACACCACAGCATTGTGAACAATCCAAGCTTCATTCAGCTGTTCTCCTATTTCAGCTGCACGCAGGAAGTTTTCCATAGCATACCGAGATAAGCAGTCTATCCATAAACTATAAAATTAATATAAAGAAGCTGTTATTCCAAAGCTTCAACACTAGAAGAATTATATGATAAGATTAATCATGCAGTAGCACATCTCAACCAACTACAAGAACAAAAATTTGACTACTTTTCAGCTGCATTTATTAAGTCCTCATCCACTGACTGCTGTTTTACTTGGATGAGAAGATGACTCAGGAAAGGAAATAGTATTAACATAAAATGAATAGTCTCTGACACTCAAATGCCATTAGCTTCAGAAATAGTGTCTGTGGTTCACACTTTCATCCACATGGGTTTTTTTAAAATGCATGCGTGGCATGTAATGGCATTGGCCTCATCAGTGCTAGAAATCACTACATATCCATGCAGGGCTCTACTTGGTTACAGATATAAGTACATTCCAAGTTCCACTCAGAAGCTAAGGACATTTTGTACTTAAAACTGTGTGTGTTTTTGCACTCAAAAGGCATTTCCAGATGCTCTGAAATGATGTATTCATTTCTAATAGAAATGTTGTACTCCTTTTTAATAAACATCCTTCTCATAGTCCATGTGACAACTTTCTTTCAATAACTTGATTTTTTTTTTAGCTAATTATCAAAATCTACAATTACTTAGAAAAAGATTGTGTTTCTTGAATGACCACACAGAATGCTCATGGTTTCAAAGTCACAAAGCCAAAACCACAAACTGACACTGGGTATTACTATGTCAACAATGGTACAGGACACAGTAGAGCAAAGTGCTTTTTTTCCTATGGGTTTTAATCTAATTGCTTAAACTCAAAAAAAGGCTGGTAGCAAATTTTGGATCAGAATTCTCATCTTCTTTGCCCCTTGGCTCTGATCAGTTTCTAATTTTTCCTGCTTTACTGAACATCTGCAAGCAGACGGGTGTGAGAAACTTTACTTAATGCTCAGACTGAATGAACAGACCCAGAGACACAACTCTGTCACCCTGCACTCTCAGGACATGAGCACTGCCACAAGCCAAGTATCAGTACAAATGTGAACAGCAGAAAGTGTTGTCTCAGAATTCTGCCTCCTCTTCTCCTTTGCAAGAAATAATTGGGTGAGACCAGAAAAAAACAATGTTTGCTATATTCCACTCTCCCACATTCCTTTCAGCTAATTGGATGGAACAGACACGATTCACAAACTGAAATAATCCATTGTATGCATTCAGTACTATGAAATCATTGTAGTCATAGGAGATATAAAGCAAGACAGAGTTTTTTGATTTGGGAAAACGTATTTTTAAATATAGAATTTAATTATCTAAATGTTAATATAGACAGATTCAGTAGTTTCTAAGCTTGGAATACTAACTTCCAGTTCCAGAGAAATAAAAAGTAAATGAAAAATAAAATCCACACTTCAAAATGAAAGCAAACAAAAATTATTTCAAACTATTTTCTTAGATCCTCTTTTCATTACCATGAGTACCTACAGAAAAGAAGAATCTGGTGACCATGAATTTTACTAAGGAGAAACAGCTTCTGTAATTATCTGTGTCTGATAATAACAGTCTGTTAGAGTTCCTAGGTCTTAACCTATATTAAGGAAAAGCACCTGTATGTTTTCCATTCTGGATCACTTTCAGTAAGATATGAAACATCTCCTGGACAATACTGGTTTGTATCTTCTGGAGGTACAGCATGATCATTCAGTTCAATCCCCTGCAATCTTAATAAATGAACAGTTGCCTGGAAAGACACAGAGAAATAAATTATCTACCCAGGTTAGCACTGTGAAAACAAACTATAACTTATTATAGAAGTTACCTCTTCAAAAATTAGAAAATATAAAATGCTTTTTCAGATGTTGTGCAGGCATGCTCATGAAATACAATGCAAAATACTTCATCACCTTAAAGCTGTCTACAACTAATCTTACTAAATAATTACAATGAGAAAAACCTCCATATTTTATGTATATTAATTTTTCTAATCATGCTGGAACTTTAAGGATCCAGAAATATAATGTCACATGTCACACATTTACAGTAGAATCTCTTGTAAAAAAGTGTTATCACCACCTGTGGTGAAACTATTGCTATGGATACTTTCACACAGTATTTTGATAAAGATGCTTCATAAAACTACTTCATTCTCTAGTTCCTAGGGAGACACACAGTAACTAAACTCATAATTTCAGTGCTTCAAGGTTTATATATAAAATTATACATAAAACTAAATGAAACAAATATGAATGACAGCTGTGTAATTTCTTTACCTCTGCATTAATGAATCTTATTTCTGCTAGTATTCTGAGTAAATCTGTTTCAAAAGAGAAGGAATTAGCAGGTAGGAATGACTCTCCTGAGAAGGTGTCACCTTGACCACCAACTGTCACAGCTGCACCAGCTTTGATCTTCTGTGCTAAAAATAAACAAATAACACCCTATTATTTTCATGCAAATCATCAACTTCAATTTAAAATTCACAAATCCCTACACATTCTTAAATTCTCAAGGAAGAGTTAGTAAGAAGAGATTTAAGATTGTTTCACATAATTTATTTTTCTCATTAGTACCATTTATTGCACTCACAGCCTGTTCTTAGGCAGTGCTATTAGTTACCTGTGATTTTTGATGTGTTTGTGCATAAACTTCAATATTTGCAGCAAGTAACTTGCTCCAGTCATAACATGCACACTGAAATTACATTAGTATGAAAAGACCCCATGGTGTTTAGTTACATTATTGCATTCATGGAAGTGGAGCACTGAACATTCCGTAGTGGCTGAAGTCTTTGTGTGTAAAGATAAAAATAAATAATAAATCAGTTATTTGAATAGAAACACAAAGTCTGTAAGAACACACCAGTTTCTATTCATGATGCTGTTGGAGCATGATTGCCTTCGGTTTCTGGGAAGAACTTATTTTTTTCTTTTAGTTTGGAAAAAGAGTTGAAAGATTAAAGATGGTTAGTCCCGAAATGCAACATTTGCAAGAGAAAACAGGCAAATTCATGCCCTATTGTAAGCGAACCTTGGAAACAATGTAAAGCAAAAAAGAGGAATAGGTTCAATCAACATTGGCTACTGAAAAAAGCTCCATTTCATCTGTTCTTGCAGGTGAGTTTTATGAACGTTGGCAAAACCAGCTTTATCAGACACACGTAAAAGCCAGCAAGCAGCTGGTGGTTTGAAAGTGCTCTTTTGCCAAGCCACGAACTCTTTCAAAACGTGTGGTAGGTTTCCAGCAGACCCTCAAGGAATAAGGTACGATATTGGATACCCCTGGGGAACGACGAACAAGGGAAAAAAGGGGCAAAAAAATGTTACCACGTGAGCCTCACACAAAGTGACTGACAACCCATTTTTCTTCAGGTTCCTCAGGCACGGATAATATGGACCTAGATGACCACTGCAGAATGTTTCTTAAGACAGACAGATGCATTTCATACAAGTGCTTTCCTACAGCACTGGTGAAATACTTCTGAAGGCAAGAGTATGGCTTCAACAAAGTATGTGTTGACTGGTTTCCAGATTTGGAGGTAGAAAGAATATTCCATGTATGCGAACACACAGTGACAGACAAGATGCTCAGGGAACTCCAGGAATGGGAAGTGAGAAAACCAGTAACTCTAATAAATGAGGAAAAAGTTCCTCTTACAATATTTAAATTAAATTGTTCACTTACTTTTTTCAGCCTTTGATACCTCCTTAAACAAGTTATCTTCATACAAGAGGCAGAATCTACATGCTGCACGGCAGACATCCCAGACTTCCTGTTTACGTGCAACTTTTGCCAAATCTGCCCAAAGTATAATTCTACCAAAGGAAAAACATAAATAAAATTAGTTTATAAGCAAGATTATCTTCAGTAGTTCAGGATCGACAAAAAAATCAAGTCAGTAATGACGGCTATTGGGGAAAAACGAATCTATTCAAAATTAATAAATGAAAGACTTCAAAGTCAGTAGCAAAGATAACACTATTAATTCATTAATTACAAAGAATCTCCTCAGCATATCAAGAATGGGACAAAATTCTTGATTTGGATGGTAACTATACTGAAATTTCAAAATGTGTGTGATGACCCTAACGTTCTGTCTCATAAAGTAAACTAAATACCTCAAAAGAGATGTTGAGAATTTAAAAATGAGTCTTGCAAACAAATTTGGATTCAGAATATTTCAGAAAACAAATTACTTTAAATTCCATCACAGGAATTTTTACTGCAGCAAAAAAAGAAAACACTGCCTTTTAAGTAAAGAATGACAGACAAAACTATATATAGTCAAAATGAAACTTGACATTTTTCTCCAATTAATCTTTCTGACTCTCAGAATGTACAACTTGATTTTTTGCCAAAAAAGTTGTAGCGTGTATTTGTGGTACAAGGACCTAAAAGGACACTTTCAAGTTTCAACTGTACATCAAGTACAAGTCTTAATTCACTCATCCTTCTGTGTGTTGAGCTTCTATCAACAGAGCAGGTGAGTTAGATGTGCATGGGAGAGCAGATTAGGAACACAGAAAGAACACTGTTCTGCACAACATGGGAACGTAACAGAGCTTGTCAGGAATTAAACACAGACTCAATGCTTTGCCAGGGCTGACTCAAGTATTCAGCCTCTTCCAAGGTACCATTCAGCTGAACATCTGCAAGTGAAACTTTCCCCCTCAGAGACTTCTACCCAAGATGAAGGAGACACTTCTGGCTTACAGTAATTACCTCTCTCTGCCATTTTCATTTCTTAAGTGTTTCAAATGCTCATCAACTTTCTCCACGCTCTTAGTGTGATGCTGGGCTTTTGCACAGAAGAAGCTTATTTGACTCATACTTCTACCTGAGGAAACTTTGCAAAGAAATAAGAATGTAAGGTAGTTTTTACATAATTGCGATTTAAAAATCCACACGAAGGGCAAGCAGTTTGATTCATAATTACTTGCTGAAAGTAAGTGCTTTTCTCATTCCTTCAAGCTTTCCCCAAACCAACCAACCAACATGAAAAAATCCAAACCCCACCAGCACCTACCTTTCTTCCGTATCTTCAGATATAGCTGTCCCATGGAAAAACTGATCTATGCTTGTTTGGCCCCAAATATCTCAAGTACACCTGCCTTCTGACAGGACATGTAGTGCTCTAGTACATAAAAAATACTTCTGACTTTAAAATACATGTATGAACAGGTTCAATTACAGCAACAAGAGCAAGGCACAGTGTCTTACCATTCTTGCTAAGTATCTTTTGCAATGCACTGCCCAGCATGTGATACCACAGTGTTATCCAACTAAGCACAGAGCACTGGCACAACTCTTCCAGTACAATGCACAGTGACAGGATTATCAGGCAAGGCTGGAAAGAATTGTGGACTGAAGGACGTTTCCCTCTGGATCTGTGGGTACTGCTCTCACTAAATTAGCCAACCATGTAAGTCAAAATAGAATAAAAGATTTCTATGCAAGTTGAAAAGAAAAAATAACACTGCAAGTCTGATGTCCTGTCCTACGTACACTTTTATAACACAGGTGCATATGCATTTTCTTACTCCTTCAATAAACATGTGTAAGCTTGTTGCAACTTAAGTGACATGGAGAAAGCAAAAATCTCTCTGCTTAGATGACAGTCTCATGAAGAAACAAAATTTTTCACAACAAAATTTCAAGTGCTATGTCAAACGAAGTCCTGTAATACTTGTGATGTTGTAATAGTCTCACTTGTTTTAATGACTCATCTTGGAAGGCTAATGTGTAAAGATTTATTCTGAGGAACTTCAGAAGTAATTTTACAGTTGCCAACTGAAAATTTAAAAACAAGGAGATGTGCATGCTTTTAATTCTCTTAATTTTACAAATACAATGCATTTTATCTCATTAAATCACGTACAAAAATGACATTGTTTTCACATACTTAAAAGGACTGCACAGAGTGGAATAGCTGATCCGTAAAAAAGACTCTGGCTTGCAAGTGATCTGTTGATCAAGTTTGAAATGGGGATGTGCAAGGTCAGTGCTGTGGCCTGGCTGAACAGATGGCATGAGAGAACTGCAAGGTCTTTCACAGCACAAACAGGCTGCTTTGGGAGCTACAGGATTTGTCCTGTAGCATTCCCGTCCTCCAGCACATTATCTGCTGTGGGAATACACCAGCTACACTCCAAGTGAGTTACACTAGTCACTGGCTTTATTACCAGGATAAGACAAAACAGTTCAAGCAATCTGGAAAGTCTGTTCCCTATCCATTTTTCTTTAACCCAAGGCTATATAGTCACAAACCAAATGCGTGGGGCATAAGGAAGATGCTTATTTGTGTTCCATGTTTTAAAAGGTAAATAATTAATCTCTCAATCTCTGTACAGAACTCAAACTCCCATAAGCAAGATTTTAGAATAGAAAGACAATTACAATATAGAACAAACACGCAATGTGATAAACACAGAGTACTGTGGGGTGAAACTTCTGAAAACACCACTTAAAAATTACCTTAAATAAGAACATTTGGGAGTTGCTTATAGCGAAAATAAATCAGAGCAACTTGCAGCCCACTACAGCGTAACAGGAAGGTTCAGACAAATCTGGAGGGGAAAACAACACCTTTTCCAGTATCACAATACAATTTTTAGATCCCTACTGACATTGATAGGAACTGTGCCACAGAATTCAGCAGAACTGTCACTTCACCTGTACTACAACCCCCTCTATGTTGAACCGGATGCTCTGTCCAGCCTTTAAGAGTGTGCAAAGCAAACAAAGTGTAGTAACTTTTAGTCACACAAGCAAACTTTACCTTTCACTTCATTTTCACTGTCAAGGACTATTTGAAATGTATCAGGAGCCAATGCAAGACCTGCTTTTACCAGAAGGGATCTCTTTTTCCTCACATTATCCTTTTGTTTTCCCCTTTTAGCCTATGTAAAGAAAAAATCTCATTGTTATAAGGCTCATTTTATATTCCAACTACACCTTATTTAAACACCTAAACATAACAGAATGCAGATCATATAACTTGCTACTAACAAAAAAAATACCTATAGGAATTGTGTATCTTCATGTACCTAATACACCACTCTGCAGTATTATTGTCATTGAAAGTGACTGTGAAACTTCTGCTGATATTCACAGGAATACACCAAGGATAAGTTATTATGAAGTACTGTTCATGCTTCTCATGAATCCTTACAGTACATTCCTCAGTACATAACCTGTCATTATGTTATACTTTCATAAACAAAGAACAGTATTTATTTACAAATCAACAGTAACACATCCATTGTGCAATAACAGGGAGTTGCTACAAAATATTAAAAAAATCCTGGTCCTCTAAGAATGAGTCCAAGTCAGAAGAGGTGCAAGTGCTTTTTTTAAAGTAACATTTAAACAGAGTCAGCTTGCATAGAAAAGCATTTAAACCAGACAAAAAGATCAGTTGCCAGCATGACTTTTGTTCAGGTGCTGAGGCAGAGCAAGAAAATTAGATGTAACTCTTGACAATGACTACACTGTGACTTTAGATTATATTTAGCAGCATTTGTGTCACAGGATACTGATTTATCTCAAAGCCAGCCAGGATGTTTAGCTATTTGGACACTGCTTCTCTCATCAAATAAAACAGTTTCATGCAATGAAATCCTAATTGTTGACAATTGGTATTAAGCTTCTTTTTTGCTGCTTTTTTTGCTAATTAACAACTCACTCCCTCCCCACAAGAAATAAGCTCTGAATGTAACTGGGAAAAAATCCTCTATCACAACCTTCAAGCTGTGAAGCAGCACGACGACTTCAATGACAGTTTGCTGAAAGCAAGCCAATGCTGGTTCTACTAATAACTCAGTTCTACTGAACAGCTGGCTCTACTCTGCTGGAATTTAATAAACAAGACTGTTCCAGCTCCCGCCCTTGCTCTTCCGGATTACCTGCTCGATCAGCACTCCTGCCCGGTCCTCCTGACGCTCAGGTGTCTGGTACAGCACTGTACACCAACAAAGGCGGTTACAAGCCAGTCTCAGCCGTTCTCGGTACTGCCCACTGCTGTCCAGGTGGATAGCTTTTTGCAAATGTCCCACAGCAGCCTCTAGTCTATCCTCATCTTCTTCAATACGAGCTATTTCCATGTGAACTTGGCAACGCAACAAAGTCAACAGGCTGAGGAACAGGAATTTAAGTGTAAACTGTTAAAATGAGACACACTAAAATTCTTAGACCTAGAACTCACAAAAAGGTTAAACTCAATAATTAAAAGTGATTCTAACATGAAAATTGATACTCCCTTTTTTTCTTTCATTTTCACTATCAAGCCTTTTTAATGGAAATTACTAAGAAAATATAACTGCATATTACTTCCATTAACCCTGCAGGAGAAAGCAACATATCCTGTGCACTAAGTGATCTTTGTATATTAGTAGAATCCTTCTTCAGTACTACTTAGGTGTGCAAACCAAGTGAATAGGTTCTCAAAAGTAGTTAACTGCCAGAGAAAAGATAATGTACTGGATAATAGCAACTTCTGATAAAAGTTCACTGTCTGTTCCTAACATTCAAGTGGAAGGCAATACTCCTAGAAGTCTAGCTCTGGTTGTACCAGCTGGCTCACCTCAGGCACACACACATTCACTGCCAGTAGTGTCTCTGCCCAGGTGTTACCCATGCCACTCTATGAAACCAGCACGTTTTCCCCAAAACCTGCACGTTCTCCAGCCGCAGGGTACACGGGGTTCCCTATCCACCACCTGCCCCAGGAAGCTGTTCGTGACAGCTCAGAGCTCTACATGCTACTTTAGATTAATTTCAGGAACAAAAAAAAAAAAATCAGATAAATGAAAGCAACATTATGAGGAAGAGAAGAGAAAAAAGGTTTTCAAGCCTATCAAATATCTGCCAAAGAACTCTTGTATGGTGGCCACGTTGGAAGCAACCCGACTGAGCAAACATCGCCCTTCTCCTGTGGGCCAAAGTAGCCACAATTAATGCTGCAATGCAACCAAAAATTGGGACAGACAAATTAATAGGGGCAAGTGACTTCATTCAATCTCTAGTGACAGCACCACATCAGAGCTGAGGTTGAGTCAACTGGACTGGTAAGAATATACAGGTTAATAAAAGCCAAAACCCTGACCCCAAAAAATCTCACCTCCACGCTTTTAGAGAAAAATGGTCATTACTGATACTTAGCATAAGTATCTAAGTTGCCTACACTGATCTGTCATTCTTTATATGGGAAGCCTATGAAATGCTTGAATAACAGTACAGTAACACAATAGAGTGCTTTTATACATGTGCGTTTCCGCTTCTTCAGACTTCTGTTTCCTCTTTATGCAACTGAAAAAATGACATTTTAGAAACACTGAAAATATATTCCTCACCTTCCCCTGCAATACTTCCATCAGAAACCACCTAACTTCCTGGTCAAGTGGCAGACTGTGCCAATTGTAACTCACTCCACTACAGAAGTTCCAATCTCTGCCCTTAGCAGTCAGCCTATGCAAAGGTCCAAACTCAACTAACAAGTACCTTACCACACAGTAAGGTTTACTTGTTTGACTCAACAAAAAGGTGAAAATATTTAGGTGTTTACGGTTAAGTACAGCATAATAGCAAACAGAAGAAAACATCTGAAAAAATAATTTATCTTTATACAGTAGCTTTTCCAATTAAAAAGTATCATGAAAGATGCAAAAGCAGTATCTTGCAACAAGTGTTTTATTTTATATGTAATACAAAAGCCATAGTGCCCTTCTAAAACTAATTTTTTAATTTTATGTTTTTAACCAACAAAAGTTATGTTAATACAAGAAGCCAAACGACAGTCCAACACATACACTCATACTGCAGCTTTAGAATTTTCTCACATAATTTTGGTTAACTAGAGTATTATTCAATTCCTAAAGTACTTCAATATTTGCTATAGGTCACTAAACAGTGTGAGATTTTGCCTGAAAGGAACCTATATTTAAATGATAAATGGGGAATTGTATGCAACATGCAGACATCCATTTATTACAAGCTTGTGGAAAATTTTCAAAGACAGATTATCAGACAACTTGAGCTTTTAAATGAGTTTGATGGTGAGACCTTCCAAAGTAACAAAGAACAAAGCACACAAATAGAAAATTACCTGTCAATCTCTTCAAGGGCCTCAGCAACCGAGATCAGGGGCTTTCGCATGTGTTGGTGCAAGTTGTGCTGTAGCAGTGGCAAGCACAGATTCCACTGGGTTGCACAAACAACCTGAATCACATCAGGATCTCCCAACTGAACTGCACGTTTTAAGGTTAACTCAAGATTTTTTATCAATTTCAGCTGAGCCTACATAAACAAAAAATTAATTAGCATATATTGCATTTAATGAATGCAAATTCTTACATGTTCCTCCAAATTTTAACCTTTGGACTGTTTCCAGCAGAAAGCAGTCCCTCAGCCAGCAGACTTTAGAAACTTCTATTTTAATAATTAATAAAAGCTTCATTTGTAAATAGGTATTGATAACTAAGGAGTGTTTCTTTTAGGCACTCCAGGCTGCCACTACATATTTCAGGCAGAAGTCTGTCAGCTATTCCCCCTTCTTATGATAAACAGAAATTGATAATTGTGAATATTTGGGAATTCAGATGGTTTAGCTTTTTGGTTTTTTCATACTAAGCAACAGATGCTGTATACAGGAGAGGAAAAAAAGAATTATTATGAATGGGATTTGTCATACTGTCAATTAAACTTGGTTCCTATTAAATCTAAAAGCAAATCCTTACCTATAGTAACAGACACTTGCCATTTATTATGTTCTTTTTAGAGGCCACATAATATTTAAAAAAAATCAATCAAAAAACCTCTACAACTGCAGACTCTGCAGTCTGAAAGTTTAGAAATACCTAAATATCCTATTTTACGTTTTAGCATTAGTAGTGTTTCATACTACGAGGAATTACTGAACTTTTTCCTTTTTTTCAAATGGTAAATGGAATTTCTGAACTTCAAAATGAGAACAGCCATAGACAGAAGGGAGTTTATGCACTACCAGTTTCCATTACACATACTACTACTTCCCATTTTTGGAACTTTAGGTGACTCTAAGAGCTGTTCTAAGCTGCTCATTGTAGGCACCTCTCTAATCCCACTGGTAACATTGATACTTAGCCTTCTGCTTTTGATGGTCTAAATTATAACTGAGGCAACTGACTACAGAAGTCTAAGGAAATCCTCCTCAGTGTGACACTTGATCAGGAACACTCTGCATTTCTTTGACATAGGAATTTGTATGAGACTGCCCATAACATGCAATCACAGTTGAAATGGACTTCATCCTTAGCAGTCCCTTCCAACTCAAGACATTCTATGAAAACATCTCCTATAAAGGCAAAATATGAAAACATGAGAGTGTTGCCTTTCTGTACGCCAATGCTGCCATCTTTGCTCTTGGAAAGTAATGTATTATGAACCTCTACAGCCAGACAGAAGATTTAAGAGAGGAATAGACAACTGTGATTTATTCTTCCCTGTTTCTTTCTTGGCAGCCCAATTTAAAAGAATAAAGTTTAAAAGAATTTCCGATCAGTAAAATGTAAAGAAGACACACAGATGCAATTTTCCACATTTAACAAATTAAAACTTTTACTTTTCTCTCCAAGTTACTGTTAATGAACATACCTCAACAATTCCTTTGGTATAAGTCACAATTTTACTGCTGTTTTTTTTCATTTCATATTCACATTCCAAGCACTCTATTTCAATAAGTTTCCCTTGCTCCTATGAAGTATTAATACACAAAATGCTAATTTTAATAATTAACAGGAAACATGATAAAGATTAAACCCATGCAATTACACTAACACAGCACTGTACTTTCCTACTAAAAATCCCATTATATGGGATAATTAACTGAAACAATGCAAAGGGAGTAGAATTTGTTTGAACAGCAGTTACTTTTTACTAAGCTGAGGCTGCAAAATAACTTTTAAGTGGTTCATTGCCAGACTTTTCAATAAGAAAACCGGTGTACACCTGATTTTTCCTATACTTCAATTTGATTTCAATTCTAGTAAAATCATAGAATCCCTAAAGCCCATCTCACCCCAACCCCTGCCATGGGCAGGGACACCTCCCACTAGCCCACACTGCTCCAAGCCCCATCCAACCTGGCCTTGCCACCTTCAGGGATGGGGCAGCCACAGCTTCTCTGGGCAACCTGTGCCAGGGCCTGCCCACCCTCACAGGGAAGAATTTCTTCCCAGTATCCGATTTAAATTCACCCTCTTCCATTTGCTCATAAATGCTCTTAAAAAGGTACATGCTTGGAATAAAAAAACACAAGACAGAAAGGATTCAGTTTGATGGGTAGTGAAACATTTAAGTGAAAAAAGAGGTTAGACTTTCAACTCCTCAAGAGAGATCTCACTAATAAATCGTATGAACTGTATGTATGCATCATAGAACATCTAAGCTATGTTGTATTTGGTTTAAATAGGTGCAGTAGGGAAATTCAGACCGCATCTCCATTCCTGAAGCATTACAAGCTGTTAAAAAATCACTCAGCATGACCCATGTTAAAAAAATCCCCAAATCAGTTTAATTAATACTTACAGTAATCCCAGCACTTTTCAAATCGAGGATACAACGAGATGCCAACTCAGTGCAGTTTACTTTCATAGAAAAATGAGCTAATTCCAGAATCAAAGGAATCCTTTGAAAATAAAATAAACATCACTTCAGAGAGTTTGATATTGCCCCTCCATGGAATTATAAAAACACTACTTGAAAGTAACTGCAATGTATCTGAAAACCTTGAAGTCATCTGAGTATTACAGAACATGGTGACTACACTAGTAATGCTCACAGCTAACAAGGAAAAAGGAAAAAGTTTAAAGCTGGCTACATGAAAAATACAAAAGTTCAGCTGTTTATGGAAAATAATTAGCATACTACTATGTAGTCTTGCATAAGCAGTTCCTGAAGATGACAAAAAATATAGAATTAAACGCATGCAGCACAAAGATGGTGAAATAACAAACTAAGATTGTAGGCAATTTTGGAAATACAATGCAGTGAACTGGCACACAAAGCAGTCAAATCCATCCGTCTGCTATCTAGGAACAAAGAACACAGACACACAGATGGGAAACTGTGTTCCAACTGTCTGGGATAGGAGAAGTAATAAGATATGTGACTATTGTCAAAGAGATTTACCATAGTGAGTAAAAATATAGTATTACTTCCATATTTAACAGCTGCCTTATAACTACTGGAATAGAGGTCAGTTTAGTCTTTTTATCAAACATTCTGAAGAATTGGGAAGCTGTGGCAGAGGACTTGCAGTATCAGAAATGGGAAAATCATGCCATAAATGGGTCTGTGAAGGAAATGAAGAAGCTAGCCAAAGTGCCTTAAAAACTGAAGCTTTTACTGTGTTGTAAAATGGATTCCTTGTCTTTTTTTACTTAGTCATCCTTCTTCTTCCCAAAACCCCCTGAGACACCCCTTATCTATGTAGCTAAGCTCTAAGGAATTTGTCCTTGAAGGCCTGTTTAAGTTTCCCTACTGGCCCTTAGATAACCCTTTCCCATTAGTTGTTATCCCTTGATTTTTATTGGTAGTAATTTGGATTCCCCTAAAATCTATATATACTCCCAGCCATGTCAATAAACTCTGTCTCCTTCCCTTCCTGTGGTCTCTGTGTGGCTCTCTCTGGGGCATCTCGGGAACCATGAGCAGGGGGGCGAAAGGGGGAGCATCTCCCACCAGGTCTCGCAGGAAGGGCCTCAGGAAAAGCTAAAAATTAACTACAGTCTGAAAAGCACTTGCCAATTTTAAGGTAAATTTCAGGACTTTTGAAAAATACAATTTTATCAACAAAAAGTGGTTATGAAAAGACCTAATCATATTACACAAAGAGCTGTATGGAAGAAGATATTTAATTCTGGGTTCTTTAATACAACCCAATGGGGTTTTATCTATTTCTAAGACGACCTGTGTGTTAAAGCAAAACAAACTATTGTAACCAACTTCCATGGGGTCATGACAAGTAAAACTCACTTCACACTGAGAACAGATGCTGGGGGTACATCATATTGTTTCAAAAGCACATATAAAGAATTCAGATTTGCTGTGGCATCACTTGGAAATTCATTCGTGTCCCACTGCCTGCAAAATATTAGGAATTGGGTCATAATTCTTCAGGAGAAATATTACTGCATTAAAATTTTGAGATAACTCTAACTTCAAAATGGATGGCTTAGTCCAAGGAATCAATAGGATACCTGAATTTTGAAATATGGGGGGAAAAAGTCAGCAAAACCTACTTCAGTATGGCAAGTAAGTTACTCAGAGACAGTCAGACACAAAACACTAAGAACATTCAAGCACAAGAATTAATATTTTAGATGGCAAATTTTATTCAGAATAAATGGTGTGCAAAACTCATTTCTTCTAATGTCAGTATAAGTTAATGCACTGTTACTTAGAAAAGAATACTTTTAAAATGAGGAAATTTGAGACATTTAAAAAAAAAATTACATTAGATTTTGTTATGAAGTCTAATTTTCAAAATTGTTTTATGTCTTTAAAATTTAAAGACTTAAAAAAGCATTATGTTCCCTATTCTGTGATTTATGCATTATATTTCAGGTGTGATTTCTCCACCTCACTTTCTTGTACAAGATTTGTGTATGAAACCACAGTCTGTTGGATATTAACTTCAGACTCTGAAATTCTTTCTCCTGAGCTTATCTGCCCAACACATTACTCCCTACATCCCCAAAGAACTAGCTCACTTTTTAGCTGAGGATGTTCTCTAGACAGGCCTGACAGTTACTACCCAAATTGTCATGGTAATTTTCCTTTTAAGAAACTAATCTTTGCAGCTGATTTTTCTACTGGCATGTGGGATACCAGAACCTGAACCTGACTCTATAATATGCAGCATTAAAGTAACACTGGAAGGATACATTTTCATACTTACAATTTTAACATCTGCATTTTATAAATAACTGAAAGTTGAATGGAATTCTGTGTTTCCTTCTCTACCTGGGAAATATCCATCAGTTTGTAAGACACCTATAAAATAACAATTTAATGACTGACTAAACAAGCAACAATAATTGAATAATAATTGACTAAGAGGCTAATAAGTGACGGACAACAGGGCTAAAATAAAGCTGGTATACTGACTGTAGGTTTCTTCATGGACTTTAAAGGCAGTGTGGCTACTGTGATAATCTTTGTTGTTCTGCATAGATAATACAAAGATCACCACGTACAGCTATACTAACATTCCAATAGTCAGGATCAGAACCATCAGCAGAAATCTAAATGTGGAACTAACATCTGAGTTAGAATTCCAACTGATGCATTTTTAATAACACCTTTTGACAGTACTCACTCTGAAATCATCACATCCAGCTGTAAGAAACAAGCCCTACTCAAGTTTATCTGTAACTACACAGATAAGGAAAAATATTATGAAGAAATGACAGTAAACTGTAGTAACTTCAGTGCAACTGTAGAGTTCCACGTCAATAGTTTGCAGACCATTCCTCCTGACTCTCACATGACTGCCCACAGCTATCCATACTGATTACTTAAGCTGTACTGGAACGGGAAGTTTTGCAGGACTTCAGAGTGCTGCTACTACATCACTCAATAGTGTGGATCCTACTTCTGTAGCACAAGTACAATTTTAGAACTGTTTCATTCTTCTCTTTAGGGACACTGTCAAATAGCCTTGCTCAACAATGCCTCTAAAAATACAGAAGTCATTTCAAGCTTGCACCAATGTTATTGCTTCATTATTATCACACCTCTGGAACGTTATATATTGGTTCTCTTAATTCAAATGTTAGAAAACTTTCTATTATAAACATACACTTTTGAAATGCAGCGATTGGGGGTAGACAGAAGAAGACAATAGGCAGTGTAACAGAATTAAAGCAAATATGACTGCATGCAACTTCCTAGTTTTATTTGCCTATTTCTGCTCTTGCCACATTCATCTTTACCCTCTTATTTCCCAAATTAAGGGCATGCAAGAAATGTGAACTATCATCATATCCTCCAATTCCCAGAATTATTTATAGGGTTCAAGCTGGGTCATTTAAGTATTTATCAGCATGAAAAAGGTCAACAGATATGCCCTCAGTGATACAAATCAGGTTAAACTGCACTCACTACACCTTCTGTGATAACAGTAATTATTCCCAAACAGAATTTTTAGGGTTAGAAACAGTTACCTTGGTTATATTATGTTGTATTAAAATAACACAGAGCAGTAGGGAGCTCTCTAGCTTATAGTATCAAAAATTAACAATCTGTGAAAATCTCTGCATATCCACTGAATTGTGTGGTAGCTCAAAAAATCTAAATGAAGGAAAGAGCATATTTAACAATTACTACTGATCTTATGAAATGTAGACAATGCTCTTGTCTTACTGGGAGTTTGGAATATTTTCTAGCATTACCATTAGAGAAAATATATGAGAGTATTTCTCTGGAACATTTTCCTTAATAAAGACTGCTGCAGTAGATGAAAACTCTTTAGCTTCTTCCAGTTTTGAAGCATCGAGGAAGCACTCAAGTAAATTTCTGCAGATCAAATAAACACTTGTATTAAATATTTATTAACGTTTTCAAAAATAATTTTATTTCTATTTTTTCAACACTCTTTCTAGTCAAAGTACCACTTCTAAATGCAGCACAAGCACTGACTCAGCACAAAAGAGAGCCTCTAGCTTATACGTCTTTGCTTCTCCTAGAGATATCCAGCTGTTAACACATAGTTAGTGCAGATCACAAAAAGAGTTTTGGAAAAGGAGATTTTTTTTTTGTGAAAACCTTTCTCCACAAGATATCTGGAATTAAAAGGAGTGATTGCTTAAAACTGTATGAGAAGATTATTTCACTGAGATGCATTGTAAGATTCTCCCTTGACTACTGGAAAGGCCAGTATTTCAAAGCCATCTAGCAATAGAAAATTATTCATATTGGAAATTGCAACTGGATTTTCAATAATTTATCTGATTTAACTGAAAAAGAGTTTGTGATCCCAGGAAATAACAAGAATAATAAAAAAAATATTTTAAAAATAAATACAAATGTAAGAGAAATAAATGTAACCGTTAGTTTCATAACACAAATACATATTGTGCACTTGATTGTTCTCATCAACACCTCAGCAAGAGTATGTTTGGTACCAAAAATCTGCATGGACGGTATTCTACATGGTCCTTAGCATACCCCTTGGAATGTTTTTGTTACTTAATTTTTTAGTTCCCTCCGGTTTCAGATTATTACAAAAATGCTGCATAGCAATAAGCCATCAGTCACAGACCAAAAACCAAGAAAAGACCACAAACAGAAAGGGAAAAACTATGGTAGAAGTGTAACAAGAACTGGAAACAGTCTGTGGAATAGCAGACCAAAACGTCTCTGAGAAAAGGTTGTGGGACCTCGAAAAATTATAACCCTCCTCATTTTGCACATAAAACTACCTCAGGAGAGTTATCTCAAGGTTTATGCTCCAGCTTAGCTCAGGAAATGCGAGCATGGTAATATATTGACAGTAATACACCATTTATTTCCAGTTATTATGAATGACTCAAACATTACATCCAAAATGACTGTGCTACTTCAAATAAGATCTAGAGCGCAGCTGTCTCTGCCACTAAAATTCTAACCTCAAATTAAATACTAAAATGAAGCATCTTTTATATTATTTATGTCTCTTTAAAAAGTTATGAGTTAAGCTTTCCACAGTAAATGTGTCTACAACATTACCAATGAAATACACCTTAGTAAAGACTACCTTAGGTGGCAACCACATGTCCAAGAGGACAACCAAATGCCCGTATGAGAAAATATAATTAAACTTACATCATCAGTTTTGCTCTCCATTCATTGTCTTTCTCTTCAATTTGGTTTAACGCTGTCACAATCTGAGATAGGCTGGGAATAAGGCGATAGCGGAATCCAGGCTTAAGAAATGGCCTCACAAGTTGCCAATAAAGAACTGAGGCATTATATACCAGAAAATAATATCTGAAAAATAAGAATCAAAAATTTAGTATTTCATGGACTTGATTAAACATAAAATTACAGCTTAAGTATTTTTAGACACTTCTAAGAAGTAAAAATTGGAACTTTTCCTTTTTCTTAGAGCCAATCCTGACTAATAACTGAGAAGACAAGTACAGCACAAGAATATAGTAAGTGTTGCAACTAAGTTCTACTCCATACTTAACACTTAAAAATCAGCTGACGTGGTGCCCTCACTCTATCAAGCATAAGTACAAAGGGGTAAGAAATGCTGAGATATCTACCAGCCTTACACAGGATTATTTGTCTGCCCATTTGAGAGTTCAGTATTCTTGTGTTGTTACAGCAGTTACAGAAGCTACAAAATGGAAGGAAAAATCCAAAGAAAAAATCCAAACAACACAACTCCAGGCTACCCAGGGAAAACCTGAGACAAGCCACCAAAAATCTAAATCCGTAACATTTCCTGGGATTTAGAGTTTACACATTTTTTGGGCCTACCTTCTATCATGGCTGGCAAAATCTATTGCCTTCATAAAAAACAGCACAAACTTTTCAAACTCTTCCTAGAACAGAACAAAAGAAAAGCTAATGAAATTTCAATATGGATTTTATAAATCAGTATATTATTTTCCTATTTCAATATGTTCACGTCTCATAAATTTTATTTTCAGACTAATTGCAACTAAAACATACTGCCATAGGAAGTTGCTGCCATAGAAACAGAGTAATTAAAAATTGGTTGCATTATCTGTTACTATGTTTCTCTGATTTCAAATTTTAAAACTGTATTTTCAGTTTATTTGATTTCTGTCAAGCTTTAATTATCAGGACTGAAATTTTCCAGAACTGCAAAGCTGCATACTTTTTAAGCTTTCAGCAAATAGAGCTCAGAAAAATGCAAGAGATAGGGTATCCCAGACAGAGCCAGGAGTTGGACTAGATAGATCCCCTCCAGCTCAGGATGTTCCAGGCATCTAAACATCTGTTAAGGGCTTTTGGTGGGGGGCAGATACCATTAACAGATTATCAAAGCTGACTGACCACAGTACAAGGACAAGTGAAATACCAAAGACAGAAAACAGATCCCACTCCGTTTTAAAATCAGGAGGAGGTAAGAAATGCTCATCAGGTATGGATGGACACAGGATCACCTAAAAGCAACACACAGAAGCATCTGCTGTGTTGCTACCATCTCTCACTACTAAAGTCACATCCAAAGTACTATGTGGAAATGTTACTGATGAGTGCTAAGGAGCACACTGCCACACAAACTAACTGCCCAATCTCTCTGAGGGCCCCTTTAGTCCTCCAATTCCCACAAGCCTGTGAAATGCTTCCCATATAAAACTAGCAATCACTTTCAGAGTTACAGCTATATTTGATCTGAAAATACCACATTTAAGTAAAAAGTGAAAAGGCTGAGTTTAAAAGAATTGACCACTTGAAAACTTTTGCAAGCATTACTTTTTACTGTCCTCCCCAAAATATCTGAAATATTAGTCTAATTCAGCTCATTTTGTTTACTCACAAACTACTCGTTAATACATTTTCCTTTGATTTTTCCCACTGGTGTATTTTAAATGGCTCAAAGAAATACATATAAAGCTATGAATAAATACTTCTAAGAAGTGGCTCAACATAAAGAAACCTTCGTCATTTCTCACCAAATTATCGGTAGAACGTGGAGCATGCAACTGGCCTTGGCACAAATATGCTCTGCCAAGAAACTGATTCACAGGAAATCTTCCTTTAAAATACATCTGTAGACAGTCACTGCTCATTTCCAGATATCCCATCTAAGATCCGAAAAAAACCCATTTTAATATTTAAAAATTCAACGAACAATTAAGAACTGATAGCTCTTAAAAATGCACCTACTCAAACAGTAACATCCAGCTACATAGCAGTGTGCAGGCAATATTACACAAAGATGCACACTCGTACCAGGTGTGGTACAAGTCCATGAAAATTTACTAAAATTTAAAGGCATATTTCTGCCATTCCAAAGGTATGTAAAAAGATAGTTTCTTTATTTAACAAAACTCCTCAGTCACCCAGTCACAGAACTGCTAAGAGTATTCAAAAAATGTTTCATTTTTTAACACAATTGTTAACGTAAAGACAAAATTCTTAACAGAATTTTTTTTAAGTATGGATATTAGCTGGCAGGACTTTGTATGGATGTCAGTGCTACACCTCAATTTTCAGACCACAGGCAGAATTTGAGTGGATTGCAGCCTGGGGAAAAAAATTTTCATAATTAGAATGTATGAGAATTTTCCTTCTTTTGGCTGGTAGGGTATGTTCACAGACACATTTTCTTCAGTCATAACCAAACTGCTAACTTCAAGTTTTCTGTAACAAGAGAAAACAGGCATGGCAAACAATTTTATATATACTGTAGTATACCTTGCATGTTTTGGTCTAATTGCAAACTTCACAGTTTGCTCACTGACTATAAAAAAGTGATTCTTTAGAGGCTGAGTTTTAAGGAAAAATGCACGTTTAAAAAACTGCCTTCCAAAACCAGAAGAGCATAACACCTCCCTCAGGTACTTCAGGGATTGTTTTTGATGTAGTAACTTTAACAACTGTAAACAGACTGTGTCACAGACATGTTCTTATTCAATACGGATACGCTGCCTAAATTACAAACCTGGAGTGCTTGTTCAGCACATAAAACATACAAGTCGGTGCTGAAGTTAGCTGATGAGTCAAGGGCAGATTTTCCTTCACTGGCTGATTTGATCAACTCATAAGCATTCTTCAAAGCCTGAACATCTGCAATAAGAAAGGAATAAAGAATTTATGCCTCAAGGTGGACACACTGACATAATTGCATTCAAATGAGCTATGTGATATCATGTCTTTCCTTCACAGAAATAAATCAAGACTGTTTAAGGAAAATAATGTCAAACACATGTTGCTCAAAGTCAGACATGATTCTAGGATGAAGCATTAGTAAGTCTCTTGCTATTTAAAATCAGTAACATTAGCACATTATAAAGTTAACTACTCCGAATCCCTGGTTCACAATTCTGTGAACTCAGTTTTCTTTCTGTTGAAACAGAAATTCGAAACTAAATCCTTAAAGCTGTTCTATGAAGTGAACTTGACTGGAGGAACACTGGGTATCCTAGAACAGTACTAACACTACCCAGTTACTTCTCTGCATAGCCAAGAAGCACGCTTAAAGCATTCAGAGAAAGAATGCTTCCTCTACATACATGGTTTGCTTACAAAACAAGATCAAGCCGTTTTCGCACGAAAGGTGTGCCGTTGCTTTATCTAAAGAGGGGCACAAGGTGGCAGCCGCCGGCCGCCCGCTCACCTGGGCCGCGCTGTGCGGCGCGGAGTTGCTCCCTCACGGCCGGCTCCGCCATCGCGCCGGGCCCCGCCGAGCCCCTCCGAGCCCGGCCGAGCCCCTCCGAGCCCGGCCGAGCCCCTCCGAGCCCGGCCGAGCCCCTCCGAGCCCCGCCGAGCCCCGCCGAGCCCGGCCGAGCCCCGCCGAGCCCCGCCGAGCCCCGCCGAGCCCCGCCGAGCCCCGCCAGCCGAGGGAGCCGCCTGAGAGCGGTGCCGCCCGACCCCCGGGGCCGCCACAGCTCACGCAGCGCGCG
>JAWWTY010000158.1:35721041-35751601 GCA_035222235.1 Margarornis squamiger
GCTCCCGCAGCGCGCGCGGGTATCCCAGCCGCGCTCCCGCAGCGCGCGCGGGTATCCCAGCCGCGCTCCCGCAGCGCGCGCGGGTATCCCAGCCGCGCTCCCGCAGCGCACAAACCCCCGTATCCCGGCAGCTCCCACAGCACACACACGGACAGCCCCGCCCCGGTCCCGGTGCGGGTGGCGCCGGCTGCGACTGGTGGGTTCGTGCCGGTGGAAGCAGCGCTAAGAAATGCTGTCACCAGCAACTTTTGGCCCCGTCTCGAAAGCTTCTAACGTGAAACCTTTTGAAATAAAGCAAACACCACCCTTTGGTGAAGCATTAGTCTGAAACAGAACAAAATGGCCAAGCACACTTGGACCGGATCTGCCATGCAGGAAGAAGCCGTAGGTGAGGGTAAATAAACCTTTAGAGAACAGTAGTCCAGAAAAGAGACACAGTAAGAAAAAAAGAAGAAAAAAGGAAAAGTAAGGGAAAAAAAAAGGAAAAGGGAAACTGCCTGATTGCACTGACATGAAGACATACTAAATGAAGCGTTTAACCTTCATCACTGCCTATCAACTACTTGGTCGTGCCAGATCCTGAGAGGGAAATCACTGTGGTTATGAAGACAATTTAAAGGCTTACGTATATAAATTCAATTTTAAACTTAAGCCCTTTGCACTTCAAGCTAAACTGAAATTCTGTACCATCGGGGTGTTTCAGTACACAGGACTGCATGAAATTCAGGAGTAGACTCATTCCCTTCCTGTATTACCTACCCCTGGGCCACACAGCCCATTTAAATGAAGTAACTATTTTGCTTCTATGAATGTCAGTGAACAGAAATAAAACTAAACTGAAAACTAGGTGGGCAAGGAAAGAGAACCCTGTAGAAAACCTGTGTTGATTTCCGAAGCAGAAAGTAATACATTGGTCATGTGTAATGATGTTAGCAATAACAGTGGCTTACTCTAGCTTACCATGATAGGCATACAGTCTTTGTACCAAACTTTGCACCTCTTGCAGGACTCAGCTACAGTCTAGAGACTTCTGGATGTCTGCTGACAGAATCCCAGACGCAGGTAGGACTAGTGTCTCCTAACAGAAAAATCAGTATGTGGAAGCTCTACTGACTCAGGAAGAGGAACTTCTGAAATTTAGATGGTAGTCAAAATGGCACCAACCATAATATAAAGGTCTCAAATTATTCAATTTTTTATTAATCTTCATGAAATACCTGTGCAGAGTCTGTCTGTATTATCCCAAATTTCAATGAAAAATTACTGGCTACATAATGAAAAGTGGTCACGTGGTTTGTGATAGAAAAGTGATTATTAAAATCTACTAATTATGTAATGGTAAAATGACCAGGAAAATACAGAAAGGAAACAAACAAACGAAACCAAGTTAAAATCACCCATTTGAATTAATTTTAAAAAGGAATTAAAAAACTGATTAAAAAAAAAGTGTAGATTTGGGGGGATGGTCATATATTATTTAGCTAAGCTTCCTAACTTTTCTTAAATTGTAACCCAGTATAGAATGACTGGAACTCAAATCTGGAAACTAAGAAATAGGTATTCATCCTCCCAGCTGTTACCCAACAACAGTTACAGCCTCCTGACACTTGATAGAAATCAGTGGCTAATTGCTGACAGCTTTTGCTAAAGAGTCTGTATCTTTTACTGCTACTAAAATCATCTCTGTATAAATAAAGATATTAGTTATGTTAACGAACATAATATAAACTTTAAAACAGAACATCTGCTGTAAATGGTCAAAAGAAAGTGCATCAGGGAGACTACTTCACACTCCAATTGCCTTTTAGAGGAATTCTTTAACTGAATAGATGAGGTACTGGGTAACATGCCTGATTCCAGTCCTCCTACAGGCAGGGTGAGTTCAGAGAGAATGAGAAATAGTACTGACCTGACACTCTCTAACGAGAATAGACATGTCAAAGGAACCATTGGTTTGCTCCACGTGCTTTTTTAATTTTAATTAATTCCTGATTCTTTCGTGCTCTGGTCTGCAGATTCAAACACTTCATGTGTTACAAGTTTGTCCTTCTCAAAGGGGTTTTCTGTAGTGTGTTTTTTTAACATGTAATAGAGGACGACAGTGGTTTTCCGTAACATTTTCTCGCCTGTTGCTCCTTTCCTTCTGCGCTGGGCTAAGGGAGCTTAGGGCCAGCTTCACAGTCTGGACTGAGGGCGCTGTCCCATCCCGTCGAGCACCCCGGAGTTTACCTATGACTGAGGAGACAGACACACACACTCCCTTTACTCTCAAGCCGCATACGAACGTACTGCCCTGAATCCATGCTCGGGGTGGGCTGACTGACGCCGTTCCTTCAAAGGGGCCGTGCAATAGCCCGTCCCGTGTTTTCCCCGCCGTGACGGCCGCGCTCGGCGCTCCTCCCGCCGCAGGGCGCGACCCCGCAGCGCCCGCGCCTAGAGCCTGCGTCTGCGCCTGCGCCCTCGCCTAGAGCCTGCGTCTGCGCCCTCGCCTAGAGCCTGCGCCTGCGCCCGCGCCTAGAGCCTGCGCCTGCGCCCGGCCGGGGGGCGGCCATGGCGGCGGCCGTGGGGGCGGCGGGAGCGCTGCTGGCAGTGCTGGCCCTGCTGGCCCCACTGCCGCTGCCCGCCCGCAGCGCCGCGGGATCGGCCCCGCGCCTGGGCCTGGGTATGGCCCGCCGCTCCGGCCGCAGCAGGTGGGCACGGCACGGGCTCCCGCCGCTGTGGCGCCCTGCGGGCCGGGCCCCGGCGGGAACCGCGGCCTGGGACAGCGGGGATGGGAGGGACGGGCCGGGGAGCGGGGATGGGAAGGACGGGCCAGAAGGAGCCGGGCTCGGTGACTCCGCGATGAGGCCGCCGGCGGTGGGAGCTGGGAAGGCCGGTCTGAGGAAAAGAAGCTTTGTCCGATGGGGAGACAATCCAGCAAGTACAGACTGCGAGATTGCCGTCAGTGAGGAGGAGGATTTCGGCTATTGCAGAGTAAAATCTGCCTTTGCCGATTGCACTTGTGATGAGGACCGAGAGCAGCTGTAATACATGGACACTGAATTTTTTTACCGCTTTTTCTGCCAGGGAGTTTCAGAGTGATTTCTAAATACACTGATAGTCTCCACTAAGTTACTGCAGTGGCAAGAGAGGCTTTCTGTAATTGATTATCGGTGCGGGTTGTACAACAGCTCATCTAAACTGATGAAAAGCAATCCTGTGTTCTGTTGCTGGCATTAAGTAATGTAAAATATGAAATTATGCAACAATAGCCCCTTTAACAGTTTGCTGGGTGTGGGGGGCTTGTCTTTGCAGGTCTGTGAGTCAAGTGTGTGTGGAAAAGTCACTCATTTTCAGAAGTAACACCCCTTATCCGACAGACATCGTCACTGTCCCTGGTGGACGTGATCTGTTCTGTGTGCGATTGGATGACTGTAAGTAACCTTTCTTTTCACACATTTCATTCATAGATTGCCTCTGCACGGGGAATCTTTTAAACTGGTATATTTTAATTGTTACTGCTTATTTTGGCTGTTCTAGAGAGACCATAGGGATCTGATCACCAGTGACAAACAAAGGTACTCCGTGCAAGGGTAGGATTTCTGGCTAAGCACAAATCAGCCTTTATCTATTGCTTGTGTATCTGAGATACTTTACTTAGTTTGCTGCAACTAAGAACGTTTGAAATATCCCACTATTATCCTTTTCAGAAATTGATCTCCTAGTGTATTTTTGATTCTTTGTTATAAATGCTTATTTTCATACTTTCAGCTGGCAATGATTGTTTCACTGGTAATCATATACCCTTTTAGGATATGCCATTAACACTTTTCCTGTTTTCCGCATTGTACTTCATTTGACTGATTCAATGTCCAGCTTTGGCATTCATTGCAATTCACTAGACTCTTGCATTTAAACACACCATTTTCTCTTTTGAGTCATTTGTCTGGGAGTTTTGATCCGCAGTCCCAGATACTTCTGACCAAATCCACAAGCGTTTTAGGTTGGATGGGGCTGAGGAGGTTACTGGGTCCAACAATAGGGTTGTCAGAACAGGGTTAGTTTCACATTAGCTAGTCCTGTTCTCAACTCTTTACAGATGCTGCCTGAATGTTTTGTGTACAGAGAAGAGCACAACAAGTGTTTTCTTTTTCAGTGTAAGGATTATACCCTCAAGTGATTATTAAGCAATGTGCTCTGTGCACCTACTTTTGTGAACCTTGCAGAAGCTTAATATTCCTTTGACTTTTGTTATCTTCAAAGGTTTTACTTGATTGCTTGATTAATGCTGTGTTGGGGTATTCAAAAGCTTTTGTTTCTGCTTGTTCCTCTGAGCATCTGCTCTGCCCTTAAGCAGCACAATTACATTGACAACTTATTCTGGTGGTTTTTTTCTGTACTTTTCCCCCCAAACCTACTGGATTACTTAAATTCTCTTTGGTACTACTGTAGTTGAGAATACTGATACTTGTTCCTGTTGTCAGTAGGATCTCTGGTCCTTGAACCTTGTTAAGATGTTTTATTTGGATGTATTGAAAAGTTTATTGTTCAAACAAGCACATTAGGATGAGTCTACATAGCACATCTTTAATAATTTGCCATTTTATAACAATGTTTTAGCAGCGATAATTTAATACATTATAGCATTGTAACCATACCATTGCATACCACTGAGTCAGGAGGGAATCACTGTGGAATATCAAGTGAAAGTCCAGTTTTAGGATGTCTGTTGTCTATTTATATTTACTTTGAGTTTTACCAACCTTCGTTATTTTGAATCCATTTAATGTTGCTTTTAGTGATCTCATAAATTGGTAGTGCTTTGTAATTGAAATGTCATGTGTGTCTAATTTGGGCGTCTCACAGAAATGACAGCACACATTAAAATAGCTCTCAATCGGTTTTCATGCTTTTTGGAAGGTCTATTTCCTATCGACTGTACAAACTACTCGTGATGTCATCATATTCGTAGATCTTATTAGCCTGTTAGAAGTGTTGAGTTAGTTAATATAAGGCATTTTCTGGCTTAAAATTGTTGCTTTAAAAAATATTGGCACAATATTTACTTTTTTCTAATAATTTTATACTAGCAGATGTCTTTTTTTCTCTTTTCAAACTCTAGCAAAGCTGAACTATTTCCAACAGCCCCAGGATATCAAAGAATCCGATTTTATGAAGTTCTCAGAGAAGTATGGCAGACACTCTTTCATAGCACCATCGCAAGTCCAGCCATCATTCTCTGCTTTTTACCGTGTGAGTTGAAAGAAAATAGTAATCAGTTTGCACAGACTTCTGTTTAAGCTATCTGATGAGGTCTAATGAGAACAGATTGAGAGAGTTATTTTTGTACCTATAGTCCATATTATCATAGAATTGTAGCATATCCTGAGTTGGAAGGGTTCCACAAGGATTGAGTCCAACTTCTGACCCTGCCTGGGACACCCCAACAATCCCACCCTCTCCCTGAGAGTGTTGTCCAAATGCTCCTTGAGCTCTGGCAGCCTTGATGCTGTGCCTGACCACCCTGTCGGGGAAGAACCTTTTCCTGATATCCAGCCTAAGCCTCCCTTGGCACAGCTCCAGCCGTTCCCTCAGGTCCTATCACTGGTCACACAGAGCAGAGAACAGAGCTGTCCCTCTGTTGCCCCTCGTGAGGAAGCTGCAGACCCCGATGAGGTCTGAGCTCAGTCTCCTCCAGGCTGAGCAGACCAAGTGCCCTTAGCCACTTGTTGTACGGCTTCCCCTCCAGGCCCTTCACCATCTTTTTATAGCTTTCTTTTGGATGCTCTTCAATAGCTTTAGATCTTATGTTGTGGTGCCCAAAACTGCTCTCAGGGCTCCAGGTGAGGCCACCTCAGTGCAGAGCAGGACAATCCCCTCCCTTGACTGGCTGGTGATGCTGAGCCTGATGCACCCCAACACAGAGGTGGCCCTCCTGGCTACCAGAGCACACTGTTAAACTGTTTGTCTCTCAGTCCTCTTTGTTCCTTAGTGTATAAAAGGTTTTCTTGTATTTAGAAGGTTGGACAACCTTTTAGACAAAGCTGGGTGTACACAAAGAATTACAGATTTTTCTCTCTGTCCTGATGATGTAATCACCTTGTATTCCACAGTAACTTTGTGATTTCTCCAAATTGTCTTTTCAGGCTGGTGATCCAATTCTAATCTACTTTGATTCATCATCTGTACTGAGCGTGCTTAGACAGCCAGTTAAAATGGGAGCCAGTGGACTTTGTGTTGATGGAAATCCTGCTGGTTAGTAAAGGGGGAAGAATATCTTAAGGGATTTGCTTTTGTTTGAGCTGTTGTCATGTCTTAACTCAGGCTTCCTGGACAGTAAAAACACAAGCTGTACTCGGATTTTTGCCAATTTGAGCAAGAGCTGCATGACTGACCCTGCCCTAGATGCTGCCTCCTACTACCGGGACTTCACCGTGCTGAAGGTGCATGTCAGATTTCTTGCTTTTGTGCAAATTTGTGGTTGCTTGACTTTGCATTACTTTCCTCTGCAGCTTTAGCTAACTGGAAACCTGAAGGTCATCTGGTATGTCATCCCTGATATCCCAATTGTTGAGGCCTTCTTGCTGGGACACCTGTTAAAAATGTTATGATCCTTCAAACTACTTTCAGATAAATTTCAGTTATTAACAAATTCTTAATGGATTTAACAGGTATTTCATTGACACTTCATAGTTTTAATGGTTTATCTAGAGCTCTCTTGCATTTTAAAGACTGTTTATCAAAGTATTCCTTTCTGTTGCATCAGCTTGATCAACCAAGCAGTGCCTGTTCTTCGTAAAGAATGACGATTTCTTTTACACAATATGCCCCCTCTAAAATCATACTGAAGGCCACTTATCAATATTAGCTCTGTTTGCAGTCATAGATTGAATTCCATATCAATTTCTACACTATTTATTTAATTTCAAAGTAATGGATTTACTGTTCTGGGTTCATTGTGCTGGTCTTACTGAATGTTTATATGAAAATATTTCCTCTTGCCTTCTAGAGTTTTCACTGGTATTCCCCGAGAAAACAACATTGTAAATATGAACACCTTACTGAGACTGATGACTCTGTTTCCTCTTATATTGTTAATCTAAATCAAGATCACTGTAGTAGAGAGTATTCTATTGATCAGATTTAACTCATGTTTTCAGGGCTTTCTTTGTCACTTTCTTTGTGGCCAAAATTCAGTTTTTCCTTAACTGGAAGCTAAAGTAATTAGTTGATGGCAGAAGAGGAAGTTCCAGGAGTGGATTGGAGATATGATACTTCAAAGTATCTGTATTCTGCAGGACATTAGCAAGGCCAAGATTAAATTTGTCTTCTGATGTTCTAAAATGCACTCTGTGTATTAGGTCTGTGATTTATAGATCACAAAATGATGACAAGTTTTACACATCGGGAATAAGCTTAAGTAATTTTGTCAATATAATATATAGGCTCTGTTTAATGATGACTTCGTGATTTTTTTTTTAGGCACTCTAGGCACTTGGAAACCCATAAATTTACTTGGGATTTTTTTGGTCTTGTATAATGGTTTGTTTCTTTTCCCCAGGTACCAATTAGTGGCACCATTGTGCAGTCCATGAAGGTCAGCCTCTGTCATCAATTTCTACTTCTGAAATAAAACATATTTGGAATTTTAAACATTCATAGTAATGTTCATGGGTTGGGAACTTGGGAGAATGGGAATGTGAATGTGCTGTGTCTGAGACGAGTTTGGGTGGGGGAGTTTGACAAAAGTGTGACATTGTAGAAAAAAAATAGGCATATAAGGAAGGATGTACTTTTAAATGAGTGGGCACAGATAGAGCTTAAGTCAGGGAGGTAGCTTGTTTCCTTAGAAAAAAGGTGGGGATCTGGAGCAGGATGATATGCTCACAGATCACAGCTACAGCAAGGAGGTAAATCTGACTTGGATGGAAAAGCAGTGAAAAAGTGTGAAAAATGCACACTTCTTTTAAACAACTACTAATTGTTCATGTGCTTCCTGTCTCCAGGTAAATGTCACCGCAGTCACACCACCTGGAGCTCCCCACTTGAGAGACAACACATGTACCAATGTGGTTTCTGAGGTATGTGAATCATCTTTTCTTTGAGCAGCTTAACACAAGCTTAAAGTCATTGCCCTATCACCTTACTCTGTCTCTGATATTCTCTGAATTGGACTTTCAGGTGATCTATGAGGTAGAATACAGTGGCACAAGTGGGATTCAGAGTGTTTCTGTCCAGTTCAAAGTGAGCAACATCTCTGGGAACTTTGGATCCTCTCTGCAGCAGTACTTCACTTTGCACTTCTGGGTCAGTGCCCCTATCCTCTCTGGGCTTTTACCAAGTTTGTAGTCTGTAGTGTGTGACCCATTTTGTTACAGATGAGATCTGAAAATATTAGAGCACTGTCATTGCGATAGAGTAGTAACAGAACCCTGGGATGCAGATGGTAGTTGAAGGCAGGAGTGGATGCATTTCTTGTCTCAAGTAAACCGTGCTAGTAGAAAAATTCAGGCTCAGTGTAAGCATGCAGTCCTACATTGCACAAATTTCAAGGGACTGATTGTTTTTATCTGATTATTTTTGCTATTGTTTGGTTTGTGGGGTTTTTTGGGGGTTTTTGTTGGGGTAGAAGGGAAGAGGATGAGATAAAAGCCACCAGCATGTTCTTGTGAAGAAAAGAGTTGAAGCTAGTACTTTATCTGATGGTTCAGGGTTTGTCAACAGAGTTGCTAAATTTATTCCAGGTACTTATTTAACTTTGCCTGTGCAGCAGGAAAGAGAGTTACTTTGGAGCGGGTGGAAATCTGGGAAATGCTCATGTATGTTAAGTTCACATAGATCTTGTTCCATACAGGCAGTGTAAAGTTGGGTAAGTCATGATCTCAAAGGTTGGTAAGTATGCAGTGCAACCTTGTTGAAGTTATCCTCAGAGGAGGCTCTCACCATGAAACAATTTAGAAGTGGAATGTGCCACTAAGAATCAGGGTCAAGGCAGAGTTTCTTCTGCAGTTTATCTGTAGAATTGCCCAGATTGATATGTTCACTTCCTCGGAGACAAATGCTGAGCAATAGGAATTCATTGTCCTGAGAGCTTTCCTGGTAGTATCCACATTTCAGGGTACTGACATTTAGTTTTTTACCTCTTGGACTGCAAGTGAACTTGCCAGGTAAGAAAGAGGCTTTGGAAACAAATAATGGGAGTTTTAAAAGTGCATAATATTCAGTCATTCAAAAAATGGCTTACATTTTTGAGAATGTGAATTTGATCTTTGGAGGTGAATGGATTTCATTGGTGCCAATATTTTCCTCTTCTTCTATTTCTTCCCTTTGCATCTTTGAAGACCAAGACCCTCTCTCATACGTTGCCCAGAAGTGGAAACCCTGGCTATATCAATGGAGCACCACTGTTGATTGCAAACAATGGTGCCATGCAACATGTATCCTTTTTCTGCTACCAGTTTTTATTTATCACTCAGTTTATTGACTTCTGGTACTCCCTTGTCTGGACTTTTGTAGTCCTCTGATAGGGATAAGGAGGAATGTGGGGTGAGTGGATTGTTAAATACTAGTGTCCTATACTGTCTATTTAGGCTTTTGTTTGGCTTCTTGACTTGCAGTCTATCAGATGAGTATTTTACAGAGTGACAGTGATGGAAGTTGCTCACAGTTCCTCAGACACACAGTAGAATTTGGAAAGAACATAAGAACAGGCTGCAAACTCAGGTAACAACACGCTCTGCAGTTGTCCTTCCTGACACATCTGGAAGGTGTGGACTCACGTAGCACATTTTTCCATAGTCTCTCATGCAGTGCTGTGGAACCAGGGTCCTTCCCCAAAGTCACCAGTGGGTATCTACAGATCTTTCATATCCTCCTTAGAGAACTTGGGTATCAGAGAGGTGGGGGACTACTAGAATAACCTGAACATTGTGAAGGCCTTCTGGGACATTGCGAGGCTGTAGTCTGGCAACATGTCTTGGACAAGAGTAGAGTTTATATTTGAGGAGTGAATTACAAAGGAATCCTAAAAAGTGATTATTTTGATGATTTGGATTGTTCTTTTGATAGGACAGTTGTACGACCATTGATGTGATAAAGAGCTACAGAGCTGACAGTTTTCCTTACCATGCATTACCCTGACATATTTTTCTCCCTTTTCATTGCGGAGATGATTGAAACTGCATCTGTTTAATATCAATACTTGTTGACTCATTACAAGAGCAGAAGAAATACTCATTACAAAGGAAGGATGTTGATAATGGGGGGGTTTTTTTGGCCTGGAAATCACTTTGTCAAAGCTGTTATTTTCTATTTTTTAGCCTGTCCCCATTACTGGAAGCAAGTAACTGTAGTTACATCCAGCAGAAGTTATACAAGGCTTTTCAGGGGAAGAACAGAGCAGAGGACCTTGCTATAACTGGCAGTGCTCATTCAACCGAGACAGAAGAGTGGACAACCATTCTGGTTCAGAACTGCAGTATGCAGGTGATGTGAATGCAAGAGGACCAGCTGTGAATATTTTTCCTTTCATATCTTTGTATTGCCTTAGGGAAGTGTGGGCATCTGGATTTTCTTTATGTGATGATCCTCTGGCTCTTAGTCTTAACACCTGTAAGCAGTCATGGTTCATACTGTTAGGGCATTTAACAAAAAAAACCTCAACAAACCCTGACAGATTTCATATCTCGTGAATCCTGTTCCTGCTATTTAAATGGGCAAAAAGAGTTTAATACTGAATCCAGTGTTGTATTACATAGTTTTCTGTCAGCCTTCTAGAATTAATAGTACCTAGTTACTTGCTATTAATTTGATGGTTTTATTGTTATCATCCTTTCTGATTTTCCAGTTTCTAGGGATATTTACTTAATAATGTTAAAATTTTGTAACCAAAGTACTTGTATATTAATAATTATTAATCTGTCAGATGGCCTAATGGAATGCAAAATCCAAGTGGTACAGCTGAGACAAATTCTGTTTGGAAATGAGATGACAGTGAGATGGATATAGCTCCAAAAGGGATGGCTGACCTGACCAGAAGTTACGGACTCAGTGCTGCAGTGACCTATGCTATCCCAAATATTACATTTGGACCATAATGGTCCTTTTTCATGTGTAAAATACTATATTAAGTTGATTGGAGTATATTTTCTTTCCAGGCTGTAAATTGCACTTCCTGTTGCATAGTTCCTGTGACCCTGGAGATACAGATACTGTGGACTAAAGTGGGCTTCCTTTCCAACCCACAGGCTCAAGTACTGGGTGCACGATACTTTTACCACTGTCACGCCCTGAAGGTATGGAATTAAAACCCCTCCCTCACACACAGAGGTAGTTAAATGGGATTTACAGTTTGTTTAAGAACCAAGGAATTGAATGGTCTTTAAGTAAGTTGAGATTTATTGAACTTTAGCAATGGTCTTGGCTGCATTGGCAAGAGTTTGTATTTAACAGCTCCATAGAGGAAAGTTGTTTTGCAATCTGTTAAGTACTGTCCTCACTCCGGTTGCACAGCTGGAAAAGGTACCTTCTTTCCAACTCCAAACCACATTCTGCCATTTAAGGAGTCAAACTTTAAACTTTTAATTATGCTCAGTATAAAGTTGTGTATACAAACATTCAGTTACTCTGTGTTTACCTCTCTGTCTCTTAAAGCCTGGATATGGAATTTGAGTGGATTTGTATTTCACAGACCGCACAGCATGTTGATAATCTCTGCAAGAAGACATTTCTGTCCTCTAGAGGTTCTGAAATCACCACCTAGCTGAGAAAGACTAATGCTGATGGCAGCAGACTTGAATTAAGGAGGAAGGCTGTAAGCGAGAAGGAGGCATTCAAGGGCAGGTTGGACAGAGCTCTGAACAACCTGGTCTAGTTGAAGATGTCCCTGCTCATTACAGGGGACTTGGACTGGGTGACCTTTACAGGTCCCTTCCAACCCTGGTTCTGTGATGCCAGCAGGAACTATCAGGGCCAGAAAGAACGATGGATAGTCTTTTTTAAGCATGTGTCAATGGATTTTTGGGTTTTGACATCACATCGTCTTTTGGGCATGTCATATATTTCAAGGCTTATGCTTCTCTGTAAGGGCTTTAGGGGGAGCAGATGACATCTGCCTGTGGCATTCGCACGGCAGTGAAGTGTGATATAGGAAGTATCTGTCTGATCTGCTAATATTCTTTGAGCTTCATTCTTGGTCTAAGTGAGACTTTACATCCCTTGTTTGGATGCATCTCATGGTATCTCTTTGTCCTCCTTTCTTGCAAAATACATGAAGAGAACAGGATAGGATAATATTAACTATATAAAACTCATATTGCGTGAGGCAAACTGGCAACTATGAAAATACTTTCTAAATCTGAGCTGTTACATGCCTTCATTAAGAGAATTATTGTCTGAGAAGGAAGACTTGTGTTCCTAGTAAAAGTGCAGACTACCTATTCCTTGGTGAGGATTAGCTAATCAAGAAGGATGAGATTCAGATTTCATTTGCTTGAGCAACTGATGCTAATTACTTTAGAGCTGTAAGGTATATTGCCAAGCAAATGATGAGAAAGCAAGTTTCTGGCAGCAAGAAAACTCCCCACCATTAAAATCAGTCCTGACTTCATCATTGGCAATCCACAAATTAGGATTGTTAGTAAAAGCATACTGGCAAAGGAGCAAGTTAGTGCCATAGGCAGCAGTTAGGAATTGCAGCCATTTGTAAGCACAGCAGTGAGATCACCAATGTGTGCTGCGCATGGCTTGACTTTCAAATTATGTTACTTCCCAGTTTTAGCCTACATATTCTCTCTCTGAGAACTATCCTTTAGTTCCCTTAACTGTTCTTTGGAGAAAACCTGTTCCTTTAGACCACACTGCATCACTGCAGAGTTGCCTAAGTGACTGGCCAGAAAACAGGGAACCTGGGAAAGACACCCTGATTTGTACATCCACATGTACATCCACAGTATCTGGTCACAGTTGTATTTGGACTTCCTAAAAACACAGGACATTTTTAAGTGATGTAGAGCTCTACCAGGAGCATGCTGGAAATTTCTTGTGGTTGTCTTCTCCCAGCTGTTGAGGAGGGGTTGTAAATGGGGCTTTTTTCTCTGCATTAATCTCTCTGATTTTAAGGGAGATTTTGAAGGTCCAGACACAAAATCAGTCATCTTGAGGCTTCTTGTTGACTAAGGCAATTGGGCCTACTGTGTGTTTACTCATTGATAGGAGAACTTACATCCATCAGAAGTGAGAAGAAAATTCTAATTGTAACTGCTCAGCAGGGGTAATTTGTGACCAAGGACTGATCTGACATGGAGGGCATGAAGGGGTTAAACTGGCTGGAAGCAGGAGTGCTAGGACATCTTTCGAGTGAGTGAAGTTTCCAGCTGATAAGAAACAGCATCAGCATCTTATTGTAGCTATTCTGGACTGGAATGCTCAGGGGCCACCTTTGGGCAGCAGAGCTGGGCTGGGGGATGGACCCACAGGGCTGAAGTGCCCAATGATGGTGCTCCCAGGATTGGCGCTGCTGGTGCAAGCATATACAAGGAATCTGCTCGTCATGCATATTTCCAGACTCCATCTAGAGCCATGTGCTGCAGTAGGACTGTACCCACTGCATTGTTCATGATATTTTTCTGTTCCATTTAAGCACAGCAGTGTTTTTTAATTCACCGTGAGAGGTAGCACAAAAATTCCCCAACAGGAGTCTCAGTACTTCTGTCTTAAGAGTCATGAATTCTGTCTCGCAGCTTTTCGAATGGTTCCTACAGAACTTTGCTCTTAAGGCAATCTTCCAAATTCTTCTCAGGGAGGTGAGTGAGGTGGTGATTTCACAGGTTGGCTTAAAGCAGTGCAAGCATGGAAGGTATGCTGCCAGTAGCTCCTCTCTTGATGTTAACATGCAGAGCTGAGAAGTGGGGCAGGAAGGGAGGTTGCTCTTTTGGCAATAGCATAGTCTTATATCAGCCCAAAGTAGCCATGAAACTCCACACAATTCAAGGAGCGAGTGTATTGGTTGTCTTGCAGCATTCTGTTGAAACAGAAAAGAACTGAGGCCTTAGAAGTTCAGTCCCGTGTTCCATCTTTACCTATCTCTCTCCTTTCTGAAACAACATCCTAAAATGTGAGAAATAAATTTATTGTTGTATTGGTCCCTGCTTTATTTTATTGATAGGATTTCATCTTGTGGTGGTTCTGTCTGTTTCTGGCAGCAAATACTTGTCCCCAGAGGGCCAGGGGATCTTATGTTACATAGAGTTTATAATTTTATTAAAAAATAAAGCTAGCTTTGCTGCTGTTCTTACTACTAACTAGCTGATATGTCTTTCCTCTGAATGGAAGACTTACTGTAGCAGAGCTTGAGACACTGCTGCCACTCTGGAGATCTGTAACATACAGTGCACAATAGCTACTGCTCTTTCCTGTGCCCTTCGTTTATCTGCTAAGTATCAATTTGGGAAAGAGGGGTTACTCTACTGAAAACTTAAGACACTGAACTCCTACCATTGTAAAGATATTTTGCTTGCCAGTCATCTGTGGTGGGTGTCCTTTAGAAAATTGACGGGAGATACATATTTTGCATTGTCTGCTTAACTGTGCTTTCCTTCTTGTTGCAGTTCCAGAGCACACACACGGTACCTGTGACAACTGTTGTTACCTTCACTGACATGACAGACTGGCCAGAACCACCGCGGGGCCAGCCCCAAAGGCACTGGAAACTCCCATTTGACATCTTTTTCCCATTCAAGGTGGCACTGAATTTAGAAAGCAGTTACAGAGTTGATCTGGCTGGCTATTTTTTGTTGATTCTGATATTGTCTAGTATTCTCTGCTTTTGAAAATAGATGGGGCCTGTATTTAAAGTTCAGTAAGTGAATTGATACATTCAGAATGTTATCCAGATCATAGGCTTTTCTCCTCAGGTTCTTTCACTGTGCCTGTGATATCTATGTGCCTGCTGCTCTTGGATTAAGCCACAGGACCAGCTTTTGTCCTGTGTTGTCTCATGCCCCTGTTCTCTGTATGTTACCACATGTGTACATCACTGCAGTGAAACACTTGAGGACTGGAGGGATCCAGAAACGTTGCACTGAGGGGTGGGGAGGAGGACATTAAAATGATTGGTCCGTGTTCCAGAAACCCAGCGTGCTCTCCAGCCGAGGAATATGGAGAGAGGAACAAAGTTCAATCCAAGCATTTTGGAGCTGCATTCAGTTATCTTCCTGTTGGAGGAGCACCAGATTTTTCTGTATGAACTTACATGAACATTTAAAATACAGGAGCCCTCCCTCCTGGCTGGCCTGAATTCTTATTTTATGAGTAGACATGCCTGCCAGTCAACTGTAACCTGTCCTTGTTACATGACAACCATGCCTCTGTGACACTTTTTGACTCTTATTTTTCTATGTCTTTTCAAATACAGATATTCAATTGAAATTTTCATGGTTTAATCAGTGTTTACATTAGCAATAGTGTTGCACAAAGCAAAGTAATTGTAAATATCCCATACTCTGAAATATAGTTGAATTTTAGTGGTTTGTCAAGACATCTTCCTTCTTTATATTTTTTTCCTGGAAGAAACTGGCCTGAGTATAGTTTTTCCTTGATAGAAAACATTCTCATGTGGCTCCAGATAGGAACTGAACTGAAAATGATAGCTGCTGAAGTTCTAAGTGGCACATCAGAGGGAGCTGTGAATGGTTCTAAAGTTGAAAAATTGATTCTTTTAGGAATAATTTGTAGATATATTAGGAGACTGAAGCTTACTACAATATCTTACCTCTGGCTCAGTCTCTGGGACCAGGATGTAAGTTTACTGTTTTCAAAGTTAAAGGCGATGTTCTGACTTTCTGGTCTGCCCCATTCCATCATACAGGAAAATTTGCTCAATTGTTCCAGGAAGTTGTTGGATGAAAGTATATTTTTTAGCAAAGGATTTATTACTGATCTTAAATTCTTCAGATGATGGAAAAATTTGCCCCATACAATGCCAAGTACTCCAGTGGAATCAATAGGGGGTAGGAAGATCAGAGCCTACTGTCTTAGTTTAGAGGAAAACTAAGATGTCTATGTTGACCAGGAAAAGAAGGAAGGGGGCCTTCTTCCCAAAAAAAATAACCACACCACTCCTTTAAATTTAGAACAAACTTTAATTAGGAAAATGCATAGAAAAGGATAACAGTTCTTAACTACACTATATCTTTCTATATATATACACATCCAAAAAAGGAACTGAACAAAAGAGTTTGTAATCCACACCTTTGAACGGAATGAGAGTCTGCCCCCTGTGGGTGCAATCCCATTTACGGGCAGCAGGTGGCGATGTCGCGCCTCGGCTGGATGCGGGGTTGGCTCCCAGCAGCGCGGCGGAGGCGCCGGTGGGTCCGGGGGTGGACCCGGGGATGGGTCCGGGGCTGGATGGGCCCGGGGATGGACCGTGTAGGATCACGTGGGATCGCTGGGGCAGGGGGAAGGGGCGGAATGTTTTCGGTGGAGCAGAGCAGACACGCTCCTGTCCTTTGTTCGAGAGAAGAAGCGATGGGCCAGGGGTCGGAGGGGTCAGCACCTTCTCCGCCCGTGACTGTCGGCCCCGTCAGGAAAGTCCGTCGCAAATCCAAGGCAGCGATGACTCTTTCTGTCTCCCTCTGAGGCACAGGGTGCCCGGAGCTACGGATTGGAGCGGGGCAAAGAGGAGCCAAGCCGAAGAGGGGCTCCCTCCGAGATGCTTCCACTCCCAGCAGCTGCCGGAAAGGAAGTGCCAGCCCAGCTCACAGGGTCCCTTCCCTCTCCCCCCGGGCCTCCCAGCCAGCAAGTTGGAATTTGAGCAATCGGCCACACCTTTTGTAGCTGGCGGGGCGGGGGGGGGGGGGGGGGGGGGGGGGCGTTAGCTTAAAACTTCGTGTGGGTGGGAGAAGGAATTCCACAGCAGATTCTGAAACTATAACACCTACTGTTAATACAACGTATTTGTTGCTTTTGTACATATACTTCATGTAGCAACTTTGTTGCTCCCCTTCATTACAAACTTAAAAGTGGAAAAATAAACTGAAAAACATGTAATTAGTCAGGGTATCAAAGGAGATAACAGGCATTAAACAGGAGCAAACTTGCAAATTTTAGGGTAACTTCACATATTTAACCTTTGTGAGTGTTTGCGTGGTTTATTAGCTGGGAAAAAATTCCATGCAGTATCTGCTGATTCCGTGGATTGTGGGGCAGCCCATGCAGCCTGGACTGAACGCTTTGCATTTCAGTGTTATACAGGGCTGCTGGTACCAGTACAGCAACAAGCTTGGATTTTTAGGCAGACGTGGCTTCTCAGCTGTGCCTGTAATACCTTTGCAAAGCTTTTAACGGAACGCAGTTCTGTAGTGTGTCCCATGTTCTCTGATGTCCCTGATCTGTGGCATCCAGGAAATTAATTTACAGATGACAGTAACTGAATTAGCAGAGGGTTAGCTGGAGAAACTTCCCAAATGTCATGTTGCCAAGTGTTTTGGAACATAACTTCAATGAAAAGAACCTGCCATCTTTATTTTCTGTGTAATTGACATAATTCAGTTAGGTGTGACTACAAGATACTGTTTGCTCCTTGAGCTGCAAATACAAGAAGTGCTGTAAGAACCTTATACTGTAATTCTCTGCCATACCCCAACCTGCAACATGCCCTATTTTCTAGCTCTTGTTTGGCCCCTCTGACATTTTGTCATTGCAAGAAATGGAGCTGGAAAGAGCCTTGTCCGTAGCCTGGCTGGCCTGAATTAAGGTCTGTTCAAATTCTAGACATTCCATAGCAATGGATGTGGGTTTGAAATTTGCAGTTTCCTGTGAGGGTGTTTTTTCCCCACTGCCTGATCTTGCCTCCCTTGCAATTCAGTAATAGGCAAGGTATGTCAGTGTCGCACACCAGGTGCACAGGGTGGAGTGTTTGTAGTCCATGTGGAAGGGCTGGGACAGCGCTGTAGCGTCCCTGCTGCCAGCACCGTATCTGAAGCCAGCTGTCCAGCATACCCTTTTTGGGGCTGTAAGTCTGTATTTACACTGTCCAAGTGAAGACGATCTGTACTAGATGATCCGTAAGGTCCCTTCCAGGCCTGGCCATCGACTCTTGGAAGATGCAGTTTTGGATTTCAAAGCAAGAGCAGCTGCAACCATAACCCCCCAGAGCCAGGCAGAGCTGAGCCGGGCCAGGCACCGGGCAGAGCCGGGCCCTGAGCAGAGCCGCTGCTCCTCCGGAGGTTTCCCTTTCTTTGCTGGTCTCTTGTGCCCACCTACAAGATTTCCCCACGGCCAAAGAGAACACTGAAACCCTTCTGACACTTGCCTGACACCTAACAGTCAGAACCTAGGTTTTGACCTGACTTGGTGATAAACCTATGTTCTTCACATAGTGTTTCTTCACAGTAGACAAACAGGATCAGATTAGAGGTTTTTTTAAGTAACCTGATAGCCCTCTGAAAAAAGTGATAAAACTGTAGATAAAGGAGACTTAATGAACAAAGCTTACATGGTTTACCAAACGCCGTTGGCAACTGTCTCTGTACTATGGAGTCAAGAAGAGTTTTATTTTCTTAAAGGAATAATATCTCAAATATTTCCGTAAGTGCTTGTACCTGAGCTGACTCTGTACCCTAAAACTGATGGATACTTGGAAGTGTTTACCTTCTTTCTCTTCCCAGATTTGCTCTTGAGGACACAGAGAGAAACAGTTTACAAAGGTTAAAATAAAGTTTTCTTTGCTGTTCTATAGTAAAGTATTTATGCTTAGTCACTTCAGAAACTACATTACCTTTTCCATATTTGTGTCAGTGAGTATTTTCTGTTGTGTAAACTGCTTTACTGATTTATTTCTGTGTTTGCTGTATAAGCTACGCTTTGCTGGAGTTATAAAAATTGCGTTCAGTAGCAAAGTGAGCATCTTTCAGGCTTACCTTCAGTAATTTTTCAGCTGCTCTTCTTGCATGTTGTGTTAGTGGGAATATGAAAGCAATGCTATTTTTAAGTTTTTCTGCAGCATCCATGGAAGAAAACACCTGTGTAGCAGTTTTGGTTTAGGCCTTTCCTGGTAACCAGGTTGTAACTGCGGAAATATTCCATCTCATTTCTTAACTGTGCATGATACTCTGAAAAGTCAGTTCAAGATGTAGTGAAAGTCAAAAAGCAAATACAATGGTAGAAATTATCACTTAAGAAATGAAGTGCAGAATAAAAACCCATATTATGTCACTATATAAATCCTTGCTTTGTCCAAATTTGAGTACTCTGTTGTGCTCCCCCTTGGGTAATATGGTGTACTCTGTTTGGGCTAACTGGGGAGACGGAGGAAGAGCAAGGGAGATGATTGTATATATGAAATAGCCTTGATATAAAGAAAGCTCTGAAGGCAGAGCTCATTGGGGTCTGCAGCTTCCTCAGGAAGTGCAGTGGAGGGACAGCTCCAATCTGTGCTCTGTGTGACCAGTGACAGGACCCAAGGGAACGGCTGGAGCTGTGCCAGGCTGAATCTCAGGAAAAGGTTCTTCTCTCAGAGGGTGGTCGGGAACTGAACAGGCTCCCCTGGAGATTCTATGGTTCTAAATGAGTCTATGATTCTCTTAATTTAGAAGTGAATGCAAATGGGAAATGGGAGGTAAAGTGAGGAGCAAAGCCAGCACTCTTGCCGTTCTGGAGGGGTTTCCGCTACAGTGAAAAAAAGAAACGGCCTGAAGAGCTAAAGCCACTCTCACAAGTGTGGCTGCACATTCCCTTTTATCTGCTGTCTGCAGGCATGTGAGAACAGGGGGGGAGTCGAGGTGAAGGAGGCTGTGGGAGATGGCTCAGCAGCCTGTGGCGTGGGTAGGGCTGTCTGGACTTGTCCGCGGCCAGACAAAACAGTTGTCGACACTGTAACTTGTACAGCCCCGGATTTTGTGCTGCAACGTGGAGCGGAGTTACATCATGCGGCGGGCGGGCGGGAGGGCGGGGCGGGCGCTGCGGCCGCGCCTGCCGATTGGCTGCGGCCGGCGCCGCGCCGGGCGGGATTGGCTGCGGCGGCCGAGCGGGGCCCGCGGATTGGCTGTGGGCGCAGCGGGGCGGCCCCGGCGGGCGCGCGGCTCGGCCGTGTCCGGGCGCGGCGGCCCGAGAGCCCCGGCGGGAGCGGCGGGTGCGGAGCGGGTGCGGAGCGGGTGCGGAGCGGGGGGCCGGGGGGGCCGGGGGGCGCGGATGGGCGTGAGGGGCCCGGGGGGCGTGAGGGGGTCGGGGGGACGCGGCCGCTGCCGCTGCGGGTCGTGGGCCCGAACGCCTCAGGAGAGCCCCTCGGTTTCCCCCCTTAGCTGCAGGGGCGCAGCCGAGGGGCCCGGCCCGGCCCTGCCTGCCGTGCTGCTGTGGCTGTGCAGAGCCGGCCGGGCCGTGGAGCCGGGCCGTGGAGCCGGGCGATGGAGCCGGGCCGTGGAGCCGGGCCGTGGAGCCGGCCGGGCCATGGAGCCGGGCGATGGAGCCGGGCCATAGAGCCGGGCCATGGAGCCGGGCGATGGAGCCGGGCCGTGGAGCCGGGCCGGCACAGCCGAGCGGCCCCCGCGGCTCCCGGGAGGGCTCTGGGGCCGGGGCAGGCCGGGACCCCTCTGGGCAGGAGCCACGCGTGGCGCTCGCTGCTCTGAATCGCCGCTTCCCTGTGCTTGGAACGCTGCAGATCGGTTTGGGTTTTTTCGCCTTTGCAAAAGTTTTACTTGGTAAGGCAATGAAGCGATTTAAATAGCAAAAGCTTCTGCATGTCGCAGAGGAGTTACTTGTGTTGTGGTGAAGACTTACTTCATGGGAATTGCCTGCATTTCCTTCAGCTTGATTTGCCTCTGCTTCGTTGCTTAAACGTAGTACAGAATAGCTCTTTCTGTTAGTTTGGTTTCCAGATTTTTTTCACTTGTGGACTAGCCTAACACTGAGATATTTACCTTTATATATAAAACTGTGAGAAAAGTTCATTTAGTTTAATATAATCAACTCACAGCAAATACTTCTGGACGTCCTGTGGGTCTGCAGGCAACAAACTGCAAAAACCGGCGTTACAGATTTTTATTGTTCAAGGCACCGGGTTTAGGATTTGAGATCTCTGATTGCTTTGGAAGGTCACTAAGTCTCTTTACGCTGATCTGGAACAGACTCTAAAGGTACTGTGCTACTTAACAGCTCTTTTGAAGATAAAAAGGCATGAAATCTAGCCAATAGTATTGCTTTCTATTAGGGAAATATAGGGATATATAGGGATAACTTTCATTATTTAAAGAGATGATGGGAAAATTATAGTTTTAAAGGTTATGTTTGGAGACTAGTTTGGAAGAAATAGCTATTTTGGTAATGAAAAAAAAGTTAAGCTGATGCTAGGGAAGATACCTGAATAATGCATTTTGTATTTGTTTTTTATTGTTCTCTCTAAGTAAGGCAGAAGTATTTTATTATTTTTTGTATTTAATTTTTAATTACGTAACTTTTTTTAGTTTGTTACTGAAGACCAGAACTATTCCAGGTATGGGAATAGTGGAAATGCGAGTGGAATGGAAAATGAGGATTGAAATTACCTTTAAGTCCTTGATTGAGTGAGAGGAGCAAAAGGAGTTGGACTGGCCTTGAAAGAAAACTTGTGGTTTACAGCATACCTTGTGCTCTGTGCTTTTTGGCAGCGTCATATCCAATTCACAGATCTCTTTTCATTTTCTTGATGTCTGTTGCTGCTTTAAACTTTCTGTTTTCTTGTTAGGTAAGTCTCCTTGCCTTTTCTCACAAGTTTCAAAAACATGCTTTTTTTTCGTAGTCTTTTGCTTTCCCAAGATCCATGTGTCTGATGCTTCTCACCCTTTCTGCTTGCCTTCAGCAGAGGTGCCTCTGGCAAAGAGAAACTCCCAGAAGGACACAGTTGCTCTTAGTTGCCAGCAGCCCTGTAGTGGGAGTGTGGGGTGGTTCTGTGACAGCCTTGGAGGAGCAGCTGAGGAGAGGCACAGCTTGGCCTGGCCACTCTGGGTCTGTGTCCTGTGACAAGGCAGTGCCAGGGGAGGGTTGTCACTGCAGGAGGAGTTGGAGGCCTGACAGGAGAGTTGTAACAGGAGGCGTCTGGGGATGAGTACCTGCTTCTGTTCCTAAGGGAGATGGTCTGCAAAGGGAGCTGAAGAGAAATGGGCAGTTCCACTCAGGATACTTCTGTTGTAAGGGGTTCTGGATAAAGGACCCATTGTTTGCCAGCTCTTGTTGTCAGGACTTTGAGCATCCCTCTGAGACACAAGGAAGACCCTGTTGAGAAGACTGTCTGATAGTAGGTGTGAAGGTGAACTTCAGGGTAGAAGGCTGGGAACAGCCAGACCTGTGAACAGTAGGGATTGTGCAGCCCCAGAGGCAGGCGCATGACTTGTCTGGTAAGGGCTCAGAGAACGTCTGGTTAGGATTGTTCCCAGTTCTTTGAAGCTTGCCCTTTTATGAGGAGAAGACTTTGACTACTTGCTTAGTTTCATCATCTGCTCAGAGTCCTTTGCCTCATCCTGGCAGGGGTCAATATTGCCATTTCAGATGAATACAGGACTGGAGGGACATTGCAGATTAATATTAAAATGCTATGCAATGTCTGCTTTGCTGGACTAGAGAACCATTATCTGCTGGTGGCTGCCTTGTCTAATGTAGAGATGTAAATTTTGATAATGTTTATAAGGAGGAATAATAACAATACACTGATGCAGAATAATGGAGCAACTCCAAGTGTTCATGTACATGTGTGCCAGAACTGGCAGTGCTATGATTGTCCTGGTATTGGTAATAGCAGCCTTCCAGTGCAGTTACTATGAGACCTCCGTGTCCTCTTTCCAATACCTTCTCTGTCCAATAGCTTGTGCCAAAGTGTTTGCTTTATTCCAATGGTGCAGAGAAGCGGATTTAAAGCAAGGGTTTCATGGCTTAATTACTGTCTGGGAGAACTAGATTCTCATTAATCTCCTCTGTTTCCTTTGTGACCGTAAATGTGTTACTTAACTAGAGTTGTCATAGGAAATTGCTAACTCTCTATTCCTTGTTTCCAGTGTACTTGCTGTAGTGAATTTTAGAAATAGAAGAATCCTGAATGTTTACAGGTTCAGTCAAGGGAAACTAATGCCAAGTACCTTGGAAATTTGTGTCCTTACTTGCAATCATGGATAACATCTCGTAATTTGATAGCGCTCAGGGAAAAGTGAATGAGCATATTTCCTGGATTAAATAGGGCTGAGGTTCATGACAAGTGTAGGATGACTTTTATCTTAGGGAACCATGTTTTTTTCTTTACCTTTAATAATGATCTTCTGGTAGCAGGTAGGGAACAGTGGCCTTCAGTTCTTCTATGTCACTGTGAGCAAATTCTGCAAAATGGAGAGGGGGCACAAGGAGATTGTATTAGGACTGTACAGGACTAAGAGGAGTTGAAGTGGGGAAATGGATGAAGAGAGAAATATAGATGAAAAGTCACTGATATTTAACCAGTTTTTCCCCTTCCTCCCTTTTAACTTGCAGATATCCTTGATTTGCAGAAAGCATCTCAGAATGTTGTGTCAAGCTGCTCTGAGCCCTGTTGTCCGTTCCCCTGGATGGTGCTTTGTGTTGTCTCCACGTGCCGTGGCAGCCATTCCCCATTCATGTATGTATGAGAGACAGCACACTTTTCTAGGACTGCTGGTCACTGTGTCTGGGCATGTCTGGGCTCTTTGCTGTGGTGAAAGGAAAATCATCTCATTAACATCATTCAGACTTACAACCTCTGAAGTGAACTGTGGTTGAAACTCTACTTTCTTAATGTTACTTGCTCCCTTAACTCAGTAGCATTCAGCTGGATGTCTGAGTTTGTGTGTTTTTCATTCTGATACGGATTTCAAGCAAGAAATGAGTTGTAAAAGTTCTGCTACTCTAAAAGTTCTTTATTTCAACCTCATACATTCCTGGAGAACAAGATCTAATTATGTCTGTTCCCCCATCTGCATTTTCAGCCCATCAGATGTCTTCAGTAAAGCAAGGTGCAACGCTCAAATTCATTTGCATTAGATAAAAGTGGAAATATGCATGCAGGAAGCCTGAGTGTAAATACACAGGTGCCCTGTAAATAGCTCTTCCCTGAAAATCTAACCTGAGAGAACTGTTCAGTATCTGATGAGTGGACTGAAATGGAAATGGCAAGGATAGATATACTCCCATTAGGTCAAGAGATTAGCTGTTATTCCTTGTGTGCAAGGTCAGTTTCCCATTGGTCTCTATGTTAACAGTTCTCTTTTATTAATAATTATATGAATTAAATGTTGAAATCTTGAAAATGCTAGACTTGGTTTTTATGAGCTGCAGCTCTGTTGACTTCTATATTTGTAGTACTTCTAAATATCCCTAATTTTCCAAAGTCCGTAATTTTCACAGCATTAACTGTGAGTTTATTCCTAAGGATTGACAGTATCCAGCAGTGGAGCAACTCTTGTTACTTCATCAGTTGTGATTTAAAGCTGGAGTCATCCAACTTATGTGATAATCCAGTTATCACAGGGGTCTTTTTTTGTTATCCACTGTTTTCTGTTTGTTCTCCACTGTTGTTTTCAGTTCTGTTCAGCTCAGATGTATTTTGAAATTCTGCTTCTTTACTCCTGAGAAGCAAGCTTCAGGCAGGTTACGTAAAAGGATCTGTGGTGCCAAATGCATAAGTATGCTTCATATGTTTCTATGTTTTTCCTTCTTTATTAAGGAAGTAAATCTGTTGACAAGGTACAAGATACAAAAACTGGGATGCCTACAAACCTATTTGTCCAAAACATGGACTGGGTGGCTTTGTCAGTTCCTTCCTAATTGCATGCAGAGCAAGTTAATGGGCTTGCATCACCAGAAATGTGTGGCATACATAAAATGGGAGCTGATTTCATATCTCAGTTCAGTGTAAAATAAACAAAAAAGGCAGATTTATGCAGCCATAGAGCAAGATTAGCAATTAGGACTTCAGTGGAGATGATTTAAGTTCTCTGCTTGCTCTAGAACTGTTGTCTTTCCCCTTGTTTTTCTGAAAAAACAAGTTGTTTCTTTTCAGATACTGGATATCCCTCAGCAAATGCCTTCGTGGAACCTTCTAAACCCTAAATTTCTAGCCAAGAGAATTGGAAACACATTGTTTTTACGCCTTTCTGGTTATATTGTGTAGGATAGGCAAATACTAAATAGTAAGGTATAATGCTGGAAAGAGCAATTAAACTGAACCCCTTCACCCAGTTTTTTGTAGACCTTATTTACATTCACAAGTATTCCTTGGTGAAAATGAGAGGCAAATGAAACTCCTCTCAAAATTCCATTTCCTACTTTTATTTGTGTGACATATTAGTGCAACCCTCATTTATGATCAATAATTTAAGTTTCTTCTGTGTGTATAATGAACACAATACTTATTTAATTAAAGCATTGTTAAATTACAAGCTTCTTTTTTATGTAGCACAGTGCTCATTCCTATCTTTCTCCAGGAGAAGTAGCATCAAGAATAGCCACTTTAGGTTATAAATGAATCTATTTTGTATTATAGAGCATCAAAATTAGAGATAGTGAACGTATGAAAAAAAATTGGATAACTGACCACGGCATAGGATTCAGTTTACTGATTTGTAAATAAGCCTCTGCATCTTCAGATGAGACACTGGTTAGGACTGACTAGAGTAAAATAGTTCAGTTGTAAGTCATCTAGTCCCACTGCCTGATGCTTCAGAGCTGCCCAAAAGCTGAAGCACACTATTGAGGACATTGTCCAAAGGCCTCCTGAACACTGCCAGGCTTGGGGCACGACTGTGTCTCTTGTCCCAGGCTTTGGACACCATCACACAACTCTGAGTTTGTATGTTCTTCCCCCTTCAGCTGCCCCTACTTAAGTAATGTGCAAAAATACCTGACCTAGAGGTGTTGTAAAAGCTGTGTTTCTTTTCTTTCCTAACAATCAAGCTTTCTGTGTTACTACAGACAGGAAAACTCTCTATAACTGTATCTAATGAGGCAAGGCAAAGGAGATTGTTTTTAGAACTGGTCCTTGTGGTCTGAGCTGTATGGGCTCTTTTACAGTGTCTTTCAGTTTGGTCTTCTAGATTACCAGAGTCAGAGCTCTGTGATGCATGGGATACTGCCTTCTATACCTTAGGGATGGTTAGTGCTGCTCGGATGGTACTGGTTCTCACTTTGTTTTGATGAATTGAAAGCTACTTCTCATTCCCAGTCACTGGGAAGTGTGTGTTGTGAGCTTTAGCCTTGGAAAGGGAGGAAACATTACATGACTTCAAGGGCCTAAAGCCTGAATGAAACACTTAAAACTGCTTTTCTTTTTTCTTCCTTTCTTTCTCCACAGACCTCCATCACCATAACCAAAAATTAAGGAATGAATCCATCCGTTGTTGGAGCAACATTCCCTTTCTCACAGTGCCACTCAGCCGTGCCCATGGAAAATCCTTTGCACACCGGAGTGAGCTGAAGCACGCCAAGAGGATTGTGGTGAAGCTGGGTAGTGCTGTTGTGACCCGAGGAGATGAGTGTGGCTTGGCCCTTGGGAGGCTGGCTTCAATTGTAGAGCAGGTAATCCTGTGCCTGAATGTTTGTTTTGACTTCAGATATTGGGTGATCGTTGAGCGGTACAGAAAATTGTAGTAAATCCTCTTTTTCAGCCTCTTGTGCTGTGGTTCCATAAACCAGGTAACTCAGGACATCATTGTTTGAAGGTCTGATGGGTTGACCCTGACCACCAGCTAAGCATCCACACAGATCCTTGTTTGCTCTCCACACCTCTGCCCCACCACCAGTGGAACTGGGAAGAAAAAGGGAAGAGCAAAAAATTAGAAAACTCATGGGTTGAAATAAACACAGTTTAATAAGTGAAGAAGAGGGTAACAAAACCGAATGATGCTGAGGCAATCGCTCACTACCTCACACAAGCAGACAATGCCCAGCTGGTCCTTGAGTGGTGGCCACCTTGGAAGACAACCCCCTGCCTTTTGCTGTTCTGCAACCCATTTTGTTGCGGTGCGTGACATTACATGGTTTCAAATGCCCCTTTGGCCAGTTCAGGTCAGCTCTCCCAAATGCGTCTTCTCTGAACTTTGTGCCCAGCCCCTCGTCTGCCTGCTGGGTTGGGACATAGTGGGAAAAGGAGAGCCTTGATGCTGTGCAAGTGCTGCCCACCATGGGGAAAAAGAGATGGCTTTGATGCTGGGCAAGCACTATTTAGCAATAGACAAAGCATGGAAATGTTATCAGAACATTTATCAGTTTTGGAACTGAAATCCAAAACACAGTACCATAGACCCCTGTAAAGAAAGTTAACTCCATCTGGGCCAGACTCAGTGTAGTGGGAGAGTTTTGCACAGTGACATTTTTGTGCCATAGGTAGGACAAGACTGGGGTGTTAGTTGGCTATGGTGGGAAGGTGGTACTGAAGTTTGTGAACTCTGCAGAAAAAGTCAGCCCTTCTTGATTACCTGAGCATTTACAAAGTTCCTCCAGGGAAAAGCTTAAAACCTCATTACTTGTAGGAAAAACTTATGGGATCAACTCATATTTATTCTCCAAAATGAAATGGTTACTTTGGCAACAATTGGACATGTTCCTTCTGAGAAGTAAAGTTAACATTATAAATTAAATTCATATAAGACATTTAGCTTTAGGGATTTGAAAGGAATCTGGCCAGATACATGTAAGGAGGAAGTAATCCTCTTATTTTTTGAATTGCCCTCTTCACTTCTAGAATTCAAAGTTACTGTATAATGGCAGTAACTTTGGGAGTGGATGGTGAATAAGAAGGTTGGTGGAAGATACAACTGCTACTTTACAGTTTCTCGCATCTTTCCTTATCTGTAGCAATGGAAGTGGAGAGGTGAGGGGTATAGAGGTGTTACCATGTAATGTGTATCCTGAAGATTCAAGCATGATTCTGTCATAAAAGCTGGTACTGTGAAAAAAAGGTTTAGAAGAAGCTGTAGATGGCATGCAGTCCTTGGCATAGCTCCTAAGTGGGTAGGAAGGTGTGCAGAAATATCCTAAAGGGTACTTGCCTTGCTTTGTGCATCCTTGGATAAAGCACGGTACTTGTGTCAGCAATAACTGGTGAGCATAAGCACAGCCAGGACTGTCGTGCTGGGAGTGATCATACACCAGGCCCTGTTTATTATTTTCTGTACTTACAGGTCTCAATGCTGCAAAACCAGGGCCGAGAGATGATGATTGTCACCAGCGGTGCTGTAGCCTTTGGAAAGCAGCGGTTGCGTCATGAGATCTTGCTTTCTCAGAGTGTGCGGCAAGCGCTTCATTCAGGCCAGAGTCAGCTGAAAGACATGGTGAGAGGCTGGTGACACTTGTGTCTTTCCTTAAATGTTGGGTACTACCTGCTGCAGTCACTGTCTGACAGTTGCTCTTCGTAGGCTATTCCGGTGTTGGAGGCCCGAGCCTGTGCAGCAGCTGGCCAGAGTGGACTCATGGCCCTCTACGAGGCCATGTTTACACAGTACAGCATCTGTGCAGCTCAGGTAAGGCATTCCTTCCTTCCTAGACTGACTTGCTGGTTTTGGGGCTTATTATTGTCATATAAACAGTACCTTATACAGGACTGCCTTGCTAAGTATTTCTGACATGGAGTTATCCATCGTCAAGATAAAACAAATATGCTTTTTCCTTCTGAAGTTCAGGTGTGTCCTGCTCTTACATAATGGGTAGAGTCTGTTAAGGTCTCTTCACAAAAGCTGAATGGTGAGCCAAAATGAGGTTTAAAAATCACAAGTGGTTGAACTGCCACACCTTCTGTAAAGCTGCTGGAAGTGCATATCCATGCTTCAGAACTTACTGTCCATCTGCTCCTCGAACCTTTCCAGCTTGTGGATGATGGTTTCCCTAGCCTGGGACTTATACTGAAGGCTGCAACTCTATCAGTTGAACTACTCTTCAACAGGCTTTGCTTATCTTAAATACTCTGAGAATACAGACTTGTATTAACTGTAAGGCCTTATTTGTTTAGACACTTCTAGTGAGTTTAGGAGCCTAGTATGAAGTCTTTCATGGAGGAACTTCTTCCTGAAATACGGCAGAGCTGATATGGCTAAAGTGTTTACAGTATAGCTAAAAATCACTAGAGGTCATGCTGAATAAGAATCTTGTTCAAGTCTGTAGACACCTATCATTTCTTCGATATAAATGAATTCATTGCCCCTGCCAAAAAGGTCAGAGTACGCATGGATTTCAAGTGCTATTGTAACATTTGTGTCCTGGAGTTGTTCGCTTAGTTCTCAAATGTCCAATTACAGAGTAAAACTAAAATACCAGTCTCTCCAGAGCAGACATTGAGGGTTTTCTTGGTCTTAAAATACCAAGAAGAAAGGGATGGTATCTGCATGCGGGAGGCTTTAATAACAAGATTCTTTCAGAAAAGCAAGTGAGTTTTAATGAGCTGAAGAGAAGTCTTGAAATAAAGCATCCCTTCTGCTTACTACAAGTAGGAACATGAAACTGGGAGGCAAACCAGGAAAGGCAACATCTTTAATAGTCTATTGAATTGTGTAGATCTTAGTAATTACCATCAGCATCTGTGTTCTGATTGCCTTTTTTTTTTTTCAAATTCACTCCTGCAGCATGTGACCTGTCAGCTTGAGGAAAGGCCGTTCTAGGCTCCAGTGGAAGTTAAGGCATATAAACCTATAATATTGTGGAAAGAATATTTCTCACTTGTATATACCAAAGCCTTTAAATGTGGCTCGTGTTTCTTTAGTGACCCAAAAGGCATGACTTCTCTGCTATGATATGTTGATATATGTTTATGATTCTGTTCTCAGGAGGGATGTTAGGCTAAATATTTTTTTCCTTCCTTTTAGATTTTAGTCACCAACTTGGATTTCCATGATGAACAGAAGCGTCGCAACTTAAATGGAACATTACATGAGCTTTTAAGGATGAATATTGTCCCTATAATTAACACTAATGATGCTGTTGTTCCACCTCCAGAGCCGAACAGTGATCTGCAGGGGGTAAATGTGGGTAAAGTATTGCACGGGGGTGGCTCCTGCTTGCAGATGGTGCAGCTCTAAAGTGTACTTGACTGTTGCCATAACTGGGGGCCTCCGAAGCCTAGAGCAGGGAAACACACATGCAGAATTAGCATGTGAACAGAGGGTACTGGAAGACTGCTGACTTGTCTGTACCTAGCACGATGATACGTTGTTGTGGGGTGAAAGCAGGGCAGATAATGTCTGCTCTGCCAAAAACAAGCATGCCTGGTTTAGTTTTTCACTGAATACTTGAAGTTGGAAGGGACTTGTGCAAGTCATCTAGTCCAGCACCTCTGCTTAAAGCAGGGTCAGTTGGTGCCTCTTGCTCTGTCCCTGAGCACTGAGGTGGAGAATGAAGGTACTGATCCCACTGCTTGCCATTCTGGTATTGCTTTACTGCATTCCAAAAGCAGATGTGCTTTCACACAAAGATCACCTTCAAAGTTCAAGTGGGTGTGAACAAAGTAATTAATCTAAATTAACTTTGGGCATAAAGTTAATAATTCTACAGATTCTCTAGAATGGTAAGAGTAATGTAAGCTCTGCACCAGCCTTAGGAAGCATCTGGTTTTCTTCAAAGATTAT
>JAWWTY010000158.1:35751701-35776560 GCA_035222235.1 Margarornis squamiger
GTGAAGGACAATGACAGTCTGGCAGCACGACTGGCTGTGGAAATGAAGACTGATCTCCTGATTGTTCTCTCAGATGTAGAAGGTTTGTGAGTAATTTCTTTAATTTCCATTTAGTTTTAGTGAAGTTTTACATCAGATTGTCAAACCAACCCTTTTTTAGTGTATTACTGATCTCTTCAGCTCATCTCTTCTATGGGGACAATTGCGAAATACTCCTTAAGGCCTGTACCCCCTGCTGAAGCTGCGGTGTAAACCAAAGGGTGTTGATCCTGTTGTTGAATGTGGGTGGGTGAGAATGCCTGTGAACCTGAGACTTGTTCAGAACCCAGAATACCAAGTGTACTGTGGTACTTCTGTCAGCTTCTAGAGTTGTATGATAGTCAGGAGCACTCTGCAGGATAAAGGCTGTGTATAGTGCCAGGAGTATAAACCAAATAACCATTCTACAGTAGTTTGTTTCTTCTGGCAGCAGGTTCTGTCTTTCAGTGAATTACTAGTACAAGTCCTGGTCATTGCTTTCTGGATACCTGAATCTTTCAATCCTTTTCTGTCCCAGACTTCTGGCTTGCAGTGCTCTAGTCTAACCTGTGCTGTTGTGACACACGCCTGCTACCTATGGATGTTGAACTTCCTTCTCTAGAGAGAGGAGGGTAGTGGGTGCAGTTTCACATCAGTGTGGACCACATCTCCCAAGTCACAGTCTTTTCATCTTCTCCAGATGGGCTTCTTTCAGTGGATTCTGGACTGAGGAAGAAGGTGTCCTTCCATAAACACAGTTTCTTCTAGCAAATTCAACCAGGTTTCATGGTCAGTTCTAGTTGAAATGACTGTCTGAGGACAACTCATAAAAGCAGTAGTCAAAAACGGCTTGTAAAAAAAAAAATTAACACCCAGCACACCCATCCTGCAAGCTTATTCACTCAGTGTGACATCTTGTTTATGGAAAGATACGTGTCCTCTCCTTCTCAAGCTGTCAAAAATGGACACAGTCTGCACTTGTGCCCTCTAATTTGTCATGGCAGTATTTGTTCACATAGAATTTCTGGGAAGTGTGGTGGTACAGTTCAAGTTTGATGTGCCACTCAACTCCAAACATAGTTACATAAAATTATTTGATTTTAAAAAATATTAGTAGAGTATGTCTTTAGAGTGTTGTGTTCCTTCTTAGCAAAATTGTGAACCGTTTTTACATGTTTCTGAATTGCCCAGTTTCTCACTATAGAACCCAGCATTCAAGAATATCAGCTGAGGCTTTGGTGAGGAGGACTGTCCTTTGTCTTTTCAGTTGGGAGCTTGTGTATGTAAGCCCTGATGCTGAACTTATAAAAGCTGTAAACTGTCTCTCTAACCCCAACCAAATGTCACTACCTCCCAGCTTGCATGCTGCTATTCAGCATGTGGGTTTTTGCTTTCTTATTTGTTAGGCTTTCAATAAACCTATACTTCTCGAGACTGCCTGTGAAGTGTTTTGTGCTCTCAGTCCCACAAAAAGCAGGGTTCAGTGAAAGTTTTCAATCCTTAAAAGTGGAATACAGCTTTTTAGCCTCATGTTGCTTGATTTGTTTTGTTGGTTTTTTTTTCTTTTTTCATGTGTGAGCTTTGGACATGAGGGTATATAACTGACTTTTGTTATTTATTTCAGGACTCTTTGACAGCCCTCCAGGATCTGATGATGCAAAGCTCATTGATATATTCTACCCAGGTGACCAGCAGTCTGTAACATTTGGAACCAAATCCCGAGTGGGAATGGGTGGCATGGAAGCCAAGGTAGAAATGTGGAATGTTTGTTTTGTTTTTGGGAAGGAAAAGGGAGCTGGATGAGATGATTGTGCTTTGTGCAGCTGCTCACATGGATCTTAACAGGCTGCAGAAATGGGCAGGCAGGACTTTATGAATTCAATACCAGGAAATTCTGAGTCCTGTGCCCAGAGAGGAACAGCTCCAGTCACTGGTGTGGGCTGGGGAAATGATTGCCTTGAAGGCAGGTTCAGTGGAGAGGACAGAGGGCACCTGGGAGACCTCAAATCGAACATGAGCCAGCAATGTGCCCTTTGGGCAAAGCAGCCCAAACAGATTCCTGGGTTGCATTAGAAAGGATGCAGCCAGCAGAAAATTATTGTTTTCATCTCCTTAGCACCAGTGAGACCATGTGTGTAGAGTTGTGTCTGGTTCTGGCCACTACAGTACGGGAGGGATGTGGCCTGAGACAGTGAAACCACTGGAGAGCCATGGATAGGATTAAAGAATTGGAGCATCTGTCACACTGAGAGAGACTGAGAGCTAGGACTGTTTACAGTGGAAGAGAGAAGTTTTGTTTATAAATGCCCCAGGGGAGGGTGTAAAGAAGACAACCAGATTCTTCTCAGTGGTATCCAGGAAACAGACAAGATACAGTGGGCACAGACTGAAATACAAGTAATTGAACTGAAATGTAAGATTTTTACAGTGAGGTTGCTGAAGCACGGGAACAGGTTTCCAAGAGAGCCTATGGATTCTTTGTGTTTGGAGATGTTGAAGACCTGACTGGACAGTGTCTTGAGTAACTTGGTCTAGTTGACCCTGCTTTGAGCAGGTGGTTGGACTATGATCTCCAGAGGTCCTTTCCAGCCTCAGCTATTTTCTGAGTATCCTGAAATGGGTATATAAGTTCCTTAGCTTTTCTCCTAGGTCCAGTTGAATTGAAAAGAGCAATTAATGAATTACATTCCTGTAGTTTGTTAAATCTGACATTTTGAACTATATTAGCTATTTTTTAAATTAAAATAAGAGTCAATCCTCAAGTCTTTCTTATGTGATAATCCAAAGACTTTGGGAATCCCTGTCACTTAAATCTGATGTGGTACCTCCCTCACCTTTCTGAGTTTGTACATGTACTCTTTGCCTCTGAAGGATATATTGGTGGAGACCAAGATACTTCAGGTTTTGGGTGCAAGATTAGTAGAGATGGGAGAGCTGATGGCTTTTAGTGCTGTGTACAGTCGTGTGCTCTCAGTATTCATTACTGTGGGTACATGGACACGGGTGTGGTGTGGTACTTCAGCACATGTCTCTCGTGAGGCTGAGAGATACACTACCGTGGGATTAATTGCTGCAGGTTTCCAAAGGATGCATCTGGAAAGTTGTCTGCAAAAATTGAAGTAGATTTTGAATAAGAAGGAAAACACCAAAGTAAAATTCTTCACCTGTCATCTTATTGTATATTTCCTTTTCTGAAGAGTTAGGTATGGCACACTTCAGTATCCGAGCATGGACCAGAAGGTGGCAAAAGGAGGAGGCATTTCTGACTATGAAATGCACAGAGCTTATTTAGAAACTCTTTCTGCTTATCCAGCTTCTAGAATAGTTTAAATGGTTCCAAGTATTAAAAGGAAAGGTGCCAAGGTCAGAGAGTACTTTTATTGAAAAATAATAATCTGTTAGAATTATTTGGTGTCCTTAAGTCTGAGTCATATAGAGGCAAATCTCCATGCAGGTGTTGTAACGAAAATTTGTTACAGTGGAGAAGTGGTAATACTTTTGGAATACTGTAACATCAGTAACAGAAAACAGATGATTGCTCAAATAACAAATTTTGATTATCAGCCTGAAATTTGAGCTAAAATGAAGCAATTGATGGTCTTTTGGTAGCTGAGTTTGATGTGATAGGCCTGTCTGCCATTGGTGTCTCGCAGTGAACATGGACTGTAATATTGAATTGTAGAACCATATTAGGGAAGCACAGAAGTGAGGAAGCAGAGAAGCTTTTGCAATGAAATAAATGACACATAATTAAGTATAGTAGTGAATAATGTTGGCCATATTTCGATTAGGAAAAGAAATGAAGGAAACCACAGGCAGTACCTCTTCAGCAGGTAACATCTGGGATTTGAGCTTGTAAGTTTTTTTTATTTTGACATGAACCAATGAAATGTTGAAGGAGGGTAAATTTTAGAGAAATCATGTTGTGATGTCTTAAGCAATGGCTCAAGTGTGTGGAAAGAGACTAATATTAGGACTAATAAGTAGCTTGGAATTCCAAAGGACTCTTACTAATAATTCAGTCCTTATGTAAATTTAACCTGCTGTAGAAGGACTAAGCAAATTTTAGTTTTCCAACACTGAAGTTCAGAAAGGGAACATGTTTCCCTTCATATAAGGGCAATGCCTACAAAGATACTGCCCCTAAATTTCATAGAGCTCTTGTTGATCATGGTCCTGGCTCCCCATCCACCCTCCATGACAGCCTTTACTAGACAGGGGACTGGTGGTATTGGGGATTTCAGTTCTCATCTGTCTGTGGACATAATATTGTTCTGGCTTCTTGCCTTAGATCTTATAGAATCACAGAAGTTGGAAAGACCTCTAAGATAATTGAGTCCAGCTGTGTTTACCACTAAACCATATCCCCAAATGGCCACAGATGTTTTGAACACCTCCAGGGTGGTCCACTGCCCTGGACAGCCCCTTCCAATGCCTGACCATACATTTCAGTGAGAAAATTTATCTTAATATCCAAGCAGACCCTCCCCTGGCCAGCCTGGGGCTGTTCCCTCTCCTCCTGTCCCTGTTCCCTGGGAGCAGAGCCCAACACCCCCCGGCTCCCCGCTCCTGACAGGGACTTGCAGAGCCGGAAGGTCCCCCCTGAGCCTCCTTTTCTCCAGGCTGAGCCCCTCCAGCTCCCCCAGCCTCTCCTGCTGCTCCAGCCCCTTCCCCAGCTCCCTTCCCTTCCCTGCACACGCTCCAGCCCCTCAGGGTCTCTCCTGGCTGAGGGTCCCAGAACTGCCCCAGCACTGGAGGTGCCTCAGCGGTGCCAGCACAGGGACAGTCCCTGCCCTGGGGCTATGCCCACATTGGGCTGGCACAGCCCAGGGGCCATCAGCCTCTTGTCAACCTGGGCACACCTGGGCTTGTGTCCAGCCACTGTCACCAGCACCTGCAGGGCCTTTCCCAGCTTTCCAGCCCCTCTGCCCCAGCCTGGAACGTACATGGGGTTGTGGTGACCCAGGGGCAGGGCCCAGCACTGGGCCTTGTGGAACTAATCCTGTTGGCCTTGGCCCATGGTTCCAGCCTTATTACATGTTTTGCTTCTGTACATTGCTTAGTCCAGTGCAATCCTGACCTTTTAAGATGATTCCTAGATGTTGCACTTATTGAATCCTCCAAAATAACAACGTAAAGGGGGAAGAATGTCAAATAAGAAGCATATAATTCATAACTGAAAAACTGTGAAGTCTTCAAATAGGCTCTATTCAAAGAAACAACTGTGAAGCCAGTAGGTGTACTCCCAAAGAAAGTGTTGAATCAATTAAGTAAAAAAGTCCAATAAGAAGCCGAGTAGGAAAAAAGGTAAAAACTTTGTGTGGAAACCTGAGTAACCCTTCAGCAAACTTTGTGGCTTCACCAGAAATTTATGAGCAATGACAATACCTCTACATCTTAATCAGACCACCAAGGAGTGCTTAGACTGATTGGACTTTAAGGGAGTAATGCAGACAGCTAATGGTATTGAATAATATTTTAATATTATATGGTAATATTATATAGTAATGGTCAGCACTTGAGCAAGAACAGTGCTCTGCAGTACAAGTAATATCATGTGGTCACTTAAAGTGGATTTAGGTAATCCATGATAGCTAATCAATGTCAGAAAAAATGGCAACAGAATATTTTCAAAAGAGAAATTTGGGTTTCTTCAAAGAGTAATAAGAACTTTCAACATAAAATAATGGTAAGAAAGAACCTATGACCAATGTGCCCTTGCAGAAGTCTTGAAAAAAGCAGACTGTTAGAAAAATTTGAAGTATGCTCATAAAGAGGCAGCTGGTTAAGGAAGGGAAGGTAAAGTACAAATACATTATCTCATTCAATGCTACGTTATGGAAATTCCTGAAGTGTGCTGATTGCTCTTTGAAGGCACAAGTGATCAGTCTGGGGATCAGAGTGGGCCAAGAAGTCTTGTTGCGAGTGGTGACTCAAACAAGTGAATTTCTTGGAACTGGATTTATTCTTTGCTGTAGGTGAAAGCAGCTCTGTGGGCCCTCCAAGGAGGCACCTCTGTAGTGATTGCAAACGGAACCCACCCAAAGATCTCAGGTCATGTCATCACAGATATTGTGGAAGGGAAAAAAGTTGGAACTTTTTTTTCAGAAGTAAAACCTGCAGGTGAGTACAGTAATAATGTGTACACTGAGAGTTGTAGAGATTTCCTGAAGAGCAAGGATCTAAAGTGTTGAATCCCCGGCTCTTGTTCCCTTTGTGACCTTTGCAGCATAGGACAAATGTGGAGTGATACTTTAGGCTTGCACTTTAAGCCAAGTGAATTTCTTTGTGTATAATAATCCTTAATGGATTTCTTGTATGAATGTGTCAAATCATTCTTTGAATCCTCTGTCACTATGGTCAAGAGCCTTTTTGGTTAGTCCCACTATAATAAATTTGTATCAGCAGTAAAGCTTTCAATCTTGTGACCCCACTCCAAGTGACTTACAAAGACAGCAAATAGCAAAAGTCCCTGTGGACTCTGTGGTGTTTACTCCAGTCCTCTTTTCCAAAAAATCTTCTAGGAAACACACTTTGGAAATTCAAGTAACTTTCAGAAATCAATTGTATCTGCTTACATACATATCACTTTTCTTGAAGAACACCGAACAATACCATACTTTGTAAAGTATGACATTGCCTTAAAAGGGTGTTTTAACACGTCTTAAGTAAGTCTAATGAATCATGTGTCTGCAAGTTCTTCTCTTATACTTGCCGCCACACCTCTTTATATGTTCCATAACATTGAAATTCCTACTCTGGCAATTTCCATGGGACCCTTCGTTAAACAGAAGTTGGGTTGTATTTATCACCTTCAAGTCATCTGGTTTGCAGGCGATTTCGGGAGAGTTAAAAATCACGACTTAGTTTATCTGAGTTACTTGTGAACGCTTGGGGGAAACGCTGCCTGAACATGATGACTTGTTTTGAAACAGGAACATAAATGACCTGTTTCATATCATTTCAGCACCTTTTTTCTAAAATGCATACAGGGAGAGACAGAGGGAAAGCCATTTTTCTGTGAGCTGTTACAGAATATAGAATTGGGCTTTGGCTCCCATTATTGTTCCTATGTTCCCATGCATGCATTCCTGAGCTGGATACTTAAACTTTTCAAACTTTGCCTACTTTCTTTCGGAAGCCTACTGTGCCTTGAGACATATCCTGTTGTTCTTTCACCCTTTGTTCAGTCTTTTTGCTACATGGTGCACACTTGCCTCTGACACAGAGACGGAATCTCTGTGGTGACTCTTTACACAGGGACCACAGTAGTATTTTTGTGTTGGGCACAGATTTTTTTCTTTTAGTATGTAACTTTTTTCTTGAATTTGTCTATTTAAGACTCTGTACCTGCTTTCCTATTCTGAGCAAAGAATGGGAAGATGGAAGGCCTAGTGTTCACTTCTACATATGCTTTTAATTTGTCTGCATGACATGGTTTGGGGTTTTTTTTGCAGGCCCTACAGTAGAACAGCAGGCTGAGATGGCTCGAGGTGGTGGCAGGACTCTGGCAGCTCTACAGCCTGAGCAGGTGACAGAACAATATGGTACCTCGTTGTTAAGACTTTGCATGTGTGGCAAGTTTTACGACATGGATTCATAACATAAATGGGCCCCTTGGGACAAGAACCTATTCTTTGTATGCCAGGTCCGTCATTTGTGTTGTAGCATACTTAGAGATGAGAAAAGCAAAAAGATAATGTACCTTTGGTCTGTGAAGTAAAACGTGCTTTCATGTGGGGTTTATAAAATTTCTGATGGTGTCAAATAGCACAGAGAAATGAATTGTGGTCAGAGCTGCTGAAGAATTGATGGGAGTAACTTGCTTCATTCCACTCCTTTGTGAAGTTCAGCATACAACATGCAAGCAAAAGCAGAGCTGTAGGTAATCTTATGCAAGATGTGGCATAAGAAGCTCCTAGAGAAAGAATGTGTGAGTTTGGTGAAGAACACTGGGCATGGAAAGCAAGATAATAAAAACCAAAGTAAAGACTGAAGCAGTGTTCAGCCTTATTTTTCAATATGGTGCAGCCTGGAGAAATCAGCTGACCAGTATTGGGAGAGTTGGCAGTGAGAGAATGTGTCAGCATAAATGGACAGTAGGGCCCAGATGTCAAACGGCTGAGACTTTGTGTGAGAAGTGAGTTCAGAAACTCTTTTCTCTTCCAGAGAGCGGAGATTATTTATCGTCTTGCTGACTTACTAACTGACCAGAGAGAAGAAATTCTCTTGGCAAACAAAAAGGACTTAGAAGAAGCTGAAAATAAAGGTAATATTTCAGATCCTTCCATGGTAATAGTATCGTCTTGAACCTCTCTGGGCCTCAAGACAAATGAGCAGAACTAGAACCTTCTGTCACCTGGGACTGGGTACCATGGCTGGCACAGATTAGTGAACCCAGGGCTTTGAGAGCTTATCAGTGTAAACAGCTGCAGCTTCCTTTGTTACCTAAACCAGATGCCTTTATCAGAGAAGATACCAAGGCCCTGCAAAATACCTGGTGGTGTATTGTGAGAAAAAAAAAAAAAAAGGAATAGAACAAATATTATCTCTGTTACTGTCATGCATAGAGTGAGTATTTTATGGGCTGGTTAAGATAATGTTTGGCTCCTGAGGGGAAGTCTGTTGTCTCTACACTGAAGTTGATGTTCTCCAAAAAGACCTGTCTCCCCTTCTGATTGAGGAAGGTTCTCTTTAGGTATCTTGGATTAAGCCCATTCTTCTGCGTTAGATGGATGCGTTCATTGAGAAGCTGGAATTGAGACATGTACACATTGGCATAGCAAATAGGTGAAAAGGATACATCATTAATTGCAATACTCTGTGAAAGATACCAGGGAACCATTTTTTACTGCCCAGAGTATTTGAGAGGATGTTGCTGGGTTAACTTAGTGTCTAAATGTGCTCAGACTAGAAAATTCAGACAATTCTTGCCCAGTCTCACAGGAGTGCTGTGCATGTGTCTCTGCTTTGGCATTTCTGTCTGTGAAATAAAAAGATGAAATTACTGCCCATACCTTCCAGAAATACTGCAAGGGTAGAATCTAATCTGGAAGAAATTCAGACATTCAACAGTACTTGAAATAGGACAAAACCTTATTTTTGTAGATCTTGCTGTTGCTTCATGTACAAAGCACTTAAACCAGATTAAGTGAAAATGTGGGGGTGAAAAAGCTGTCATACTTGAGTGGTTTTATTGTGCCTACCAAATTTAGTGCTGTGTGTTTTTCATCTCAGGGAGGCTACTTGATGGGGTGTGGGAAATACGTGAATTTTCCTGAGGTTCAGCGCTTGCTTAAGTCACTTTTGCTTGCGCCTGGGCTGACCAGTCTATCTCCAGCACAACTTTCTCTTTCTTTTAGGGAGATTGGCCCTTCCTTTGTTGAAGCGCCTGAGTCTGTCCACGTCGAAGCTGAACAGCTTGGCCATTGGTCTGCGTCAGATCGCAGCGTCCTCGCAGGACAGTGTCGGCCGCGTGATCCGCAGAACACGGATAGCAAAGGCCCTAAATCTGGAGCAGGTGACAGTGCCCATTGGTGTCCTCCTTGTGATCTTTGAGTCTCGTCCAGACTGTCTTCCACAGGTATGTAAAGTGGGCAGATTACACTGCTGGGAATTCTTTGATGATGAAAGAAAGGGTCAGGGTATTTCTGTTGGTGAGCAGTTGAGAGACTGCAAGAAATGTTCTTTCAAAGGACTCTTGCTTGGATTCTCCTACAATTGATTTTGTTGGCACCCCTATGTTTTCTGCAGAGATATTTTCAGAACTTGCTTCTGCAGTGTTTGGTTGATCAGGCCTACGGTTTTTTGTTGTCTTTTTTTTGAGGGGAGGAGGGAGCTGTTTTTTTTCTCTTTGGTTGTTTTTTTGTTGTTTTTTTGGGGTTTTTTTTTTTTTGGTTGTTGGTTGGTTGGTTTGGAGGTTTCTTTGGGGGAGGGAAGAGGTTTGGGTTTTTTTAAACCTGACATATCGAAAGAGTTATCTTGCATTCAGATGGTGCAGGTCCTGCGTGTGTCTTAACAAATGTGTGTTCCGTGCCCAACTCATGGTTTGGGGGGCTCCTCACAATATGTGCTGATTTTCTCTGTACACAGCTGAACTGCAGGCTGGGATTAACCAGGAACTAGCTAATATAGATGCTAGGAATTAACAGTAGCTGTTAGGAATATATGATTTTAAAAACATTGAAAAAGGCTGAGCACAGAAAGCACAGGAGTTCCAGGCTTTGAGTGGTGTGTTCTGTACTGCTATGCCTTGTGTGCAATGAATGTTGGCATTTACTCAGTTGTAAGGAGAGGGGTGTGAGGAAGAATGATATTCTAAATTCTTAAGTACTGAAGTTGCTGGAAAGGCTAGGGAAAGTCCTGAATGGTGTACTTTAAATGAATGTCGTTTGTCTTGTACCAGGAACAGGGCAGGTATCTTAAGGGCAAATGCCTTCCTCTGCAGTGCTATGTGGAGGTATTGCTGTGAGTAAATGCTGTTATAATGCATGAAAATAATGGATGCTGAACTAATGTTGCAGAGGCAACCTTGATCTTTTTTTCTATCCTCCAATTACTTTACTGAGCAACTGAAGTAGATTTTTAAAAGGAAACAAAAAAACTTTATTATGAACATTTCTTCCCACAATTAACATTAGGTGTCTAGGAAGACTGATTGAGGAGTTCCCTGATGTATGAGCCGGTGCTTGAGGTGAAAGTGATGAGTGCAGGCACTTTAAAAGGAAGTGAGACTCAATTAGGGGACAGTTTGGTACTTCATGTCTGAATTTTGTGAGTGGTCCCCATTTCACACTGGAAAGGAGTTCCTGTGGAATGAAAAGGCACTGATCTCCCTTGTCGGCCATTATTTGTTCCTGCTGCCAGCTCTTTCCATCACAGATGACCAGTGTTACCTTCTTGAATTCTGGTTTGTCTGTCTGCACTTCAACCCAGGTCTCCTGGCTTGCATAGCTGATGTCTCCTTCTTTCTCTTTCCTGTGTTGTAAAACTTACACCACACTGACTCCTGCTGGCTCCCCCTCCCCCCTCTTTGTTTTACAGACTTGTAATGGCTTGTCTTGGTGGTTGCTTTGCTTCCTGCCAGTCTCTTGTCCTCGTACTCGCACCGGGTTCTCTGATGCATTTTTAGGGGATTATCTCTGATTCCTCTGCATTTGAATGGCACGATTTCTATCCCATGCTGTACCTGGTAGTGGGATGGTCTCTGAGTGCAAACAGTCCCTCCTCTTAGTTTATGACTCCATCTCATGCTTGTTTGGCTTAAGGTTTAATAAGCTTCTAATGAGTGTATACAAATAACATGTTTGCCCCTAATACTTACGAGAGCCAAATTGTGAGCATCCTTTACAGTTTGCTTCCTATAGATTCTGCCAAATCCAGTTGTTGCTCAGTCACACTCTACTATTCTTTGAAGAGATCGAACCATTTTGAAACCCCTTATCTTGTGTTCTACTTCTAACCACAGAGTTTTTGATTTTTGTGTCCTAATTCTTGGTATTTCATTTTTTCAAATCAGGTTGAAACCTTTCTTTCTTGTAATCTGCCTTTTTATTTAAATAAGCTTATTTGTTTAGTTTTCCCTTGTGATTCTGGTCTTGAGAGGGAGATACTTAGAAGGTGCTTTTAAAATACAATCAGACTGCTTTTTAGTGTCTGGTTATATCAGTTAGAAAGACACACAATTATCTATGTGGGGTAAGCTTTGTAGACTATTATACTTCAGTGTGTTTTTCTAAAGTCTTTCTTATTTTTCAGTATTCTTCTCAAATGAGGTAGACTATCAAGCATTTTCATTGTTATTAACTATTTGGTATTAGAAGAGGAAAGGAGGTGATCTGAAGAAACATATCTGATGGGTTTAGTATTTTTCTCTATGAATCAGCATCTAAAGTGTACCAGTAAGGTAACTTCCTGACAGTTGTGAGCCTGGCTAATTTTGGCATCAACATTTCAACAGCTGCAATTGATATCCTAATGAGTGTAGGTTTGGTGATGATAATGATAGGTATAATCTTTTCCAGAAGACAGTAGTACAATAAAATAACTTAAAATGCTGAATTTGTTAATTTTAAAAGGTTCTGGAGAGGAAATGATTTTGAGTAGATGCTTTATTAATAGGTGGACAAATTGTGAGGCCATTGTGAATGAAGTTAGGATGAGGAATACAACGAGGGATACAAAGAATAAGTTTTGGAAGAGAGCTTTATAAGGTCTGATATACTCCTAGGGTAGAAAAGAACAAAAATGTGTTCTGTTGCTGGACTCAAATGGTACCTTAAACAGAAGGGCAGCAATACCAGTTTGTTTCTTCTGGTGATAAATATGGAAGCAAAGATGATGTTGGGCCTGTTGTCTCAAAGTTTTTTTCCACACACTTAGGAAAAGTGTTACTTATTTATGACTTCTGTTTTAGACAGTATGATGAAAATGTTCTTCCTGCTCATAGGAAAAGCTTCTTAGCCACTTTCTATGAGAACTGTTAGGAAAAGAGAATTCTTGCTCCTAAAATTATTCTGCTTGGGGTGTTTGCCCACCCAGCTATCGAGTTCTTATCAAGCCCTATGTCCAGGGTTTCCTCGGACTTGTCCACTGCAGTCTGCCCCTGGAAATAGTACCCTGAAAACTCAAGTTTGTTCCTGAAACACCAACACGTGATTTTTTGGAGCCATAAAAGGAAAACTGGAGATTAATATTGAGTAAATCAACAGGACTAAAAATCCTGATTTTGTTTTGTGGATATTATTCTGACAAAAGAACTAGATTACCTTTAGAGTTGTTTTTTTCCCCTTTAATAAACTCATTTGATAGGTGTCTGCTTTGGCCATAGCCAGTGGAAATGGCTTACTACTTAAAGGAGGGAAAGAGGCAGCACACAGCAATCAAATCCTCCATCATCTGACACAAGAAGCTCTCTCCATTCATGGAGTCAAAGATGCAGTGCAGCTGGTAAGTGCCTAGAGTTCAGTCAACTGTTCCTTTGATATGGTACGTATAAAAAGTATGAGCAAAACTTGAGAGTTCGAACTGTAAACTGTTGGTATTGCAACTACGACAGGTGAACACAAGAGAGGAAGTAGAAGATCTCTGCCGTTTGGATAAGCTGATAGATCTGATCATTCCACGTGGTTCATCACAACTGGTCAGGAATATCCAGAAAGCTGCCAAGGGAATCCCAGTGATGGGACACAGTGAAGGGATCTGCCACGTGTATGTGGATACAGATGCCAGCGTTGAGAAGGTCACACGGATAAGTAAGCTGTGAGAGGGTGACTTAAACTTCACGTTTGGAGTATGCAGTGTAGTTGTGGTAATTATAATGCAATATGCTGTTCAAAATCTTTGTTCTGAATATTATATAACCAATTATCTACTCTTAAACCTCAGTCAGAGACTCAAAGTGTGAATATCCTGCTGCCTGTAATGCTCTGGAAACTCTCTTAATTCATCGAGACTTGCTGAGAACCCCGTTGTTTGATCAGATCATAGACATGTTGAGAGTAGAACAGGTTAGTCACTAATATGTGTGTTTTGTTTTGTTCTGTGGTTTTTGTTTGTTTTTTTTTTTCTAACACTTAGAAGCACTTGGTCTGGCAGATGTAGCCCTGTTTAGCTTTATGATTGCATAACATTCCAGTACCCTTAAGTGTCTTTGTGCATGTAAATGAACTTAGAGACAACTTTGCTTCATGCAGCATCAAGTTTTTCTGTAGAAATTTTCTCAAAGCAGCTTGTTCAGGACAGCTAGAGGCTGTTACTGGGATACAAATACTTCCTTGTATATAGCAAAATTAATTTTCTGCCTTAGAAGAGCATATATACTCTGCCCTTTCAAATTCTGACTGAATTGTTGTTAACCTCCCAGGTGCAAAACCTTCTCTTCGTGAATCTATTAGTTTAGTTTCTTACCCAAGTGAATTCCCTTCCTGTTTTTTATACTTTCTGGATCTGCTTCATCCATGTGTTTTTTAAAATTTTCCTCTTGCATGCCCTTTATTCACACCCATTTTCTCTCCTAGTATGTCCAAGGAACATCAAAAGGCCAGTATACTAATGGGTTGTGTAGACATGAGCAGTGGTTTTTCAGTAAAGGTAGCAGAGATGCATCAGGAGAGAAATATCCATTAAATAGTATGAATTTCACATAAATCAAGGGTTTTCACCCAGCAATTTGTATTTTACAAATAAGAGTACACAGGAACAAATAGTACAGGCAGTGATAAACGCAGGTAAAATAGAGAGGTCATATGTTTTGATGATGTTAAAAGAGTTACAGTAAAAAAAGCTGATAAATAGTCAGGATCAAGTTCTGGGTGGATTTTTTTATATCTTGTTCAGTTGTTTTTTGGGAGGGGTAATGTGCAGTGTAGGTCTTTGGATTTTGGATGAGAGGAATGTGAGTATTTGTGCATTTCCGCTACTACCCACCCACCCAGCTCCTAACACAGTGGGGAGGATTTACCTCTGTCTAATCTGACCTAACAAGAAGAAACATGCAAATATTGGGCAGAATTATGCAATTAGAGTAATATATAGTTGCACAAGAAAATGCTTCTTAAAAGCCTTCAGATTTAGTAGATTTGTGCCTTATTTCCCATTTATGTTTGTCTTGTTGAAATTCCTTGTGTTTCATTTGCATGAGGATTGCTCTGCTGTATGTGTTCTAAATTATGTCTTATTGTTCAGGTGGCTTGGCTGCTATAATTAAATTCAGAGGTTGATAATTTTCTTTATAACAAATGAAAAATATCTGTGTGAGTTTTCTTGGTTTTGGACCCAGTAACTCCTTTGTGTCTGAAACATATGCTTCAGAAAGGGCTGGCGTCAATTTATAAAATAAAAGGGTAAAAGCTTTTCAAAATCTTAGACTTCTGTAGGTGCAAAATTGAAAGCATTCCTTTGGTTATTCTCTGCATTGCAGTTGCTTTCTTAAAACCAGGGCTGGCTGCATTTTATTTTAGCTGTTTTCCCAGCACTACTGTTGTGCTGTCCTCCTGCCCAAGAACTTTCTGAGCTTTACATAATTTGAAGTGAGTCCTGAGTTAGGAACTTGTCATGGTGGGCAGCCAACCTGGCATATCAGCTATTGGACCCTGTTTCAAGTTCACCAATTGCCGAGTTTCCCAAAATATGGGCGTATTTTTCTTACACTGCATATTGTGGGTTAACTCCGGTCAGTGGCTAAGCACCATCCAGCTGCCTGTTTCACTCTCCCCTGCCCCAAGTGGGACAAGTGGAGAGAATTAGAGCAAAAGCAAGGAACCTTGTGGGTTGAAAGATAGTTTGATAAGTGAAGGAAAGAGGAAGGAGAAAGGGCACAAAGAGGAGGAAAAAACTAACACTCCCTGCTCCCCCCCAAAAACAAAACAGAAAAACCCACCAGCCCCCCAAAACACTTGCAAGTGAGACAAAGCTAATTACTTGTGGTCTGCCACAAGCAGACCAATGCCCAGCCAGTCTCTGAGCAATGCCTACCTTCTTCAAAACCCCCTCTCCTCAGTTTGAGTTGCTGTGCATGACGTTGTCTGGCATGGAATACGCCTTTAGTCACTTCTGGTCAGCTCTTCGGGCTGTATCCCCCCCCAACTTCCTGCACACTCCCAGTCTTCTTGCTACAGGGGGACAGAGCGTGGGGGAAAAGAGGAAGACTTGATGCTGTGCAAACTCTGCTCAGCAACAGCCAAAACACTGGTATGTTTGTAGCGCTCTTATAGTCACAAGTCCAGAACACAGAACAAGGACTGCTGTCCATCCCACACAGCACAAGAAGCCACACCTTTCACCTGGAAGACTGATATGGTCAGTTGCACAAAATGTTTCTGGTATCGCAGGTGAAGATTCATGCTGGCCCAAAGTTTGCCTCTTACTTGACATTCAGCCCTTCAGAAGTGAAATCTCTGCGCACGGAATATGGGGACCTGGAGTGCTGCATTGAGGTGGTGGACAGCGTTCAAGAGGCTGTTGAACATATCCACAAGTATGGAAGTTCTCACACAGATGTTATTATCACAGAGAATGGTTAGTGACCAGTCTCCTCCCTTAAGCTACTGTTTTGGTTTGACTGCCAATTCCTGATGTTAGTGTAACTAATTACATTGTAGTAGTTCTTCTCTTGGGTCTGTGCCCGTTCAAAACCTAACTAGATCTGTGCTGAGACTCTCCAAGCAAACCAAGGCCAGAACTCCAGAGAATCAGCTGCACTAGGGTCGTGTTGATCTGCGTCTGATCAGTGTGTGAGTCAAGCAGGCTTCTGTTTCTGAACCTCCTGCTGAGCTTAAATGAGTGTCACTAAGAAGCATGTGTTTGATACCATAACCCACTGCCATAAGGCCTGGTGCACCAGTGATAATTAGAGACTGTACTGGAAATAGAGCTGATCTCCAGTGTTTGTCTTGTCACTAAGGGCAACTGACCTGCAGTTCACAGACTTGAATGTGGCATTTCTGCATTGGGGTTCCCAGATATTACCTGCAGTTGCAATTGACTTTAGGATTTTTCATTATCTAGAACAATTCTGTGTTTGAGACTAATGGAGAGCTAACTCTGTGGTTTAACTGTCTCAGTTTGACTGACAAATGCAGTTTGGGGCGGCTGTTTTTTCTCCGCAGTCATACGACTAAATCCCTCTTTGAAGGTTCTAGACTGGATTTATTTAGAATTAGACACCTTTTTGCTTTCTTCTAGTCTTCAAAAGCTTCTTTTAACATTTGTGGTTGTGTCTACTTGGTTAGCATAGTGGGAAGGAGGTATAAATGAGCATGGCTTAGCTCAGGCTGTTTAAACACTGTCTGATAAAGTTTCACATTAAAGTTGTATTGTTACATCTTTTCACCATTTTATGTTGTGTTTATTGGAGTACATGACCATTCTGTATCTAATGGATTTTATTTTTGTCTCTTCCTCTTTTCCAGAGCATACAGCAGAGTTCTTCCTCCAGCATGTCGACAGCGCTTGTGTTTTCTGGAATGCCAGTACCCGATTCTCTGATGGCTACAGATTTGGACTTGGTAAGAGGGAAAATATTGCAGGGATGTGACTGCAGAATTTGCTGGTGTGTGTGAAAGGTGTGGCAGTATGAGCCCTGGAAGATAGGATTAGTCCCTTATCTTACTGTCTAATAAAAGGTTTTCAGGAAAGGTACTGTACAAAAAGGTGAAGCCTAGACACACAAAGTTGGTTTGGATCCTTTGAAGCTCTATTCAGTCAGAATAAAGTATGCTGCATGCATATGGTGATAGAACAGTGCAACACAGGATGTGAAACTGGTGAACAGTTTTCCTTTTATTTCTCTTTACAATGATGCTGTAAAGAATGACATGTCCTGCTGGGCAGACTGAGCTGCTGTTCAGTGTGCCAGCCCAGAAGGGCTGAGAAATGAAGGGCGGGAACCAAAGTGAGTATGAGTTGCTTAATTAAGCATGTGAATTGCAGAAGACAAAGGAAACATTCTTTGCTGAGGCAGAAAGTTTGCACTGCAGGCTGTTACTCACTCAGCTGGAATATTCAGTGCTTCATGTGATTAAAAAATTTTAGTTCAGGTCTTGTGATATCTCCTCAATGTGATAAAAAAGAAGGTAAGTTCATAATCTTGACTAATTTAGCTGTTTTGTTTTAAAGGATTAAACCCTCAGGAAACAAGTCTAAGATCCATGTAAGAGATAACTCTCTCTCTTGCATCTTTCTTTCTGAAAGTAACTCTGTACCAGCCAGAAGTATAAACATTACAATTTATAATGTAATTGTTAACCTCCTCTCACTTTTATATCAGGTAAACAGAACTTCTGGCATTTCGAGGGGAGCAGAGAATGGCAGGTCACTGAAAGACAGGCGGCTTTTTGACATAAAGGTGCAAAACTGTTTCATATGAAGTGAACATCATCAGAGGATTAACTGTTTTTATCTTGGATGTTTCCTACAGGTGCTGAAGTGGGAATTAGTACTTCTCGTATCCATGCACGTGGACCAGTGGGAATTGAGGGACTCTTAACTACGAAGTGGTTGCTGAGGGGGGACAATCATGTTGTTTCTGACTTCTCAGAGCATGGAAGCATGAAATATCTTCATGAGAGCCTTCCACTCCCTCAGAGAAATACCAACTAAGAACACTGCAGCTGGGGGTAAAACCCAGGGGTATAATTATTTCCTAAAGATGTCCAGGCTTCAGGGCAATCTCTGGTGAAGGAGTTTGTTTTTCATCTTCGGGAGCATTGTCCTTGGTCATTGTGCAGTACAGTTAATACCAAATGATCCCATCCATGAGCTTCCCCCCTACCCCACTCTTTGAGTTGCCTTAAACAGTATCTGCAAAATGATCTCACTTCTCCCAGAGACAGACTTCTTCAAATCATACAGGTAACATAAGAAAGGATGTCAACACCTGCTGCATTCTTTTTTTATCCCAGTGCTCCCAATAGCAAATACGCTTGATGGTGGAGCATAATTTTTTTTTCCAGAAGTCTTTGTTTTATTCAACTATCTGTCTGGAGAAAAAACTTGATAATTTTGGTTTTGAGGGTTATTTTCTTCAGTCTTATGATCATGACAGCTCTTGAAAGCCAGAAAGCTTTACACTTAGTTTCTTTGTATTTGATTGCTCTTGAGATAGGTGGACAGATGTTCCAAATGTATAGTAAGCTTTTGACCAAGAAAACCTTTTATATCTAATTCTTTGTATTATTGGCTATTGTAGATAAATAACATAATTGTCTGCTGCATGAATGTTGTTATTTATTTTTAGCTAAGGTTTATTTTTCTTTGGTTTTATATAAAACTTAACCTTCCACAACCCCTCATCCAACAGCAATTCGACTTCAATGATGGCTTGTCTGGAATGAAGCTCTGGCTCTGTAGGAACGGTTCCCTTTGCTGCAGAGCGAAGGAGCTCCCCACCAGCCGCAGTGTGTCCCGCTCTGTGGTTCTCCCCACTGCCAGCAGGACATCCCGCTCTCGGTTCGGCAGGGCCCGCTGCGGTACTGCCCCCAGGGCGTGTATCCTCTCCCACCTGCTGCTCTCCACTGCCACCCCTCGCGCCGCCGCAGCCCTGTCTGGTCACAGCGGGGCACAAGGTGCGTCTCCTTCTGCGCAGAATGCCGAGGGCCCACAGGCATGGCTGAGGCCAGCGAGACAGGACGCATCGGTGGCCGTGGCTAGCTCCTGCTCACTGGAGGTGACAGGGCAGGGGAACTCCTCCCAGCACTGGGGTGTTGTGACACACAACCTGTCGGGAGCGCCGTGAGGGGGCTTTGCCTGCCCCTTGGGCGCCGCAGTGTCCTCACAGCGGTGGGTGGTGCATGCTCAGCCCTGGGGACACGGACAGCTGGCAGCCGTGGGTGGGCTCCGGCTTGGGGCAAGTCACAAGGAAGGTGGCTTCAGATCCCTGTTCTTCTGAAGTGAAGGTGAGGGATGGGGGCTGAGCAGGGAGGGCTCTGGGCTGAAGTGGCAAAGTTGGGAATTGCAAGGAGGGGTTTTAAAGTGTAAGGGATGGAGCTGTGCAGGAGCAGTCTGCTCGGGGCAGGTCAAGAGAGCAGCCTAGTCCTCAGCACAGTGCCATCATGTGTCTGTGTTACGCTCTCTTATACCATACCTTCCTTGGGTCTTGATATCTCCATAGCTCTTAGTGACCAGTAGGCACCTTGGTAGCCCTCCCAAGAGGCTTGAGCACATTGCCACATAGGCATAGCACCTGTCAAGCCTTTCATGCAGTTATAGCTCAAGGTGTGGATCTCTCTGACATGTCATACTGTAGATGTTTCTGGCCATCTCTTGTGGTGGTGAGCCTGCAGCTCCACTTTTGAGAGTTCTCTTTTGACAGAGTTGACTTCTGATGTTACATTCTCATGTCTGCAACAGTCTTAAAGCTTGGCTTTTCACTCACCCATCATTCTGGCTTTGATGGCAACTTTCTCACATGAGCTGCAGCAGTCAACTCTTTTTTCAGGACTGCTTAGAGCACCTGCACTGTTGGGCTTCTCTGCTGGCGCCATATTCCCTGTGGGAGTCAATCTCTTATAGTTTCCTTGCATCTCACAGTCATGTTTCTTGCAGCGTTGGTCTGTGTGTCACAGTTGGAGCTGCCCTGCACAGGAGTGTAGCTATACCAAAGACAGGGGTAGCACAGCTTTAGGGTGGTGTGATAATGCATTGATTCAGCCAGATTCTTTTGCCAGAGACCATACAGTTAATCTCTGGGCTGTAGACAGTTGATACAGTTATGTTCATTGTGTTTTGTCAGTGCCAGAGGCTGGACTCTAGCCTTCAGAAAGCAGCAGTTAGTGTGGTAGTGGAACAGGTTGAGTCTTGAATGTGCCTTAGCTGGCACAGGTGGGCCTCAATATCTGTGTTCTTTTCTGTGCAAAAGCTGTGCTAAAGGAAAACCTTGGGTTTTGTCAAGCTGTTGGTGAGCAGGTGATGCACATGGCCTTGGAGGGGTGAAGCTGCATGCCAACAAGCTGTTCCAAGATGAGGTGGGTTTTGGCCAGGTTGGTGTCTAAGAGCAAAGTATTCTGCAACACCTCAGTGAAGTGTTTTTCTTTGGCTTACCAAATCTTTGGATTGAATGGGTATTTGAGGTGACCTGAGTAGTAGCAAGGAGGAGCATGTGACTGGTAACTTCTCACAAGGGCAACAGTCGTTTTCTGTTAGTGGGTTAGGTACCACAAGTAATGGCAGCTGCAGCGTCCGACACCAGAACAGGTGTGGAGCAGGTGAGCAGAAGGCCACAAAGCTTTTGAGAAGAGTTTGTTGCAGAAGAGGTTGGTATCTCCTGATGTGATGCTTATTGGCACTTTTTATTTGCAGATAACGACGAGGAACTTGGTGACTGCAGGAATATCCCTCTTAGCTGATGTGGCTTATGTTGAGGACAGCTTCAGAACCCTGGCCCTCTTAAAGCTCAGTGGAGGGACCAGGAAGCACTGCTGCACAAGTGTGTATCTTTTACTCTAGTAAGAAAGACACTTTCAAAATCAGAAATCCATCTCATTCAAAGTTGTTACATTTTAGGAACTTCCCATCAGAGCTGATGTACTGGCAGTAAAAGTTATCAGCAACAATACTTTTCACTGTTCTTAAAAATAATGGAGAAAGTCCATCTGATTCCAAAGACCCAAGTGCAGCACATCTTCCAAAAGGAGTAGGGGTAAGACCTGGCTGTGGGGTCCCAACCCAGAGCAGACCCCAGACTGTCTGCTTTTGGGGTCTTGGCTCAGCATCTCTGAACTCATCCTCCTGCTCAGAGCTGCCGCCACCCCACTGTGGCTTCATGCTTGTGGCAGGATGCAGCCCCTCTGGCCCTGTCGTGCTGTGGTATCTTGTGTGCCATTGCACCAGATGGCTACAGAGACAGGGAGGGTTTGGGGACAGTCTTGCAAGCCACGCCTACTTGTGTACTGCTGGGCACAGAGGTGGTCTTGGCAGTGCTTGAGAACATGATTGGGATGGGAGTGCCCACCCATGTAAGCAGGGAAGGGCACAGGTTTCAAGTGGGATGTACAAGGAGACAGTACACTGGGGAGATGGAGAGTGAAAATAGTGAGGAAAGGGTGGATCTTTAGCATTCCCCCCTGCGGTTGCTTCAGACTGCAAGAAGATACCAACAAGGAGAAAGCACATGAAGTAATATTTCTTGATCAAAAAATATTAAAAGCCTGGCTTTGGGCCCAGAAACAGTGATGAAAATGTCATTCCTGGTGGGTACCAGTACAAGAAAGCTCCCAATTTATGTCCAAGAAAGGGCAGGTGCATGTATGCTCCAAAGGATAAATGCAGACAGAATCACCATTGTGGGCTCCTTAATCAGTGGCATTTAATGCATTTGGACAGACCAGTAACCATCTCTTGTCCTATACAGAAGGGCTTCACCCTCCTCATGGCCCCTCAGTGATTTTATGGAAGAATCCACCTCCTGATTTGTTGTAAGTGGTAGAATTCTTATAATAAATGAGTTAATTTCTCACGCTGCTCTAATTGGCACTTGGTTCTGATCAACAGCAGTGCCAAAGTAGTGACTCAGGTACCTGTAAGCCGAATACTTCACCCTTATTTTTATCCCCTCCTCTGGGAAAAGCAGGACACGGCTGAGTGTGTAAGGTTTGGGCACCTGGTAAGGTTAGGTTACCTGCAAGTGGCCTGAATTTGATGGATGAGCAATGGGATGGTCCAAGGAGCTGATAGCAGCCTTATATGTGTGGTGCTTCGCAAAAAGCCATAAAAGTCATACCCTGCTCTCCCCACACTGTGATTCCCCCCATCAGTCTGGATCGGTTTCAGCAATTTCTGCAGGCAGGTGCTGGTTGGTTGCCTCGATGAGGCCACCATGTCCTTACGTGACGGATGAGGGAGGGCCCTGTGGGCACCTCAAAGCCACCATCTTGTTTGAGGGGGTCTGGGGTGCCAGAGCAGTTTTAGAAGGTGCTGGGCAGGACTTGGGGGTGCTAACAGGAGAGGGTCAAAGTGTTAAAGGTGGATTAGAATGTGCTAAAATGGATTTGGGAGTTGCTGGGGAGTTTTGAGAGCGGTTTGAATGTGCTGGGATGGTTTGGGTGGTAGTATGAGGCACATTTGTGTTACCACAGAGGTTTTAGAATGCTGGGAGAGATTTGGGGGTGCTAAATGGGGTTCTAGAAGGTTCTTAAAGGGTTTTGGGCCACACTGGGGAGGCTTCAGGGGGGTTTAGGGACACTGGATTCTTTTAAATGCTGCCAGGAGGGGTATGGGAATGCTCATTGTGTTTTGAGGATGCTGCAATAGCTTAGAGGGTGCTAAAAGGGGCTTGAGGCTGCTAAAAGGGTTTTGTGGTGTGTTGGGATTTATGGGCAGATTTGTGCATGCTGGGATGGTATGAAAGATGCTATGAGGGGTTTGGGGGTGCTAAAGAAGTTTTAGAGGGTGCTAGAATGGTTTGTGAGGTTCTAGGAGGGGGTTTTGGGATGCTAAGCACCTTTTAGATTGTGTTGAGAAGGGTTTGGGGATGCTAATGGGATTTTGGGGTGCTGGAAGAATTTGAGAGTTCTAAAGGGGTGGCTAGAGGTGCTAAAAGGGTTTTGGGAAGGCTGGGGAGTTTAGAGAGGGGTTAGGGATGCTGGGATGGTGTGGAGGGTGCTGGGAGAGGATTGAGGTGCTGATACAGTTTTAAGGGGTGCTGAAAGGCATGCTTGGGGTGCTGTGGGGGGTCACGTTTTCCCCTCATGTTTCCTGTTCTTCTCTCCCTTGATTTAAAGCCTTAAAGTGGTGTTAAAGGGTTTTTTCCCCTTGATTTAATCTTTAAAATAACAGAAAAAATAGGTTTTCCCATCAAAATGCCCCTTTTTCTGAGATCACCGGGATGCACTGGGAGAGATTAGGGGCACAAGGAAAAACTGGATTCAGATTTTGACAAACATTTTTATTCAAGAATTTCCTTGGGTTTGGGGTTACCCCTCCTCCAGTTTGGGGTTATCCACCTCAACTCCCCCGTTTAGGGGGACACCATTCCCTCCCCCATTAACAGACCCCATTAACAAGGCCAGGGGAGGGGGGCACGTATTGCCTGGGGGGGTGATGAAGGGGGTGGGAGACAGGGCCTGGACCTCCTCTCCCTCCCAAAACCAGTGTGGTTCGGACTCATTTCACAGAAATCTGGAGGTAATTTCTCCTTTAAAAATACTACAGACCTGAAACAGCCCTGTCAGGCACACTGCTCTCTGAGGCCTTCCTCCTGTTTTGCTCAACCCCCTTTTTCCCTTTAAAAACAAAAACCTCATAAGGAATACTGACTTATGAATCATGCTTCATGTAATGAATTTCAGAAAGGCTGACAGGTTCTGTAACATAGATGACATGTAGGCAAAGTGCCTGGACCTAAAGTTCCAGAACAGGATTTACTACTTCCTCTATTTAAAACTAAAAAAGCACTCCCTCAGCAGTGCCTTGGGTTCCTGGTTTTTCATGAGAACATGCGGAAGAAGAACCCATCACACTAGTCATTGAAGACTGAACTGTGCAAGTGGACAGCACGTATTCAAAGCTCCTGGGTAAACACGGGATAAAAACTGTTTTTAAGGGCTGCCAGGTATCCGTAGACTACAAAAAGGTGCACACAAGCCTTGTAAGAGAGGAGCTGCTCTTCCTGAGCAGCACCCACAGAACACTGCAATTTCTGTGATCTCAGCAAATGATCACTCAGCTGAGGACCAAGAACTTCCCTCACAACAGAAATCCACTGCTTTTCTGACAGCTTTCTAAAGACAAGCACCTCAGTGATTCCACTGCAAAGGTAAGGGAATTAAGAAAAGTATTGCCAAACTGAAGCTTAATAGTGAGAAAACCCTTGAATCTGAGCACAGAGACAAAGCCACAAATAAAGTTTCAGAACTAGCTGAACAAACCTGGATTCCCCCCAAACTGGGCTCTCCTATTCTGGGATTCCCCCCAAACTGGAACTTCAAAATCCAGACCCCCAAAACTGGGACCCCAAAATTCTTCCCTCCCCTCAAATTGGGACCTCCCCCCTACTACTCCTCCCTTTTGGGTGTAACAGCCTCATTTTGGGGGTCCCCCACCTCCAATTCCCTCTTCCACCAGGGCCCCGAAATGTGACTGTGGCTGCCACAAGGGGTGGGTCTCTCACTCCCCCCAACCTCCCCCAGTTTGGGGAGAGTCAGGTTGTGCTGGTGATTGACTGACACCACCTGCTCTACCTGGGCATCTGTGGAGGGTTGAGTTGGCTCCGTGCCAAACCCAACGGCTGGCCACACGGATTTCCCCCCCCACCAAGAGAAAAGGGGAAAAAAAAAGTACAAAAAAGACAATTGTATCAAAGATATATATATATATTCACATATATTACAACTATATACAATCAAAC